>CM077090.1:30121341-31321341 GCA_039513925.1 Platanthera zijinensis
CCCCAGCCCGGCGGTGTCGTCGCGCCCACAAGGCTAGTCGCGCGAGTAGACCTGGCGAGACCACCGGCGGAGGATCTCCCTTCTACGAGTTGGTCCTCTCGGCACCCGTTCCAGAAGGGTTCCGCGAGCCGGAGATGACCTACTATGTGGGGAAGGATGATCCCCTCCAACACCTGCAATGGTTTGAAGATGCAGTCTCCATCAGACCTATGACAGACGTCTTCAAGTGCCGCCTCTTCGCCATCACTTTGAAGGATAAGGCCAGTGACTGGTTCCATCAACTCCCGGCGGGTTCTATTCATTGCTTCGAAGACCTGAGCAGGAGCTTCCAGTTGCGCTTCTCGACCTCGAAGAAGAGGAAGAAGAACCCGGAGTCCATCTTCCTGATCAAGCAGAAGGCGGACGAGTCTTTGGCTCAGTACGTGGATCGTTTCCAGGAGGAGATCCTAGACATCCAGGAGGTGTCTGGTTTCGCCCTCCAGGTGACCTTCACCGTGGGGTTGAGGGAAGGCTTCTTCAAGATGAGCCTAACCCGGAAGGCACCATTGTCCTTTGAGGGATTGATGGAGAAGGCAGCGAAGGAGATAGCCATGGAGGCGGCAAACCCGGCATTTGCGAGGAAGTTAGCAAGGTTGACGGAGGGGGAGCAGAGAGAGAGTCAGGAGGAACAAGGCAGCAAGAGGGAAGGAGAAGGGAGGAGCCAAGGGGCCCGCGCACCCAGAGTTGGGCTGGAGGCAACCGGGAGGCCCAGTTCAAGGACCAGGAAGGGGTCCTCCACAGGGGGGAAGGAACTTTTATCCGGGACCAGGGAGATTTCATCCGCTAGGGTGGGGGCATGGCCCAAGGCCGCTCCCACCTCTGCCTCAGCAAGCTATGGCCATTGGACGAGAGAGAGGAAGAGGAAGAGAGCGTGGGAGAGCGATTGTGGGGAGGAGGAGGAACCCCCAAGAAGTGAGATGTGGGGGAGGAGTTCTGTCATACTGTGACTTCCATGAGGAGGAGGGCCATGCGACGGCCACGTGCCCGGAGTTCTTGGAGTTGAAGAGGGGTAGAGGAGGAGAAGACCAACGGCCACCAGTGCAGATAGTGGAGATGCCAGGAGCCGTGGAGGAGGATCGATGTGTGGATCGGTCGGACACAGGAGATCGAGGAGGGATTGGGGTGATTCATGGGGGGGTGGGGGGTGGGGATCGAGGCACCCGTAAGGCCAGTCTTCACACTATGTATCGTCGGAGCGTTGCCTCAACGTCGCAAGCCCCACCCCCGGATGAGAAAATCATCTTTTCTAGAAGGGACCTACCAGATCACGAGGACCCTTTCTGCGACGCGCTGTAATCCGGACCGCTATTGAGAACTTCACGGTGTCCGAATTTTGGTGGATAACGGAGTTCCGTCAATGTGATCTTCAAGAAGGCATTCAATGAGATGAGGGTGGAGGCCCGAAGGGTGTTGGCGGCGGATGGGCCATTGTTTGGATTCTCGGGGGAGAGGAAGGAGGTCGAGGGAGGAGTAGGACTTTAGGTGACGTTGGAGGGGCTGTCCAGGAACTGTCGTTTCGTGATAGTGGATGCCTCCAGCAGCTATAATGCGATCTTCGGGCGCCTTTGATCAGCGCCTTTAGGTGTGTACCATCCTCGTTCCATCAGTGCTTGAAGCTTAATTTGGGAGGAAACCAAATCAGGGTAAGGGGGATCCAAAGGCGGCTCGGGAGTGCCACGTGACGAAGGTCAACACCATCTCATGGAAGGAGGATGCAGAGGAGCTGGAGAAAAAGATGGCCGGAGGAGAGGAGCTGGTGAGAGATGAAGCAAGGGTGGAGGGAAGTCTTGTAGCAGAGGTGGAGATGGCTGGAGGAGAGGAGTTGGAGAGTGAAGGAGGAGGGGAAAGAGGCATGGCGGGGGAGCCAGCAATGGCAGGAGAGCAAGTGGCTGGGGAGCGGGAGCGTAAGGGGAATAAGGAGGTATTGGGGAAAAGAAGAGAAAGAGGGCATCACCAGAGGGGGACCTTGGAAGAGAGAAAGGGAGGGCCCAGGAGAGGGTAGCTGTCGTGGAAGGCTTGGGAGTAGAGTACGGGGCAAAGGATCTGGAGGAGGATCTGGGAGCCAGAGGAAGAAGAACCTTCAATGTTGAGGGCGGCTGTGGAAGTTCTGGAGGTGGAGATCCTCACAAAGACGGAAGGAAGGAAAAGATAAAGATCAGCGGAGAGCTCACTCCCAAAGACCAGGAGGAGATCCGGAGGTGCGTGCAAGAGAACATCGACGTCTTCGCCTGGAGCGCAGCGAACATGCCAGGGATCGACGCGGACGTGGCATGCCACCGTCTCAACCTTGACCCCAAGGTCCGTCCCATCCAACAGAAAAAGAGGGCCATCGCCTCCAAGATGGCCAGACCTATCAGATAAGAGGTGGAGAAGCTGCTCCAGGCGGGATTCATATCTGCCAACAGGTATCCGGGGTGGGTGAGCAATGTTGTAATGGTAAAAAAGGGGGGGGAAATGGAGGATGTGTATTGATTTCTCTCTTTTAAATAAAGCCTGCCCTAAGGATTGTTACCCCCTGCCTCGAATCGACGCGCTGGTTGACTCAGCCGTCGGCTTCTCACTAATGAGTTTTTTAGATGCTTTTTCAGGGTACCATCAGATTCGCATGCACCCTCCGGACGTCAAGGACGTCACCTTCGTCACGGAGGATGGGTGCTTCAGTTATAACATGATGCCCTTCGGGCTAAAAAATGCGGGAGCAACATATCAAAGGATGATGGACCGGATTTTTCGAGAGCAGAAGGGGCGGAACCTCGAGGTCTATGTGGATGACTTGATGGTTAAGAGTCGGGACCTCGGGTCCCATGTCTTGGACTTGCAGGAGACGTTTACAACCGTAAGGAAGTATAAGATGAGGCTTAACCCTTTGAAATGTGTATTCGGGGCCAGCAGGGGAAGTTTTTGGGACACCTCCTTACTCCTGCGGGGGTGGAACCCAATCCTGACAAGGTAAAAAGCGATACTAGAGCTGGGATCTCCTAAGAATGTCAAGAGGTCCAGCGTCTTACTGGCAAGCTAGCAGGGTTGAGCAGGTTCCTCTCTAGGGCAGGAGAGAGATGCTCCTCCTTCTTTGAACTCTAAGGGGAGGAAGGGAGTTCGAGTGGACCTTAGAATGCGAAAAGGCCTTTGCGGCTCTAAAATAGCAGCTTACTCAGACGCCGCTACTTCAAGGGACGAGGGAAGGGGAGAGTTTGTTCCTCTATTTGGGGGTAGGGACGGGGGCGATTAGCTCGGTCCTCGTCCGAGAGAAAGGAAAGAAGCAATTCCCATTTATTATGTAAGCAGGGTCCTCAAAAAGGCAGAGCTGAAATATCCCATCCTAGAAAAGCTGGCCTTCGCTCTCATCGTGTCGGCCCGGAAGCTCAGACCATACTTCCAAGCTCATGCCATTCAGATTGTGACGGATCACCCTCTTCGCCGCATTCTCGAGGGGGTCGAGCACTCGGGAAGATTGGCCAAGTGGTCGATCTAACTCAGCGAATTCGACATCTCCTACATCCCTCGAGAGGCTATTAAAGCACAGGTAGTGGCAGATTTCTTGGCGGATTATGCGGTAGAGGTCGAGGAGGTGGAGGTATCTCCCGGGGCAGCTTGGGAGATGTTGGTGGATGGAGCTTCTGGTAAGAATTCTTTTGGGGGAGGGGTCATCTTGACGAGCCTCGAGGGGACTAGGATCGAGCAAGCCTTGAAGATACACTTCACCCTCACGAACAATCAAGCCGAGTACGAAGCAATCATCGCCGGGCTTCGGCTGGCTAGGGAGTTGGGCATACAGGATATCAGGGTCTTCACGGACTCCTTGGTGGTGGCAAGACACATCAACGGAGAGTTCGAGGTGAGGGAAACGACCCTCCAGTTGTACCTGGTAAAGATAAAGGGTATCGTTGGGCAGTTTCATAGCTTCTCCATCCAGCACGTTCCTCGGGAAGAGAGTGCTAAGGCAGACTTGCTCGCAAAGCATGGTCCTCAGGCCGGAGAGACTATGACCGAACTCTTCAGGCCTTCCATAGAAGAAGGGGAGATAATGGAGGTCGACCAGGAGGTGTCTTGGATGGATCCTTTTGTGTCCTTCTTGGCGTCGGGACACCTACCCGAGGGGGATCTCGAGAGAAGCGGATTAGGTACAAGTCAGCTTATTATCTGTTGAAGGAAGGAGTGCTTTACCGAAAAACATTGTCCGGATTGCTAGCTCGGTGTGTATCCGAGAAGGAAGCATCAAAGGTATTGGAGGAGGTCCATTCGGGGGAATGCGGAAGCCACTCAGGGAGTCAGACTTTGGAAGGGAGGGTACTAAGGCAAGGCTATTTCTGGCCTACCCTCCGGAAAGATGCGGAGGAGCTTGCTAAGAGGTGTAGGAAGTGTCAGGAGTTTGCTCCCTTGCAGCTCCTCCCAGCACAGAGGCTGCGAACGATCACCTCTCCATGGCCCTTCGCCATATGGGGACTGGACCTAGTGGGGCCGTTTCCTCAAGCTAGCGGTCAGAGGAGGTTCCTACTGGTCATGGTGGATTACTTTTCGAAATGGCTGGAGGTAAAGGCTTTGGCGAAGGTGACATCGCAAGTGGTCAAGAACTTTGTGTGGGGAGAGATTATTTGCCGGCACGGGCTCCCTTTGGCCATAGTCACCGACAATGGCCACAATTCGCCAGCAGGGAGTTTGTGGACTTTTGTGTGCAGCTCGGCATAGACCTTCGGTTCGCCTCGATTCATCACCCTCGAAGCAACAGACAGGTGGAAGCAGCAAATAAGATCATTGTGAATCTCTTAAAGAAGAAAGTGGAGAACTTGAGGGGGAGCTGGGTGGAACAACTCCCCTCCGTCCTGTGGGCTCTGCGAACTACTCCGAATACGGCCACAGGAGAGACGCCTTTCAAGCTCTCCCATGGCTCGGAGGCCGTCATACCTGTGGAGTTTGAGGTTGAATCTCCCAGGGTAACATCAGCAAGGGAAGGAGATAAAAGGTGGCAGGTCGATAATGGAGAGGAGCAGAAGCTTTCACTCGACCTCGTGGAGGAGCTCTGGGAGCTGGCATCAATCCGACAGGAGGAGGTCAAGCGCCGGATGTCCAGGTACTTTGATAAGCACATCCGGATCAAGCAATTTCAAAAGGGGGACTTGGTCCTCAAGAAGGTGGATGCCGCGGGCAGGGGGGCCTCAGTAGGAAAGCTCAACCCTAATTGGGAGGGTCCCTTCATTATAAAAGAAGTTTTAAGTTAGGGGGGTATCACCTCCAGGATGTGGACGGGGTACCCCTGGATCGCACCCGCAGCGGTGATGATCTGAAGCGTTTCTATCCATAATGATAATTTTCCTCTGAATATGCTTGAGTATGACTTTAATGATCTTACTTTTTGGATGTGTCATGATTTCTAGCACAATGCACCTTTGGGCGTCCTTCTTAGAAGACGGTGGTTGGAGGAGAAAGAGGAGAGGAGACCCGAGCAGACCCGCTGACCAGGCTCTCATCAAGCTGGTAGGGCTGTAGGCTCACTCGGTGTTTGGAGGAAAGAGGAGAGGAGACCCCGAGCAGACCCGCTGACTAGGCTCTCATCAAGCTGGCAGGGCTGTAGGCTCACTCGGCGGTTGGAGGAGAAAGAGGAGAGAAGACCCCGAGCAGACCCGCTGACCAGGCTCTCATCAAGCTGGCAGGGTTGTAGGCTCACTCGGTGGTTGGAGGAAAGAGGAGAGGAGACCCCGAGCAGACCCGCTGACCAGGCTCTCATCAAGCTGGCTGGGTTGTAGGCTCACTCGGCGGTTGGAGGAGAAAGAGGAGAGGAGACCCCGAGCAGACCCGCTGACCAGGCTCTCATCAAGCTGGCAGGGCTGTAGGCTCACTCGGTGGTTGGAGGAGAAAGAGGAGAGGAGACCCCGAGCAGACCCGCTGACCAGGCTCTCATCAAGCTGGCAGGGCTATAGGCTCACTCGGTGGTTGGAGGAAAGAGGAGAGGAGACCCCGAGCAGATCCGCTGACCAGGCTCTCATCAAGCTGGTAGGGTTGTAGGCTCACTCAGCGGTTGGAGGAGAAAGAGGAGAGGAGACCCCGAGCAGACCCGCTGACCAGGCTCTCATCAAGCTGGCAGGGCTGTAGGCTCACTCGGCGGTTGGAGGAGAAAGAGGAGAGGAGACCCCGAGCAGACCCGCTGACCAGGCTCTCATCAAGCTGGCAGGGCTGTAGGCTCACTCGGTAGTTGGAGGAGAAAGGAGAGGAGACCCGAGCAGACCCGCTGACCAGGCTCTCATCAAGCTGGCAGGGCTGTAGGCTCACTCGGTGGTTGGAGATTGTTTGGGGAGGAGACCCCGAGCAGACCCGCTGACCAGGCTCTCATCAAGCTAGCAGGGTTGTAGGCTCACTCGGCGGTTGGAGGAGAAAGAGGAGAGGAGATCCCGAGCAGACCCGCTGACCAGGCTCTCATCAAGCTGGCAGGGTTGTAGGCTCACTCGGCGGTTGGAGGAGAAAGAGGAGAGGAGACCCTGAGCAGACCCGCTGACCAGGCTCTCATCAAGCTGGCAGGGCTGTAGGCTCACTCGGTGGTTGAAGGAGAAAGGAGAGGACCCCGAGCAGACCCGCTGACCAGGCTCTCATCAAGCTGGCAGGGCTGTAGGCTCACTCGGCGGTTGGAGGAGAAAGAGGAGAGGAGACCCCGAGCAGACCGCTGACCAGGCTCTCATCAAGCTGGCAGGGTTGTAGGCTCACTCGACGGTTGGAGGAGAAAGAGAAGAGGAGACCCCGAGCAGACCCGCTGACCAGGCTCTCATCAAGCTGGCAGGGCTGTAGGCTCACTCGGTGGTTGGAGGAGAAAGGAGAGGAGACCCCGAGCAGACCCGCTGATCGGGCTCTCATCAAGCTGGCAGGGCGGTAGGATCACTCGGCCGTTGGAGGAGAAAGAGGAGAGGAGACCCCGAGCAGACCCGCTGACCAGGCTCTCATCAAGCTGGCAGGGTGTAGGCTCACTCGGTGGTTGGAGACAATAACAAAAGGAGGGGAGGGATACTTCAAGATGACTTCCTACATAAAGAAAAAGAAGAGAGGGGGAGGATTAATTGACCCCCCAGGTCCACTCGCGTCGAGAGGAGCCGGTAGGCAGCGCGGAGAAGGATAAGGTGTCCCCACGCTCGCGAGAGTGGCAGAGACTCGCCAGCTCGCCCCCTGGGCCAGGTCTGCTGGTAACAGCCGGCGAGGGGAAAGACAACCCCCTCTCGCCGCCAAAGATCTCGAGGATCTCGCGAGCTGTCCAAGCGAGAGAAAAAAAGAAAAAAAGAGAGGAAAAAGAAAAGAAAAAGGCTAGCTTCAGGCGCGAGCAAAAATATATATATATACACATGAATCATATTCGTGTTTTAATACAGTAAATTCCCAAATCAGGAGAGGCATTGTAATCATAGCAAAAAGGAAAGAAAAGGCTTTTGTGCTCAAGGAGCCCTAGACCTTCTTGCTCGCCGAAGATTCCTCGTCCTCGCCATAAATCTCGGGCACGAGGTCCCGGGCGGTGATGTCCTCGCAATCATCTTTAACTACACCCATCTCTCACATCATCTTCAGGATGAGCTCGGCGGTCCGTATGTTGGCATCTCGGCAAAAGTTTTCGACCTCGTCGTGCGTATAATGCGCGGGAGGAGGTGGAGGGACCTGCGAGCGAGAGGTGGAGGCCTCCTTGAGCTGGGCATTCTCTGTTTTCAGCTCCTTCACCTCCGTCTCCAACTCCTCCACTCGCGAGCGCAGCCTTTCAGCCGTCTCAGCATCCTGCAAAAAGAACAAACCATTAAGTCTAGCGGGAGGGTGCTTGAGAAGGCTGGCTAAGTATCAACTCACCACTCCGCCACTGGCCTTGGCGAGAAGGCTCTCGGCCACCTCCAGTCGCTTGGTGAGATCTCCAGACTTCTCGCGCTCGGCAGCGAGTTTGGTGTCTATCTCCTTCCAGCTTCGAGTGTTGAAAATTAGGCGGCGCGAGAGTCGATGAGAGAGTTCGAGGGTACGCAGCTGCGAGTGGGCCGTCCTGAAGACGTGATCTCGCATGGTGGCCGCGTCGAGCGCGTCAGGGGCGAGACCCCCATAGAGGCCGAAGCCCAAGGAGAAGGCGTGGGCAGAAGACTCGGCTTGCTCTCTCCATGAGGGAAGAAGGGTAGAGATGGAGATCCGATGTGCCCCTTATCCCAGATGAGCGTAGGCTCATTGGCACCGTTAGGGACAACGGCCCATGTTGAAGTTCAGGTGGGCGGATGGAGCAGGATACTGGAGAGGAGCCTCCCCGCGAGAAGGGGACCGAGGAGGTTGGCGAGAAGAGCTCGCGGGCGGTGCGAGAGGGGCCGCATCTTCAGGAAGCGAGACAGCCCTTTGCGGAGAGGTCAAGGGAGGTGAGTGCGGAGATTCAGATCCCAGGGATATGGGGCTCAAGGATCCCGGCATCGCCGCTGTGTCCGTAGGGACCTTGCCCTTCTCGGAAGGGAAGGAGACTACTTTCTTCAACTTCATCTTCAGTTTCTTTGAGGGGCTGAGGCGAGAGGGGGCCGAGTCCTCAACCGCCCTCTTTCGGGGAGGAGGGGCCAACGAATCTTTGGCCGCCTCGGCCGCCTCGGCCGCCATATTGGCGAGAGCCACATCTTTAGATGGCTTGATATTACTTCTGTAGGGAGGGTGCACCAGCACGTTCCTCTCTCCTGGGAGAAGCGAGATGGAGTCAGGAAAAAGGCTCAGCGAGAGGAAAGTACTGAAGGCGAGAAAAAGATGAGGGGGGTCGAGCATACCTTCTCCAGGGAGCACGGGGAGCAATGAAGCGAGCCCCCGTCTCAAAAACCTGACCTCGAAGTTCTTCCCAGCGAGGGACTCGCAAAGAAGTTGGCCGTGCCGCCAACCTGCGGAGTAACATAGAATATTTCCGCGGGCGAGACGGGCGCGAGAGGGACGCCGCCCAGGTTCCCGCAGATGAAGACGAAGCGGGTTAGCCAGTGATGATTCTTGTTTGGTGTCTCGCAGACTTTCAGATTCAGCCCGGTGAAGAAGGAGACCCCGTCTTGATTGGCGTGGTAGACGAACATCTTCCGGAAGACGGTGAGACTGAATTCTATTCTCTCTCGCCGCATGTAGCACGCGAACGCGACGATAAGTGAGATCGCGTTGGGGTTTAACTGGGCAGGCACGACGCCGAAGTACTTGAGAACTTGCTTCACCTCGGGCCAAAGGGAAGCCGGAGCCCCGCCTCGAAGTGCGAGATGGGGAAGGCGAGCCGCCCGGGTAGAATGTATTCACGCTCTCGCTAACCTTGGGAGGGAGTGACTCGTAGCCCTCCGGCAAGAAGTCGCTCCGGAAGGCCTCGTATTCACGGGCAGAGAGGCGATTGGGAGGGAAATCGTGGTCGGAGAATCTCTTTCCACAGCGGATGCGGCCCTCACCATCCTCTGGCCTCCTTTTTCCCATGAGTGCGCGAGACAAAGGGGAAGTTGGCGAGTGGAGAACCAGCGAGAGGGACACGAAGAACAGTAAAGAGGAAGGGTGAGGGGCTGGGGCGCGAGACGAGTTGGGAAAGAGGGGGAGCCACGGGCGGAAGTCTAGGGAAACACGCTTCCAGCCCTGGCCGCGGGGGTATTTATAGCCCTCATAAGTAGGAGGATAAGCAGATAGAGAACTACGTCGGGGAAGGGCAAGCGTCGGTCGACCCTTCTCTCTCTCCAAGCTTCGGGTGGCAGAACCCTAAGTGGGCCATCAGCCCAAGAAGGCGGTGAAAAGATTGGTGCAGAGGAAAATAAAAGTAACAAAGGTTAAAAATTAGCATAAAAGAAGGCATTAACGTTGTCGCATCAATTAAGCAGGCAAATCACCAAATTGATAAATTTAATCCCACATAAAGACGGGTGGCAAGTTCGAAGAGCGCACAGCTGGCGCTATATAAGCAAATATTTTATTATTACAAACAAGGCGAACGAAAGAGCTAAGAAGCGAGAGGCGAGAGGCGAAAGGAAAGAAGGCGGAGCTCTCGTCAATTCTTATCCCACCTCCATCGTCCTCCCCGCGGCTTCTCACGCAGGGAGGACGACTGGGGAGGTGGAAGGCGCGAGCCGCCTCAACACCACTGCGGGCGAGACGGAGCTGTTGGTCGACGTCATCCAAGATTTCCTGAGGGTTCGTCTGGTCCACCTCAATGTCGTCGTCTCTCTCCGAAGACAGGCGAGCGCATTCCACCTTTAGCCAGTCAATCCGGCGGTCTGCGGCTTGCTTCCCTTTTTCCATCGCTTGAATGATGCGCGCGTGCTTCCGCAGCATCTCGGCCACCTTACACTTCATCTCTATGGGGTCCATGGGGTCGCCCAGGTAGTCCTCGATCTCATCTATAGGAGGAGGAGGCGAAGGGGCCAGCTGCCTAGAGTAATCGTCGACCGGCGAGTCGGCAGCCAGTGAGTCCTCGATAGGGGTTCCACTCGCACCTATGGAGGAGCCAAAGAGATAAAGAGGCAAGGAAGAAGCGGGCGACAAGAATAAGAGAGCAGGTGTCAGAAGTAGAGCCTCCTACTGAATCGGCGGGTGGAGCCCGATGTGGTAGAAGGGTCATCCCTCCTCGTCACGGGGGTGGAGGGGGGAGTGGAGGCTTGGGGCGAGAGAGGCCTGGAAGGAAGCTCCGAATGTTGATGCGAATGGTCTCAGGATGATGAGGAGGCGCCGAGATTTTCTGAGAAAAGGTAGCAAGTAAAAAATGTGTGGTGTAAAGAGATCATAACAGGCTTGAAAGACTTACCTCTTTTCCTTTGAGACTAGATGGAGTGGGAGGTACAGACCCCCTCGGAAAGGAGCGAAAAGGTTCTCCTGCTGGGAGGGGAGGCTCCGGAACTTTTGCCTTTTTTGGGAGAGAGGTGGATGGCGGTTCCGAAGGAGAATCGCGCACGAGGATCTTGTTCAGACCCGCCGCCATCGCCTTGTTCCGTTGGAGCACGGCCGCGATGCGGTCCCGAAAAATTTGACTGAGAGACATGAAGGCAGATGCTGGAAGAGGAGGAAGGAAAGGGAACGGCCCTTTGCGGGGAGGCGACTTCCGTATTTATAGACTAGGCAAGGGGCCCGCCAAAAGATTCCCCCCAATAAATTTGCCGTACTACCACGAGCCTCGATTTAACTATCTTTCCGAGCTTGTAAACAACCTCAAAAAGAGCGGGGATTGTGTACAACCTTGGACTCGCAGGCGAGCGAGAGGGCCCAGGCGAGAGGGCCCAGGCAACGAGAGCCGAACGAGAGGGCTCGGGCGAGAGGTACAAGGAAAGACGTGCCAGGCGAGAGGCACCAGGCAAGAGGTGCCAGGAGGCAGGGCATGGAGTGAGGTTCACTGCATTAAGTGGGATGACCTAAGTGGAGCGTTGCCTCAGATAGGTGAATGCCGAGACGGGAAGCTTTCCCGGCGAGTGACCAGCTAACTGCGCGAGAGGACTTCAGGAGTGGAGCTCTCGCCCGGGGTAGCCCTCTCGCCATGCGAGAGGACCCTATGGGGAGTTCTTGCCAGGTGCCACTTTGGTTCAAGGCCGGTTCAGGTAGAGCCGGGCCCACCTTTTGGGCCCCAGGGGTGTTTTACCCTTTTACCCCGGGTGGTCTGCATTTAGCCCTTGTGGACAGCGGAGTTTGGCTATTGGCAGACCTAGCCAGGGATGTTCTGGTAATTTCAGGGTGGTGTAAATTGGTTATTTGCAGTCCCAGTTCAGAGGCCTATAAATAGACCGGTAAGGTGCCTTAGAAGGGCAAGCTTTCTTGACTCCTTCCACTTCTTCTAAGGCACCTAGCTCAGCATTGGCTAGGGAGGGGAAGAGCTTTAGTCTCTTCCGGGAACGAGGTGGGACCTCCTCGCTGGAGCCTCCAGTCTAGTTCTTCGCCTCGAGTGTGATCCTAACGTAGTAAGCGTGAGCTGCCCCAATAGTTCCGAGCTTTAGGAGGAATCGACCTTGTTGGTTCCAACAGTTAGAGCTCCAAGACTATAAGGATGTATGAGAGATCTCGAGTTAAGCGCGCACATTAGAGATCCTGCAGAAGAGGACGTCCAGAATTAGGTCTACAGATATACCCTCACATACTCACACCTCCACCCCTACGATTCGTATTGTCATACCCTCTCGTCTGATCATGCCTCCGAGTACCCTTGCACTTCCTGCTGCACCTTCTAGGGACAAGAAGATTATAGGAACTAAACCAAAGCTTCGTGTATTTAGGTGTTTTAAGTTTATGAAACTGGTCAGATGTCTTATGATTGTTCGGTCAGAAGTCTTATGATTGTTCGCGACGTCATCGTTGATTCTGAAAATAGGCAAGAACCTGAATATGAAGTCTTCCTTAGCAATTCTCAGTTTGATCCTATTTCTGAGCCCGAGTTTGTGTGTTTAGAACTTTTTTTAATAATATGGTTGTCTGGATCAAATATGATGTATGGTTTGTGTTTTTGGAAGTGATCTGTGTTTCTATCTACAGATAATGCAAGTTGGAGCTTATGCCATGCATATATATAATAGATAAAAGAATTACCTTTAGAACACAATACTCGCTAACTTTTTGACATCCGTGGTTTGCGTGCTTGGTTTCCATGGCTAACTTACTCACCAATGACTTGACTTAGGCTTCGTTTGGGAGGATTTATTTTCACCGGTCAAGCGGTCATGACCGCATGAATCGGGACTTAAATAAGTCCTGGTTCATGCGATCATGACTGCTTCACCGGTGAAAATAAGTTCTCCCAAACGGAGCCTTAGTTCAAATAGAAGGGTTCATGTTTTAGGGGTTAGGGGTTAATGTTTTTAAAGTTTAGGTTTTTTTTTTACGGTATAGAGTTTAGGATTTTTTTTCCTTTTCTATTTGAGCATAGGGTGTTGTGGGTCGCTCGAGATTCCTGGTAGGCCAGACTAACTGGACCGTCTTAGCCTGAAGAGCGGTCAAACGTGCAAACAGACTCAGAGAAAAGAAAGCTGACAAAGGGATTTTTTTTAACGTGGAAAGCCTGTGAATAGGATGAAAAACCACGTGGTCGTTACTATTCGGTGCTGTTTTGCAAGGTTTTTTAGAGAGTGTGAGGGCGACAGACAGCTCCTCGCTACAACCGAGGAAGAGAGAGAAGGATTCTGAGGGTGACAGGTCAATACTTAGCTTGCGAGCTAAGTATTTCTTCTTATGTTTGGGGAGCAATGCACTCGGTGTGCTCTGGAGTCTTCGGTTGAAGCTCAGAAGCGGGATCAACACGCTTTGCACGCTCAGGTATTTGAAGCTTGGAAGCTTGAACAGCGTGTTCTGCGCGCCTTAATCTCTGTGGCTTGTCTCCTGTTGCGTTCATAGGAGTCCGAACTGGTTGATTTGTTGTCGATTGGGGGACCCGTTGCTGAGTTGAGGTTGCGATGCACGTAGCTTGCTTGAGTAGAGTTGAGAGGTGTACTTTGTGTGCTCTAAAGTCATTCTTTTTGACTGATGGCGTCGTTTTGGAGTGTGACGCTCGTTGAGGAGCGGTCTTGAGAACGGCGCGGAGGCATGTTTGGGAGCAGAGCGCGCAGAATCGGACGTAGAGCGGAGCGCGCGGAGGCGAGCTTAGGAGCGGTGCGTGCGGGGGCATGCTTGGTTAAATCCCTAAGACGCTCTTGAAGGCGTTTGAAGATCTCGAAGGCGCAAGAGATCTTTGAGGGAACTCTCGCGGACGTGGGTGGAGAGAAGGGTCGTAGGAGAAAATTTGGGGAGAGAAAGATGAAAATGAAGGAGGGACTGATGTCTTATTTATAAACCACAAGGGTAATTATGGCGGTTAAGCGTCTATTCACAGACCATAACCAGTCCCTTTAATTATTTGAAGGCTTATTCAATATAGTTCGCGACACGTATTATTACGAATTTTTTACTATACGCACACCGATCATTATTTTTGGCTATGCGCGCCCCCACTACAGGTGATTATACGTAGATTGGATGGGGCAGAATTCGTGTGGACGATAAGACGATGGAGGGCCGCCCAACGAGGGAACTGACTGGTGGCGAGACCCAGCCGACAAGGGTCGGCTGGTGGAGCGATTGGCCGATGGCCCGAGGAAGATGACCTTGACCGACCGCCGGTGGAAGGTCAGGCGGCCAAAGGGCCGCCCGATTTGTGCAGCAAAGAGGTCCGGGCTGCCAAGAGGCCGCCCAGCTTAGGCGGCAAAGGGCCGCCTCGGGGTTGTGTGCGCGCGGACGGGGGCCATCCGTAGGTGCGCGCGGCCAGGGCCGTGCGCAGCATTGCACGCGACACATGTTAGCTTGCTCGTGCCCCCAGCGGTTGTGGGTGGTCCGGTCGAGATCGCTTTAAAACTTTTTGGTTTTATCTAACAATGCTTGGGGAAACCCATCAACAGTTAATATTGAGATTTTTGTGGGCAACCAAGGACATAATATATGTGAGGGAGTGGATATGAATGGAAGGATTTGTAGACAAGTATTCATGTAAGTACTACAAACTTACACAGGCTTAGGAGCACAGGACCACGTGAGTCACAAACATAGAAAGTGGCATACACAGTGTCACACAGACATGCAAACATTCACAGGAAAAATGAGCGAACATAGAATAATGGCAAAGCAAAGCTTACTAGGATAGCACTCCGAACCCTAATAAAATCTCCAATAACAATTGGTATTAGTGTCAAATAAAGAAGATCAGTATTGAGTATTATAATATAAATTGTGGATGCCTGCATACTTTAACTACACGTGAGTTAACTAAAAATCATAGATCACCAAATGGGGCCTCTAGTCCCAAAACAAAACAAAAAAAAAGGGAAAAAAGGGTCGCAAAGACATAGGCTCCGTTTGGTGGGACTTATTTTCGCCGGTCAAGCGATTACAACCGCATGAATCAGATCTTAATTAAGGTCCGATTCATGCGGCGGTAATCGCTTGACCGGTGAAAGTAACTCCTCCCAAACAGAGCCTAAGAGGCTATCATCAGCATCGACGAAGATCATGTGATCCAGATCGGTCGGAGTGTCCTGGTGGAAGATAGAAATTGTGTCAAGACTCAAGAGTAGACACTCCTCTCTTAGCTAGTTAAAAGGAAAAAAATAATAGGAAATTTGGTTGTAGGAATAGAATATCTCAACCAACCAAGAACAATAAATCACTAGTAGGAAGAAAGAAGTGCAACACTTGTAAGAAAGAAGTGCAACAATAAACCACTAGTAAAGCGAGACATACAAGCACGAGACATGGTTTCGCATTGCACCCGATGGAGAACTTAACGTTCAAACAAGTTCAACAATTCTTGGGGATTGTTAATTATATGCCAGAGTTCATTCATGATCTAGTCAAATTTTGAGCTCCTCTCACTAATCAGCTCAAAAAGAGGCACCACCCTGGAATGAGGTATGTACTAATGCGGTCAGAAAATTAAAGTCTCTAAAAAAGGACTTGTCATCGCTCAAGATTCCATCATCGGACAGGCGAATCGTTCAGACCGACGCCACTGGTCATTTTTGGGGAGCTATATTACTTGAAGAATTACATGAAAAACGTCGAATTTGTGGTTACAAGAGTGGAGCTTTCAAGAATGGAGAACTTCACTACCACTCCACATACAAAGATATCCTAGCCGTGAAAAGTGATATAGAGAAGTTCCAATTTCATCTTATCGGACAACATTTTCTAATAGAGATGGACATGACATCATTTCCGAAATGCTACAATTCAAACAAAAGATGCTTCCTCAGGCCCAAGTCTTGCGATGGGCAAATTGGCTCTCTTGATGGAAATTTGAAGCCCAACACGTCAAAGGAAAAAACAATTTCCTCTTGAATTTCTTATCTAGAACTCATAGGACAATATCTATGGTGTTCTCAGTCATCTACTCTTTTCAAACAACAGATCTTCCAGCACACATTAATTGCAAATTACTTTGTTTGATCCTCCAACAAAGATATCTACCATGCTTGCTCGTTTTCCAGAAAATCTATATCAGATGATATGGCATGAATAAAGGTCCTCTTGTCAGTTTTCCGTTACATTCCAAATTTCTTTTTCTCATCATCCTTGAATGTAGGAAAGACTTTTATTACGACTTTCCTAAAGAAGCTTGCATGATCTATGGTACACCGTAGAAACCTGTCCATTTGGAATTATTTTTGATAAAAGACGACTATTCCAGTATATTGCCTTAGTTGACATGGAGTCATGTAAGCAGAAGTATAAATAACTCGTTAAATGACACAACTTATTTGGCAACACCAGTTTTTGACGTGAAAATTTAAGGCTCGAAGGAAACAGTCTCAGGGCCTGTTTGGGAGGGCTTTTTTAATTCTTTTTCGTTTTCTGAAAAACGCTATCACATAAGAGACCGTTTGGATTATCTATCGGTGGGAAATGCTACCGCAAAAACCTCAATTTTCTCATCTTTTGAAAAAGTCACTAGTCACCTACTTTTCAATTTTTTCGAAAAGCACTTCTTCATCCAAACATACTTATCTCTTAAAAAAATCTACAACTTGATTTTTTGTCTTGCCGCGATTTTTTTCCAGGGCGTAATTTATTTCCCCGGGCGTGTTTTTTTTGCCCGACGCAAATTTTTCACCCGGGCGCGAATTTTTTCGCCAGAGCTAGCATTTTTCGCCCGAGCTGGCATTTTTTGCCCAGGCTGGCATTTTTCGCCCGGGCGCAGGGTTTTTCGCCCTGGTGGGTTTTTTTCGCCCGAGTGCGGTTTTTTTGCCCGTGCATGTTTTTTTGCCCGAGTGTGTTTTTTTTGTCCGTACGTGATTTTTTTCGCCCGGGTGCGTTTTTTCATCCGGATGCGATTTTTTTGCCGGTGCACGATTTTTTTTTGTACGAGCCGATTTTTTTGCCCGAGAGCGATTTTTCGCCCGGGCGCGCTTTTTTTCGTCCGGACGTGATTTATTTGCACCGATGCGATTTTTTCACCCGGGCGCGATATTTTTTGCACCGGCGCAATTTTTTCGCCATCGCGCGAATTTTTTGCCCAAGCGCGCTTTTTTCGCCCGGGCGCGATTTTTTCGCCCGGGCGCGATATTTTTGCCCGGGAACGGTTTTTCACCCGAGCACTATTTTTTTCGCCCGGGAGCAAATTTTTCGCCTGAGAGCGATATTTGTCATCGGAGCTTGTTTTTTTCACCGGAGAGCGGTTTTTTCGCCTGGGCGCGGTTTTTTTGCGGGGAGCGACTTTTTGGCCCGGCCCTGTTTTTTTGGCCCGGTCGGGATTTTCTCGATCGGGCGTGAATTTTTTGCCCGTTAACGATATTTTTTTGCCCAGACACTTTTTTTTTCGCCCGGGCGCGATTTTGTCACCTGAGCGCGCCCCGTGGCGAATTTTTCGCTCAGAAGTGAATTTTTGGCCTTGACATGATTTTATCGCTCGTTCGTTATTTTTTTTGTCGGGGGCAATTTTTTTCGCCCGGGCATGATTTTTTTGTCTGGTCTCGATTTTTTCAGCCGGACGCAAATTTTTCGCTCGTGAGTGATATTTTTTTTCGTAGGACGTTTTTTTTGCCCCGACAAGTTTTTTCCGCCCGGGCGCGATTTTTTCGAACGTGGGTGAATTTTTCGCGCGGACGCGAATTTTTCGCCTCAACGTGATTTTTTTGCACGTTCGTGATTTTTTTGTCAGGTCGTGCATTTTTTTTTACATGGACGCTATTTTTCCGCTCAAATGCAATTTTTTCGCTCTCGAGCGAAAATATCGCGTCCGTGCGAAAAATTCTCGTTCGTGCAAAAAATTCGCGCCCGGGCAAAATTTTCCCGCCCAATCGAAAATTTTGTGCCCGTCCAAAAAATTCGAGCTCGTCCGAAAAATTTGCGGTCGTCTGAAAAATCTGTGCCAGTCCGGAAAATTCTCGCCCGTTCAAAAAATTCACGCCCATCCAAAATATTGGCACCTGGCTGAAAAATTGGGTCCCGGACGAAAATATAGGGTCCGACTGAAAAATTGGCGCTCCGGCGAAAATATCTCGCCCGGGCGAAAATATCGCTCCCGGGCGAAAAAACCGCGCCCAGGCGAAAAATTCGCGCCCCGACGAAAAAATTCGCTCCCGAACGAAAAATTCGCTCTCGAGCGAAAAAAACCTGCCCCGGCGAAATAATTGCGCATTTCCCCCGGACGCACATTTTTTATAAAAAAGTTACCGCAACGGAGATTTTTCAAACGGTTTATAAAGTGTTTCTCCTTTTTGAAAAGCTCTGCAAAAGAAGTTCATCCAAACAGTTCTTCTTTTCTAATAGGCATTTTCCGAAAGCTCTTTTTCCTACCATCTTTTTCCTACCACTCATTCTTTCTGAAAAGTCTTCCCAAATTGGCCCTCAATGCCGAGAACAACAACGTATTCTTATTCATTTCAAATGCTAGCAATCTTTGAGCGTTACGGATGGTGATATCCTCATTCACAAATAATATTTTAGTGCTTTTTGGCGTGCACAAGAATACAACAACCCAGATCCTACGTTCGCACACAAAGCACTCATATGTATCATTAATGGTGTGTCCATCACAGATGTCCCACTAGACCTGCCAATAGCTTACTAGCGCAATCTCATGGTTCTTCCACTCAAGTAAATTGAAGAGATCCAACACCGCCACTTCCAATTTTTGTTTGGAGAGATGCTCAATTGGGATCACCCCGACTTCAGGCTCCATAAAAGAACCTCTCAAAAACTATCCTCCAACAATAGCGATAAAGATGATGTGGACCCACCGCCTGCCTGAGACTTGAGAACTGCACCCAAGGAAGAATTGCCCCAATCGTACAGCTCGCGATTCAGACGCTTAACCACCAACTATTGCTCATTGTACCACACTTAGACCTCGCTGACAGACCACCAGTATTAGTACCATAGTCTCCCAGTTCGCCAACAACAATTTTGATACTTTTCCTTGTCATGCGGTCTGAAAAATCCAAATTGCAACCTTCAGTTCTCATTCAAAGTCTCAATTACAAATGAGAGAGTCAGGATCCTTATTTATAAATGAAGGGGGAGAGTACAATCACCGCCATAGACGAACACTGCCAACAAAAAGAACGGTTAGCAGCACCAGACCGCACAGGTGCGCGGACTACCAACACCAGACAATAAGCACTTCGCGGCCAAGTCAACAAGTCGTGCGACCTCCGTGGTCTATGCATTTTGTTCGGTCTGCACATCCAGACTGCCAACTTCACACTTCAACATTTTCAACAAGGAGAGGTGTAACACCCATGAATTTTCAATCATTATTTTATTCTCTTTTGTGGCATAATCATGACGTAAGGACGTTACATTGACGTGTAGTTAACGGTGCGACGTCGTTAGTGCGTGATTTCGTTTGTTAGGACGAGTCGGGCATTTTTTTTAGACTCATCAGAATTAGAGTTTTTGACTTGGTAAAATTAAAGTAACAAAATTTTAAACGGGCCCGTGAAGTTTCGTTGCGATCCGAGCTTAATTGGAGTCTCGGTGAATTTTATAAGAATTATTGTTGTTTCAACTTACGGGAAATTTTAACCCGAGTTTGCTTTCTCGGATTCTATTTTTTGACTTCACCGTTGGATTTGTAGCACCGATATTTAGCTTTGGTGCGATTTCATAGAAAACCGAGATAGTATGGCCACCCATATCATTTTAGTTTTCTAGTTATTTATATTAATATTATAATATTATATATATACTTGTAACACACAAAAAAACCTAAACTTCATCTTCCCCAAAGAGTCGGTTCAGAGCCTTACGAAGGAGACAGCGACCATTCTCCGTGTACCTTCTGGTCGCCGTTTCGGGAGCTCTAGAGGGCGAAATCTTTAGAGGAGTGTAGATCTAGGTCGATCTTGCTGAGATCTTCAAGTGCGTTGTAAGTATTTTGAATTTCGTGGATTTTTTGAGTTAGGATTCTTAGCCTAACCTTCGTTCTTGTCTGGAAAGTTTCAGAGATCAGAGTCGAGGAGTTTTTGCGGCCGATCCTTGAAGCGGGGCGCTTGAGCGGCCGGTTTTCTGCAGATTTGAGGCAAGTGGCGGTTTGTCACCCTTGCACTGTTTTTTCATTAGTTCTTCCATGTTATATTTCCTTAGTAGGTCTTCGAAAACTGTCGTCTTTACTTCTGAAAACTATTGATCTAGTCAAGCGAAATTCGTCGAGTCAGTTCGTCGAGTGTGACCTTATTCGTCGAGTGTCTTCGAATCCGTCGAGTCAGTTCGTTGAGTCTGACCTTATTCGTCGAGTGTCTTCGAATCTGTCGAGTCATTTCGTCGAGTCTGACTTTATTTCTCGAGTAAATTCTTCGAGTGTCTTCGAATCCATCGAGCCAATTCATCGAGTCTGACCTTATTCATCGAGTCTGACCTTATTCGTAAGTAAATTCGTTCAGTGTCTTCGAATCCGTCGAGTCTGACCTTATTTGTCGAGTGAATAGTAAATGGGTCAATATACCTTTATAAAATTTTCTAGACTTTCTTACTTGGCGTCGTTGTGGCAACCCGACGCTAAGTCTTGGATTTCTTTTCGTTTACTAGTATATTTGTATGTTTATTTGCGGCCTTTGGTTGACAGTGGATAAAAGATCACCACCTCAGTGTCGGTTTGTGAATCATTAAAACTGGTGGGTTTTCTTTTCTTTTTATGGATTGTTGGTTTGTGTTGGATAGATGGTCACCGTCACAGTGCCTTTTTGAGATATTTGGTCTAATGGTTTGTGTTTGACAAGTGACCACCGTCTCAGAACCATGTTTCTTTTACCGGTGTTAAGGGTTCACGTTTTAAAGCTGATCAGTCTCTTTTATATATATACATCTCTACTAATATACGAAAATTACTCTTTGGTGAAACATTGCTTGATGTCCCTATATTGCCCTTATAGTTGTATTCATAATTACACAATTATACCAAACTTTTTATTAGTATATTATAAAGACAATATCCTTTTAGGTAATTACACAACTTTACAATATTAAAATACAAAAAATAAAAACACTAGATATCCTAAACCTATTGTCTCTATGTTGAAGTTGAGACCGGGCGGTCTGTCGGTCTGGCTTGGCGGGTTATTGACCGGGCGGTCTGGCGGTTTGCCTTCAGCGGGTTGGTTGCTGTGTTGAGGTCTGAGGTCCAAGCGGTCTAGCGGTCTGTTACTGGCGACTAGGAGACCGGGCGGTCTAACGGTCTCACTTGGCGGCTTGTCTCTCTCTCTGACAGTGGCCGAGCGGTTAGCCCTTCTGTCTAACCGCGCGGCTTGTTCCGGTCTGTTGTTCTAGCCGCCCAGATTCTTTTGTATAGTTTTAGTCCCACATCTCTTATTTGTATTCTCTCTTCTCTCCTCCATTCTATATAAGGGAGGTCATACCTTTGTAATAGATACCTTTTTCTGATAATAAAATTTCAGTTATACCATTTCCGGCTTGTTTTAGTTCGCTTCTAACATGGTATCAGAGGAATCGATCCTTTCCTCCTGATTCTGTGCTTCTCTCTATCCGCGCGGCTTGCTTCTCCGGCTTGCGCCCTGTCCGCGCGGTCTCCTTGTCGTTGTCCTCTGTGTGCGCGACCTGTTGCCTTGTTCACTGCGACCTGTCGCCTTGTTCGCCGCGACCTATCGCCGTGTGCCTTGCCTCCTCCTGTTTGCTCTTGCTCTGGTCGTCGCGACCTGTTGCCTAGTTCGCCGCGACCTGTTGCCTAGTTCGCCGCGACCTATTGCCGTGTGCCTTGCCCTCTCTCGTGCTTCTGTTCGAGCGGACTGTCTGCTTGCCGCTCGACTTCTTCCCCTTTGCTTGTTACTGCGGCTTGGTCGTGGTCTCTCTGGCCACTGGTGTCTGACATCCTGACCGCTGCAGTTCCTCTTCGGCCTATCCGCGCGGCTTGTTTTCTAACCGCGCGGCTTCCTGTTGTTTGCTCTTATGGCTTTTTCTGATGCTTCTACTGCCACCACCCCTGTAGCCAATCCGGCTCCTCCTCTACCTCCTACTCCTTCCGGGAACCTTGGCACCGTTTCCAAGCTTGTCGGCTCCAACTACCCGGATTGGAGCGTCTCTTTCACCTTTCTCCTTCGCTCGCAACGCAAACGCCACCATCTCGTTGATGACCCTCCTCCTACCACTTCCCCTCTCTTTGATGACTGGGATGCGAGTGACGCTCTTGTGCGTACTTGGCTCGCTAACAGTCTATCCGATGAATGCCTTCCCGTCATCCGTCATGATGAGACGGTGAAGGCCGCTTGGCTTCATCTTGCTGCTTTGTATTCCAAAGGGGCTCAGACGTCCCGCATCTATACGTTGTATGCGGACCTCTTTGCCCGGCCTACCTTGTCTCCTGCTGCTGCCTACCAACAAGTTCAAGCTCTTGGGGCTGAGATTCTTCAGAATCGCCCCTTTTCTGCGGATCTGGCTCAACAACACAAGCACTTCCAGGAGCTTCTGGTTGTGTGTTATCTGCTTCGTCTTCCTGACACTTATGACATGATCCGCCAACAAATTCTGGGTGAGGCGTAATCCCCTACCTTAGATGCCACCGCTGCTCGCATCGCCGCTGTCACCTCTCTCCTTCAGCGCCCGCTTCTACCCGCTCCTTCTCCTCCGGATAACTATGCTCATCAAACTCAGCGGAGTGGCTCTGGTAGCCGCAGTCATCAGTCTGGCGTACGTCCTTCTTCCCGCTATCTCTGCTCTCACTGCGGCCGCACCGGACACACTCTTGACCGCTGCTGGACAAAACATCCCCATCTTCGCCCCTCGGGTGACTCTTCCGCCTCTTCTTCCAAACCGTCTGCTTCCGTGGTCACATCATCAGGTAGTGCCCATGTAGTCACTCAAGGTAAATGGCTTATCGACTCCGGTGCTACTAATCATATGACGGGCAATCCTCAGTGCTTCTCTCTCCTCGAACAGCATGAACGGTTGCCCCCGGTCCTCATTGCAGACGGTTCTCCCTCCCCGGTTCATGAGTCGGGAGTGGTTCATGTTACTCCGTCCCTTCGGCTAGAGGACACTCTCTATGTGCCCAAGTTTCCGTGCAATCTGTTGTCGGTTACTTCTTTATGCAAGCAGCTTCAATGTTCTGTAACGTTTACTCCATCTTCTTGCTCTTTTCAGGATCCGAGCTCCCAGCGGACGATTGCTACTGGGACTGAGAGCGGCGGCCTCTACTTCCTCGACAACGTTTCCGCTTTGTCCGCCTTCTCTTCTTCTTGTACGGATCTTCTCCAGTGGCATCTCCGTCTCAGTCATCCTCCACCACGGCTTCTGCATCAGCTTCTGCCCCACCTCCCTCCCTCCACTACTCCTCTCCACTGCGAAGCATGTCAACTTGGCAAGCATCATCGTTCCTCCTTCCCGCCGAAGCAAGGTCGGGGCTCTACCCGTCCGTTTGATCTAGTCCACTCCGATATCTGGGGACCTGCTCCTACCCTTACTATTGGTCGGGGTAGTTCTTATTTTGTAACTTTTATTGATGATTTTTCTAGATGTACTTGGGTGTATCTCTTACGAGATCGCTCTGAACTTTTTAATGTATGGACCTCCTTTTATCATTTAATCAAAAATCAGTTTGGTGTTAGTATTAAAACTTTTCGCTCTGATAATGCAAAAGAATACTTAAGTCATGCTTTTACCTCTTTCTGTGTACAACATGGCATTATTCATCAGACAAGTTGTGTCTATACATCCCAACAAAATGGGGTGGCGGAACGCAAAAACCGTCACCTCCTCGATGTTGCTCGCACATTAATGACTCAAATGCATGTCCCTCGCTCATATTGGGGTTATGCTGTTCTTCTTGCTTGCTATCTCATCAATCGCATTCCCTCCTCCGTTCTCCAGGGAAAAACCCCTTTTTCCATCCTTTATCCTGGCAAGGAGCCTTTTTCTCTCCCTCTCCGAATCTTTGGGTGCAATGCTTTTGTGCATGTCCCATCTGCCACCCGTAATAAGCTCTCCCCTCGCTCCACCAAATGTGTTTTTCTGGGGTACTCGGTCACTCAGAAAGGCTACTGCTGCTTTGATCCTGTTCTTCGTAAACAGTTTGTCTCCGCTGACGTTACCTTCTTCGAGAATGCCTCCTACTTCTCGGATGACTCCTCTTCTCTTTCTCCCACCTCGGATTCTCCTGTTATTCCGTTCGTTCCCTCGTCTCCTTCTGCGATATCCGCTCCTCCTCCGTCTCCGCCCACTCCTCTACCTCCGCCTCTCTCTCCGCCTCCATCTCCCTCATCTCCGCTGCCGTCGCTCTCTCCTCCCGGGCCAGCTCTCTCTGCCACGGATGCTCTGGATGCCGAGGAGCACGCCGACCTGGATCTTCCTGTAGCTCTTCGCAAAGGGGTGCGGACGTGTACCCTACACCCCCTTGCTGCTGTTGTTTCATATGATCGTCTTACCCCTTCTCGCAGGGCCTTTGCACTGGCTATCTCTGCTACTACCACACCTCGTACCTACCAGGAGGCCCTGGCCATTCCTCACTGGAAACTGGCCATGGATGAGGAAATGGCGACCCTCACAGAGCGGGGTACCTGGACTCTTGTCCCTCCTCCCCTTGATACAGATGTTGTTGGCTGTCGATGGGTCTTTGTAGTCAAGTTTGGCCCAGATGGCACTGTCAACCGTTACAAAGCTCGTCTGGTGGCTAAGGGCTTTACTCAAACCTATGGGGTGGATTACTTTGACACCTTCTCTCCCGTGGCTCGTCTCAGCACTATACGGGTCCTTCTCTCTGTGGCAGTCAACAAAGACTGGCCCCTTTCCCAGCTAGATATCAAGAATGCCTTCCTTTATGGTGATCTTCAGGAGGCCGTCTACATAGAGCAACCTCCAGGGTATGTTGCTCAGGGGGAGACACGAGTCTGCCGGCTACAGAAGGCAATCTATGGCCTCAAGCAGAGCCCTCGAGCTTGGTTTGACAAATTCAGCGGCATCGTGGCGGCCGTTGGTTTTGCTCGCAGCGCTGCTGATCACTCTCTATTTATTCGCAAAACCTCTTCGGGACTGGTGGTTCTTGCAGTATATGTGGATGATATTCTTCTCACTGGTGATGACCAGGAAGGGGTAGCCTTGACAAAGCGGCATCTTCGCCAACATCTAGTCACGAAAGATATGGGTTCTCCGAAGTACTTTTTGGGGATCGAAATCTCTCGGAAGCCCAACTCTTTAGTCCTCTCTCAGCGTAAGTATGCTCTTGATATTTTAAAAGAAGCAGGATTGACTGGGGCCAAACCTGCCCGATGTCCCATGGCTGTTGGAGAAGACAAAACCTGGACAGATGGTTCGCCTCTTCTTTCAGATGCTTCGCGGTACAGGCGTCTAGTTGGTAAGCTCATATACCTCACCGTGACTAGGCCCGACATCTCCTATGCTGTGGGCAAGGTGAGTCAATTCATGCAAGCTCCCAGGGAGTGCCATCTACAGTCCGCCTTGCGGATCTTGGAGTACGTCAAAGCAGCCCCTGGGAAAGGATTGCTCTTTCAGAAGAATGATCATCTGAGGGTTGAAGCTTACTCAGATGCGAGTTACGCTGATGACAAAGGGGACCGCAAGTCTACCTCCAGTTTCTGTACCTTTGTTGGGGGCAATCTGGTAAGTTGGAAGAGCAAGAAGCAATCTGTTGTCTCCAGGTCCAGTGCTGAAGCTGAGTATCGGAGTATGGCATCGACCACTTGCGAGCTAAAGTGGCTACGGGCTCTCATGTTGGATTTAGGAGAGGTCTACAACCATCCTCTACCTATGTTCTGTGACAACAAGGCTGCTATATATATCTCCAAAAATCCAGTCTTCCATGAGAGAACCAAACACATTGAGGTCTACTGTCATTTCATTCGTGAAGAGATTCTGAAGGAACAAATTTGCACTCCCTTCGTCACGTCTGAAAAAGAGCTGGCTGACATCTTCACCAAGCCAGTATCCGCCTCATTTCTTTATATATGTGACAAGCTGGGCATGATCGACATGTATGCTCCAGCTTGAGGGGGAGTGTTGAAGTTGAGACCGGGCGGTCTGTCGGTCTGGCTTGGCGGGTTATTGACCGGGCGGTCTGGCGGTTTGCCTTCAGTGGGTTGGTTGTTGTGTTGAGGTCTGAGGTCCAAGCGGTCTAGCGGTCTGTTACTGGCGACTAGGAGACCGGGCGGTCTAACAGTCTCACTTGGCGGCTTGTCTGTCTCTCTGACAGTGGCCGAGCGGTTAGCCCTTCTGTCTAACCGCGCGGCTTATTCCGGTCTGTTGTTCTAGCCGCCCAGATTCTTTTGTATAGTTTTAGTCCCACATCTCTTATTTGTATTCTCTCTTCTCTCCTCCATTCTATATAAGGGAGGCCATACCTTTGTAATAGATACCTTTTTCTGATAATAAAATTTCAGTTATACCATTTCCGGCTTGTTTTAGTTCGCTTCTAACACTCTAGCTAGGAATGACAAGAGAAAAATTAATGTTTTAACGTTAAAATATAATTTGTTTTACAAAATAAAAATTGTATTCTTGATTTATATTTTTTTACGGTCATTTTGAGTACCCATATGTATATGTTGCGGGTCGGGCGAAGCCCGCCAAGAGCAGGCGGAGCCCGCCATCGTCAGTCGGGTGCTGTCACGCGAGGCCATAGGGGCGGGTACTGTCCACATCAAATGTTGCCGCCCACGACAAATGTCGCCGCCCACGACAAATGTCGCCGCCCACGACAAATGTCGCCGCCCACGACAAATGTCGCCGCCCACGACAAATGTCGCCGCCCACGACAAATGTGGCACCACCGGCGAATGTCGCATCCCGACGAATGTCACACCCCGCTGAATGTCGCACCCCGCCGATTATCGCACCCCCGCCAGATGCCCCCAGGGCCGAAGGCCCGTGCCTGTCACTTGTATGTTTTATATGTATACTCTTACAGATGTTAATGAAACATAACTCTTGATCGCATTGAGTGCAACTTTACATACTTAAACTTATGTGAATTCTTTCCTACTTACTATTTTACGATTTAGATGGGGTGGTTTGGCAGCTAATCTGTTTGGGTTGGTAACCATCTTACCTCGTTATTTGTTTGCTTTCGGTTTTGTTTACTGCTACTAGTACATTCTTGTTGAGACATTCTTTTTTTTGAATGTCTTAGGCTCAGAGCAATAGCGGTCTGAGCAGCTAGAGTTGGTGGTTTCTGACGTTGACTTTAGTAGCTGTGGTGTCCTCCACATCTTGTGAGGTAGCTTGTTGTTTTCTTCTACTTCAGTCATATATTTTGATCTTGTGGGTTTTTGTCAGGATGTTGGTGCCCACAGTGATTTGGTTGGTAGATGTTTAGACTATTTGCTAGCTTTTATGCTATTACTTGTTGATTTGGTTTATTTACTTGCTCTCTGGGAAGGTCTTATGTTAGGTTGCATGTTAGTTATTTTCAAAAAATAAAAGTCTTATTTTTATCTCATACTCATAACTAGTGGTGCACATAAAAACCGGTCCCAACCGGGACCGGTCCCAGCCGGGACCGGTCCAGTGGTCCCAGGCAGTCCCCTCTTTAAGGGTAAAAACCGGTCCCGGACCGGAAAAAGACCGGTCTAAGACCGGTCTTTTACCGGTTCGGGACCGGCTTCGGGACCGATCGGGACCTAAACTGGGAAAGAGCCGTTAACGGCTCTTTTAAAAGAGCCGTTAATGACTCTTTTAATGAGTGTCGTTCGGCTCTCATTAAAAGAGCCGTTAAGGCTCTTATTAAAAGGCTCTTTTAATGAGCATGCCATGTGGCAGGCTCTTTTAATGAGCCTGCCATGTGGCAGGCTCATTAAAAGAGCCCGGCTCTTTTTTTATGTATAAATAAATAAAAAATTTTAATTATAAACTTATAACCCCCCCTCCCTCATTTCCCTCTCTCTCTCTCTCACTCTCTCTCACTTTCTCTCTCACTCATACTCGCATTAAATGACTTCCTCCTCCTCCATGGCGTCCTCCTCAGCGTCCGTCGATCATGAGATCGTTTGTATTTCAATTTTGTAATTTGTATTATAGTTTGTAATTTGTATTTTGGTAATTAGTACATGTTATTTAATTAAATTATTAAAAAGAAAATATAATAATATATAATAAAAATAATAAAAATAATTAATTTAATTTTAATTTCATTAAAATTAAAAAATAATAACCGGTCCCAGTCTGGGACCGGTCCTTCCGGTCCCAGGCAGTCCCGATTTTCAAAGGAAAAATCGATCCTGGACCGGGACCAGTTTGGGCAGGATCAGTCCGGGACCGGTGTCCCAAAGGACCGGTCCTGCCCAGGACCGGTCCCGGACCGGGACTGGGGTCTTTATGTGCAGGCCTACTCATAACATCTTTTTTATCAAATATCACCATATTTTAAATGATTATAAAAGCTCTTTTCGTACTTATGCTAAGCATAGTTGTGTGCATATCATGAGTTGTTCATTGAGTCTTTATGCTCATGTAAGGTAATAAATGAATCTAACCAAGTATTTTTCGTTGCGTATATATATATATATATATATATATATATATATATATATATATATATACAGGGGCGGAGCCAGAAATTTTGTTCAGGGGGTGCTAAATTTATTTTTAAATATTTTTAATTCAAATTCAGGTTTATCAGTTATGAATAATCCAAAATAAATTTAAGCAAAATAACAATATTTAAGTATAAAGTCACTTACATTGTAATACATGCTCAAATTTGTACTCTCCTAGTCTTCATTGCTTGAAAACGCTTAATAATTGCTTCGTTATCAACAACTTTGAATGTTTCTCTCTCAATATATGTTAGTAAACTGTCATTAAGTCATTCATCATTCATCAGATTGCACAATCGGGTCTTTATAATCTTCATAGCAGAAAATGCCCTTTCAACAGTAGCTGTTGCAACTGGTAGCAATAATACCAATTTTATCAGTGAATATACCAAAGGATATGTGATATCCAGCTTCATTCTAACAAACTGTTTAGCAAGATCACTGATACCATTAAGATCAAAAAACTCAACACGTGATCTGACGTCTAAAACATAAGTCTCAAACTGACTCTGAAGTGTCATAAGCTGAATTTGAGTAAAGTCATATGGATAAAATTTTGCTAAACGTAACAATTTATGTATGTCAAATGCTGAGAAGTTTTCACCTGGATCAAAACATGCCATGTAAATGAGTAGTTTAGTGTTGACCTCGTTAAATCTGTGATTTAACTCATTAAGCTGTAAATCAATTACTGAATAAAAGACATCAACTCGATAGTGATGCAAATTTGTTCTCTCTTCAACCTTACGACGTGACCTTCCCAAAGCTCGAAATGAAGAATTCATATCCAAAGTTTCTATTTGATGTTAGGTACAAAATAGATTGACTTCTGTTATCAGACTTTCCCATCCACTGTCCCTGAACATCTGTAGTTGAGCCTTTGTTATCTTTACCAAA
This sequence comes from Platanthera zijinensis, assembly GCA_039513925.1. Taxonomy (NCBI): domain Eukaryota; kingdom Viridiplantae; phylum Streptophyta; class Magnoliopsida; order Asparagales; family Orchidaceae; genus Platanthera; species Platanthera zijinensis. Next base: position 30,150,693 of record CM077090.1, read on the forward strand.
TGCATAGCATTAACAATATTCTGATCTTTCTTTTGTAGAGCTTGTGACAAATCATTTATCATTTCTAGAATAGTTTTCATCATATGTAAATTGAAAACAAATTCATAAGTTTGCACAAAAGTAAGAATAGAAGATGCTCCAGCTCTTTTTTTAAAATCCGTGTCACTCAATCGAATATCATCAAGCACATCTACAACGGAAGAAAACATTAGTATCAAGCTTAAGATTAAATTATAATGTGAACTCCAATGAGTATCACCTGCTCTCTTGATATTAGTTTCTTGATTTAAACCATGTCCACTAGAGATTTCTCCACTACTCAATCCTGCTGTGATTCTAGCAACTTCTTTTTCTCGAAGACTATCTCTTTTTTGACACGATGCTCCAACAATATTAGAAATACTGGTCATCAAAGAAAATAACATTACAATTTGACAATCATTATTTGCTACTCCAATTAATGCTAGTTGTAACTGATGAGCAAAACAATGTACATAATGAGCAGATTCATTTTCCCTCAGTATTAAACTTTTAAGGCCATTATAAATACCCTGCATATTACTGGCTCCGTCATATCCCTGCCCTCTTAGCCTTGAAATAGATAATCCATGAGTGGATAAAAGCATGTCTAATGCTATTTTTAATGATAAAGCAGTGGTGTCACTAACATGGATAATAGCAAAGAAACATTCTATCACACATCCTTTTTTATCCACATATCGAAAAATAATAGCCATTTGTTCTTTAATTGAAATATCACGTGACTCATCAATTAAAATTGAAAAAGGTTCTTCACCAATTTCCAAAATTAATTTTTCTCTAATTTCACAAGCAATGACACTCACAATTTCTTTTTGAATTTGTGGTGATGTTAGCTTCAGATTTTCAGGTGCATTTCTTAAACAAACACTTGAAACATTATCATTGTGATCCGCTAACCATTCTAAGAGCTCAAGGAAATTTCCTTTATTTGTAGAAGTCTCAGATTCATCATGTCCTCGGAACGGTAAACCTTGTCTTAAAAGAAATCTTACAACATCAATTGATGCAATCAATCTAGTACGATAATTGGCTTTTGAAATATCTGATTGCTTAGTGAATGCAACTGTAATGTGAGATTTTTGATCTGTAAGCAACTGACATTTTCGCAAGGCAACATTATGTGCACTATCAAATGCCCCAACATGCTTCTGTAGTTTTAAAGTTTTTTTCCAATAAGACCATCCAGTCGTAGCAAATATATTTCCTCCACTTTGTTCCCCATGATCAACTCTAAATAAATAACAACATAGACAAAAGGCGGCATCTTTAGAAACGCTATATTCTAACCAATCACCGTATAAGTTGAACCAATCTCCAATAAAACGTCGTGGATCTTTTCCAAAATAAGTCCATTTAAATTGATGGTTACGAGTCTGGCAAGGACCTTTTAACCAATAAGCTCTTCGAACTTGGTCGCGTATGTTCACATGAAAATCAGATATTAAAGGGCGTAAACCAGGATCAGATATTATTTCAGAAACATCAAAATCTTCTCGAAGTCTTTTGGAATTAGTGAATGTACTTGATTCACCAATGTTAGTTTTATTAACACAAGAACTTCTTGGAATTTCTTTTCATATTTCTATACACGGACTTGGAACAATCTCTTGATTTGCATTATCAACACATGAACTTTCCAAAGTTTTCATTTTTCTCTTGAAATATTTTTCCATTGGAATAACTTTCTTTTTGCTAAAACCTAAATTAATCCACAAAACATCAACATTAGAAAACATCAACAAGCACACGCAGGATTAATCCAAGAGTACTCCGACCAAAGAGCGAACGAAATGGGTCGGGTAGGCTCCCAAATCCGTACAATTTTAATCCAAGAGTACTCCGACTAAAGAACGATGAAAAGAGGTCGGGTTGGCTCCCAAATCCGTTCAAAATAATAAAATAGCATATCAAACATAGAATTCATAAGCAACGAATTGTTACCTCGTTGGCGGAACTTAAAGGTTCTTGGCTCTTTTTTCAACTGCTTCTAAAAGAAGAATGACAATTGACAACAACGACGCTCCTCAAACCTACAATCAATCAAAAATTAGATTATGAAAGCATTAACCCATTTTGACAAACTCATTCTACCTAAAATTCAGTAATAAACTATGCAGTGCAAAACATAGTTTTGAAACAGATCAACAGATAAAAAAGAGCCAAGAATCTGGACGGGCCAAAGGATATCAAAACCACTAGACATTCAAATCAAAAGGAATAGTTATCAACAAGAATAGTTATCAAAACCACTAGACATTCAAATCAAAAGGAAAAGGAGAATCAGATTTGTAGTTCAAATCTGCTACAAGGGCCAAAGGATAGCAGTCTATCAACAAGATTAATTGGCTAGGAATAGTTATCAACATTTACATCCAACTATGGCAGCCAACAACAACAATAATACATGAAGGACTACCAATAAGAGCCAAATAACAACCCAGCTAACATAACCATAAGCCTGCCCATCCCTTAAACAGTTACAGCCAACCCAATAATCAATTCCATCAGGAATCAAGGCAAAACAAGCAGTTAAATTAGCCGTCCATACTAAATCAACAACAATTATTTTCAGAATTTGTAGGAAAAGGTAGGAGAAAGAGAAATAGAGGGAAAGGGAGAGAGAAATTTCCAAATCAGAAAAGCCCCAAATAAAAAACCCTAGCCGGCCAAGCCTTTATAAATTTCAGAAATGAAAACTATATTTCTGCAATTGTTAAGGAGAAGAAGAGGGGGAGAGGAAGGAGAAGAGTGTAGAAGCTCACAGTGGAAAAGTTTCTGTCCATAGATGCAGGCCAAAGCCCCAAATCCGCCAACTAGCAGCAGAGGTTTAAGCAGAAGGTGGCAGCAGGTTTCTTAGGCTCTCCTAGAACAAAAAAGCTTATGTTTTAAGAAGAAGAAGAAGAAGAAGAAGAAGAAGCTACCTGCTAGTCAGGAGCAGCGGCGACGGAAGCAGCAGCGCGAGCGGCGAGCGGCGACGGAAGCAGCAGCGCGAGCGGCGACGGGAGCAGCGACGGGAGCGGCGACGGGAGCAGGCCGAGCAACGACGGGAGCGGTGACGGGAGCGATTCTTCAGTGGCTAGGGCAAAATCAGCGAGTGGAAATGGGAAGAGAAATCCACGATAAATTTTCAGGGGGTGCGGCCGCACCCCCTCGCTCTACAGTAATTCCGCCTATATATATATATATATACATATATATATATATATATATACATATATATATATATATATATACATATACATATATATATACCCGTGAACTAGTTGATCCACTGAACCAAGCGATACAGCCAGCAAAACTTGAACTCAACTATGTTCTTATCACAACAATCTATGATTTTTCATGGATAGTATCAAGAGTAGGTTTTTGCCTGAGCGTCTGTAGTTGTCCTCTACACGACGTCACATCATGCACGTATTTTCTCTTATTTTGATGAATTATTAAATGTTGCGAAAATACGGGTTGTGACAAGAGGCGTCGAAAAGCTCCACTGGGGAATGAGGGGCCATGAATAGTCGTGCAACGAGAGAAAGGGCAGAGAAATTAGGCCTGCGTGTAACTAGGGTTTTGATAAGAAAAAAGGAAAATTTTATTTGCTATTTTTGGTCTGCATATTATCAATTGTGGTTGGCTCGTCATCAGAAATTGACTGGATCGGGATCCTCTTCTTTTGGGGCCTCAAATAGACGTTCATTTCATACTAATTAATTGTCACTTCATCTAAATACACGTACTTTTTTAATTATAGAAAAAATACAAAAGAATGTGATAGTGAATCCGTCGAATCTGACATGAGTTAATCTAAACCGTTAAATGGATACTATCTATATGGTTTCAAATAGCAAGAAACGCCAATATTTAGCTCAGATCCTAACACATTCGGCCATGGGCGGCGAAATTTTTTACATACTGGCATCCTAAATCGAGAATGACACCGGTGAACTTAAAATGAATTTTTATTAAAGGATAATTATTTTTTCATTAAAAATAATATAAAATATGAATTAGAACTTTTTTAAGATTTTATTTATGTATAAATTTTAAAAAAATAATATCCGTCCAAACATCAAATTGTTAAAATCTGATCAGACATCGCGTTTTATTGGAGCCCGATAGCAGATTGGATGAACAACCGATTTCACTCACACTATTTCCTCTCATTTAGGCTCTGTTTGACATTCCGGCGGAGCGCCGTTCCGGCGGGAACAAGCTGGAAAAAATTCTTTGGGACGTTGTTTGCGATATCCCGGCGAGAACGGCCGGCGTAAAAGGGTGTCAGCCCGACTTTTTGACGCTGGTGGGAAGAGGACTAGTCCAGCATTTAGAACGGCCGTTTCCTCTCTCCTCGCTGACCTCCCGACGATCCGGGTTCTCAAACATAGCCTTTAAGCTACTGATAAAATTTCCCGCCAATCGGTACCTCAAGTCCCCTCAATCTTGACTTCTGACTGCTCGCAGCTTGCCCATTTATCAATCAGAGCGCCCGCTAGTCCCCGTGACCTCTCTCAATGGCGTCTCCCCTCCCTCGCCGGAGCCCCCGTCTCGCCGCAATGCCCAACCCTCGCCTTGCCGGCGTGGATTCCTCTGCCGAGATCGTCAAAGAGAAGAAGATCCCCCCTTCCTCGTCTCGGGCTCTTCCGACTCCCCCACGCCCTAACCCTAACGACCCTGCGCCCGTTGAAAACGGCCCGATCGACGAGCCTCAAGCGGCCACACCCGAGGCCCCGCTGCCCGCCTTCCTCCCACAATGGATCCACGCCGAAGGCGTCCAGCAGTTGCTCCGCCTCAAGGTCGCATGGCAGTGTTATTTCCGCCGCCGATGCCTGGAGGAAGCCCCGTCGTCGCCCCCTAATCCCATCTCATCCTCAACCAGAAAGCACAAACGGTGTAAGCCGGTCTCTGCTGAAACCGATGACCTGCGGGAGACGAGCCGCAAGCGCCTGCGAGCCTACCGTGAGAGGGTTCGCGGCAGCTATGGATGAGCCGCCGGCAAGGAAGACCGGAAGAAGAAGCATCTCAGGGAAGATGACCTACCCCACTTATCTATCTTACCCCTTTTTTTGAATGACTCATCTTATTTTGCCTGTCGGCCTGCGCGTTTTCTCCGAACCGTCTGAATTTGGGCTGCTGGACCCATGTAATTATGTAAGGGTTTAGACTGTTTGTTTGCTGTGTTTTGTAGTCTTTGTTTGTTGAAAATCAAATTTGTGTTGGCTAGTGTGTATTTTTTGAAGGTTTTGGGGTTAGGGTTTAGAGCAGAAAATTATCTGTTTTCAATTCCTTCTAAAACATACATAGGGTTCCTTTGGAGTGGCGTTTTTGCCGGCCGTTTGGGGCAAACGCCGCTGGACAGCGGGTAAACGAACGCCTTCTGGCGGTGTTTGCTTCGTTTCCCCCCGCCGCCCTGTGAAATATGCCACAAACCGCTCCGTTTCCATCCCCAGTCCCCGCCTCCAGTTCGATCCCCGTGGGAGGAAACGTCGGATGGGTCCGCCGCCGCTGCGCCAAATAAAGTCATGGCTAGGTTTGTTTTGGCGTTTGGAGAATAGGCAAGCTCCCCACTCTTCTGCATCTTCTTCAACTCCTGCTTCCTCACGGACACCCGAATCGCGCTGTCTTTCACTATAATTTAGCTGCTTGCCTCCTTTAGATGCGCCCCTTTAGACCACGAAGTCGTCGCTGCAGAGTGCTCTCTCGCCCTCTAGGTGCAACCTTGTTACTGTCACACCCTTCTCCGCTGCTCTTGTGCCCTTAATGCTTTAGGTGCCCCAGCTCTGTGTGCTGCAGCCCCCATTGCCGGTCTTGGCCCTCATTACTGTTGTGCCCTCCTCCGCCGCGCTCCTACCCTCAATGCTTTAGGTGCCTCTAGGCGCAACCGCGTTACTGTCGTTCCCTCCTATACCTTGCATGTGTCCTTAATGTTTTAGGTGTCTCAGCTCTGTGTGCTGCAACCCCCATTGATGGTCTTGGCCCTTGCCTACCCTCCCGTCCTGCAACCAAAAGGCCTTGTTCCCCTCCACAATTGCCAAAACTTGCAGTAGCGAAGGAGAAACCTTCGTTGGTATCTTTTCCTACTACTCATTTGAAATCAGAATTCACCTATCCAGCTTGTACAACCCTATATCCGGCGAGTGGGATTGGAAGGAGCCAGACTGGCCAAGTCCAGCCCAAGATCCAGGCGAGCCAGGCCCCTGGAGTCGAGTCCACTCGACGCCTTTAGACTCAGTGTCGGAGGCGAGCTCACTCCACGCTTTCAGCCCAGGCATCGAGTGAGGCGAGCTCGACGACGAGCTCACTCAACGCCTTCATCCTAGGCGTCGAGTGAGGGGAGTGTCGAGTGAGGCGAGCTCACTCAACGCCTTCCTCCTCGGCGTCGAGTGAGGTGAGCTCTATCAGCGCTTTTCATTCTTGACATTTAGTGACATCTCGGTATCCGTCGGCTCGCCCAGGTGGGATGGAGTAGAGCAGTTGGCAACTGGGGCAGCAGGTCAACCAGAGTGTATCAGTCCGGCTTGCCCAGGTGGGGCGGATCATTTAAGGGGAGTGGAGCAGGAAGGCTCGTACTCTCCCCAGGGGAGCTCGGCAAGCGGCGGGTGAGCAGGGCCAGTCGGGCCCGTGCTCGCCAAGGTTCGGGGAAGACGGCGAGTGTCAGCTCCATCGAGCACTCGCCGTCCCAGGCGAGTAGAGGACTCAGGGACTACTCGCCCAGCCTCCTATGATGTGTTTTTTTTTACCATTTTGCCCCCGCTGGCCTGCCCATAGCCAGTTAGAACAGAGGAGTTGCGTTGTTGGCAGACCCAGTTGGACTGCACATAGCTGTTTGGAACAACGGAAGTTGGCTATTTGCGGTCATTTTCAGAAATATATAAATAGGACCCAATGGGCACCTCAGAAGGCATGCTCACTTGTTTCCAGACCTTCTTGTGCTTTCTGAGGTAACCTTTAGCTCGACATTTGGCTAAGGGAGGGGAAGCGCTCTAAGATCTTTCGGGTGTGTGGTGGTACCTCCGCGCCGAGCCCTTGGGTCAGTCCTCTCTGCTTTTTCTGTCATTTTGCTTGCAGGAGAGAAGTAGGCGCGCGATTACCCCCTTCCCCAGGGGAGAAATCCACAAGAGACCGAATTTTCGGTTTCAACATTTTTGTTCGGTGAGCGTGGAGCGTGGTTAGCACAGAAAATTTTCAGCAGGCTCGATGAGGGGAGGATCAGGGCAAAGATCGGACAGGTCCGACTCGCCACCCCCTCCCCCTCTCTCCAAGGTGGGGATGTTCGAAGAATTTAGGCAGGAAGTGCTCATCCTGGTCAGGTTCGCACTCGGCGCGCGTGCCGAGTGCTCGACTCCAGCAACACATGTGCTCGCTGTCCCAGCCCTTGGCGAGGACTCTCCCGGCAGGCGAGCTGGGAAGGATGTCGCTGAGGAGGGGAGAGGATGCGAGCTCCCCGGGCGAGTGCTCTTCCCGGGCTCGGCGAGCGGTGGCAGGTTCGGCGAGATGGGGGTGCGAGACGCCAGCTCGCCCAGTAGGGGGAGGCAGTCCCTTCAGCGAGTTAGTTTCTTCTACCCCAGTTCCATAGGGGTTCAGGGAGCCTGAAATGTCCTACTGCGTCGGGAAGGGAGACCCGGTCCAACACGTCCAGTGGTTTGAGGGCGGATCTCGATCCGACAGATGTCGGATGGGTTCAAGTGCATGCTTTTCTCCATCACTCTCAAGGAAAAGACGAGGAAATGGTTCCACCAGCTACCGACCAACTCTATCTACTGCTTCGAGGACTTGCGTTAGGGGTTCATATTAAGATTCACTACCTCCAAGAGAAGGAAGAAGGAGTCTGAGTCCCTGTTTCACATCAAGCAGGGGATGAATGAGACCTTAGGGAGCTACGTCAACCGGTTCCAAGAGGAGGTGACCCAGGTCCAGGAGATCTCAGGGCACACCTTGACGATGGCTTTTACCTTGGGGCTGCAACAAGGTTTTTTCAGGATGGAGCTGAAGAGGGTGCCACCCCTCTCCTACGAGGAGCTGATGGAGAGGGCGACAAGGGAAGTCGACGGGGAGGCATCGAACTCGGAGTTTTCCCGGAGGCTGGCATGGTGGGCCACGGAGGAAGAGAAGCCCAGAGGTGGCAGAGGTTCGGAGGAGAGGAGAGCTGAACCCCGACAGAGGGAACAACAATAAAAATAATAGCCCAGGTGGGGGAGCCAAGAGCTGAATCATCAGCTAGGTTAGAGATCGGAGTGGCAAGACCTGGGGTCGAGGAGAGGTTTTCATGGGGGAGACAACCTCAGGGAGGCCAGGGTCAGTTTTACCCTCCAGGTGGGAGACAAGGCCAAAGACCACATCTCCCCGACCAAAACCAGGCTATGGCTATAGCCATGGGGGAGAGGAGGAGAGCAACACGGAGAAGGAGAAGGGATGTTAGGGTTGAATTGCCCTACTGTGAATTCCACCAAGAGGAGGGGCATGCTACGACCATATGCCTGGAGTTCCTCGAGTTGAGAGGAAATAGGGAACAGCAGCAGCAGCAAGACCGCCAGGGAGTGCGGATCGAGGAGGTCCTTCCTCGGGCAGAGGACAGATGTGAGGACCGGGCCGATGTCGGAGCCCGAGGAGGGATCAGAGTGATTCCTGGGGGGTGGGGATTGAGGCTTCTCGGATGGCGAGCCTCCACACCATGTACCGTAGGAGTGTTGGCTCCACATCCCAGACCCCACCCCCGGAGGAGAAGATCACATTCTCAAGGATGGACATGTCGGGTCATGAGGATCCCTTCTGCGACGCACTGGTCATTCCGACGGCGGTCGAGAACTTCACCGTCTCCCGGATCCTCATCGACAACGAGAGTTCAGTCAACGTCATATTCAAGAAGGCGTTCGACGCGATGAAGGTGGAGGCCAAGAGGGTGTTGGCCTCGGACAGACCTTTGTTCGGGTTCTCGGGGGAGAGGAAGGAGGTAGAAGGAGTGGGGCTCCATGTCACTCTGGGGGGTAGTCCCGCACCTGCAGGTTTGTCATCGTGGATGCCCCCAGCAGCTACAACGCCATCTTCGGGCAACCCCTCATTAGCGCCTTCCGCTGTGTCCCCTCGTCCTTCCACCAATGCCTGAAGTTCAACGCAGAGGGGATCCAGGTCCGGGTCCGGGGAGATCCCAAGGTGGCGAGGGAGTGCTACGTCACCACCGTGAACTCCATCTCTTGGCAGGAGGGAGCCGAGGAGATGGAGCGGAGGATGGAGGAGGCAGAGTAGGAGGCTGAAGCCGAGATGGAGGTGGAAGAGAATCGCACCCGGATGGAGGTGGCGGAGGAAGCCCAAGAGCCGGTCGAGGCGATGGCCGTGGAAGAAGCTGAGGAAGAAGTCCTTGCCCCGAGAGGGGAGGATGTTGGAGAATGGGGGGAGCAGTCTCGTCTGGAGGCTGCAGAAGAGGTGGTGGAGATGGACGTTCTCACCCTTAGAGGCAGGGTGGAGAAGGTCTGCATTAGCGGGGGGCTGGCCCCGGAGGCCCAGGGCAGGATGCTGGAGTGCATCCAGAAGAACGTGGACATCTTCGCCTGGAGCGTCGCGGAGATGCCGGGGATCGATGCGGACGTGGCCTGCCATCGCCTCAACCTAGACCCCGAAGCTCGCCCCATCCAGTAGAAGAAGAGGTCCATTGCGGACAAGCTTGCCGAGCCCATCAGGGAGTAGGTGGTCAAGCTTCTCAAGACTTGCTTTGTATCCGAAATACAGTACCCCGGCTGGGTCTCCAACGTAGTTATGGTTCAAAAAGGAGATGGATGGTGGCGTATGTGTGTCGATTTTTCTTTACTTAATAAATCGCGCCCTAAGGACTGTTATCCTTTGCCTCGGATCAACGCGCTTGTTAACTAAGTCGTTGGTTTCCCTGTAATGAGTTTACTGGATGCATTTTCAGGTTACCACCAGATCAGGATGCACTCTCCCGACACAAAAGATGTCTCCTTTATCACGGGGGACGTGTGTTACTGCTACAAAATGATGCCCTTTGGGCTGAATAATACGGGGGCCACATACCAGAAGATGATGGACATGGTCTTCCGAGAGCAAAAGGGGAGAAACCTGGAGGTGTATGTAGATGACCTTATGGTCAAAAATCAGGATGTGGACTCCCACCTCCGGGACCTGAAGGAGACCTTCACCACCTTGCGCAGGTACAAGATGCGGTTAACCCCCTGAAGTGTGTCTTCGAGGCAAGCAGGGGTAAGTTCATGGGCCATCTCCTTACTCCTGCATGTGTAGAGCCAAATCCTGACAAGGTCCGAGCGATCATGGAGCTGGGATCGCCTCAGAATGCTAAATAGGTGCAGCGGTTGACAGGGAAGCTGACGGGGTTGTGCATGTTCCTTTCCCGGGCTGGGGAGAAGTGTTCTCCCTTCTTCAAAGCGTTAAGAGGAGGCAAGAAGTTCAAATGGATCAAGGAATGCGAGGAGACATTTCAGGCCTTGAAGAGGCAGTTGAATCATGCCCCCCTGCTCCAAGGGCCGAAGGAGGGGGAGGACCTGTCTTTGTATCATGGGGTTGGAGCAGAGGCCTTGAGCTCCGTCCTGGTTCGGGAAGAGAGGAAGAAGCAAATCCCCATATATTATGTGAGTCGGGTCCTAAGGAAGGCGGAGCTTCGGTATCCCATCTTGGAGAAGCTGGCCTTTGCTCTGGTCATCTCCGCTCGGAGACTTCGACCTTACTTCTAGGCACACTCAATCTGAGTGGTGACTGACCACCCCCTCTGCAACATCTTCGAGGGAGTGGAGCATTCGGGCCGGTTGGCCAAGTGATCGGTGGAACTGAGTGAGTTCGACATCTCTTTTGTCCCCCGCCTCTCGATCAAGGCCCAAGCATTGACCGACTTTCTGGCTGACTATGTGATCGAAGTGGCGGGGGCGGAACTCACTCACCTAGTTCCCTCGAAGGTGATGGTAGACGGTGCTTCAGGGAGGCATTCCCTGGGGGTGGGGGTGATCCTAGTCTGCCCCCAGGGGACAAGAATCGAACAAACGGTAGTGGTGCACTTTCCCATTACTAATAATCATGCCGAGTACGAGACGGTGATTGCAGGGCCCCGACTGGCCAGAGAGTTAGGAGTACATGATGTGGAGGTCCTCACCGACTCCATGGTGGTGGCTTCCCAGATCAATGGGGAGTTTGAGGCAAGGGAGCCCACCCTTCAGTTATACTTGGCAAAGGTGAAGGGGGTCATCGACATGTTCCAGACCTTCTCCATCCGACACGTACCCAGGGAGGAGAACAAGCAGGTGGACCAACTGGCAAAACATGGTCCCCGGGCGGGGGTACCATCACCGACATGTTCTGCCCTTCCATTGAAGAAGGAGAGCTGATGGAGGTGGATCAACACCCCGCGTGGATGGACCCGTTCGTAATCTTACTTTCCACAGGGGAGTATCCGGAAGGGATGTATAAAAAGAAATTCAAGTATAAGTTAGCGTACTATCTCATCCGTGATGGGCAGTTGTACCGAAAGACCCTCTCGGGAAATGTTGACACGTTGCGTGGCCGAGAGGGAGGTCTAGAGGATCTTGGAGGAGGTCCACTCCGAGGAATGTGGGAGTCACTCCGAGAGTCAGACCCTGGAAGGAAGGATTGTCAGGCAAGGGTATTTCTGGCCCACCTTAGGTCACGACGCGGCGAAGTTCATGAAGAGGTGTCACAAGTGCCAGTTGTTTGCCCCTTCCAACTGCAACCGGCCCAGCGCCTCAGGAGTATTACGACCCCCTGGCCATTTGCCATATGGGGAATGGACTTGGTAGGGCCTATCTCCCAGGCCAGCGGGCAGAGAAGGTTCCTACTTGTCATGATAGATTATTTTTCTAAGTGGTTGGAGGTGAAGACGCTGACTAAGGTGACCTCCCAGGTTATCAGGAATTTTGTTTGGTGGGAGATCATCTGCCGGCACGGGTTACCGCAAGCCATTGTCACGGACAACAGACCTCGGTTTGCCAGCGCCGAGTTCATCAGCTTCTGCGGGCAGCTCGGGATTGATCTCAGATTTGCCTTGGTCCATCACCCTAGGAGCAACGGGCAGGTGGATGCGACAAACAAAATCATAGTAAACCTCCTGAAGAAAAAAGTTGAAAACTTGAAGGGTAGCTGGGTGGAGTAGCTCCCCTCAGTTCTTTAGGCCCTTAGAACCACTCCCAACACGGCCATAGGGGAGACCCCCTTCAAGCTCTCCCATGGATGCGAGGCAGTCCTCCCAGTAAAGTTCGAGGTCCAGATGCCTCGAGTGGTCAAGACAGAGGAAGGTAGGTAGGAATGGAGAGCTGAAAGCGAGGAAGAACTGGGGTTCTCTCTGGACATGGTGGAGGAGCTACGTGACCTCTTCGCCATCCGTCAAGAATAAGTGAAAAGAAAAATGACTAAGTACTTTGAAAAGCACGTCAGGGTCAAATAGTTCGCGGAGGGGGACTTGGTCCTGAGAAAGGTGGATGCCGCAAGATGATCAGTCGATGTGGGGAAGCTCAAACCCAACTGGGAGAGTCCATACATTGTACAAGAAACATTGAAATCAGGAGGATACTGCCTCCAGAATGTGGAGGGCGAGACCCTAAGTCTCACCTAAAGCGGTGATGACTTGAAACGTTTTTACCCTTGAGTCATGTAAGTAATGTTCCTTTTTCTAATAAAGCTTCTTGATATGCCTATGCTCCTGCCGTGATTTATGCAAATAGGAGAAGTGTTCATTTGACAGACCCCGAGCAGATCCCACTGTCAAGCTCTCACCTAGCTGGCAGGGCTGGATGCCACTCGAGAGAGTCTACCCATACCCTGAGAAGATCCCGCTGCCAGAGTCTCACCTAACTGGTAGGGCTGGATATCACTCGAGAGAGTCTACCCAGACCCCAAGCAGATCCCGTTGCCAGGCTCTCACCTAGCTGGCAGGGTTGGATGTCACTCGAGAGAGTCTACCCAGACCCCGAGCAGATCCCGCTGTCAGGCTCTCACCTAGCTGGCAGGGCTGGAAGTCACTCGAGAAAGTATATTCGGACCTCGAGCAGATCTCACAGTCAGATTCTCACCTAGCTGTCAGGGCTGGATGTCACTCGAGAGAGTCTACCCAGACCCCGAGCAGATCTCGCTGCCCGGCTCTCACCTAGCTGGCAGAGCTGGAAGTCACTCGAGAGAGTCTACCCGGACCCCGAGCAGATCCCGCTGTCAGGCTCTCACCTAGCTGGCAGGGCTGGAAGTCACTCGAGAGAGTCTACCCGGACCCCAAGCAGATCCCACTTCCAGGATCTCACCTAGTTGTCAGGGCTAGAAGTCACTCGAGAGAGTCTACCCGAATCCCGAGCAGATCCCTCTGTAAGGCTCTCACCTAGCTGGCAGGGATGGATGTCACTTGAGAGAGTCTACCCTTACCCCGAGTAGATCTCGCTGTCAGGCTCTCACCTAGCTAGCAGGGCTGGATGTCACTTGGGACAGTTTACCCGGACCCTGAGCAGATCCCGCTGCCAGGATCTCACCTAGCTGGAATGACTGGAAGTCACTCGAGAGAGTCTACCCGGACCCCGAGCAGATCCCGCTGTTAGGCTCTCACCTAGCTGGAAGGGCTGGATGTCACTCGAGAGTCTACTCGGACTCCAAGCAGATCCCGCTGCCAGGCTCTCACCTCGCTGGCAGGATTGGATGTCACTCGAGAGAGTCTACCCAGACCCCGAGCAGATCCCTCTGCCAGTCTCTCACCTAGCTAGCAGGGCTGGATATCACTCGAGAGAGTCTACCCAGACCCCGAGAAGATCCCGCTATCAGGCTCTCACCTAGCTGGTAGGGCTGGAAGTCACTCGAGAGAGTCTACCCGGACCCTGATCAGATCCCGCTGCCAGACTCTCACCTAGCTGGCAGGGCTAGAAGTCACTCGAGAGAGTCTACCCAGACCCCGAGCAGATCCCGATGTCAGGCTCTCATCTAGCTGGAAGGGCTGGATGTCACTCACGAAAGTCCTACCCTTTCCGGATGTTACTTGAAAGGATTGGCCTCTTCCCTAAGGATAGGGGAAGAAAGTCCTCACAAGCGAGTCGGGGCTCGCAGGCTCAGCTCGGCAGAGGGGGGGGGGGGGGAGAACCGAGTACTCGACATCTATCAGGGAAGGCGAGACGATGCGAGCTCGGGCATTGCATTCCACCCCCTTCAGGTTTTACTTGTAAAATTTTAACAATTCTGATTCCAACGACTAATCTGGTAAGGGCAAGGGCTATCCTAGCGAGGTCGCCTAAAGGGAAGCTCGCAGTCCAGTGCACCACATCAAGTAAGTTCAGGAAGAAGAAGATAAAAAATTTCATGGCAGAAAACCTCTTTCATTAAGTAAAATGTTATTACAAAAAAGTGAGCTCGCCTAAGCGAGGTTACAAAAAGGGGGGAGGGAGAGAATCACAAAAAAAAGGAAGAAGAAAAGGCGCGGGTCAGCTCTCGCCTCCTCCCCCAGATTGTCGATCTTCGCCCGCTCCTCAAGAGTGATCATCCTTGAAGCCTTTTCCAAAGAGCAGGTCGAAGCTGTCCTCCTTCTCGCTGGGGGCGTGGACGGGAACATGCTCGGAATAAGGTCTCGGGCCGTGATCTCCTCGCAGCCTTCCAGCAGCACCTGTGTATCCTTCATGATCTGCAAGGTGCATTCAACGGATTCAATCGAGTTGATCCGCAGCCGCTCGCCGACCTCAGCCTCGCCAAAGATCCTCGGCCTCCATTATGGAAGGGAGGGGTCGCTGCCACCTGGGGGAAGGAGGATTTCCGCCTGGCGGATGATCTCGCGGTCGATCACCTTGATCAGGTCCTTCATCTTATCTTTATCCGCCTCCATCCCAGTGGCGCGAGCTTCCAAATCGGCGGCGCGGGCACGCAGCTGGGCGTTTTCTTCCTCCATCCCGATGGCGCGAGCCCGTAGCTCGCTAGCAGCCTCGACATCTTGTAAAATAAAAGGATAAGCAAGTCTATTGCGTGGAAGACAAAAAATCTTAAGTAAGAAGAGAAGGAGGTGCCCGGTACTTACCAGCTCGCTGACGGATTTGGCGAGTAAATCCTCGGCAATGTCGACTCTCCTCTCCAGGTCGACAGCTTTTTCCTGGTCAACGTCACGCTTCTTCTAAGCCTTCTGCAGGAGATGACTGAGGTTGAAACTGCGGGCCATCATGTGGTGCAGCTCCAGTGCCCGCATATGGGCTTGCAAGCCCTTATGGCCGAGCTGGCGCAAGGTCATGCGTTTGTAGGTCGCGGCATCCTCGCGCCCGTAGAGGCCAAAGCCGAGCGCGTAGGAGTGACCAGAGGAAAGCTCGCGGTCTGTCCAGGAAGGCTGGAGCGTTGAGACGGAGATCTGGTGGGCCGCCTCGTCCCATTGGACCATGGGCTCGTCGGCCGAATCCTTCCACCTTCCCCCGAGGTCTAAAAGGGGGTGGCTCTTCGGTGGACCCGGCTCGCGGGCCGCAATCTACTTAACAGCAAGAGGAACGGAAGGCTCGCCTCCCTCCTGCCCTTTATCAGCCGTCTCCTTCAACGGGATTTCCGGTGACCCATCCGGGGAGGTCTCGGGCGAGCTCATGTACTTGGATTTTTATTGTTGCCTCGCCCTGGGGACCGCCACCGCCTTCAACTTTTGCGACGGTTGGAGGAGAGGCGACCTAGCTAGTTCCCGCGGGGTCAGTCTGATTCTTGCTAGATGAGGGCTTGAATGAAGCCGGCTCATCCCGACAAGCAGCTGAAACTGCCTTCTCGCGCGCGAGGGGGTCAGGGAATAGACCCGAGTCCGCGAAGGGCGGGTTCTCAGGAAAGAGTCGCTCCCCTGCATGAAAAAACTTGGTTAAAATTTTGTTAATCCGGTGAGCTCGGGAAGAGGAAAAGGTGCGAGGTATACCTTCACCGGGAAGGACGTGGAGGAGCGAGTCGAGGCCCCTTCGAAGGAAGGCGACCTCGAAGTCTTTGTGGAGCTCGGCGTCATTACCAGACACGATGGGGGGCCGGTACACCTCCTCGCCCTTCTGCTGAGGCGAGTAGGGGACATTGCTGAGATCGCCCTTGATGAAGACGATCTTGGTCATCCAATTGTGGTGCTTGTTATAGAGCTCGTGAACTTTGATGAAGGAGCCCCCGAAGTAGGCGACACCATCGGGAGTCGCCTTGTAGGTGAAGAGTTTCTGAAGACGGTCAGGTTGAACTCTATTCGCTTCCTATGAAGGAAGCAGGTGAACGCCACCATCATGGCGATGACGTTCGAGTTGAGCTGCGCGGGCACCGCACCAAAGTACTTCAGGATCTGGCAGACTTCCGGCCAGAGCGGTAGGCGTAACCGCACCTCGAAATACGAGATGGGGAAGGCGAGCTCGTCAGGGAAGAACGTGTTGATGGTCTCGCCCTACCTAGGCCGACGTGCCTCAAAGCTGGGGGGCACGAAGTCGGCAATAAACTCCGTGAACTCCCCCCGGAGGTTTTCCCCTCAAAGAAGCAGTAGTCGGCAAAGTGCTGAGCACATTTGGAGCGGCCGTCAGATTCGGGGTTAGTCTTACCCATGCTCGCGGGAAGATTAAAGCGCGAGTATCGGTAAGAGAGAAGGCGAGAAGAGGGGATATGAAAACAGTAAAGACGGTGGGCCGGGGTTGGTGAGGAGGGGGCTATTTATAGAAAAAGAAGTCCAAGGCCGAGCTAACTGATTAGTCCAGCTTGTCGGACTCAGCTCGCCAACCCCAGCTCGCCAACTTCTGAGATCTGTCCTATCACATGTCGAGCTGAACCTAAAGGATATTACATTCGAATAGTAAGCATTGAAATCTAAATAATATTCTGAGTTATTACAGACTAGGGGAAGGATATTGTTCAGAAAAATCAGATGCAGAAAAAGGAAAAAGCAACAAGTTCAATACATGCACGAGCTTAGGGAGCAAGAGGCGAGTGCCGGTAGGTTCAGCAATGGAGTCGTTTCTATCTACCCCGACCTTGTGTCTCCTTCCCCGCAGGTCACCACGAGTTGTGGAGCTCGCGAATCCGCCCAAAGTTCCTCTAGGCGATCTGGAGGCTCTTATCAATCTCGTCCAGGAGCCGGGAAGGGGATGTCGCCTCGCCTGCCGGGCTGCTCCTCACCTCGTCAGCGAGCCGCATGTAGTCGCGCTGCAATGCCTCGTTGTCCTTCTGTACCTTACGCAACCCACACACCAGCTTCTTGAAGAGCTCGATCCCCCTCATCGCCAGCTTGCCATTCTCCACCTCAGAATGCAGAAAGGAGTCTAGCGAGCTTGGAGAAGAGAGGGACGAATAATGGGCTAGCCCCGAAGAATCGTCAGCCTCAGACTGACTAGGAAGAGATGCAAAGGCAGTTAAACATTAGTATGAAAGGCGAACACCCTAGGAAGACTACGGGATACGAGCCATCTGAAGGCTGAAAGTCTTTAATTCAAGGATAACTAAATCACCTAGAGGGGGGGTGAATAGGTTATTGGTCTCTTTTTAAGTTCTTTTATGTTTCTTTTTTAAGAGCTTTGACTTTTAGCTGTTTTATGCTATCAAGATGTACATAACCTGCTTAAGGAAAACAACACAGAAAAGCACATAGTGATTTATAGTGGTTTCCCAAATGGGTATATCCATTTTTCCTCCCACCTATCCAACTATCTTGTTGGACTAGACACTTCTCCAAAATCTGCTCCAAAGAGCTTACACCTCAGATCCCTAAGGATCTTTAAGTCTTCTCCAAGACTTACTTCTCAGCCACAAGGGCCTACAACTCAGTGGTTAGCAAACCACATACCTCAAACTGTTAAGCCCTACACTCAGGCTGGGAGGACAACCCTACCTCTGATCCACTAGGGATCCTACCTCAGAGCTTTACAGTGCTCCTACACCCAGTGACCCTCAAACCACCTACCTCAGCCTTATCTCTAAGGCTTACAACTCGGGTTTTTCAGCCCTACAACTTCAGGCACAAGACCCTACTCTCAGAGTGTTGCAACACTCCTACAGCTCAAAACCCAATAGGTATCTACCTCAGTGCCCTTCCAGGCACATACAGCTCAATGACACACTTGTCACCTACCTCAGGCCAAAAATGCCCTACACTCAAATCCACACTTGGATCCTACATGATAAGTGTGTGTTGGTGTGCTGATTGGCTACAAGTGAAATTTCACTGTGCGAATCTACCTGGACTGAGATAAACTCATCCCAACCTTGACTCCAGGAAATATATTTCCTGAGTCTACTTCTAC
The DNA here is from genome assembly GCA_039513925.1 of Platanthera zijinensis. NCBI lineage: Eukaryota > Viridiplantae > Streptophyta > Magnoliopsida > Asparagales > Orchidaceae > Platanthera > Platanthera zijinensis. The sequence goes on from CM077090.1 coordinate 30,168,935, forward strand.
TGAACTAAGAAGTACTTAGTCCTAACTACTTCCACAGCAACAAGTGTATATTTACTTGAGCTGGAAGTGACTTGCAGAACAATGTTCCGCTTCTTTCTGAACTGAGTCTGAAGCTCAGCCCTAACCACTACTTCACAGCACCAGGGATTTTTCCTGCTGGAACTGAGAAGTTACTGCAGCTAATTGCTACTACCTGAGCTGAGAAAATCTCAGCTATAACTTTGCAGACTAAGATAACTCTGCCTCTTTTTCCTTTCCTGGGCTGAGATGATTCAGCCCTAATTTTGACTCCTGAGGAATAGTCCCCTGAGCCTTCTTTCAAATTTCTGCTTCTTCAATTTTCTTCTCTTCACAGCTTTCAGATTAAGATCTTCAGGATGTTGCTTGTACAACTGGAACTGTGAAGAACTTACAGCAAGGGGCGGCCCTTGGCTGCTTCCTCTTTTCTCAGAGAAATACTCTGAACTGCTGAAGTCGATGAAGATGACAACAACTAACTTGTTGTTGAGGATGTTGATACCAACAACTACCTTGATTTTTTTCTTGTAGACTTGAGCTTTCTTTTCTTCAGCTCCACAACAATGGCGGAGAGGAAGAAGTACCTGTTGCCTCTTTCTCAAAATCTTCCTTTCTCTGTAAAGGCCCTTTTTCTTTTATTGATTTTGTCCCAACAGCTCTTGAGCAGTGGACCCCACATCATTAATGGTCAGCATCAACTTTGCTTTAACGCCAACTGTCGTACAGTAGGTCTGCGACAACATTTGCCGCGTACTGTAGCCATCCCGCCACTAATTTGAAATATGTTGACTTGCTGATGTCATCAGCTGTGGACTTAGCAAAAAATTAAACAACATTAGCATAGACGTTGAGTGAGTAAGCATCACTCAACGCCAGAACACTTAGACAGATTTACTGTTTCTTGGCGTTGAGTGAGTAACCTTCACTCAACGTCAAACTACTTAGAATATAAATCTGTTTCTAGGCGTTGAGAGCGTTGAGTGAACAACCCTCACTCAACGTCATCTGCCTTAGTAATATTTCTGCTTCTTCAGTAACTGAAGCGTTGAGAGCGTTGAGTGAGCATGCCTCACTCAACGCTATTTGCTTTTAACTCATTTCTGTATAAAGGCGTTGAGAGCATTAAGTGAGCACGCCTCACTCAATGCTTTTTGTCTTAGCCAGAATCCTGAACTTAGTTCGACGAACTTAACTGAGTTTGACGAATGGCTAGCTTTGCTCGACGAATGGCCAAAATCTTTCTGCAACTAAGGCATTGAGAGCGTTGAGTGAGCAAGCTTCACTCAATGCATTTTGCCTTAGCCATTTTTCTGTGTTTAAAATCACTGGGCTTATACTGTCTTACTTTGAACTGAGTTCGAAGAATGGTGAACTGAGATCGACGAACTTTGAACTCAGTTCGACAAATTCTCAACTGAGCTCGATGAACTCAGAATCTCAAGCTCTGAACTTAGCTCGACGAAAGTTGAGCTGAGCTTGACGAACTCTGAACTCTGTTCGATGGATTCTGAACTCAGTTCGATGACTTCTGAACTTAATTCAACCAGTTCAACTTACAGCCTTTTTGTTGAATGGCGTTGAGTGTGTTTTCATCACTCAATGCCAAAACACTTGGTCATATTTCTCTATAGTAACCTGACATTGAGTGAGTTGATTTCACTCAACGCATGTACACTTGATCACATTTCAGTTCATTCCAACTTAGGTTATTACTGTTTTAGCATGTCTCACAACATTTTGCTATATAACGTTGAGTGAGTAAACTTCACTCAATGCCTGTGGACTTAGTCATTTACTCAGCTTGCCACTATATTACTTTGACTATATAGGCTTCACTCAGCGTTATAAGTCATCTGGTGTTAAGTGATTTACCTTCACTCAACGCTTGTAGACTTAGACAGATTTCTATCAGCTCACAGAATAGGTAAGTGTTTACCTGACTTAGCCACTTAGGCAACCTGTCCAATCAAAGACTACCTGCATGCATGAACTTAAGCACACATCAAATACAGCTATGCTCTTAGTCTTGATGGTGATGCCTCTTCAAATCCACTCTAGGGATCATTGTGGGCAATGGACCCAACAATCTCCCCATATTTGTAGAATACAAAACACCCAGCAATACTAAGAGGCATTATCATGATAGGCAGAATAATTTCATGCAACTGTAGACATTTCTACACACCTGGTATCTTATGTTATATTAATACAATGTGCTCTAATTAATTGTATTGACTTAATAAGTTAAGTCAATGCATCCTCATACTACTTGAGCAATTGCTCAAGTAATATGAACCCTCCTTTATACCCATTAATGTTTAAATGGAGCACAACTAAAAACACTTGTCTCAAAGTATGTACTGACACAGTCATGGCTTGACATGTAGTCAGTCATTGCATTTCTCATACTACTTGAATCTTTTCAAGTAATATGTACTGACTTAACATGACCTAGTCATTTCAAGTAATATGTACTGACTTAAATGGAGCACAATTAGAAACACTTGCCTCAAAGTATGTACTAACATAATCATGGCTTGACATGTAGTCAGTCACTGCATTTCTCATACTACTTGAATCTTTCAAGTAATATGTACTGACTTAACATGACCTAGTCATGTCAAGTATTGCTTCTATATCTCCCTCTTATGTATTGTCATACATCTCCCCCTTTCTGTCTTCTTTAATAGGCATATCTATTAAGGGAGTAGAAAATATCATGGGAGAGATTATCTCTTGATATTAGTCAAAGTCCTATGTTGATATTACTAAGGAAATCATCCTAGTGATCAGTCTACTTGATTAGAGGTCATACCTTCTGTGTTGATACATTGCTACAACACAACATTGCAGCATTTGAGCTTGTTGCACATATAGTTCCACTTGCTGATATTGTATCTACAGAATCAACATCCACCTGTGATGATATCATTAATACACCACACCACTACAGCCCCTTGACTCTTGAGTGAACTATGTATCCACTTGAGTTGGCTGTTAGTTGTTCCTCTTCTTATAATCTCCCCCTTGGTCTGTGCATTGTCCTTAAGACAAACTGATCAGCAGTTATGACAACTGATCTACTGCAGCAGCTGCCGGCTCCCCCTCAACTGAGGCATCCTTTGTCAGATTCCTGGTAGGCACTCTAGTCTATGCCAGTCTGGATACCACTTGATGGTATTTATAGTCTTGATGTCACATCAAAGACTTATCTACCTGCAAGAAAAGTAAACAAACTAGAGTTTGGAGCTGCTGAAGCTATCCTAAGTTCCACATACCCAACTTAACCAAGAGAGTATTGAACTTGACTTCATCTAGTGGCATGATAAACATGACAACCACTTGTCAGTTGGGACAAACTCAGGATTGAGTTCTTCCTTATGCTCCCAAACTCATTGATACTTAATCTACATATGCATAGTCCTGCTATGACAGTCAGGATTCCTAGCAACTTAGATAACACTAGTAGAATATCAATATAAAAGAAATTCTACTTATATGGAGGTTATGGTTCTGATGCCATAAGATTTCTGTTTGATAATCTTGAGTTCGACGAATTATTCAGATTTTGTCAAGCTCCGTTCGACAATTTCTTCTGATTTTATCGAGCTCCGTTCGACAAATGAAGGTGATTTCGTCGAGCTCCGTTCGACGAATGAAGGTTATTTTGTCGATCTCCATCAATGCTGATGCTTAACAACTCTCTTGCACCTTTCACGGTCTCTTTGTATTGAGCTAGATCTTCTCCCCTTCTTTAACAACAGACTTGCCTTTGGCTTCAGCTTTCTGATTAGCAGTACAAGAGTGTTCAGCCCACTTAGTACAATCTTAATCATTACATTGATCTCCACACCTGATCACCACTTGATCAATCTCTTCTTGGTTTCTAAATAGATAGGGAAGAGCTGATCTGCTGTGATTCTCTTCTCCCCCTAACTGATTGCAGATGATACCATTGATGCAGCTGTCAGCTTTCTCTTCTCATGAGGCTGAATGTTCTTCTGTAACTGCTGGACTTTGATACCATTTGAGCCTTCAATGATCTTTCCATGAATCATCCTATCATTCTGATACCAAGTCTTTCTTTACACTGCTATTCCAATAGGAATGACCTGACTTGTGTCAACAATAGCTAAAGCAATCCAACTTTTCTTGTGAGCTTGCTCATTCACAGCAGTTGCAATCATTTGGATAGTCTCTCTCTCATCCTTAGCATTGTCTATAGAGACATTGTTGAACTTCAGCAGTAGTGCTGATCTATTCAGTGTTGGAGGTACTCTAGGCAAGGCTCAAGCTTATCCAGCAATCCTGAATGAACATGTTTCCCAAATATGAGCATCTAGCTCGACAGTCTTCCCTTTGGAATTGACACAAATCCTGTCCATAAAGCCCACTAACTTGGACATACCTTGTTGTGGGTTTAGATGATATTGAATCCTGAGCATACATTTCTCTTCAAGTTCCCTCTTAAGAGTCTAACAGCTGATGATACCACTTGAGAACCTTTTCAGCTGAGCACAGTGTGCCTCTTCCTTGCTGCTCATAGAGGAGCTATTTGTACTTTCCTCAAAGATGAGTACAACCTACTTGTCCTTTCCAGATTTGCTGGTGTGGCAGCAATACTTTGTCCAACCAGACATTCCTGCTGGCTGGATCTAGCTGGCCTTAGCCTAATACTTGTGCAATTTATCCTTCTTTAGGAATGCACACAACATTCTTATCCTTGGGGTATGAACCATAGGATAACTTCCTTTTTCTAGTCCAAATTCTGAAACATCTTCTGTCCAAGTGTCACATGGGGGATGAGCACAAATACTAACCTGCAAAACATAATTACCTTACCTTAGGACCCCAATATCTATTGGGTCCTAGGTTCCTGTTAGCATAAGAATGCATATGTCTAACTACTGGAGTCCTGACAGGAAGACACCGCCTTGCCTTTGGCACACTAGGGTTGCGCCAACAATCTATGGCAAAGTGGCCCACTTTGCCACAACACCAACATTCATGGATGTTGTATCTCCTTTTCTGAACACACTTTGAAGTGTGCAAGCCATTTCTAGCTGCCTGCTCAGTGGGGAGAACTGTGACCTTCTTCTTATTTCTGCCAGCAAGAGCTTGACCAAAAGTGAGTCTGTCAGTAGAGGAACTTGGCTTACCCTGAACATCATTAGTAACAGCCTTCTTTGCAGATGACATGTTCTTCATGGATTTAGGGACAACCAAGATAGACTTACTGACTGGCTTACCTTTGATTTGAGTTCTTGCTGGAAGAACCTTAGAATAGGACATTGCCACATCCTTGACTGTAGGGGCTGGGGAACCAAATACAAAAGGTCCAAGTTGGGCCTTTTTAACTTCTACATGGGGAGCCTTCTGAGCACTCAATCCCATGACCTCTCTTCTTCCCTTGTAAGGTACTTTTGTAATCTTACAAGGAAGATTCTCACTCCTCTAGTGACCATACTTACAGTCATGGTCATACCTGTTGGATGAGAGAATTACCTTATGAAAGGTAGACGGAGGCCTGACAGGAGCTAGACCTCTCCTCTAAGATTGGATAATCTTAGAAATCCATTCAGATTCAGATTTTCTCTTGATATCATCTATCTTAGAGAAATTTGTCACTATCCTCTTCTCCCTTTCAAGTTTCTCTTCAAGAATCTTGATAATAAAGTCCTTATATTTAATGGAATCAACATGGGTATCTACCATGGTCTTCAGATGATCAACTTCCCTCATCTTCAAATATAGCAAAGATGAAGTCTCATCTTGCTGGGAAGCAGTTAGCTGTAGGGAGGCAATTTCCTCTGTTTGTTTCTTAACAAGCAACCTGCTTTCCTTGAAAGCTTTCAGAATTACAGCATGATTCTCAATCAATTGATTGATATCATCTTCTAATAGAGGACTCTCATCATCACTTGATGAGGAAGCATCAGAGTCTGAGCTGGACTCATAACCTGAGCAATAAGAAGAACTAGACAGAGATTATACCTGATCTGGACCAGACAGATCCTGGTAGAATTCTTCTTCTTCTAGTATAGCAATCAGCCCATAGCATCTGCATTCACCTTCCTCAGCTTCATCCACCTCTGAGTCACTATCTGGGTGTGACAGAGGGGCCCTGATCATCATTCTTGCATCTGCATAGACATCATCATCTACAAGAGCCACCAACAGTCCAATGTGGTCCTTGCTCTCACTGCAGACTTGAAACTTCATTGAGCTCCACTCTATGTGGTTCTCTTTTGAACCCACCAATGCAAACCTTTTAGTTATCCTTTGAGGTCTACTCAGACGGTTAAGTCCTTTTTGAGTAACCTCCCTCTGATACCACTTGAAAGTCTTTAATTCAAGGATAGCTAAATCACCTAGAGGGGGTGAATAACTTATTGGTCTCTTTTTATGTTCTTTTATGTTTCTTCTTTAAAAGCTTTGACTTTTAGTTGTTTATGCTTTCAAGATGTACATAACTTTCTTAAGAAAAACAACACAGAAAAACACACTATGATTTATAGTGGTTCCCCAAATGGGTGCATCCACTTTCCCTTCCACCTATCCAACTATCTTGTTGGACTAGACACTTCTCCAAAACCTGCTCCAAAGAGCTTGCACCTCAGATACCTCAAGATCTCTAAATCTCCTCCAAGACTTCTCAGCCACAAGGGCCTACTACTCAGTGGTTAGTAAACCACCTACCTCAAGTTTTAAGCCATACACTCAGGCTGGGAGGACAGCCCTACCTCAGATCCACTAGGTATCCTACCTCAGAGCTCTGTAGTGCTCCTACACTCAGTGACCCTCAAGCCACCTACCTCAGCCTTATCTCTAAGGCCTTTAGCTCAGGCTTTTCAGCCATACAACTTCAGACACAAGGCCCTACTCTCAGAGTGCTGCAGCACTCCTACAGCTCAGTACCCAACAAGTACCTACCTCAGTGCCCTTCCAGGCACCTACAGCTCAGTTACACACTTGTCACCTACCTCAGGCCAAAAAGGCCCTACACTCAAATCCACACTTGGATCCTACAGGATGAGTGTGTGTTTGTGTGCTGATTGGCCACAAGTGAAATTTCATTGTGCCAATCTACCTGGACTGAGACAAACTCATCCCAACCTTGACTCAAGGAAATATATTTTCTGAGTCTACTTCTACTGAACTAAGAAGTACTTAGTCCTAACTACTTCCACAACAACAAGTGTATATTTACTTGAGTTTGAAGTGACTTGTAGAACAATGTTCTGCTTCTTTCTGAACTGAGTCTGAAGCTCATCACTAACTACTACTTCACAGCACCAGAGATTTTTCCTGCTGGAACTAAGAAGTTACTACAGCTAATTACTACTACCTGAGCTGAGAAAATCTCAGCTCTAACTTTGTAGACTAAGATAGCTTTGCCTCTTCTTCCTTTCCTGGGCTGAGGTGATTCAGCCCTAACTTTTACTCCTGAGGAATAGTCCCCGAGCCTTCTTTCAGTTTTTTTCTTCTTCAAGCTTCTTCTCTTCACAGCTTCCAGTTTAAGATCTTCAGGATGTTGCTTGTACAGCTGGAACTGTGAAGAACTTGCAGTAAGGGTCGGCCCTTGGCTGCTTCCTCTTTTCTCAGAGAAATACTCTGAATTGCTGAAGTCGATGATGATGACAACAGCTAACTTGCTGTTGAGGATGTTGATACTAATAGCTACCTTGCTCTTTGTCTTGTAGACTTGAGCTTCCTATTCTTCAGCTCCACAATAATGGCGGAGAGGAAGAACTACCTGTTGCCTCTTTCTCAAAAGCTTCCTTTCTCTGTAAAGGCCTTTTTCTTTTATTGATTTTGTTCCAATGGCTTTTGAGCAGTGTGCCCCACATCATTAATGGTCAGCATCAACTTTGCTTTAACGCCAACTGTCGTACAGTAGGTCTGCGACAACATTTGTCACGTACTGTAGCCATCCTGCCACTAATTTGAAATATGTTGACTTGTTGACTTGCTGACGACATCAGCTGTGAACTTAGCCAAAAATCAAACAACATTAGTATAGGCGTTGAGTGAGTAAGCATCACTCAATACCAAAACATTTAGACAGATTTACTGTCTCTTAGCATTGAGTGAGTAACCTTCACTCAACGCCAAACTACTTAGAATATAAATCTGTTTCTAGACGTTGAGAGCGTTGAGTGAACAACCATCACTCAACGCCATCTGCCTTAGCCATATTTCTGCTTCTTCAGCAACTGAAGCGTTGAGAGCGTTGAGTGAGCATGCCTCACTCAACGCTATTTGCTTTTAACTCATTTCTGTATAAAGGCGTTGAGAGCGTTGAGTGAGCACGCCTCACTCAACGTTTTTTGCCTTAGTCAGAATCCTGAACTTAGTTAGACGATCTGAACTGAGTTCGATGAATGCCTAGCTTTGCTTGACGAATGTCAAAAATCTTTCTACAACTAAGGTGTTGAGAGCGTTGAGTGAGCAAGCCTCACTCAATGCTTTTTTCCTTAGCCAATTTTCTGTGTTTAAAACCACTGGGCTTAGACTGTCTTACTTTGAACTGAGTTCGACGAAATATGAACTGAGCTCGACGAACTTTGAACTCAGTTCGACGAATTCTCAACTGAGCTCGACGAACTCATAATCTCAAGCTCTGAGCTTAGCTCGACGAAAGGTGAGCTGAGCTTGACGAATTCTGAACTCAGTTCGACGAATTCTGAACTTAGTTCAACCAGTTCAACTTACAACCTTTTTGCTGAATGTCGTTGAGTGTGTCTTCATCACTCAACGCCAAAACACTTGACCATATTTCTCTATAGTAGCATGATGTTGAGTGAGTTGATTTCACTCAACGCCTATGGACTTGGCAACATTTCAGCTCATTCCAACTTAGGCTACTACTGCTTTAGCCTGTCTCATAGCATTTTGCTGTATGACGTTGAGTGAGTAAACTTCACTCAATGCCTGTGTACTTAGTCATTTACTCAACTTGCCACTATATTGCTTTGACTATATAGGCTTCACTCAGAGCTATAAGTCATCTGGCGTTGAGTGATTTACCTTCACTCAACGCTCGTGGACTTAGATAGATTTCTGTCAGCCCACACCATAGGTAAGTGTTTACGTGACTTAGCCACTTAGGCAACCTGTCCAATCAAGGACTACTTGCATGCATAAACTTAAGCACACATCAAATACAAATATGCTCTTAGTCTTGATGATGATGCCTCTTCAAATCCACTCTAGGGATCATTTTAGGCAATGAACCCAACAAAGGCCAACTTGCCTGACGAGCTCGACGCCTCTAAAGAAATGCGGGGTGGGGGCAGCCTCAGATTTTTGCCGCGTCCCGAGGGATGAGTTCTTGGCGGGAGGAGGCTGAAGCCCGGCACGGGGATGACCTCAGCGCCTCCTCTCGTAGTCCCGATGAGTTGCTGAGAGAAGAGGACACGGGCTGGTTAATTCGGCCTCTGCAAGTCCAGTCCCAGAGTTCCAAAGGGGGGGATGGGTCGCTCGGGCGAGTCTCCGGAGTTTTAGGCAGCGAGTTGTCGAGGGGAGTCTTAACTCGCGGCGAGGAGGCCTCGCCTTCATCCCGTTGGCTGTCCAGGTCGGTGCAGAGGTCGACGATGTTTTTCTCCTTCTCAGGGGTAGGCAGAGTAGAGGAGCCGACCCCGTGCTCAAGGGTGGATTTCAAGTCATGAAGGATAGGCTCGACCTCTTGGGGAAATGGCTTCACCCTCTTAGCGGGATTGGGTTCCGCCAGGCCACTATGCGAGATTGTAGGAGGAATCGCGGTCAAGTTGGCAACGCGAGTCGAGGAAATCTCGCGAGCTCTAACAAGCCTCTCTTGGATCTCCTTGAGGATAGGCATCTCGGTAAGTTTAGAACAAATGGGAATGACAAAGGTCACCCAGGTATGCAGATGCATATATATAGCCGCTGGTGGACCCCACCAAAAGATTCCCCCCGACTCCTTCCACACTCGCTGAATCCAGTGGGGTTGGATGTTTCTTTCCGAGCTTGTGCAAGTCTCGCAAAGAGCGGGGATTGTGTACAACCCATATCCGGCGAGTGGAATTGGTAGGAGCCAGACCGGCCAAGTCCAACCCAAGATCCAGGCGAGCCAGGCCCCTGGAGTCGAGTCCACTCGGCGCCTTCAGACTCGGTGTCGAGTGAGGGGAGCTCAATCAACGCATTCAGCCTAGGCGTTGAGTGAGGCGAGCTCACTCAACGCCTTCAGCCTAGGCGTTGAGTGAGGCGAGCTCACTCAACGCTTTCAGCCTAGGCGTCGAGTGAGGCGAGCTCACTCAACGCCTTCCGCTTCGGCGTCGAGTGTGAGGCGAGCTCACTCAACGCCTTCCGCCTCGGCGTCGAGTGAGGTGAGCTCTATCGGCGCTTTTCATTCTTGACGTTGAGTGACATCTCGGCATCCGTCGGCTCGCCAAGGAGAGATGGAGTAGAGCAGTTGGCAACTGGGGCAGCAGGTCGACCAGAGCGTATCAGTCCGGCTTGCCCAAGTGGGGCGGACCGTTTATGAGGCAAGTGGAGCAGGCGGGCTCGTACTCGCCCCAGGGGAGCTCGGCAAGCGGCGGGCGAGCAGGGCCAGACGGGCCCGTGCTTGCCAAGGTTCGGGGAAGGCGGCGAGTGCTAGCTCCATCGAGCACTCGCTGCCCCAGGCGAGTAGAGGCCTCAGGGACTACTCGCCCAGCCTCCTGTGATGTGCTTTATTACCATGTTGCCCCCGATGGCCTGCCCATAGCCAGTTAGAACAGCAGAGTTGCGCTGTTGGCAGACCCAGTTGAGCTGGACATAGTTGTTTAAAACAACGGAGGTTGGGTATTTGCAGGTCATTTTCAGAATTCTATAAATAGAACACATTTAACTGTAAAGTTCCTTTACTTCTCGTCACCATTGAGCTGGATTAGTCTTGGGATGGGTGATCTCCTGCAAAGTTCCTGTATGGGCGCTTAACTGGATCACTTCTCATCGAAGGGAGGTTGCAACTTCCAACAACCCTCCTGTGAATGGAGAGGGGTTGGGGTGCATGGTCTGCAGACCTGTTGAGACTGAATCCTTTCAAGCGTGGTATTGGGGGTGCCGGCGGCCGTCCTTTCGAGTTGTATGTTGGGGAGGTCGTTACATATATAAGACCATTTCAAATCTGATGACCCGCACTAAAATTCCTTGAGTGAATTCTAACCCTAACAATCAATGCCCCCTCTTATCCCTCTCTGTCATAAATGTAAAGCTCTCGAACTTTCCATCCAAATTTGGAATAAAGAGCTATTTGGAAAAATGTTCGATAAAGTTTTTGCTCTGCCGAATGTGTTGCCAATCACCACAGGGACAAGTACACTCAAGTCACTTGACCTGTTTTCCCCATCCTCTTTGTTGTTGTCGCTGACTATATCACCCGACGTTTCACTCAACTGTTCAAGGTCTTTCCTTCCATCCAATACCAAAACTCTAGTCATTTGATGATTTGCCGCCTCACATTGGCCGATGACATGATCATTTTCCGCGTTGTTTATATAGGGTTCGAACCGAGGCCGATTGATTCATGGCTTGAGAGATTGGCTCACATAATCTTTGCCGACGCGCTCCCCCAACCCTCGACCAATCTGGATCACATGATCTTTGTTGATGCCAACTCTTAGGGCCTGTTTGGGAGGGCTTTTTAGCTCCTTTTTATTTTCTGGAAAACGCTACCACACTTAAGAAATCGTTTGGATTGTCTACCGGTGAGAAAAACTCTCGCAAAAAACTTCATTTTCTCATCTTTTGGAAAAGTCATTTGTCACCTACTTATAGCCTTTTCGAAAAGCACTTCCTCATCACAAAAACGCTATATCTTAAAAAAAAATTCAACTTAATTTTTTTTACCCGGGCATTTTTTTTTGCTTGGGCGCGAATTTTTCAACTTGACACAAATTTTACGCCCGGGTGCAAATTTTTCGCCCAGGCACGAATTTTTCGCCCAAGTTGACATTTTTCGCCCAAGTGCGGGGTTTTTCGCCTGGATGCATTTTTTTCGCTCGAGTGCGATTTTTTCACCCGTGTTTGATCTTTTTCGCCCGGACCAATTTTTTGTCCGAGCGCGAATATTTCGTCCCAGTGCGAATTTTTTGCCCGAGACGATTTTTTCTTCCTGGCGTTTCGCACCGGCGCGATTTTTTTGCCAGAGCGAGATTTTTTCGCCCGGGCGAGATTTTTTTCCCCGGGCGGGATTTTTTTGCCCGGGCGGGATTTTTTCGCTCGAACGCGATTTTTTGTCGGGGAGCGATTTTTTCGTCCGGGCTCGAATTTTACGCCCAAGAGCGATATTTTTTTATCGGAACTTGTTTTTTTCGCCGTAGAGCGGTTTTTTCGTCCGGAAGCAATTTTTCGCCCGAGCGCGGTTTATTCGTCTGGGAGCAAATTTTTGCGCCGGGCGCTGTTTTTTTCGCCCGATAGCGAATTTTTTGACCGGGCGCGAATTTTTCGCCCGCGAGCGATATTTTTGTTTGAGCGCATTTTTTCGCCCGGGCGAGATTTTGTCGCCTGTGTGCGCTTGGGGCGAATTTTTTTCTCGTACGCGAATTTTTTGCCTATGCGTGATTTTTTTGCTCGTTCGTGATTTTTTTCCCCGGCCGCGTATTTTTTTTTCGCTCTGATGCTATTTTTTTGCTCGAATTCATTTTTTTGCTTTCTGGCGAAAATATCAAGTCTGTGAAAAAAATATCGTGTCCGGGTTATAAATTCACGCTCGTGCAAAAAAATCACGTCTGAGTGAAATATTCGCGTCCGGGCGAAAAAATCGTGTCAGGACAAAAAATTTGCGTTTTGCTGAAAAATTGGTGCTCGAACGAAAATATAGCGCCCGCCCGAAAAATTTGCGCCCGGGCGAAAAATATCGCACCCGGGCAAAAAAACCACGTCTCGGAAAAAAACAGCGTCCAGGCGAAAAAACCGCGTCTGGGCGAAAAAACCTCGCTCGGACGAAAAAACCGCGTCCAGGCGAAAAAATCGTGCCCTTGCGAAAAAACTGCGCCCGGGTGAAAAAACAACTCCCGCTCGAAAAAAAACGTGTCCGAGTAAAAAAAAGGACGTCTTTTCCCCCGACGCGTATTTTTGGTCGGGTGCGCATTTTCTGTCTGGATTCGCATTTTTCGCCTATTCACGCATTTTCCTCCCGCGCGCTCATTTTTCCCCGGACGCACATTTTTAATAAAAAAAAGTTACCGTAACGGAGATTTGCCAAACGGTTTATAAAATGCTTCTCTTTCTGAAAAGCTCTATAAAATGATTTTATCAAAACAGTTCTCCTTTTCTAATAGACATTTTCTAAAATCTCATTTTTCTACCATCTTTTTGCCACCACCCCTCCTTTCTGAAAAGATTTCTCAAACATGTCCTTCACTCTTCACTTTTATTTTCTCTTTTGTCTTTGCAATTACTATTAATGTAGCTAGCCATTGGTTCTATAAGTTATTCTAGTGATTTTTTGTTTTTTGGCTTGCATGTTGATCAGTAAGTAATTTTATTTTCAGCTCAATATGTCTTTGCTATATTCTTACCTTTTTTTTGGTAGGGGCCTAGGGGCCCCATTTTGTGGGCTACGTGTTGTTTTATCTTTCATTAACTCACGGGTTAGTTCAAGTACATTGACATCCACACTCTATCCTATACTACTCTATATGAATGCTCTTTGACTGACACCACCACCACCAATAGTTTATTCGAGAATGGAGGTTTGGAATGCTATACCTTGAAACTTTGCTTTACCAATACACTCTTAAGTTCGCAAAGTTATGTGTATGTATCTTTTCTTGTGCTTGTTTGGACATGTGTCTGTGTATGCGTATGTGGCTAGTGTGGTTTTGTGTGTGGGGTATGAGTTATTGAGTGTGTATGTGTGTGTATGTGTGTGTATGTGTGTGTTCTTTGTGCTTACATGAATACTGATCTATAAAACCTTCCGTTCTTGTTGCGGGTCACTCGGTTTCCCTTGGTTCAGAGAATCATACAATCTTAGCTCGAGAGAATCGAGCGCACAAACAGTCAAAATAGATTCACCATCAATGGCAAAGGAGACGTTTTAGTGCGGAAGATCCGGAAAAGGTGAAAAATCACGTGGTCGGATCTGTGCCGGACCGAAATTCATTAGTTCCTTTATTGTTACAAGAGTTGAGATCCTAGGAGGGTGACAGTCCACGTTGAGAACGAGCAGAGGGGATTCAGAGCGAAGGTACAAATAAAATCTCACGTCCTCGCCGGAAAATCTCAGAGCTCTCTCTAGTATCTCCGGTTGCTTGTCTTCAAATAAAGGCCTAGGGGCCTTTTTATAACTTTTTTGAATGAATATGTTGGTAATTGTCCGGCAGGGTCTTGAGTTGACAAATGACGTTACTTCGTTCCGGTCACTTGGATCACAAATTTTTCAGAAATGATGAACATTATCCCGGTCCAGGCAGCCCGAGCAAGTTGCCTGGTGATGGTGGCGGCTGGAAGCTGCAGAGGCGGCTCGCTGGAGGCTGGCTAAGCAAGCTCGCTGGCACGGACCGCGCGCGCGGGCTGGCGCACGCGGGTGCGGGCCGCCCGTGCGCACTGGCTGCTCCTGGTGCCCGCACTCGCTGGCTGCGCGCGGTGCCTAGACTTGTCAGTGCTTACATGCTTGATTTTGTCCCCGTTTATGGGTTTTTTTTGTTGAGATCATTGGAGGTCGGGGATACATGAGCAAACCCTAGAATGAGAGAGGAGAGTGGAGACGTGGAGTAGAAGAAGCTTGGGGGAGGGGAAGATGAAACACTAGAGGGCGAAGACGGTTTAGAGAGAGAGAGCAAAAAATATCTAAATATATTTTTAGGGCAATGTTAATAGCACCCTTGAAGTCATTATTTAGCAGTCAGTTCAATGTGTTATTTTTGTCCTTTTGAGTGCTATTAGCCAATTAAAGGGTGCTATTAGCATTGCCCTTTTTTTTAACAATGATTTGTACCTTCAAATTTATTGTGCCAGAGCGGTGCAAAAATCCTAGTTCCACCCTTGCACTCGGCAAATATATTATGAGTATTTTACGATCAGTTTTTTGTATGCATTGCGATCATATATTGTACTCAAGGATATCATCATTTCACTTATAATTTTACGATAATATTTTGTACACTGCGAATATATTATGTGAATTTTACAATCATATTTTGTATATTAGAGGGACTAAAAAAGTGTTACCCTGAAAAAATTATTTATATATTGGAAGAATCCAATTAAAATTACAATGTGTACAAAATATGATCGCAATGTGAACAAAATATGATCGCAAAATTGTAAGTATATTCTTTCATACAATATATGATTGCAATGCATACAAAGATACACATAGTATGGTCGTCGGGAGATCATAAATGATAGATGGGAGATCATAAATGATACTTGGGCACTTGCCCTAGCGTGTCTAGGAGTGGGTCCGCCTCATGTTCATAACCACAGTTTGTTATGATGGGAGCTTTCTTTGTAAGTCGCGTAGTGGCCAAAAATCGTGCATCAAGTGTGGTATACTCTGCATCAGTCCTCTCTTGCTCTTTTAATTAGTTTATAGTAAAATTTATCGAACTCATATTTTATAAGAAATTGCATTATATTATATTAATATAAGGGCATTTATATTGGCAGTCCATGAATGACTATTCACAGCTCATAGATAATAGCAGCCCGACAAAGCGATATTGGCAGCCTAATTTTTTAAAAAAATATACTAATTTTATATTCTATATAACAGAGAAGTTTGCAACACAATACAATTATCAAATAACATTTGCTAAAGAAAAAACAAATTCTTTATCCTTTATAAACAATGTCAAAAGTCGCATCACCCAAGTTTTTGTTGTAATTTTTTGCTGAGTTTATTGATCCCAATGTCTTAGATTTGTAAGAAGTCAAACAGGTCAATGGTATACACATAGTTGTATTTGATGTATGTTTAAGTTCATGCATACAAGTTGGTCTTTGTCATAATGATTGTACATATAGTTCAAGTGACAATGACAGGTGGACTCAAAGTGATATGCTGGAAAGTCGGAAAAAAGCCTAAGTCTAGAAGCGTTGAGTGAGGCAAGCTCACTCAACGCTCTCAACATCATACAGCTAATAGCGCTGAGAGAAGGCTGACAGTCAAAGCTTACAGTATTGACAAGGCAGAAATTTGGCTAAGTCCATAGGCGTTGAGTGAGCTCAACTCACTCAGCGCCATATGGCCAGAATCGTTGAAGTCAATGATATCATGTCAAAGCCTAAGAAGTAGAAGTCAGAAAATCAACTAAGTCCAGAAGCGTTGAGTGAAACTTATACACTCAACGCCATCAGACAGAAAGCTGAAGAATATGACTAAGGCAAAAAGCGTTGAGTGGGACATATACACTCAACGCTCTCAACGCCATCAGGCACAAAGATGAAGAATATGGCTAAGGCAAAAAAGCGTTGAGTGAAGGATATACACTCAACGCTCTCAACGCCTAGCAGAGCTGAAATACTTTTAAGTCCAGATTCGTTGAGAATGACCTAAACACTCAACGCTCTCAATGCCTTGCAGAGCTGAAATATTTCTAAGTCCAGATTCGTTGAGAATGACCTATTCATTCAACGCCTAGCAGAGCTGAAGAAAATTCTAAGTCCAGAATCGTCGAAGTATTGCTTATCCATTTTCCGTCGAGCTGAGCTTTGATTTCGTCGAACTCAGCTTTCACTTGTTCGTCGACCTGAGGATTTCTGGAATGATGCTTGATTTCGTCGGGCTGATTTCTGAGATGATGTTTGGTTTCGTCGAGATGAGCCCTGGATTCGTCGAACTGAGTTTTGAGTTTGTCGAACTGAATTTTTCTTAAGTATTGCTTGATTTCGTCGAGCTGGGCTCTGGGTTCGTCGAACTGAGTTTTGAGTTCGTCAAACTGAGGATTTCATAAGTATTGCTTGATTTTGCTAAGTCCAGAATGATGCTGACGTCAACAAGTCAACGATTTTCTGATTTGTTATTTAAATGCTGCAAATCGACATTAACGTCGCCGTCAGTCTACAATGGATCTTAATTTGATTAAGCTGAGGTTTTAACCACCGTTAAAATTGGGACACGCGTCAAACATCCCACAAATTGACGGGGTTATAAATAACAGCTGAGATTAAGATCTAACTAGATTTTTTTATTAACATTTTAAAAAACGAGAAGCGGGAGTTCATTGTCTTCATCTGTCATTGTTACAAAACCAAGAACTTCAATTGAAAAATCTGAAAGGGTTTTTGAGTTCGCTGGTGCAATCAACATCTACTACAACAAGAACAGAGGATTTCTCTGAGGAAGACGAATCAGTCTAGGCAAACCCTAGCTGAAGTAGATTCACGATCCAAGCGGAGCCAAATCTGAAGATCTTTCTCTGGATCATTGAAGAAGAAGAAGATATCATCATAGAGTTTTCTCTGGACATAAGGAGAGGCGGTGCAATTCATTTCCTGCCAATAGAAGTTAGCTGATTGAAGATATTTATTCTGTATCTTCCCCTTTCATCAGCAAGAACGTGATCAAGGTCCTGAGGAATTTCCAGCACAAGCCGCAGATAGTCGAAGTTTGTCATTCTTGTTGCTGGGAAGCAGATAAAGCTGAGAATTACTGAGCCTAGGAAGAAATTAACTCAGTGAATAATTTCTCTTGAGTCAAATCAATAACCTCTTTCTAAATCTATGAATTTGTAAAAGATCTGTGTTGAGGCCTATATTGATTAGGCTGTGTGTGAGATCTGTGAGATCTAATTATAAAGCCTAAATTATAAAAACAGTGAGAAAAACTGTGAGATCTGTGTTAGGGCTGTGAGCTTGTGATTGGATTCTTGTGTGAATCTGTGTGAGGATATTTCTCCCAGCCTGTGTAAAGGGCATTTGTGCATGTGTGTGGTTGTCAGGTGATTACTATGTGGAGGGCTATGAGCCAGTATTGTAAGTCTCAGTGGAGATTGACTGATCTAGTGTGATAGTGCTATAATATCTGAGAAGCCATAGTTTTTGGAGAAGAGTCTTGTCTAACATACTGTTAGAAAGGCGGAGAGGGACAGTAGATGTACCCATACACTAGAGAACCACTATAAAATCTGGTGTGCTGTGTATTGTGTTTTGCTGTTCTAAATATTATTTTCTTAAAAGCTGAAATAAGTATACACAGTAGGACTTAAGTCATAGAAGATTTTAAAGAATCTTAAAAAGACTGCAATAACATATTCACCCCCCCTCTAGGTGATTAGCTACCCTTGTAATTAAAGATTTTCAAGTGGTATCAGATGGAGGTTACTCAAGAAAAAACTTAACAGTCTGAGGAGATCTCCAAGGTAGCTGTCAAAATGTTAAGATGGGTTCAGGAGAGAATCATAAAGAGCTTGGATCCATTAAACTCTCTCTGCAGGAAGGAAAATTTTGGTATATGGAAAGAAAGGGTCAGATTGTTCATGAAAGAATTTAATCCTAGGATCTATATCACAGTTCAAGAAGGACCATTCATCCCAATGAATATATCTGTCCTTGATGCAAATCTTCAGACTCCAAAGAAGTACACTAAAATTACTAAGGATGAAGTCATCTTTGAAACAATGGATAAGAGAGCACAAAACATCATAGTTAGTGTCATAGATGACTCCACCTTTCAAAATATGGTGCACTGCAAGACCTCAAATGAAATGTGGGACACCTTGATAGTGCATATGGAAGGCACTGAGGAAGTGAGATGATAAAAAGTCAATGCTAAATCAAGAGTATGAAGCTTTCTGACAGATCAGAGAAGAGACCATAACTAGCTGTTATGAGAGGTTTTTCAAGACAATTAATAAGTTAAAGACCTATGACAGGGTCTTTAATAATTATGAGCTAAATGATAAGTTTCTTAGGTCTCTTACTAGAGACTGAGACACTAAGATATGTGTCATTAGAGAAGTGACAAAGCTAACAGATACTCCACTATCCATACTATTTGGTAAGCTGCTTTCATATGAGATGCAGCTGACAGCAAGGAAGGAGGAAGAGAAGACTAGCAGAGGATAGACCAAAGAAACCACTGTGGCCTTCAAGGCAGATAGCTCCAAGAGGAGCAAGGAGAAGAATCCTTCTCTCCTAAGAAGGCAAGCTCAGTCAGAAGATTCAAATCAAGAGGAATCAGGTTGTAATATGTCTGATGAGGAGTTTGCTGCTTTCTCAAAGTAGTTTATGAGGCTGATGAAAAAGAAGGGGTGGAGGAGCAAACCTACCTCTCCCTTCCAGCACAAAGAGGACTATATAAAAACAAGAAGAAATCCTCCAAAGAGGGCAGATATGATCCAAATCCTGGTAAATATTTATATTAGAGGGACTAAAAAAGTGTTACCCTGAAAAAATTATTTATATATTGGAAGAATCCAATTAAAATTACAATGTGTACAAAATATGATCGCAATGTGAACAAAATATGATCGCAAAATTGTAAGTATATTCTTTCATACAATATATGATTGAAATGCATACAAAGATACACATAGTATGGTCGTCGGGAGATCATAAATGATAGATGGGAGATCATAAATGATACTTGGGCACTTGCCCTAGCGTGTCTAGGAGTGGGTCCGCCTCATGTTCATAACAAAAGTTTGTTATGATGGGAGCTTTCTTTGTAAGTCGCGTAGTGGCCAAAAATCGTGCATCAAGTGTGGTATACTCTGCATCAGTCCTCTCTTGCTCTTTTAATTAGTTTATAGTAAAATTTATCGAACTCATATTTTATAAGAAATTGCATTATATTATATTAATATAAGGGCATTTATATTGGCAGTCCATGAATGACTATTCACAGCTCATAGATAATAGCAGCCCGACAAAGCGATATTGGCAGCCTAATTTTTTTAAAAAATATACTAATTTTATATTCTATATAACAGAGAAGTTTGCAACACAATACAATTATCAAATAACATTTGCTAAAGAAAAAACAAATTCTTTATCCTTTATAAACAATGTCAATAGTCGCATCACCCAAGTTTTTGTTGTAATTTTCTGCAGGGTCTATTGATCCTAATGTCTTAGATTTGTAAGAAGTCAAACAGGTCAATGGTATACACATAGTTGTATTTGATGTATGTTTAAGTTCATGCATATAAGTTGGTCTTTGTCATAATGATTGTACATATAGTTCAAGTGACAATGACAAGTGGACTCAAAGTGATATGCTGGAAAGTCGGAAAAATGCCTAAGTCTAGAAGCGTTGAGTGAGACAAGCTCACTTAACGCTCTCAACGTCATACAGCTAATAACACTGAGAGAAGGCTGACAGTCAAAGCTTACAGTATTGACAAGGTAGAAATTTGGCTAAGTCCATAGGCATTGAGTGAGCTCAACTCACTAAACGCCATATGGCCAGAATCGTTGAAGTCAATGATATCATGTCAAAGCCTAAGCAGTAGAAGTAAGAAAATCAACTAAGTCCAGAAGCGTTGAGTGAAACTTATACACTCAACGCCATCAGACAGAAAACTTAAGAATATGACTAAGGCAAAGCATTGAGTGGGACATATACACTCAACGCTCTCAACGCCATCAGGCATAAAGCTGAAGAATATGGCTAAGGCAAAAAAGCGTTGAGTGAAGGATATACACTCAACGCTCTCAACGCCTAGCAGAGCTGAAATATTTGTAAGTCCAGATTCGTTGAGAATGACCTAAACACTCAACGCTCTCAACGCCTAGCAGAGCTGAAATATTTCTAAGTCCAGATTCGTTGAGAATGACCTATTCACTCAACGCCTAGCAGAGATGAAGAAAATTCTAAGTCCAGAATCGTCGAAGTATTGCTTATCAATTTTCGGTCGAGCTGAGCTTTGATTTCGTCGAACTCAGCTTTCACTTGTTCGTCGACCTGAGGATTTCTGGAATGGTGCTTGATTTCGTCGGGCTGATTTCTGAGATGATGTTTGGTTTCGTCGAGATGAGCCCTGGATTCGTCGAACTGAGTTTTGAGTTTGTCGAACTGAATTTTTCTGAAGTATTGCTTGATTTCGTCAAGCTGGGCTCTGGGTTCGTCGAACTGAGTTTTGAGTTCGTCAAACTGAGGATTTCTGAAGTATTGCTTGATTTTGCTAAGTCCAGAATGATGCTGACGTCAACAAGTCAACGATTTTCTGATTTGTTATTTAAATGCTGCAAATCGACATTAACGTCGTCGTCAGTCTACAGTGGATCTTAATTTGATTAAGCTGAGGTTTTAACCATCGTTAAAACTGGGACACGCGTCAAACATCCCACAAATTGACGGGGTTATAAATAACAACTGAGATTAAGATCTAACTAGGTTTTTTGATTAACATTTTAAAAGACGAGAAGCGGGAGTTCGTCGTCTTCATCCGTCATTGTTACAAAACAAAGAACTTCAATTGAAAAATCTGAAAGGGTTTTTGAGTTTGCTGGTGCAATCAACATCTACTACAGCAAGAACAGAGGATTTCTCTAAGGAAGACGAATCAGTCTAGGAAAACCCTAGCTGAAGTAGATTCACAATCCAAGCGGAGCCAAATCTGAAGATCTTTTTTTGGATCATTAAAGAAGAAGAAGATATCTGCACAGAGTTTTCTCTGGACATAAGGAGAGGCGGTGCAATTCATTTCCTGCTAATAGAGGTTAGCTGATTGAAGATATTTATTCCGTATCTTCCCCTTTCATCAGCAAGAACGTGATCAAGATCTTGAGAAATTTCCAGCACAAGCCGCAGATAGTCGAAGTTTGTCATTCTTGTTGCTGGGAAGCAGATAGAGCTGAGAATTACTTAGCCTAAGAATAAATTAACTCAGAGAATAATTTCTCTTGAGTCAAATCAATAACCTCTTTCTAAATCTATGAATCTGTACAAGATCTGTGTTGAGGCCTATATTGATTAGGCTATGTGTGAGATCTGTGAGATCTAATTGTAAAGCCTAAATTATAAAGACAGTGAGAAAAACTGTGAGATCTGTGTTAGGGCTGTGAGCTTGTGATTGGATTCCTGTGTGAATCTGTGTGGGGATATTTCTCCCAGCCTGTGTAAAGGGCATTTGTGCCTGTGTGTGGTTGTCATGTTATTACTGTGTGGAGGGCTATGAGCCAGTGTTGTAAGTCTCAGTGGAGATTGACTGATCTAGTGGGATCGTGCTATAATCTCTTAGAAGCCATAGTTTTTGGAGAAGAGTCTTGTCTAACATACTGTTAGAAAGGCGGAGAGGGACAGTAGATGAACCCATAAGCTGGAGAACCACTATAAAATCTGGTGTGCTGTGTATTGTGTTTTGCTGTTCTGAATATTATTTTCTTAAAAGCTGAAATAAGTATACACAGTAGGACTTAAGTCATAGAAGATTTTAAAGAATCTTGAAAAGACTGCAATAACATATTCACCCCCTCTAGGTGATTAGCTACCATTGTAATTAAAGACTTTCAAGTGGTATCAGAGGGAGGTTACTCAAGAAAAAACTTAATAGTCTGAGGAGATATCCAAGGTAGCTGTCAAAAGGTTAAGATGGGTTCAGGAGAGAATCATAAAGAGCTTGGATCCATGAAACTTTCTCTCTACAGGAAGGAAAATTTTGGTATATGGAAAGAAAGGGTCAGATTGTTCATGAAAGCATTTGATCCTAGGATCTATATCACAGTTCAAGAAGGACCATTCATCCCAATGAATATATCTGTCCTTGATGCAAATCTTCAGACTCCAAAGAAGTACACTAAAATTACTAAGGATGAAGTCATCTTTGAAACAATGGATAAGAGAGCACAAAACATCATAGTTAGTGTCATAGATGACTCCACCTTTCAAAATATGGTGCACTGCAAGACCTCAAAGGAAATGTGGGATACCTTGATAGTGTATATGGAAGGCACTGAGGAAGTGATATGATAAAAAGTCAATTCTAAATCAAGAGTATGAAGCTTTCAGACAGATCAGGGAAGAGACCATAACTAGCTATTATGAGAGGTTTTTCAAGACAGTTAATAAGTTAAAGACCTATGACAGGGTCTTTAATAATTATGAGCTAAATGATAAGTTTCTTAGGTCTATTACTAGAGACTGAGACACTAAGATATGTATCATTAGAGAAGTCACAAAGCTAATAGATACTCCACTATCCATACTATTTGGTAAGCTGCTTTCATATGAGATGCAGCTGACATCAAGGAAGGAGGAAGAGAAGACTAGCAGAGGCCAGACCAAAGAAACCACTGTGGCCTTCAAGGCAGATAGCTCCAAGAGGAGCAAGGAGAAGAATCCTTCTCCCCTAAGAAGGCAAGCTCAGTCAGAAGATTCAGATCAAGAGGAATCAGGTTGTAATATGTCTAATGAGGAGTTTGCTGCTTTCTCAAAGTAGTTTATGAGGCTGATGAAAAAGAAGGGGTGGAGGAGCAAACCTACCTCTCCCTTCCAGCATAAAGAGGACTATATAAAAACAAGAAGAAATCCTACAAAGAGGGAAGATATGATCCAAATCCTGGTAAATATTTTTCTAAAAAAATTGTTTGTTTCTGTTGCAGCAAGCCAGATCATGTTATGGCTGATTGTCCTGAGAAGAAAAAAGATGGTGAAAAGAATCATCACCACAAGAGAAGCAAGATGGAGAAAACCTTCATTACTAAGAGGGAGAAAAACTGGAGTAAGTCTTCCCCATCATAATCAGAAGAGGATGATGAAGCCTACATTGGGCTGATGGCAAGATCATATGAGGAATCCTGTCAGGATCAGCCTGGACCATCTAAGGTACACTTTTCATCCAACTCTTCATCCAAGTCCAAATATGTGACTGGTTTAGATTCAAGTGCTTCTTTATTAAGAGATGAAGATGACTCTGAATTTGAGGAAGACAGAGATCAAATGATTGAAAGATATGGTGAACTTCTGGAAGCATTCAGAAGGAGTAAGCTGCTGACGAAACAACAGGCTCAGGAGATTGCATCTCTTAAGCTTACTGCTTCCCAGCATTCTGAAACAACAACTTTCCTAGAGTAGAAAATTAGGGAAGTTAGCCAGCTGAAGAACATTACTATTATTCAGATGGGCACCATAACTTTTAAGAATGAGTTTATCAAGAATCTAGAAAGTAAGCTCCAAAAGGAGAAGGAGCTAGTGGCTAAGTTTTCAAAGCTATGTAATGTGTTGCCTTTGATAGATTCCTTCTCCTCCTAAAAGGATAGGAAAGGGATAGGCTTCAAAGGGAACACTAGAGCTGGTAATTCTAAAAAGAAGAACAAAGCTGTTCACCACTATGGTGGTAGGAATGACATGGGTGCTAATGGCTACAAGGAAGCCCATGAGGAGGTTCAAATGGCTCATCCTGGACCATTTAGGTTTGGTGTACCAGCCCCAACACTCAAGAAAAAGTCTGTTGTTGTACCTGCTGGAATGAGAGCTACTGACAACAATGCTGTTAAACTAGCCCTTAAAAGGAGGTACAACATCTTTGAGTGCTGGTGTTGTGGCAAAGTGGGCTACTATTCCATTGATTGTTGGCACAATAATAGTGTACATAGAGCTAATGTACACTTACCTTTCAGAAGATCTGCAGGCAGGCATGTTCATTTTCAGTCTAACATGCACCTAAGACCCAATGAGAATTGGGGTCCTAAAGATAAGTGATTTATTTATTGCAGGTGAGTCCAAGTTGTCATACCCCTACATGATACTTGGACAGTGGTTGTTCCAGGCACATAACTGGAACAAAGAGCATCCTGAAGGATTTCATTCCAGTAAAGGATGAACCTAAGGTGATATTTGGTGGATCAGATAAAGGGATCACCAAAGGTTATGGTAAGATCACTAATGGCTTAATCACTTTCACAAAAGTGGTTTATGTGGAAGGGTTGCAACACAACCTTATAAGTATAAGCTAACTATGTGATCTTGGCTCTGTCATTTCTTTCTACAGGGATAAGTGTCATATAAGAAGATCAAGTGACCAAGATGTCACTTTGACTGACCCTAGAAGTGGGAATGTCTATTGTCTTAATTTTCTTTGTTTATCATCCGACTTTCCCATTTGTATAGTTGCAAATGAGAAAGCCTCATATTGTGTCAAATGGCACAAGAGTCTAGCTCATTTAAATTATAAGACTATAGAAAAGCTCTATAGTCAAGAGTTAGTTAGAAATGGTCCTAACAAGAAATGCTCAAAGGAAGGTATTTGCTCTGCATGCCAAAAGGGTAAGCAGACAAAAGCTTCTTTCAAAAGCATTGAAACTAAATATTCTGTGAGGTGTTTATCCTCTTGCATATGGACTTGTTTGGTCCAATGCCAGTTCATAGTCTAGTAGGAAGGTCTACACCTTTGTGGTGGTTGATGACTTTTCCAGATTTTTTTGGGTATTCTTTTTGAAGAAAAAGTCTGAAATCCCAAATGTTTACAAGACATTTGTCTTGCAAATACAGAATGAGCTGAACAGTATTGTGGTCAAAATTAGAAGTGATCATGTGACTGAATTTCAGTCTGAATGCATGATAAGAATCTGTGAACATCATGAGATTCAACAAGAGTTTTCCTCTCCAAGAACACCCTAGCAAAATGGGATAGCTGAGAGGAAGAATAGAACTATCATAGAGGCTGGTAGAACACTACTAAATAATACTTCTCTCCCAGAATATTTCTGGGCTGGGGCTGTAAATACAGCTTGTCATGTCCTTAACAGGGCTTCTATCACCAAGAGTCACAATAAAACTCCCTATGAGATTATAAAGGGTAGGAAACCAAACCTTGCATATCTCAGATTTTTTGGGAGCAAGTGCTTTGTACTCAACAATGGGAAATCCTATAAAACTAAGTTTACTGTCAAAGCCTATGAGGGGATATTTTTTGGATACAACAATCATAGTAAGGCTTATAGGATCTATAACTTGACAAGTCAAGTTGTAGAGGAGTCAGTTAATATAGTGTTTGATGAAGCAAATATGATTAAAAATGAGCTGTCAAGCTCTTATTCTAGTTATACAGGTACTGAACTAATGTTGAAAAAGCTCACTTTCAAGAGAAATGAAGAAGATGCTCCAACAATGCAAGACCAAGAAGAGGGTGTGTGCATTCTAGAGGAAGCACAAGGATCACAGGAAGTAGATGAAGATCAATATCATGAAGAACATGATGTTGAAGCAATACTACCTCCAATAGTAAGACATCTGAGGGATCATCCAGACCATCAGATTATTGGTGATGTAAGACAAGGAGTAGTGATAAGGAGCAGATGTCTCAACACATCAATGTACTCTTGCTTCGTATAACAGGTAGAACCTTATAAATTTGAAGAGGCTAACCAAGACCAGTTTTGAATTGGAGCTATGCAAAAGGAATTGAACAAGTTTAAAATATGTAAGGTCTGGAAGCTGGTTCCCAGACCTCAAGGACATAATGTCATTGGAACTAAGTGGATATATAGGATTAAACTTTATGAAAATGATATTATAGTTAAGAATAAAGCTAGACTGGTGGCTCAGGGGTACTGACAAGAGGAAGGTGTTGACTTTGATCAAACCTTTGCCCCTATATCAAGACTAGAAGCTATCAAGTTATTCCTTTCATACGCTGCATTCCAAAGGTTCAGAGTCTATCAGATGGATGTGAAATCTGTATTTCTAAATGGAGATTTGAAAGAAAAAGTTTATGTGGAACAACCTCCTGACACTACTAGAAAACTGACTTTTAGCCACGGCAGATTACCGTGGCTAAAAGTCCAAAACCGTGGCTAAAGACTTTTAGCCACGGTCTACCCACGGAAAATAGGCGTGGACAATGCGAGCGTGGCTAAAAGTCCAAATCATGGCTAATACTGGACTTTTAACCACGGTTTGATTGTCGTGGCTAATACTGGACTTTTAGCCACGGTTTAATTGCCGTGGTTAAAGGGCCACTCATAATATAAAAAATTCAGGCCAGCCGCCGCCGCTGATGCCCGGCCGCCGCCGCCGCCCGGCTGCCTCCGCCCGGCCGCCGCCGCCGCCGCTCGGCCGCCGCCGCCATATTTATTTCAAATACTAATTGAAATAAATTCTTTATAAACCCAAAATTTCATTTTGTTTTTGCGGTGTGGGACTAAATGTAACCACGACCTTTTGCCACGGTTCAGGCAAACCGTGGCTAATACTAGACTTTTAGCCACGGTTCAGGCAAATCGTGGCTAAAAGTCCAATATTAGCCACGGATTAGTCAACCGTGGTTAATACTAGACTTTTAGCCACAGAATAAAAACCGTGGCTAATACTCACTATTAGCCACGATTTTTCCCCCGTGGCAAAAGAATTCGTGGCTAAAAGTCATTTTTCTAGTAGTGTGATTTTGTTGTTCCTTACCATCCTGATTTTGTTTATAGACTTAGGAAAGCTCTATATGGGCTAAAGCAAACCCCTAGAGCTTGGTATGAAATATTGTCTAGCTTCCTCATTGAAAATAAATTCTCAAGGGGGAAGATAGACAAGGCTCTATTCCTTAGGGAATCTAAGGGAAAGATCATCCTAGTCCAGATATATATTGATGATATTATCTTTGGGTCTACTGATAATAACCTTTGCAGGAAGTTTGCCAAACTTATGCAAGGAAAATTTGAGATGAGTAGCATGAGTGAACTTAAGTTCTTCTTGGGTCTCCAAGTAAGACAAACAGACAATGGATTATCCATATCACAGTCTAAGTTTACTAGGGAGTTACTTGAGAAATTTGGGATGGAGAATGCTTCCTCCATGAAAACTCTCATGGGATCAAATATGTTTTTAGGTAGAGATGAGGCAGGGAAACCTGTTGATCAAACTTTGTATAGAGGAATAATTGGTTCTCTTTTATACCTCACTGCTAGTAGGCCAGACATCATGTATGCTACATGTGTTTGTGCTAGATATCAGGCATGCCCTAAAGAGACTCATTTCTCAATTGTTAAGAGAATTTTGAGATATCTAAAGGGCACACCAGATCTTGGCCTATGGTACCCTAGGAATAGGGATTTTGAGCTAATTGGCTATTTAGATACAGACTTTGCAGGTTGCAGAGAAGACATGAAAAGTACATCAGGTTCCTGTCAGTTTTTGGGTAGAAGGCTAGTGTCCTGGAGCAGCAAGAAGAAGACTAGTGTATCTATTTCTACTATAGAATCAGAATACATAGCTGTAGGAAGCTGCTGTGCACAGTTGTTGTGGATTCAGCATCAACTCCAGGATTATAACTTTCAGATAAGTGAAAGCCCTTTGTTTTGTGACTCTACAAGTGCAATCTTTATACCTAGGAATCCTGTATCACATAACAGTACTAAGCACATAGAGATTAGATATCATTTTATAAGAGAGCATGTGCAATGTGAGGATATTAGTCTTGAGTTTGTCCCAACAGACAAGCAAGTGACTGATATTTTCACCAAGCCACTAGATGAAGCAAATTTCAATACTTTCAAAGTTTAATTGGGTATGTTGAATTTGGTATAGCTTCAGTTGTTCTTATTGAGGGTGAGCAAATTCTGCTCT
The DNA here is from genome assembly GCA_039513925.1 of Platanthera zijinensis. Taxonomy (NCBI): domain Eukaryota; kingdom Viridiplantae; phylum Streptophyta; class Magnoliopsida; order Asparagales; family Orchidaceae; genus Platanthera; species Platanthera zijinensis. The sequence goes on from CM077090.1 coordinate 30,197,406, forward strand.
AGGTGTTTCTCTACTCACAAATAGGGGGAGTAGATAGCATACTGCTCCTAAGCTATTTCAAAGAAGTCAAAAAGGGGGAGAAGTAATATAAAAACAAAGTAAGTAGCAAGAGGGAGTAGCAGCAACAAAGAAGCAGGTTGTAGCAACAGGATGCAACAAAGCATGGGGAGCACAAGGGAAAATGTGGTAAACTTATTGATAGTGGTAACTCTTGTTGCTTTAATAATATTTGTGTTGCTTATGTTAGTGTATATCATTGACAAATAATTCTCAAGTGCTGTTTTAACTTCTTCAAATAGAGTGAGATTGTTTGGTCCATTAATCCCAATGTCCTAGATTTGTAAGAAGTCAAACAGGTCAATGATATACACATAGTTGTATTTGATGTATGTTTAAGTTCATGCATACAGGTTGGTCTTTGTCATAATGATTGGACATATAGTTCAAGAGACAATGACAGGTGGGCTCAAAGTGATAGGCTGAAAAGTAAGAAAAATGCCTAAGTCCAGAAGCATTGAGTGAGACAAGCTCACTCAACGCTCTCGACACCATACAACTAATAGCGCTGAGAGAAGGCTGGCAGTCAAAGCTTGCAGTATTGACAAGGCAGAAATTTGACTAAGTCCACATGCGTTGAGTGAGCTCAACTCACTCAACGTCATATTGCTAGAATCGTTGAAGTCAAGGATATCATGTCAAAGCCTATGCAGTGGAAGTCAGAAAATCGACTAAGTCCAGAAGCATTGAGTGAAGCTTATACACTCAACGCTCTCAACGTCATCAGGTAGAAAGCTGAAGGATATGGCTAATGCAAAAAGCGTTGAGTGAGGCATATACACTCAACGCTCTCAACGCCATCAGACAGAATGCTGAAAAATATGGCAAAGACAAAAAACGTTGAGTGAGGATACACACTCAACGCTCTCAAAGCCTAGCAGAGCTGAAATATTTCTAAGTCTAGATTCGTTGAGAATGGCTTAAACACTAAACGCTCTCAACGCCTAGCAGAGCTGAAATATTTCTTAGTCCAGATTCGTTGAGAATGACCTATTCACTCAACGCCACTCAATGCCTAGCAGAGCTGAAGAAAATTCTAAGTCTAGAATCGTCGAAGTATTGCTTATCCATTTTTCGTCGAGCTGAGCTTTGATTTCATCGAACTAAGTTAAGATTTCGTCGAACTCAGCTTTCACCTATTCGTCGACCTGAGGATTTCTGAAATGATGCTTGATTTCGTCGAGCTAAGCTCTAGATTCATCGAACTGAGTTTTGAGTTCGTTGAACTGAAGATTTCTGAGATGATGCTTGATGTCGTCGTGCTGAGCCATTGATTCATCGAACTGAGTTTTGAGTTCATCGAACTGAAGTTTTCTGAAGTATTTCTTGATTTCGTCGAACTGAGCTCTTTGTTCATCGAACTGAGTTTTGAGTTCGTCGAACTGAGGATTTCTGAAGTATTGTTTGATTTTGCTAAGTCCAGAATGATGCTGACGTCAACAAAGTCAACAAGTAAACGATTTTTTGATTTATTATTTAAATGCTGCAAATCAACATTAACGTCGCCGTTAGTCTACAGTAGATCTCAATTTGATTAAGCTGAGGTTTTAACCACCGTTAAAACTGGGACACGCGTCAAACATCCCACAAATCGACGGAGTTATAAATAACTGCTGAGATTAAGATCTAACTAGGTTTTCTGATTAATATTCTAAAAAACGAGAAGCGGGAGTTCGTCGTCTTCATCTGCAATTATTACAGAATCAAGAACTTCAATTGAAAAATCTGAAGGGTTTCTGAGTTTGCTGATCCAATCAACATCTACTACAACAGGAATATATGATTTCTTTGAGGAAGACAAATCAGTGTAGGCAAGCCCTAACTGAAGTAGATTCACGATCCAAGCGGAGCCAAATCTGAAGATCTTTCTTTGGATCATTGAAGAAGAAGAAGATATTTGCACAGAGTTTTCTATGGACAAAAGGAGAGGCAGTGCAATTCATTTCCTTCCAATAGAGGTTAGCTGATTAAAGATATTTATTCTGAATCTTCCCCTTTCATCAGCAAGAACAGGATCAAGGTCCTGAGAAATTTCCAGCACAAGCTGCAAATAGTTGAAGTTTGTCATTCTTGTTGCTGGGAAGCGGATAGGGCTGAGAATTACTGAGCCTAGAAAGAAATTGACTTAGAGAATAATTTCTCTTGAGTCAAATTAACAACCACTTTCTAAATTAGTGGATCTGTAAAAGATCTGTGTTGAGGCCTAGATTGATTAGGCTGTGTGTGAGATCTAATTGTAAAGTCTAAATTATAAAGGCAGTGGAAAAAACTGTGAGATCTGTGTTAGGGCTGTGAGCCTGTGATTGGATTCCCGTGTGAATCTATGTGGGGTTGTTTCTCCTCGCCTGTGTAAAGGGCATTTGTGCTTGTGTGTGGTTGTCAGGTGATTACTATATGGAGGGTTGTGAGCCAGTGTTATAAGTCTCAGTGGAGACTGACTGATCCAGTGAGATCGTGCTGTAATCTCTGATGGGCCATAGTTTTTGGAGAAGAGTCTTGTCTAACATACTGTTAGAAAGGCAGAGAGGGACAGTGGATTTACCCATACACTGGGGAACCATTATAAAATCTGGTGTGCTGTGTATTGTGTTTTACTATGCTGAATATTGTTTTCTTGAAAGCTGAAATAAGTATACACAGTAGGACTTAAGTCATAGAAGATTTTAAAGAATCTTGAAAGACTGCAATAACTTATTCCCCCCCCCTCTAGGTGATTAGCTACCATTTTAATCAAAGAATTTCACTTTCTAAATTCAAGTAACCCCTATGTTCAAGTTCGGGTGCGGTGGCAACTGCCAAAAATAGCTAATAGACATCTGGTTCCAGCCTCAACAACTATTCTGTCACTCTCATTGTCATCTCAATGTTGTTGTGTATTCCACAAGAATTGAGCAGAGAGCCCCATATAGCTGCATCCGCTTGAATCGGTGTGCCGCCGATTAACTCCATTGCATCATCGATGCAACCCGAACAACATAGAAGGTCGCTGATGCAGCCATAATGCTCAACTCTGGGTTCAATATCATAAATCTCTTTCATTGATCTGAAATAACCGAGCACTTCATGCAGCAATCCCCCATGGGCACATGCAACAAAGAGCCACAGAAAAGTGACAGCATTTGGCCTCACTTTGCTCTCTAACTCCCTTGCATTGCCAAGCCCCCAAATCATTGCACTACAAGAGATAACTTCTCTGGGCCGTTTGATCAAACAGCTGGACTGCGTGCTCGATAATCCCATACCAGCAATGTAATCCGGCGAAAGACCTCAATTGTGTCAGAATAACGACCGGCCATTGAGTACCCAGAGATCATCACAGTCCAAGAGACCACAGTTTTGTTCGGCATGGCCGCTGATGAGCATGTTCCATGATACAACGTTCCTTACGGTCATACTATCGAACACCTTCTGCGCATTTATCAAATCATTTGATAATGAAAGGATATGTAAACCTGTCGCCACCGTGTGAGCAAGGAAGCATTTGTTAGCAAATGTTGATTGCTTCAAGGAAATGATTGTTTTGGGTATATGCTTTGATCACTTCATTGACCTGGCGATGTAGCATACAATTTCTTGATGCGGCGGTGGAAGGAGATGGCATGGTGGCGGCAGCCATGGGGCCAAAGACATCACACAATAGCTTCTCCGGCGACGAACGGTCAACAACGGCAAGAGGACTGTAGGTGGAGGCGGGGTTGGAGATATGTGGTGATCGGATGTGATACATGAAGAGGGGCATAAATATGGAGCGGGCTATTAGAGTGAGGAAAAAGGAGTTTTAAGTTTTATTTTGACTTTTTAGGGTTGCAATTGGCCATAAACGGGCTGATAATATAAACACCCTAATATAAAGGTAAAACGTATTAACATTCATAATAATATAATAATTGTTGTGGGTCGTCCATATTATTTTTGGTTTGTAGAATCGGACCGCCTTAACTCGGAGTTATACCGGGCATACAAACAGTCAATGAAAATCCAGCAACAATGATAAAAAGTTTTTTTACCTTGGAAAACCCAGAAATGATGAAAAATCACGTGGATGGATCTGTGTCGGGCCAAAATCTACTATTCTTCTTTGAGTTTACCAGTTTCGGGAGTTTCTTCGAAGGGTGACAGACCACATCTCCGTTACAAGCTTTGAATGCAAAAGAAACAGAAAATAAACTAAGCCTTTGGAGCCTTGATGAAAGCGCTCCCGTAGAGTTGGAGCCTTGATGAGAGTGCAACCGTAGAGAAGAATGTCAAGTCCTTGAAGCCTTACAGTGCCTTCACACGAGCACCCGCGGAAGCAAATTCTAGTGTCTTCTCCCTGTCTCACAAAAGCATCCAAGTGAGCGTCGGGCATCGTGCATGTTAGAAAGGGAGCGGAGTGAATTCCGAGAGGAGAAACGATTTAAGTCTTACATTCTCGCCGGAAAACTTCTAAGCTCTCTCTAGTCTTTGGAGGTGTTGTCTTTAAATGAAGGCATGAGAGCATTTTCATAGTTTTCTTGAGGGATATGCTGGCAATTGCGCTCTGGAAGATTTTGAGGTGGCTAATGATGCCGCTCCGTTCCGGTCACCATTATCGCCAATTTTCATAAAATGATGGAAGTGCCCCTCCCCCAATCGGTCTGGGCGACCCAGACAAGTTTACTAGTGGCGACGACGACAACCGGAGGAGGCGGCGACAATCAGAGGTGGAGACGGCTGTCGACGCCTGCACGCGAGCTAGCACAAACACACGCACTCCACACATAAGGCGCCTGCGTGCGCGTGCAAGGAGCTATCTAGTGTAGCGTCTGCGCGCACGTAGCGTTTGTGTGCGCATGAGGCGCACCCAACACTTGCGCGGGCACGAGGCGAGCGCCTGTTGTGTGTGTGCGGATTTTGTGCGACCTCTATGCACGCTTTATCTCGTTTTCCTTTCGAGGTTATTTCGGACCATTGGAGCAGGCACGGTTTGCGCACGCGTCTTGCTTGGTTGGGTCTTGTCGCGTGAATTTTCTCGACCGGAGTCCTACCGGTTTTACTTAGAAAATTCAGGGGGAGCTCCATCAAATGTTCCCAAAATTTCGTGGGTCGTAATCTGCAAAGCGACAAGCCCGAACATTTTCGACGATAAGTATGCCACAGGGTCACTGACTTAAGATCTTCTCAGTATGCACGCATCACAAGTTATTTTTGTTTGCGGCGTGAAATGTTCCCCTTGGTTAAGTTTTGATGTGCGCGTTGATGTTTTAGAACCAGCCGTGTCCGCTTCGTGAGCTGAAGGTTCCATGGTGAAATCCTCGACGACGATTCCTGTAGTTGATTGCTTATGTGGTTCCCTTACTTGTTATGTGGCACTTGCGACGTGTTGCAAAACGTCCTTCTACTTTACGCTTTGTGCGCTGCGTTGGGGCGGAAGTGTGTTGTTTTTCACATTCCCCCTTGTATGAATGCGTGAGTATGATGCTACGTGTTAGCTTGAACGGTTGCCGCATAGCGCTAGTGTATGTGGCATATTCTTGGACATGGCGTGGATGAATGTTTTGCCCTGTTGCCTTGGTGTTGCGGAAGGACCAGCAGGTCTGTTCCTACTAGAAGATTCAGAGGGACTAGTCCGCTCCTATGTGGAAGAATGGGAGGACTTAATGTCCGCTCTTATCAAGAGCTGGGACAAAGAATTTTAAGGTAGAAGCCATTGATGGCGGTTGTGCCTTAAGATGTCAGAACGACACAAGCTTTCACGATTGCAGAACATAGAGAGTTCTCGGTCCTTGGAGCGGAGCGGCACCGGATGGCTGCGGGGTCCCTGAGATGACAGTTACGAGGGCAGGTCCATGTAGAGTGTGTCATTGCGCTCTGCCTTACACTCAGCGAAGGTCTTCGTGCAGCGCAAAGGATGCGGGGGCATTCCATCCCTTGAATAGGTGATGCATCAAAAGATGGTGTTGACGTCGGGGGAGTACTCGATTGTATCCGCTTCGTGTGCACACTTTGTATATTTTGCTTTATGTTCCTCGAGCATCGTGTGATACCTTTGACGATTTTCGTCGAGCGTTAGTGTCAGGGACTTGCCGCTTAAGCGTGATGAGGGGGAGGGGGGACATTTGCCCTCGTCGCCTTAGCGAAGTGGATGGACTCATAGTCTATTCTTGTCGTAGAGTGAAAGGCCCCGGGGTTTGTTTATTTGAGAGCTGACGAAGAACCTTTGTTCGTTCATATCTTGTGAGAACTTGGGGTCCATCTTATGGGCATGCTACCGGATGGTAGTTGCTGAAAACGAGCGTGTTGCCCGGGGGAAGTCGCTGAAGCGAGCACGCTGGCCGCGGCAGTCACTGAAGCGAGCACGCTGCCCGGGGGAAGTCACTGAAGTGTGCATGTTTTCTGGAGGTAGTTGTCGTAGATGAGCGCGCTTCCTGGAGGCAGTTGCTGTAGGTGAGTGTGTTGCTTGGAGACAGTTGTTGTAAATGTAAACGCGCTGCCCAGAGGCAGTTGCTGTGGATGAGAGCGCTACCTCAAGGCAATTGTTTTAAATGAGTGCGATGCTCAGAGACAGCTATTGTAAATGAGCTTGTCACCTCGCCGTTTCAAGCTTTGAATACAAAGACATCACAAAATAAATCAAGTTCTCCGAGGCTTGATGAGTGCACTCCCGTAGAGCCTGAGCCTTGATGAGAACGCTCCCGCATATTCGAAGCCTTGATGAGAGCGCTACCGTAGAGAAGAATTTCAAGTCCTTGTAATCGTGTAGGGCCTTCACGTGAGCACCCGCGAAAGCGAATTCCAGTGCCTTCTTCCAGGCTCTCAAAGCGACCAAATGAGCGCCTGATGTCGAGCACGCTAAAAGGTAGCAAAGCGAATTCCAAGCGGAGAAACGATATAAGTCTCACATTCTCGCCGACAAACCTCAGACCTCTCTCTAGTCTCTGGAGATGCTTGTCTTCAAATGAAGGCATATGAGCTTTTTTTTAGTTTTATGGAGGGATATACTGGTAATTGCACTTCATGCGGATTTTGTGGTGTCGAATGACGTCGCTCCTTTCTAGTCACCTGGATCGCCAATTTTCATGAAATGATGGATGTTCCCCCCAGGCGTTCCGTAAAGGTTGCCTAGTTTCGGCTCCGGCTGCCGGAGGTAGCGGCTGTAACATCCCAATTCGCGTTAGGTCCCTCATGTGCGTTTTTAAGTCAAGAGAGCTGACTTGGGCTCAGGGAGTCCTGGCTGGTGTAAAAATTTCAAAGCACTAAAGTAACAATGCAATATACTAAGCAGTTTAAGATTGGAATTGATACAGTGCAACAAAATTTCAAGTAATAAAAACTGCAAGTGCACGGTGCAAATTGTAATACCTATGCAAGTACGAGTCGATCCAAAGAGAAGTTCATTTTTTTTTTTTAATCCAGGCGAACTATAAATAAAAGGTTGGATTGATTTGTCCTTAACAAAACAAGATCTTAATTTGAGAAAGAAATGTTGAAAAATATGTTTCGGGTGCAATTTTAATAAAAATATTTAATATATGATTTAGGTGTAATAATTCATCGCATCCTGAAAAGATATTTCAAATTATGATTCACAGAAAAGCCTTTATTTTTATAATTTATCAAATTATTTTGCGTATTCCTTTCCACATATCACATCAAAATCACTTTAGCATGTAATATATGCGAGCAATACAAGACAAAATCAGGTGATAAAAATCGATAGAGAGCGTCGCGAATGAGTCCGGAAATTTGATTAAATCACTAAGCATACTTTGTATGCAATCGCGCAATATAGCATCGAACTTTCTGAGGAATGCAATATGCGTAGTAGGCTACACAAAATATCAAGATTCGTATTAAAATTTTCGGATACAAGTCGTATGATTGAGCGATGAGTAATAGAAATAATCATACAATTAAATAAGTAATCATATTGCACCCAAAACAAGATGAGACTACTCACTCATGATTTGTTTTACAAAAATTATACGAGAGATCATCATATAAAAGAATATAAGCAAAGAAGTAATTTTATTGATCGAACGATAAAGACTTACCAAACTATGCAAGGCACATACACGAACTTCCTCCAAATCTTCTTCCTCTCATACAATGTCTCTCAAAAACTAACAAAAATGCAAGCAAACTCTCACTTTCAACTTCCCCAAAATCTCCCCCCTTGATCACTAAGACACCTCATTTTATATATAGAAGAAAGAAAAAAAATTAAAAACAGCTCAAAAGTTTTGAGCGGCAAAAATGTGTAACGCCACAGTTAATTCCGCCATGTATTTAGCGTGTAACTGCAGCCCCCAATTGAATTCAGCGCCATTTGCTGAAATAATGCCAATAAATTCAGCACCAAGAGGCCGAAATGAACTCAGCATGAAACTGCTAAAATGAATTCAGCTAAACGATGCTCGCTGAATTTATTTCAGCAGTCCAAGGTGTTGACTAAGTCAACACCCAGCTAGGTATAGACTTAGTCTAATACCTTGGCGCTGAAATGATTCAGCGTACTGTGCTGAATTAAGGTGCCGTTTGGCGCGGCTTATTGAGGCCGGTGCGGTTCCACCGCACCGGTAATTTCGCTTAAAGCTGTGTTTGGTTCAGCTATTCTCCAATCCGGCGTCTCATAAAATCCGCTGTTTTCTTATATCGTCGGGACGCACCTAATTTCTGCGGTGAAACACAAAAGCAGCAGCGATTTGCCCTACCCCGACGACAGCGGAAGAGCATCTCTCGATTCGCCCCACCCCGACGACGACGCAAATCCCTCCCGATTCGCCCATTTCTGTCGACGTCGTTTCTCTCCCGGCGACAACGGAAGAACTCCTCCCGGCCGCGTCTCTCTCGGCGGCGTTTCTCTGGTATGTTTTTCTCCCGGCGACAACGGAAGAACACAAAAGCATCGCGATTTTGTCCTCTGGTTTTTTTTTCTGATTTCCTTCTTCCTGATGGCTTATTCCTCTTCGTATAGGAGGAAATCGCATTTTCCGGAGGAAATCGATTTGTCCTGATGGCTTATTCCTCTTCCTGATTTCCTGATTTAGGGTTGAGGGCTGCAGATTTTCTGAAGTTTTTTTGTGGCGGCCACTGATTTTTCGTTAGGTATTCTTCTTCCTCATGTTTCGTTATGTCAAACAATGTTTTGAATATAAATTTTTTTGTATAGATAACACTACACCTTGCAATTTTGCTGTGAATTTCTACAGTTTCAATGATTTTTGTGTGTGAGTTGTTTTTGTGCTTGTGTGTGTGTGTGTATATGTATTTGTGTGTTCTGTGTGTGTGTGTGTGTGTGCGTGTATGTGTGTGTGTGTGTGTGTGTGATTGTGTGTGTGAGTATATGGGTATGTGATTGTGTGTGTGTGAGTTGTATGTGTGTGTATATATATGTGTGTGTGAGATATATGTGTGTGTGTATATGTGTGTGTGATTGTGTGTGTGAGAGTTGTATGTGTGTGTGATTGTGTGTGTGAGAGTTGTATGTGTGTTTAGGAGTTGTATGTGTGTGTGTGTGTATATGTGTGTGTGTGTGTTTATATGTGTGTGTGTGTAGGATGTGTATGTGTGTGTGTGTATATGTGTGTGTGTGTTTAGGAGTTGTATGTGTGTTTAGGAGTTGTATGTGTGTGTGTGTGTGTATATGTGTGTTTTGGTGTGTGTTATTGTGTTTGTATATATGTGTTTGTGTGAGTATATGTGTGAGTATATGTGTGTGTGTGTGTTTATATGTGTGTGTGTGTAGGATGTGTATGTGTGTGTGTATATGTGTTTGTGTGAGTATATGTGTGAGTATATGTGTGTGTGTGTGTTTATATGTGTGTGTGTGTAGGATGTGTATGTGTGTGTGTGTATATGTGTTTGTGTGAGTATATGTGTGAGTATATGTGTGTGTGTATATGTGTTTATGTGTGAGTTTGTGTATGTGTGAGTGTGTGTATATTTGTGAGTGTATGTGTGAGTTTGTGTATGGCAGAGTTTGTGTATGTGTGAGTTTGTGTATGTGTGAGTGTGTGTGTGTATGTGTGTTTGTGTTTGTGTGTGTATGTGTGTTTTGGTGTGTGTTATTGTGTTTGTATATATGTGTTTGTGTGAGTATATGTGTGAGTATATGTGTGTGTGTGTGTTTATATGTGTGTGTGTGTAGGATGTGTATGTGTGTGTGTGTATATGTGTTTGTGTGAGTATATGTGTGAGTATATGTGTGTGTGTGTGTTTATATGTGTGTGTGTGTAGGATGTGTATGTGTGTGTGTGTATATGTGTTTGTGTGAGTATATGTGTGAGTATATGTGTGTGTGTATATGTGTTTATGTGTGAGTTTGTGTATGTGTGAGTGTGTGTATATTTGTGAGTGTATGTGTGAGTTTGTGTATGGCAGAGTTTGTGTATGTGTGAGTTTGTGTATGTGTGAGTGTGTGTGTGTATGTGTGTTTGTGTTTGTGTGTGTATGTGTGTTTTGGTGTGTGTGTATGTGTGAGTGTGTGTGTGTATGTGTGTTTGTGTGTGTGTATGTGTGAGTGTGTGTTTATAAAACTTGAGTGTTTTATTTTTTGAATATATGTATATGTGTATTTATTGATTCTGAATATTGAATTCATATTTATATATTGCCTTGAAAAGATGGGCAAACCAAAAGACGGTGGGGTGGCAGCAATGTGGGACAATTCCGACGTTCTACTCTTTTGTGATATATGCATAAGAGAGATAGAACGTGGGAATCGTCCGACAACACATTTCAGTAAAGAGGGATGGTCCAATATAATGAGAAAGTTTGAAGAGTCGACTGGAAAGAAGTACGATAAAGTGCAATTAAAAAATAAGTGGGATCATCTGAAGAAGGAGTGGAAACTGTGGACGGAGTTAAAACGAGGTGAGACTGGCTTGGGTTGGAACACTTCAAGGAAAACGATAGATGCCTCGGATGAGTGGTGGGACGAGCGCTTGAAGGTATTTGTGTGTGTTTAAATTCAATTATTTCCCTTAAATATCTTTTATATACCCGTTTTAAATAATTGTTTTTGATATTTCAGGTTGTTCCTGCGGCAAAGAAGTTCCGTTATTCCGGAATACAGCCGGAATTGGAGGAGAAAATGAACATGATGTTCAGCTCTGTTGTAGCGACTGGGCATCATGCTTGCACCCCTCATTCGAGGAATGTTGGCCCCGAGTCTACGGAGGATAGAGCATTTTCAAACGGTGGACAAGAAGACGATGATGTCACTGGAGTACCTCCTGTACCTGAGAACACCGCAACATCCGAGGTTGGCCACAGAAGGAGGAAAGGACAGAAGAAAGACATTACAGCGGTGTTAGAGGATATGGCAGAGTCTTCTAGGACCATGTGCCGATTCATGCAGGAGCCACCGAAGAGCAATTCCTCGTTCCCCATTGCACAGGCGCTTGAGAAGTTAGGAACTTACCATGAAGTGCAGTCAGATAAGGCCTTCCACTTTTTTGCCATCACTTATCTGATGGACAAAAATCACAGGGAGACCTTCATGTGCCTGCCAGAAGGTCTGAATGTTGAGTGGCTTCGTAGTCGCTATACCAGTGGCGTGTAGTTGAGACAGCTATCTTCTTTTTTTGAGACTGTTATGTTATTTTTTTGGATGTTATTATGTTTCTTACTGCACTTGACTGGACATTATGATGTTTTATTTGATTATTGATATCTGCATGGTTGATTATTGATATGATGTTTTATTTGATTATTGATATCTGCATGGTTGAATGCTTATTGATATCTGGATGTTATCCCAGAATATGTCGAGCGAGGACTCTGACGATTCCACGGAGCAGTATGAAATAGCTAGAAGAAAATGTGTTATTGCTCAACAGACTATAGTAGCAGCAGCATGTTTGGCCGCTGCACACACCACTTCATTAAAGAGTCGAGTCCCACGCATGACTTCGAAGCAGACAGGCGATAAGTGGGTTGGAGAGATACTTCGAGGATCTACTGTGAGATTCCATGACTCCTTCATGATGAGTCAAGACGTATTTCTCGATCTACTACATTACCTGGAGGCAAGGTGTGGACTCCAGGGGACAAGAAGGACAGCTTCCAGAGAAGTCCTAGCATTGACCTTATACATATTATCGCACAATGAATCGATGAGGAAAACAATAGAGCGCTTTCAACATTCAACGGAGACTGCTAGCCGATTTTTCTCAAAGGGTATTTGTGCTTTGCTGCGGCTAGGGGAGGAAGTTATCCAGCCATTAGACAGGTCTTTCGGAAGCACACCACCAGAAATTACGTACGACAGACGCTATATGCCTTTCTTCAAAGATTGTGTTGGAGCTATAGACGGGACACATGTTGACGCGTGCATAGCAGTTGGACAGCAGGTACCCTATATTGGCAGACGGGGCAATCCAACACAAAATGTCATGGCTGCTTGCGATTTCAACATGTGCTTCACTTTCGTCATGGCGGGTTGGGAGGGATCTGCACACGATAGCCGCATATTCAATTATGCGTTAAATGATCCTCAATATAAATTTCCTCATCCACCTCGAGGTAATGTTAACTGATCCTTTACTGTATGTCTCGCTTTAATTAATTTGGGTGGTTAATTAATTTTTAACAAATTAACAGGAAAGTATTACTTGGTCGATTCTGGATATCCGTTGCAGAGAGGATATTTGAAACCTTATCAAGATACCAGATATCATCTGCCAGACTTTGCACGTGGTGGCCGTCGAGCAGAGGGACGTCGAGAGATGTTCAATCATGCACACTCATCGCTAAGGAGCGTGATAGAACGATCGTTCGGCGTTTGGAAGAAGAAATGGGCCATACTGCGGGACATGCCGAGCTATAGCTTCGCGAAGCAGGGGGATATTGTGATGGCCACGATGGCATTACATAATTTCATTCGCCGACACCCTTCCCGCAACGATATAGATTTCAATGAGTGCGAGCAGGAAGGGCAAGAAGTTAGGGTGGCCTCGCAAGGGCGACAAGAAACCTGCTCTGACACTGCAGGTGGAGTAGAGGAGATGATCGCGCTACGTGATAGTATAGCGGATCAGTTGTATGAATCGAGAGCATAGCTCGAGATTGCGGGTGTACTCGGATTTGTTGTGTTTTGTTTTTATTTAGACTAAAGTTTTTTTTTTTGAAAAAAAAATTTCAACTCAAAACTCCGTTTTGAATCCAAACAACTTATTCAAAACTCTGTTTTCAAAACTCCATTTCATCCAAACAGTTTTTTAACAAAACTCCGTTTTCCAGAATCAGCACTTTTTCCATCAGCAGCTTCTCATCAGCAGCTTTCCATCAGCAACAGCCCAACCAAACAGACCCTAAATCAGCCTCCTCGTATTGACTCCAATCAACACCCAAAGTGGGTGTTGAACCATTGAGCTCGATCCATCCTAGTCATGCCGTCTTCGTAGGTCCGTCTCTTTTTCTTTCTTGCCTTTGCGTCTGAAATCTTTACCATTTATCTATCTCCTTTAGAACTTATTTTTGATTCTGCAATTATACAAATAATAACCCCGTGAAAAGCATCATTTACAGTAAAATATAATAAAATAAGATATGAAATAAATTAACAATATGTGTGTACTAATAAATGAAAATACCACGAAAAATATCCTAAAATATTATAAAATAAGTGTATTTTGGTGATATCATCACCCCTCCACACTTAACGTTTTGCTCGTCCCGAGCAAAAATAACTAGATAAATATTCTTTTCGTAGAATAAACGATTACACTTAGCATGTGCAATAAGCCTTTAAACCCCTTGGGTACCCTAGTGGACGAGTTGTGTCTCGTGAGAGTTTTCAGAGAATTGCACCCACAAAATTCAAACCTCAGTTTCCAAGTACGTTAATATCTAAATTTTTCATACGAGAACTTTGGAATTCATAAACAACATGGACAATTAATTTCATTTGTAAGGCTATAGATTTAGACACTTTGTTAAACACAGTCAAATTTTCTCATCCTTTGACCAAATATTAATTACATATATATCTCAGATAATACGTCAACAAGTCTAAGTGAGAGAGCTAATTTTATAATATTAGTGACGTCTTTTTAGCTCAATTGATATTTAATCAATCCCATAATCTAGAGGTTATAAATAAGCTCAATTTTAGAGAAAAATAATCTGAGTTAGTGCAAAAGACAACTTTTTGTAAAGACAAGTTAAGAAATTCTCTTAATATTGAACTCGTAGAATAAAAATATTGAAGTCAAAAAGATGATTGTTTTATCACATGAGTTTCATGAACACATAAATTAAGCTATGATTCCAGAAAAAGCTAAAAGCAAGATGTTCCCCAATATTAGTATAAGATAACTCCCTAGGTGCCTAAACATACAATGCCCATTAGGTTTTATCAGACACTGAGGTAGAGCTAGTGAAGGAGTAAACCAAGGAGTTCTTATAACATTATATAAGTTTTCAAATATAGTAATTCCTAGGTGCCATAGCCCACAATGCCTATTAGGACTTATCAGGGACTAGAGTAGTGCTAGGAGAGATCTTTAATTACCTAGGTGTCATAGCCCACAATGCTTATTAAGACTTATCAGGGACCATGGTAGTGCTAGGACTTTATCAATTCTGAATTTTGTTTGATCTCATATTATATTGAAAACAACAGTTGTAAAATAATTATAAGGGGACAAAAAGCCAGAGAATTATTTAACTGGGATAGCCAACTAATGTAATCAGAAAGTATGTGACAAGTTATTATCTTTATGAACACAATATAAAAGTTCTCTTAATCAATCTTAAGTGGATTAATCAACAAGATTTATTATATTCGTCTTAAACACTAACAAAGATTACACAACTCATAAAAACAATTCAAATATGAGCCTACTAGAAGAAAAAGAAATCATAATATCCAATTGATTATTTAAATTAAAATCAGTTAATGGAAGCGCTCTTCTCAACCTAGAATTAAGTCCACATACATGAGATACATACTCCATTAATACATGATTATTGATGATTATTATCAACTTTATATTTTCTCAAGTCGCATGAAATCTAACCATTATTGTCCAAGAATTTTAGAATTCAACAATTCTCTTTTTTTTAATCATTAGAAAACATTTTTTTAAAAAATAAGAAGTATGGAGAGAATCTACCCCTCCACACTTATTTTTATGATCGTCAACGAGCATTAAAACTATAAGATAGAATGAAAACTTTTTTTGTTTTTGTTTTTTTTAACATAATAAAAGAAATTTTAATACGTACATAATAAAATAAAATAAAATAAAAACAAATTAGTGAAGATATGAGGGCTCATGAAGACTCACGATCTCAAATGCCTCAATATGCTCATATTCTAGAAAATGTTTTAGTCTATGCCCATTAACATTAAAGCTCTTACCTTTATTTAAATTCTCAATTTCAATAGCACCATTTGCAAGTATATTTTTTACTAGATAAGGTCCGGTCCATCTAGTTTTTAATTTCCCAGAGAATAGATGTAATCTAGAATTATAAAGTAATACTTTATCTCCTATAGTAAATGTTTTTCTAGAGATAAATTTATCATGAAATAGTTTGGTCTTTTCTTTATATATTCTAGAGTTTTCATATGCATCATTTCTTAGTTCATCTAATTCAGTTAATTGTAACTTCCTTTGGGCTCCAATCTTATTTTCGTCAAAATTTAATTTTTTAATTGCCCACATCGCATGATGTTCTAATTCGACTGGCAAATGACAAGCTTTTCCATACACAATCCGATAGGGTGACATACCTAGATTCATTTTGAATGTCGTCCGATAAGCCCATAAAGCATCAACTAACTTCAATGCCCAATCCTTTCGATTTGCACTTATCGTCTTTTCTAGAATTTGCTTTATTTGTCTATTTGACACTTCCACTTGACCACAAGTTTGTGGGTGATAAGGTGTTGATAGCTTATGTGTAATTCCATACTTTTTCATTAAAGTCTCAAATGAACGATTACAAAAATGTGTCCCATTATCACTAATAAAAGCTCTTGGAGCACCAAATCTAGATAAAATATTTTCTTTAATAAACTTAATCACAACTTTGCTATCATTAGTTTTAGATGGTATTGCCTCCACCCACTTAGACACAGAATCCACTGCTAGTAGAATATAATAATATCCAAATGAATTTGGGAATGGACCCATAAAATCAATTCCCCATACGTCAAATAATTCTACAACTAAGATTGATTGTTGAGGCATTTCATTTCTTTTGGTTATTCGTCCCATGTGTTAGCATTTATTACACATTTTACAATATTCAAATGCGTCTTTAAATAAGGTGGGCCAATAAAATCCACATTGCAATACTTTTTAAGATGTTTTCTTAGCACTAAAATACCCCCCACAAGCTTGATCATGACAAAAGGATAATATGCTTCTAAACTCCTAATCCGGAACACACCGCCTAATGATTTGATCGGGACAATATTTAAATAAATAAGGTTCTTCCCAATAAAATTATTTCACTTGTGAGAAAAATTTGTCTTTATCTTGTTTCGTCCAAAATGATGGTGTCTCTTTTGTGACTAAATAATTTACTATATCAGCAAACCAAGAAGTTTGAGAAGCTACACAAATTTGTTCATCCGGAAAGTTTTCATTAATAGGTATTGTACTAGACTCATCATTCTTTAATCTAGAAATATGATCAGCTACTACATTTTCACACCCCTTTTTATCTTTTATTTCTAAATCAAATTCTTGTAGTAGTAATATCCAACGGATTAGCCTAGCTTTAGCATTTTTTTGTTAAAAGATATTTAATTGCAGCATGATAAGTATATATTATAATATGAGATCCTATTAGATATGATCTAAATTTTTCAAGGGCGAATACCACATCTAAAAATTCTTTTTCAGTAGTAGTATAATTTAGTTCTGCGTCATTAAGAGTCCTACTAGCATAATAGACTACATGTGGTTTTTCATTTATATGTTGTCCTAGAATGGCTCCTATGGCATAGTCAGAAGTATCACACATAATTTCAAATGATTTATTCCAATCAGGTGCTTGAATAATAGGGGCAGAAGTTAGTTGTTCTTTTAAAAATTGGAATGCTTTATAACAATCATTATCAAAATTAAAGTGCTCATCTTTACCTAAGAGTTTAGTCAAAGGTCTAGCTATCTTGCTAAAATCTTTTATAAAGCGTCGATAAATACCCGCGTGACCTAAAAATGCTCTTATTTCTTTGACAGATTTAGGAGGAGGAAGTTCAGATATAACCTCAACCTTTGCCCTATCGACTTCTATTCCTTGGTTGGAGATTATATGTCCTAAAACAATTCCACGTTTTACCATAAAATGACATTTTTCCCAATTAAGCACAAGATTTTTTTCTCTACATCTTATTAATACTAACTCTAAATGATTTAAACAGTCAGAGAATGAATCTCCATAAATAGAAAAATCGTCCATGAATATTTCCAAAAATTCTCTCAACCATATCGGAAAATATACTCATCATGCACCTTTGAAAGGTGGTAGGTGCATTACACAATCCAAAAGGCATGCGACGATAAGCAAATGTTCCAAATGGGCATGTAAATGTTGTTTTTTCTTGATCTTCTGCTGAGATAGGAATTTGGTTATATCCAGAGTAACCATCAAGAAAACAATAAAATCTATGTCCTACTAACCTCTCTAGCATTTGGTCAATAAAGGGTAGTGAGAAGTGGTCTTTCTTAGTAGCCTCATTAAGTTTTCTATAATCGATGCAAACTCGCCATCCAGTTTGTGTGCGAGTTGTGATTTGTTCATTATCATTATTTGTGATTACAGTGATTCCGGATTTCTTAGGTACAACATGAATCGGGCTAACCCAAGGACTATCTGAGATGGGATATATTATTCCGTTATCCAACAATTTAATAATTTCTTGTCTTACCACTTCTTTCATTGTCGGATTTAGTATTCTTTGAGGATCGCATTTAGGTTTTGCATTTTCATTCATATGAATTCTATGTTGTACTATGGTTGGATTAATCCCCTTTATGTCTCCCATAGTCCATCCAATGGCTTCCCTATTAGTTTTTAGAATTTTAATTAATCTTTTAGTTTCATCTTCGTTTAAATCTTTTGTTATTATAACATGAAGTGTCTCCTTTTCACCTAAGTAAGCATATATCAAATGATCGGGCAATGGTTTAAGTTCTAATTTAGGTGCTTCGACCATAGAAGGGAGGCTAGGGGGCCTAAGCTCTTCACTCAAGCGTTCCGAAAATGGGTCTCTATGAGCATACATTAAATCTTGTGTATTAAGTTTTTCTAATAGTGCAATCTCGTCTTTAAAAATTTCTTCAAAACTTTTAACAAATATTTCATCATCCAATTCTCCTACATCTTCATCTTCTAACTCTTAAATCATATTTACATCTAATGTTTGATCATGTGATTGCTCATTTAGATTAAAAATATTCAAATCAATTGTCATGTTTCCAAAAGATAATTTCATTAATTCATTACGACAATTAATCAACGCATTAGATGTAGCTAAAAAAGGTCGTCCGAGAATGACAGGTATTTGACAACGAGTGTTAGCAACTGGTTGTGTCTCTAGTACTATAAAGTCTACTGGAAAGATGAATTCTCCTATTTTAATTAGTACATCCTCTATTTCTCCCTTTGGTATCTTAATAGAGCGGTCTGCTAGTTGAAGAGTGATTTTGATAGGTTTTAACTCTCCTAAATCAAGTTGCTCATATACAGAATATGGAAGCAAATTTACGCCAGCTCCTAGGTCTAGTAAAGCTCTATTAATAAAATTATTCCCTATATTACAGGAAATAGTCGGGCATCTGGGGTCCTTATATTTAACTGGGATTATGCTTGTTAATACATTTGATATATTAGAGGCTAAAAATACTTTCTTAGGTACGTGAGTTTGTTTCTTCTTGGTACATAAATCTTTAAGAAATTTTGCATAATTTGGCACTTGTTGAATTGCATTAAGAAGAGGAATATTAATTTTTACTTGCTTGAAAACCTCTAACATTTTTTCCATTTGCATAGAATTTTTATTACCTTTTAATCTTTGTGGATAACAAGCTTTAAATTCTTGAATTTTATCTTCATTTGATGATATTTCAATTGATTCTTCAAGAGGTATTTCATTATTTATAGTTGTTTCAATTGTGATTTCGGGCTTCTTATTGCATTGTTCTACTTTATTATTCACTTTTTTACCGGATCTTAAAATTGTTCTAGCATTGACTTGACTTTCTTTTATATGATTTAAAGCCTTATGATCTCTTGGATTAGTGATTGGTTGGCTGGGAAAGGTTCCTCTCTCTCTCTCTCTCGCTAATTTGAGATGCAATCTGCCCAACTTGTTGTTCTAATCTAGCTATCGCTTGTGAGTTAGTACTCATTATTTGACTAGATGTTTGTATGAATTTAGTTAGGGCTTCATATGTTTGTGATGTTTTTTTCGCTAAAGCTTCTACACTTTTCTCTAAATCAGAAGGTTTATGATTAAATCCAGGAGGTTGAAATTGTTGATTATTAAAATTTTGAAATTGCGGTTCTTTAAAATTTTGATTTATTGGTTTGGAGTTATTATTATTATTGTTATTATTATAACTTTGTGATTGAAAGTTTGAATTATCATTTTATTTCCATGAAAAATTTGGATGATTTTTCCAACCTGGATTATAATATTGAGAATATGGGTCATTCTTGGGATTTTGAAAGGTAGCATTCATTTGTTCATAATTTAAATTACTTTCTAAATAAGGGCACTCTTCTCCTATGTGTGAAGGATCTTGACAATTAGGACACACAAAAATTTGATTAACTTTTTTATTCTTAAGATCTAATTCATCTAATCTACGGACAAGTACGTCAATCTTAGCCTCACACGCAGTAGTGGGATCAATAACATGCATACCATTTTTTATAGGCCATTGATTTTTCGTTAATCGATTTATTAGACCTATCATAAGAGTTCTCTTCCCATTGCCCAGTTTTCTCTGCTAAATTTTCAAAAAATTCCCAAGCCTCATCTTCACTTTTATCCATAAAATTCCCTTGACACATAGATTCTAGCATAATTTTTGTGTTAAAGTTTAAGCCTTCGTAAACAATTTGACATAGTCTCCACTTTTCTATAGCATGATAAGGGCATAATGTTAACAGATTTTTGAATCTATCTAAATACTTCCAAAATGTTTTCCCAGGAATTTGTGAAAATTGATTTATTTCATTCCTAATCTTTGCAGTTTTATGATTAGGATAAAATTTTCTAAGAAATGCTTTAATAAACTCATCCCAAGTATCTAGAGAATCTACGGGTAAACTATGTAACCATTTCTTAGCGTAATCCTTTAACGCAAAGGGAAGGAAACGAAGCTTAAGTGCGTCTTAAGTTAAGTTTTGTAATTTCATCATAGAACAGACCTCTTCAAATTCACTTATAAAGATATACGCATCTTCGTTATCGGCTCCTAGATATTTTGGTAGCATATTCACGTAGTGAGGTTTTATTTAAAAATTATTTGCAGTAGATATAGGTAATCTAATACATGAAGGTAGTGCTGTTCTCATTGGATAACACCTATCACGTAGAGCAACATTTGGATTCGCTTCAGCAAAAACTAAAATTTCAAATTCAGATCTTACTAAGCATTTTGTCGAATCTCTAGTCCAAATGTGCATACACTATGAGGATGAAAATTAATGATTTAAACTAAATTGATTTTTAAGAAAAAATCTTTTAGATAAATTTTTCAATAAGTGTTTTTTTTTTGTTAATTTTCAAATTTTATATCTCGCCTACTCATTAGCCAGGTAAGTGTAAGTTTAGTGGTCGCACTACGTACCGTTCGACACCACCTCTCTTTCGAGGGATACTGGCTCACCCCTAACCACTTTCCTAGACACCAACAAATAAGCTTAAAATAAAGATGAAATTTACAAATTTTAAATTTCACAAATTTGTCAGCCAGGTAAACCTAAGGTTAGTGGTCGCACTATGTACCGTTAGACACCACCTTCCTTTCGGGTGATACTGGCTCACCCCTAACCGTTTTCCTAGACACCAACTAGTTAGGAAATTTTGAAAATGTAAATTAATTAACCATTTTTATAATTATTATTTTCTAATCTAATAATTCGAAGAATTAAAGAGAAATAAAAATTTCCCCGGCAACGACGCCAAAACTTGGTGGAAAAATTTCAAAGCACTAAAGTAACAATGCAATATATTAAGCAGTTTAACATTGGAATTGATACAGTGCAACAAAATTTCAAGTAATAAAAACCGCAAGTGGACGGTGCACAATTGTAATACCTATGCAAGTACGAGTCGATTTGTAACATCCCATTTTCAACTAGACCCCCCTAGGAGTAGTTTTTGTCCTGACTAGGTCAGGACAGACCCTTAGAGAACCAAAATGGGCCAAATGAGCTTGGCCATGAAAGTGAAAGGCACATTGGTCTGCAAATAGTAATTTCTAATTACTAGCTTAAGGGTGTCCATAGGGCTTCACCATGACCCCATGGCCCACCACAACACTCCTAACCCATTAAAGGATCCATTAGAGCCATAGGGATCCATTGGAGTCAGCCCAAAGTGGTCGAATTGACCAAGGACCACCAAAGGCCTAAATTGGGCCAGGTGTCCTAACTAAGGGCAATTGACCTCTAATGTGTCCATCCAACCCTATTTAGGTCTTCCTAGACCTTGAGTGAGGCAATTGGGTCACCAAGGGCCCATTGGGGTCAACCTTAGTGGCTAATTTGACCCAAGTCAACTCTAACCCTAAAGTGATCAAGTGTCCTTACTAAGGGTCAAGTGACCTTCAAGGTGCCAAATCAACCCTGCCTAACCCTACCTAGGCCTTAGGGGAGGCCAATGGGTCACTAAGAACCTATTGATGTTGACCCAAAAGGTCAAAAAAAAAAAGGTCAAGTCAACCCTAAGCCACTTGGAGTCAAACCTAGGCAAATGGGCTAACTTGTGCTCAAGCCCAACCCACTTGGGCTAACCTTGTTTTAATAAATGAAATAGACTTGTGGGCTGCCTTTGGGTTAGGTAGGAGCCAAAATTCAGCATGAAGTGTAGAGAGAGAGAATTCACCCATGGAGGAGAGAGAAAGTAGAATAAAATATAAGAGGAGACTTTGGGCTCACCCTCCCCCTTCCCCAACCTCCCCAATTTATTACTCTAGGAAAAGACAAGCTAACCCAACTCAACCAGCCACCTTTTGACTGGTTTGGACCAAGCCTCACCCCCCACCTACCCTAGCCACCATTGTTGACTTTAGCCAATATTGGCCATGAAGCCTACCAGCCACCTAACACCCCCAATCTCCCCTTTAAAAGCTTCACAGGACTCCCTCACTCACTTCCACCACCTACCTGAAGGAGCCAAGCAGCCACCAAGAAGCTTCAAAAATTCGGTCACCACCACCACCATGGTCTCCCGCCGCTCCTCTCGCATCCAAGCCCGTGTGCAGGTCCTCCCTCACCTCCTCTTTCTCATGTATAGATCATAGACCTCTTAGGGCTTCGGGTTCGAGCTCAGCCGAGCCGGTCGGGTGAAGAGAAAAGCTTCTTTTTTTCGGTTTTAATGGTTTTTTTGGTTTCTCGGGTGAGGTGGCGCCGCCACCTCCCGCCGCCGGGATGCCGGCCAAGGCTGGCCCCCACCACCGTGAGGGTGGGGGAGACGTTCGCCGGTGACTGCGCTGCCACCAGCCGCCGGGAACCGCCTCGCAACCACCCATGTGCTCGGGCTCAAGCTCACCACCCTGCATGGGGAAGAAGAGCAGATGTCGTTGATGTGCTTTGAGATTAGTGCATGCATATTAATAATCCTGTATTTATTTTAATGACATGAATAGTGTTAGTTTCTGTGATTTTTTAAACAGACTTTTTGCATGTGCAATTAGGGCACTTCCAGGCACTTACATAAAAAGTGTTCAACATGAAAGTTGTAGGTCTCTGAGTTAGCTTTAATTTGACATGTTACACATAATTTTTGGTTAAGCCTACTGGCCTGTAGACCCATTTTACTAGGGTTGGTCCTAGGGTAGGACAGAAATAAAAAGGTGTGCCCTGACCAAACCCTAAGTCCAAAGGGACTGAAATTTTGGTCATGTCACTAAATTAGATACACCTAGCTCCCCTCCAAAAATGAGTATTTTTGGGGAAGATTCTTCTATAGTATCTACAGAAATACCCAAAATGAAATAAATGACATTTTTGGAGTTGCATAACTCCAAAGAGCCCCAAATTTGGGTGGCATTCTCTTAGGGGTATATTAGACCTATGGTAGAAAAATTAGCCAATTTGGACCACTGCATATTGAGATATCTCACTTGCATGTTTTGAAATTAGACTTTGTCTTGGGCTGCAAATAGCCAAATTAATTCAGAAATGTAAATGGCTGCCCAAGTCAAACCAGAGGTCCTATTGACCTGAAATTTTGGTCAGTGACTTGTTTAGGGCATATTTAGGCCTTGTCCAAAAATGAGACTTTTTGGAATAAAAAAATTAGGGTAAAATTACCAAAATACCCTTAGATTTCTTGAGGAGATTTATGGAGTATTTCAATTCCAAATGACCTGAGGAATTAGGCATGAACTTGTTTATGGCATAATTAGGCCCTGCCCAAAAATGGGATTATTTGGAATTAAAATTATGGGGAAATTACTAAAATACCCCTAGGCTTGTTTAGGTGATTCTTGGAGTATTTTAACTCCAAAGTGCCCCAATTTTTGGTGGCATGTTCAGGGGGGGCGTGATTAGGACATGTATAAAATTTGAGCCCATTTGGATGAGTTTTGGCTAAGGAATCACCAAACCCTAGATAGGCCTTAATGAAGCAATTTTGGGTAAAAAGTGCTCTATGGGATATGAGTGGCCAACTCACCTCAACAGAGGCTGATGTTTTGGTCACTGGCTTGAAATGTTCATTATCACTCTCCTTTGGGAGATGGGATGGATTAGGGTGGATTTACCCTAGGACCCAAGTTTAAACCCTAAGGGATGACCTTTGGGGGTTGTGAAGGACATAGGGGCAATTGCCCTTGTATGGCCTTGGAATTTTGGTAGAGAGGTAGATATGATATAATTAAACCTCTGGTTGAAATGTTAGGTAGTTTAGAAGTAGATAAGTACCTCAGAAGACAAACCCTATTTTTTAGGGTAGAAGTACTACTAGGTCAAAACAGTAACCTAACCTCATCTAAAAGTTGTGAAAATGGGGTAGGATGAATCTTAGGATAAGTTTAACACCTAGATAATTTTAGTGGAATTTTATTGATGATATTCATAATACCTCCTTTGTTAAGTATCAAAATGTCCAAGTTTAGTATTTGAATTAATTTGATCATTTTGTCCAATAGAATCTAGAAAAAATTTAGGCAGTAGAGGTTTTTAACCTAATTAGAGGTCTCTGAATTTTACTATAATTTTTAAAGGATTTTACATAATGCTTCCTTCACAAATTTTGGAAAGATCATACTTGGTAAATAAATTATTTAAAGAATAATTTAACTTGTAAAAATGTGAATTTTGGCCACTGATAATTTTTGGAGGATATCTACTGCTGGGAGTTTAAATATGAATTTTTGGAAGTATATTCATAGTACTTGATTCACAATCATGCTCTTTTTAGATTTTTGTATTTAATTTATTTAGACTTTAATTTCCAGTGAAAAATTATGGAATTTGACCAGTGATAGTTTTAAGATTGTATTAGTGTAAGATAATTAAATTCAAAATATTTGAATGAGAATTTTAAGTAGTTGATTCATAATTTTTTGAATAAGGGGATTAATTCTAAAATAATTTTAAGACCCTTAAACTTTTGTAGAAAACGCCAAATTTGGAAATTGTCCCTTTTAGACATATGAGACATTATCATAAATTTATGAGGTCTTGAACATGTCTGAAAAATGTACCTCATGATCAAATTGATAACTCTGGGACCTTTTTAAGAAATTATTTAAATATCAGTTTAATTAAGAAAATTATAATTCTCTGGATTTACATTATTTATGTCATGATAGACCCCCAGTAAATAACTTAAGTCATTCAGATGAAAACTTGAAGGATATCTTATCATGAGCATCAACTATTATAGGTCGGTCTGCGAATAGTAATTTGAGGAAAAATCATATTGAGATTAGATTTGGAATAGTGTAGAGTTAGTCAAGTGTAATTGGCTGGAGGAAAGTGGATGGGTCACCCTAGGAAGTTCTAAGGAGGGGTGAGAATCAAGTTGGTGCGGGTTAGAAGGTGCGCGTGTTCGGTGAAAGATCGTCGTTCCGGTGAGAGTGAAAGATCAAACTATCTTAGTTTAGTTAATGTAATACAAAAAGGGAATGGGTAAGGGAAAACAACCAATAACAATAAGCGCCTTGCGAAAGGGAACTTCGGGCCTTAATGCCCGTCTTGGTTCCTAGTGCCTATTGAGAACCCTTCACGGGGTATAATCCGGAGGCAGTCCTGGGCTAACGTAAACTTTCAAGATAAACTAAAAAAGGAATTTAGTAAATAAGGCTTCACACTGCACACTAGTTAGATAGGGTTTTGGAAATGGATAAGTCGTCCCAAGGTGTTCAAAGGGGCGCCATCCCGCGGTGCTCCAAGGGATGAGGTTTGAAATGAGACGGACGGTTAGTCTGGGGAGCTTAGTCTCGGATTGTAGTTAACACGGACGGTTTAGTCCGGGAGCTTGACTTGTGGTTTCTGTTAAGAATATTGCATGTGCATGAAAAGAAAAGATAAGGTGGTGGGTCTTCGGTATTGGGGAGTTCGTTGCACCGACACCAATACGATGACTCGGCAAAGTGTGGTTTTACACTTTGCCAAACTTAAGTCCGACGGTCCAGTCGGCAATAGTACGCAGGAGTCCGCTTAGTGCACCAAGCGTTGAGGCGTACGATTGGTCAGACCGGTAGTGCTATACTGGTTTTGAGGTGGGCGAGGCCCAACCCACCGCTTCCGTCTGCCACTACGGAGGTATCCTGCGAGGTAACGGCTCAAAAAGGGGGAACTAAGGTTTGTGTACACAAAGTCGGGTGTGTGAGTTGCACTGCTTGAACATCATTAACCCACCATATAGATGCATATCATAATCATTCATAATAACCTATGACACCTAATGTATAAGTTTAATGGGACGCTTATACATTAGGACTTGCAAAACGACCCCTTGGTCTATAAGCTTGTGTGGGGCAGGTTTATAAGTCAAGGTCAATTTACTATATTTATAATTGATGTTTGATAACCGACACCCCAACGTATAAGTTTAATGGGACACTTATACGATGGGAGCCTTGCAGAAGATCCCTTGGCTTATGTGCCTTCACATAAGTTAAGGTTACTTTACTTATATTAATTGTCTTTTATGCTCAGTTATTACTGTCACTTATATTCAAAGAATTGCTAGACTAGGTCCACCGTCACCTGCTTTTGTTGTACTCTCCACTTCATGTCCTTCCCTTTCTTCCTCCCCGCCCGGTGCCTTAGAGCATGGGGGAAGGGGTGGGGGATGATAGGACTTGGTCTTTTTGACTGACGGGCGACCGAACATCATATTAGGGAATCGTGGAGCACAGCATGGAGGAGCAGCCCAGGAGGCCGATGCGCTTAGGGATGGGGCAGTCTAGTACGGGTCTTCAGACTGCCGGGACCGTGAGTTCAGCTTACTAGTAGATGTTCTATTTTACTTCCGCATGAGTGATTCTGTAGTGAGGACTTTGATGTACCGGGCATAAGCCCTTATTCAATACTCTTTTCTTATTAGATCTGTGGACACTCCCTTCGTGGAGATTTTCTAATATATGTGATTTGATGTGGACTGCATTTCTTTCTACTTGCTACTAAATTATGATCGAACAAGGCCGGCAGAATCGGCGTTTTGTGGGGACGACCTTCCCGGGTGCGAAGTCATCACCGCAAATTCGGCATCGTCAGGTGGAGTTTCAGATCGGGGACCGGGTGTTCTTGAAGATCCGGCCAATGCATGGAGTTTCACGGGTGCGAGGTCAGCGGAAGAAGCTCAGCCCGAGATACATGGGGCCTTTCAGGATCCTGGAGCGGATCGGTCCCCTAGCTTACCGGCTGGAGCTGTCACCGAAGCTGGCAGGTTTGCACGATGTGTTCTATGTATCCTCCCTCAGAAGGGCTCTACTACGCCCGGAGCTGCAGATTACGACCCCGGATGGGCCGGTAGCTTCAGATCGATCAGTTCACTTGGAGCCAGTTCGGATTGATGATAGAGGGATACGGGTCTTGTGCCGCAAGAAGATCCCGTTAGTCAAGGTCCTGTGGAGGAACCACGGCCAGGAGGAACATACTTGGGAGCCGCAAGATCTGATGCAACAAAAGTACCCTAAACTATTCAGTCAGGTATACCTCATTACCCTTCAAGATGTTACAACTTACATTCCTACTTTATGTCAGTAGCACCGCTTTAGGAAGGATATGGGCTAATCTTTTGTTTATTGGGAACTTATCCTCTATTTAATAAACAAAGTAATCACTCCAACTCCATATGGGATGTTACAAGTTTAACTTATTCCGGTAAGACACCCGTAGGCTTAACCTTAATTTCGGGGACGAAATTTTTGTTTTGTTTATTGGGATTTGTAACATCCCATTTTCAACTAGACCCCCATAGGAGTAGTTTTTGTCCTGACTAGGTCAGGACAGACCCTTAGAGAACCAAAATGGGCCAAATGAGCTTGGCCATGAAAGTGAAAGGCACATTGGTCTGCAAATAGTAATTTCTAATTACTAGCTTAAGGGTGTCCATAGGGCTTCACCATGACCCCATGGCCCCACCACAACACTCTTAACCCATTAAAGGATCCATTAGAGCCATAGGGATCCATTGGAGTCAGCCCAAAGTGGT
Organism: Platanthera zijinensis; assembly: GCA_039513925.1. Lineage (NCBI taxonomy): Eukaryota > Viridiplantae > Streptophyta > Magnoliopsida > Asparagales > Orchidaceae > Platanthera > Platanthera zijinensis. The sequence continues at coordinate 30,225,292 of CM077090.1, forward strand.
CGAATTGACCAAGGACCACCAAAGGCCTAAATTGGGCCAGGTGTCCTAACTAAGGGCAATTGACCTCTAATGTGTCCATCCAACCCTATTTAGGTCTTCCTAGACCTTGAGTGAGGCAATTGGGTCACCAAGGGCCCATTGGGGTCAACCTTAGTGGCTAATTTGACCCAAGTCAACTCTAACCCTAAAGTGATCAAGTGTCCTTACTAAGGGTCAAGTGACCTTCAAGGTGCCAAATCAACCCTGCCCAACCCTACCTAGGCCTTAGGGGAGGCCAATGGGTCACTAAGAACCCTGGGTCACCCCCGCGCGAGTTTAGTTTGCGGACAAACTAAGCAGCGGAAGCGTGGTGTGCCCATAAGGGAAATCACATATAATTGCCCACTTTTAGTTAATATCGAGCGATTTCTCATAGTGAAAACTTTGTTGCGCAGCCCCCAGTACAGACTACACCACAGGGTGGAGCCCAGCAGATCCCAGGAGTTGCCCCACCACAATCGGTCCCCGCTCATTTCCTGCAGACGGACATGGGACAGACCTTGACAGCAATCTTAGAGGCATTCAGGGCCCAACAGGTTCCGGCTCCGCAGCCAAACCTGGGGACCAACTGGCTTAGAGTCTTCCGAGGACTCTCTCCCCCGTCCTACTTGGGAACAGAGGCAGCAGTACGGACCGAGGAGTGGCTGGACATTATGGAGGAGATGCTGACAGGGATACGGTGCCCTTGGGAGGAGAGGGTACCACTGGTGGTCTCCTGCTTGGAGTCTCACGCCAAGCGGTGGTGGAAGACAGTTCTGGACACGACTTTTGCGGACAGGGTGGCTGCTGAGGTTACATGGGTGGAGTTCAGGGCTCTACTGCTAGAGCACTTCGTTCCACAGTCAGCAAGAGACGAGCTGGAGGATCGTTTCTTACAGTTGAAGCAAGGGACCAGGACCGTGGTAGAGTACCATCGAGAGTTCGACCATTTGGCCCGTTATGCAGACTCGTATCAGCTGGACGAGGCAGGGTATACCAAGAGGTTCTACAAGGGGTTGAAGGAGGATCTGAGGGAGGCCTTATTGTTCGTGTCCGACGGGCCTATTACTCGGATTCTGGAGATGGCCAAGAGGATCGAGGCAGACTGGCATACTACCCGGGGCCGGAAGCGGCCGACAGAGGACCAGAGCAGGGGAAGCAGGAATGAGTAGCATCGATTCCATGCAGCATATGGCAGGAAGACAGAGGTTCAGCCTCGTCAAGAGGTGAGGCATGAGCCAAGGGAACAGGTGATACTGGCTCCTCAGCCTCTCTAGATGCGGGAAATGCCCAGACCTCAGATGCAGGAAGTGCAGAGACCTGGAGGTGGGGCTTACCCTCCACCAGAGTGTTACCACTGCCGTCAGGTGGGGCACATCAAGAGGAACTGCCCTATGAGAAGGGGGCCCGCTCTAGCGCCACAGATTGCCCCACCTGCTCAGCACTATGGAGGCCGAGGACGCGGCCAAGGACGTGGATTCCAGGGCGAAGATCGCCGGCAGGATAGGGAACAAGTATATGCATTGGATCTGGCTCAACCTCGACATCCTGAGGAAGTGATCACAGGTATGCCAGAATTTGTTTAAAATATTTATTTATGGTTCCTTTGATTGATAGTTAGACACTTGACTTAGAAAAATGTCAAACTAGAAAAGAAAACCTTAGTTAGATTCTAAGACATTTTATTACCCCAGGCATAGTCCTCATCAGTGGCAAGCCCGCATATACACTGTTCGACACGGGTGCCTCGCGCTCGTTCGTATCAGAGGCCTTCATTGATGGCTTAGCAGGCGTAAAGCGATTCATGGGCTCGATGTTGAGGATACGACTAGCAGACGGATCCGAGCTACACACCGATGCGCACTGCAACATGGAGACAGAGATTGGTGGGAAAGCGTTCGAAGCACCAGCCGCGATCCTGAGGCTTCCATCATATGATCTGATATTGGGCATGTCATGGTTATATTGGAACTATGCCCTAATTGACTGCGTGGCCAAGAAGATTACCCTGAAGCATGGAGATTCATTAGTCGCAGTAGAAGGTATAAGGCCTGCCTCCCATATATTTTTGTCATCTATTCAGGCCGTCAAGGCCCATATACAGGGCGATGAGATCTATCAGATACTCTTCGAGATGGCGGAAGCCAAGGATTCTATATCCGACATACCAGTAGTACGAGATTTTTCGGACGTCTTCCCAGAGAAACTACCAGGGCTACCCCCGCACCGGGGGCAAGATTTCTAGATAGTACTTATGCCAGGGGCTAAGCCGACATCCAGAGCTCCCTACCGCATGGCCCCAAAGGAGCTGACAGAGTTTCGAAGCCAGTTGTAGGAGCTAGTAGAGGCCGGGTTTGTCCGGCCAAGCTCTTCACCATGGGGAGCCCCGGTGTTGTTTGTTAAGAAGAAGGACGGGAGTCTCCGCTTGTGTATTGACTACCGAGCCTTGAACCGGCTAACAGTCCGGAATACCTATCCACTACCAAGGATAGATGAGCTGTTTGACCAGCTAGAAGGGGCACACTTCTTCTCGAAGTTGGACCTAAGGTCGGGCTACTACCAGTTGTGGATCCGAGAGGAGGATATACAGAAGACTGCTTTTAGTAGCAGGTACGGACTCTACGAGTTTACCGTGATGCCCTTCGGGCTCACGAATGCACCGTCAGCATTCATGACTCTCATGAACGGGGTCTTCGAGCCATATTTAGATGTGTTTGTCATCGTCTTCATCGATGACATCCTCATTTACTCGAGGACCGAGGAGGAGCACACGAGGCATCTGACGCTGACCTTGGAAAAGCTACGGGAACATCATCTATATGCTAAGTTCAGCAAGTGTCAATTCTGGCTGAAGGAGGTGGCCTTCTTGGGGCACGTGATCAGTGGAGTTGGGTTGGCGGTAGATCCAGCCAAGATTCAGGCCGTCCGGGACTGGCCACAGTTGAAGACAGCTACGGACGTACGGAGCTTCCTAGGACTTGTCGGCTATTACCGGAAGTTCGTAGAAGGATTTTCTAGACTTGCTCTCCCACTCACATCCCTGACAAGGAAGGAGATACCTTTTATCTGGACACCGCAGTGCGAGGCAGCGTTTCAGGAGCTGAAAGGTCGGCTCACATCCGCCCCGATACTCGCTGTTGGGTACATTGGAAAATGTGTACCTGATTTGAAGAAGCCCAACCTAGCTCAATGATATACATCAAGGTGTATTTGATGTTGTTTTGAGTTGACATGTGCAGGTACAGAAATGTTAAAGTTTACAGGAAAAAATTCTAAGTCCAGTGTCGACACAAAGGAACATGTGTCGACACATAGAAGAATGTTGTCGACACAACACTGGGAAAATGTGTCGACACAGAAGAAGTAAGTCGACACTACTCTGGGAAAAAGTGTCGACACATAACATAGTCTACAACAGCACTGGGAAATTGTGTCGACACAGAAGAAGTAAGTCGACACAGCACTGGGAAATTGTGTCGACACAGAAGAAGTAAGTCGACACAGCGCTGAGAAATTGTGTCGACACAGAAGAAAAACGTTGACCTCAACATTGGGAGAATGTGTCGACACTAAAGAGTATAGTCGATCTCAAGTTTGTCGACATCATCTGAATATGTCGACACAGAAGAAAATAGTCGACCACAAGTTTGTCTACAACAGCAGAATGTGTCGACACATTGTGATTGAGTCGACACATTGAAGCAGAGTTAAAAGAAGACTGTGTCGACACCTGAAGGCTAAGTCGACACTTACTGAAGTTAAGATTCTACAACAACTGTGTCGACACACAGGACTTGTGTCGACACACTGCAGAGTCAAAGACCAAGTTATTTTCAGAAGAAGATGTGTCGACACAAAGGCAATTTTGTCGACATCACTGAAGGCAGTGTCGACACCAAAGTCAATTGTGTCGACACAAATAGACAGATGGTCTCGACACTTTCTGACAGACTGTCTCGACACACTGTGGTTCAAGACTAAGGCACAGGACTTGTTGAAGACTTGACAGCTGTGGGTTGCCACCGGTTAACTGAAGCTGTCAGACTTGTCAGAGAACTGTTAGAAACCGGATCAGCCGGTTACCATGAAGGAAGTCTATAAATAGACATATTCAGAAGAAGGAAATAACCTTCACAACATTGAAGAAATTCTTAACTCCAGAACTTTTGAAGAAGGATTCCGATCCAAATCATTTCAAGGAAGTGCAAGGCACTTAAGAAGATCTTCTCAAGAAGATCTAAGAAGACTATCTAAGGATAGATCTAAGAAGAGTTCTAACCAGAATTCTGAAGAATCATTCAAGTGCTGATAGAGAGAGATCAAGTCAGAATTTGAAGAAGAAGAAAGAATCCACCATTGGATTCTCAAGAAGCTGTTTGGAATCAACTCAGCTAAGTACATTTTCAAGAAGCTTTGAAGAAGGCTAAGAAACAGTTGATTGCATCAGCTGATTAAAGAATTGTCATTGCCTCTTCTCTCTCAACTTGGCAAGACAAATTTAAAACAATCTTTTCTATATTTCTGTAGGATCTGTTTATACAGATCTGAGTTGTAAGCCTATGTTATAAAGGCTGAGTGTAGGAGTGTTGAACTCTGAGTGGTAGGGCTGATTGCCTGAGTGTAGGAGAAGGATATTCTCTGAGTTGTAGGCCTTGGGGCAAGGCTGAGGTAGGGCAGTTGTGCCTGAGTTGTAGGAACCAGTTGGGTTCTGAGTTGTAAGATCTTTTGATCTGAGATTAGTGGAAGATTGGCCGATTCTAGCATACTGCTAGATAGGTGAAGGGGGAAAGTGGATGTACCCAGACCTTGGGGAACCACTATAAAACTGTGTGCAATCTGTGATGCTTATTTTCTGTGATTGCTGTGATTTATTGTGAATTCTGCCTTGAAGTTTTTTCAAAAAATAAGTTGAACCTATTCACCCCCCCCCCCCTCTAGGTGTTTAGGTTATCTTGAAAGTGAAACTATCAAGTGGTATCAGAGGGAGGTTCCTCAAAAAAAGGACTTAACAGTCTGAGGTAGATCTGATAGGCAGAATCAAGAATCAAGAAGATGGGTTCTGGAGAGAATCATAAGGAGCTAGGGTCAATGAAATTACCCATATGCAAGAAGGAAATCTTTGGGATCTGGAAAGAAAGAGTCAGATTGTTTATGGAAGCATCTGACCCAAGGATTTACATCACAGTACAGGAAGGCCCCTTCATACCAATGAAGATATCTGTTCTTGATGCAAATATCCAAACACCAAAGACTTATTCTGAAATGACCAAGGATGAAATCATCTTGGCAACCATGGACAAAAGGGCACAGAACATAATTGTCAGTGCCATAGATGATTCAACATTTCAGAATCTGATTCACTGCAAGACCTCCAAGGAGATGTGGGACACATTAATTGTCTACATGGAGGGATCAGAAGAAGTAAGGCTGGACAGAAAATCTATGCTAAATCAGGAGTATGAAAGTTTTAGACAAGGGAAATCTGATAGCATAACTGAGTGCTATAAGAAATTCTATAGAATTGTGAATGAGCTAATTTCCTATGGAAGAGTCTTCAGTACCTATGAACTGAATGACAAATTCTTAAGATCCTTATCAAAGGATTGGGATACAAAGATCTGTGCCATAAGAGAAGTGGCAAAATTGGCAGAGATATCTCCTCCAACTCTGTTTGGAAAGTTGCTATCCTATGAAATGCAACTTATGGTAAGGAAGGAGGAGGAAAGAAACTCAAGAGGAGAGCATAGAGAAAAGACTGTGGCATTTAATGCTGAAGCCACCAGAAAGAATAGGAGGAAATCACCATCTCCTCCTAAGGAAGTTGAAGAAGGTAGTTCTGAAAATTCAGATAGGGGTTCAGTCAGCAGTGATTCAGATGCAGACTTTGCTGCATTCACTAGGCAATTTCAAAGGTTCTTGAAAAAGAAGCAATGGAAGTCTAGGCCTTCCTCATCACAGCAGGTAGATGACTATTATCAGAAAAGAAGGTCATCTAGGAAAGAGAAAAGCAGGTCAAAGCCCAGCAAAGCCACTACTTCAAAGATTGTCTGCTATTGTTGCAATAGGCCTGGACATGTAGTGGCTGAGTGTCCTGACAAAAGGAAGGAATCTTCAGAAAAGAAGAAGACTTATCAGAAAGGCAAGAAGGAGAAATCCTTTGTAGCAAAGAAAGATAAAAGTCTGTCAGACCAGTCAACTTCAGAATCAGGATCTGAAGCTGAAGCATATATTGGATTATATGCTGCATCTGAGGAAGAGGAGTTTATGCAGTTGCTAGACTCCATCAATGAACATCAATGCATGGGTTTGATGACTAGATCAGAAGAGGACCTATGCCAGAATCAGTCTGGTCCTAATGAGGTAAACAGTCCTTCCAGTACATTTGTTTGTAGTACAAGTGAAGAATCAGCTACATCTGCATCAAGTGATGAAGATGCATCTGGATCTGAAGGAGATGTCTATCAATTGATAGACAAGTATGGGGACTTGTTGCAGGCCCTTAAGAAAAGCAAGAACCTGGTTAAATCACAGGCTCAGGAAATTGCTGATCTAAGGGTTACAACAGCTGAGTTAGAAAAAGTCCTTGATCAAAAGTTAGCTGAAATTGCCAAGCTGAAAAATATAACTATTATTCAGATGGGCACAATTAATTATACTAATGATCAAGTAAAGAGTCTGGAGGACAGACTTAGAATTGAAAGGGAGTTAGTGGCTAGTTACTCTAAGCCAAAATCTGTCTTACCCTTGATAGATGAATTTGTCACTCAGAAGGGTAAGGCTGGATTAGGATTTAAGGGTAACTCCAGGGCTAGCAGATTCAAAAAGAAAGGCAAAGCCCCTATTCAGCCACTAAACCTTTCAGTCCCCATAAGGTTTGGTAAGAAGAAAGTGCCTTCTAACATATATGATCATGAAGACATTCAGGATCATATCAAGACAAATGTTCTGAAGAACAAGGGTGTTAAGGCAAGCAGGCCTACCTATGATCATAAGCCCTATGGTTTTAAGAAACCAGTAGGAGAAGTTGCAACAGCACCAGCAATGAACAGAAATGCTTCTGACAAGGATGTATCTAAATCTAGATACAATAAGTTTGAATGTTGGTGCTGTGGCAAGAGGGGTCATTTTGCATTGGACTGCTGGTATAACACAAGTGTTATTAAGAATAAGAGTCTACCTGTTAGAAGAGGTTATGATAACTTTATTAAGGCTAACCTGAACCAAGGACCCAAGACTTACTTGGGTTCTAAGGGTAAGTAATTCTGTATTGCAGGTAAATCCAAGTTACCATGCCCCTATATGGTACTTGGATAGTGGTTGTTCCAGGCACATGACTGGAACAAAGGGGCTGCTGAAGGAGTATTCATCTGTCAAAGATGGACATAAAGTGATCTTTGGTGGATCTGAAAAAGGAGTCATCAAAGGATTTGGTAACATCTCTTCAAACCTAATTACTATCACCCAAGTGGCCTATGTAAAAGGTTTGAAACATAATCTAATAAGCATAAGCCAGCTGAGTGATCTAGGATATGACATTTCATTTGGTAAGGATGGATGTCATATCAAAAGGTCAAGTGATCAAGAGATCATATTGACTGGGTATAGGAAGAGAAATGTGTATTGCCTTAATTTTGAATGTGAGAATAAGGCATCCCCCATTTGTCTTGTAGCTGATGACAATGCTTCTCATTGTGTTAAGTGGCACAAGAGATTGGCTCATCTAAACTACAAGACAATTGGCCAACTCTTTAGTGAAGAACTAGTGAGGAATGGGCCTCAAGTTAAGTGTATAAAGGAAGGGGTATGCTCAGCTTGTCAAAAGGGCAAGCAGACAAAAACCTCATTTCAAAGCCTTGAAAACAAGGATTCTGTGAGATGCTTATATCTCTTGCATATGGATCTTTTTGGTCCTATGCCAGTTCACAGTCTAGGTAGGAAGGCCTACACTCTAGTGGTTGTAGATGACTATTCTAGATTTACTTGGGTATTCTTTCTGAGACAGAAATCTGAAACCCCAAGTGTATTACTTAATTTTGTCAAGCAAATTCAGAATGAACTGAATAGTACAGTGGTCAAAATCAGAAGTGATCATGGTACTGAGTTTCAATCTGAAAGCATGACAAGATTATGTGAGGACTTTGGGATTTTTCAAGAGTTCTCCTCACCAAGAACACCTCAGCAAAATGGGCTGGCTGAAAGAAAGAATAGGACATTGATTGAAGCTGGTAGAACTCTATTGAGTGACACCTCTCTCCCAGAATATTTCTGGGCTGAGGCAGTCAATACTGCTTGTCATGTCATAAATAGGGCTTCTATTACAAAAAACCACAGAAAGACACCCTATGAGATTGTGAAAGGCAGAAAACCAAATCTATCCTATTTTAGGATCTTTGGTTGCAAGTGTTATATACTTAACAATGGCAAGTCATATTTGACTAAGTTTGCTGCCAAATCCCAGGATGGGATATTTGTTGGGTACAGCACAAATAGTAAGGCCTATAGAGTCTTCAACTTAACTACTCAAGTTGTTGAAGAATCTGTGCATATTGTATTTGATGAAACAAGATTAATCAATTGTGAATTGTCTTGTAGATCAAATGACTCAACAGGTATAAGCAAGAAGATGGACAAGCTCTCCATTGCTGAAGCTTCAAAGGAAGAGGGAGCATTGGAAAATGAAGGCTGCTGTCCAGGGGGAGTACAAGAGATAATGGAAGCTGATGAAAACCAAGAGGCCACAACATAATTGGGACTAAGTGGATCTATAGGAACAAGCTAGATGAAAGTGGAATAATAATAAGGAATAAAGCAAGATTGGTTGCAAAAGGATACAGGCAGGAAGAAGGGATTGACTTTGATCAAACCTTTGCTCCAGTAGCAAGGCTGGAGGCAATCAGAATGTTCCTTGCCTATGCAGCCTACCAAGACTTCAAAGTATACCAGATGGATGTAAAGTCAGCATTTCTGAATGGTGATCTTAAAGAAGAAGTATATGTAGAGCAGCCATCAGGTTTTGTAGATCCTCTTAAACCTGATTCTGTGTACAAGCTTAGGAAAGCTTTGTATGGGTTAAAACAAGCTCCAAGGGCTTGGTATGAAACCCTGTCTACCTTCCTCATTGAGAATAAATTCTCAAGAGGAAAGATAGACAAAACTCTATTCCTTAGGGAATCCAAAGGAAAGATCATCTTAGTCCAGATTTATGTTGATGACATAATCTTTGGATCTACTGAAAACAACCTTTGTAAAAAGTTTGCCAAACTTATGCAAGGGAAGTTTGAGATGAGCAGTATGGGAGAACTTAAGTTCTTCTTGGGACTCCAAGTAAGACAGACTGATGATGGTTTGTCCATATCCCAGTCTAAGTTCACCAAAGAATTGATCAAGAAATATGGTATGGAGTCATCCTCCACCATGAGAACTCCTATGGGAACAAGTATGCCTATATGCAAAGATGAGACAGGTAAACCTGTTGATGAATCATTGTATAGAGGAATAATTGGATCTCTACTATATCTCACTGCTAGTAGACCAGACATTATGTATGCTACATGTGTCTGTGCAAGGTACCAAGCCTGCCCTAAAGAATCTCATTATACTGCAGTCAAAAGGATTCTGAGATATCTAAAGGGCACACCTAATCTAGGCCTTTGGTACCCTAGGAATAGAGATTTTCTACTAACAGGCTATTCAGATGCAGATTTTGCAGGATGTAGAGAGGACAGGAAAAGTACTACAGGTACTTGTCAATTCCTGGGAGGAAGACTTATATCATGGAGTAGTAAGAAGCAGACCAGTGTGGCAATTTCCACAGCTGAGTCAGAGTATGTTGCTGCTGGAAGCTGTTGTGCACAGCTATTATGGATGCAGCATCAACTTAAGGATTATGGTATTCAAGTAAGTAAAACACCACTTTTATGTGATTCTAAGAGTGCTATTTCTATTGCTAATAATCCAGTTTCTCATAGTAGAACTAAGCATATAGAAATAAAATATCATTTTCTTAGAGAACATGTAGAAAAAGGTGACATCTCATTGGAATTTGTAAAAACAGATTATCAAATAGCAGATGTATTTACTAAGCCTTTAGATGAAACCAAATTCAATAAATTCAAAATTGAATTAGGTATGTTAACCATTGATTAATGTATTAAACAAAATCATTAACAATGCCATTGAAATGGGTTATAAGTAAGAAAAAGTAGTAACAACAATAATCAAGTGTTAAAAAGAACACATTGAAGTTACAAAAATTGGCTAAGTAAGAATGTGTCGACACATTCAGTAATAATGTGTCGACTCAGAGAAATTATGTCGACAAGTCAGAAATATTGTGTCGACACAGAGAATATGTGTCGACACTTAAGAATTTTATTGTCGACTTAACCAGGAATGTAATGTCGACTCAACCAGAATCGTGGTGTCGACACTTACAAAATATGTGTCGACACTTGTCCTTAGTGTCGACACAGAATTTCTGTCTTTCTACTATGTATCCAAGGTGTCGACATAACCACATATTGGTGTCGACACATAGTAGGCTGAAGAAATGTCGAGTTAATAGAAGCTTGTGTCGACACATTCCGTCTGTGTCGACACATTTAGACTGTTTTTGGCGCCTTTTGAACTTCTTTCAACAGAAGCTATAAATAGGTCAAAAGCTCTTGTTGTCGACACGCTTTCAAGGTTTTCGAGACTAAAACCTTGTGTCGACAGTCTTTCTTTCTCTCTTCTCTCAAGCTTTCTCGACACAACAATGGCGCCAAGGATTGAAGATAACATCAATGAAGGCTATGAGTTGGTGCGCCAGGCGTTTGCAGATGCGCCGCCCGATGTTCAAGGGGTTATCACCCTTCTCTCCAACTCAGGGTTAGAATTTCTGGTCTCTGAACCGTCCAAGATCTGGAAGAAGGAGGTGCATGAGTTCTTTATCTCAGCATCAGTCCATTCTACTGGACTCAAGATTAAGTCCACTGTTCAAGGGACTAAGGTTAAGATTACCCACAGGTGTTTGAGAAAGATATTCCAATTACAAGTAGTTGAGAATGAAGAAGAGGTTCCCAGTTCTAAGACAAGGGAAGCCCTTCAATGGTGTGGCCTGGACTCAAGCATGAAGATTGGAGCTGCATTCAATAGAAAGGGTATGAATCAGCAAGGGAAGTTCTTGTCTGAAGTAGTTGGCAAAGTAATTCTCTGCAAGTCAGGTGGACATGATAGGATTTCTGCCTATATGTTCAGCCTTATGACCAGGATTGTCTTTACAATCCCTACTGATTGGTCAGCAGTTATCTTTGAGAAGATTAAAGAAGGAATCAAGAAGCCTAACATGGCTAGGATCATGAGCCTATATCTCAATGGAGCAGTTCCTGAAGTAATGCAGCAACTGCCAGGCTCTAAAATTAATCATATGAGAAGGATGGACATGAGACTGTTCTCCAGATGGGAAAGGGTGTTGTCTAAGGATGTGCCTGAAGAGAACAGGCCAGACACCCCTGTGCAATCCCCTACACCAAATCAAGAATCTGACCAAGTACAAGAAGGGACACAGCTTGACACAACTGTGGTCCAGGAAGTATCAACACCTGCACAGATGCAGGGGGAGCAAGTTTCCACTTCTGCTCCAAAGGTATCTACACCTGCTTAGGTATAGGAGGAGCTAATGTATTTTAACTTTAAAAGACATTGCTCTTATTCTTATTACTGCACAGGTGTAGGGGGAGCAAATATATTTTACTATAAAAGACTTTCTAAAGTTTTTTTTTCAGGTTCAGGGGGAGCATGTGTCTTCTCCTACTACAGATGTGCAGCTGCCTGAGAATGTGCACAAGAATGCACCTAATGACTTATCTTCAGATGCTCCAGTTCAAAAGGAATACACTCTGGATGAGTTGTTTCCAAATGATGACATAGCTACTGATAGAATAGAAGAGGACCAAGATGTTGAGCAGCCTCTTGACATAGAGCTAGAACAAGGAGTGGAGAAAGTTCAAGAGATTGAAAAAGTACAAGAAGTAGAGGGGGAGCAAAGAATTGAGGGGGAGCCAGTACATGTTGAAACTGAGCAACATGGCACTGAAGCAGATAGAGTCCACATTGAGAGTACTTCTGAATCTGAGACTGAAGAAGCCAGGTTGGCTAAGAGAAGAAAATTGGTTGTATTTAAAAGAAGAAGCAAAACTTATAAGCAGGCTTTACAGACAACACCTCCACCTCCACCTCCTGAAGTTGATTATAACAAGTTCTTGGTGGATTTACAGGTGAAATTGGATGACCACAGGGTGGCCATTGAGAAATATGTTGATGAAAGAAACAAAACTCTGCAGTTTGACTTAGCCCAAGATATCAAATCTATCCAATTTCAAGTCAACTTGAATAAAACTGCAATGACAGATTGCTTCCACAAGGGTGGCAATGCTGTAGTTTATCTGGCTAAACAACAGCAGGATATCTCTACAAAGGTGGATGATATTGCTTTGAAGCAAGGTTATGTTCTGGAAAATCAATTAAGAATGAATGACAATTTAACTCAATCTCATCATGAGATCATTCAAGAGGTGCAGAAGATGGTTCCAGGGACACCTGCAAATAAAGCTAAAGAAATGGAAGAATTTGATAAGAAATTTCAAGCTGCTATTGCATCTGTTAAGACTGCCATCACAACCTCTCAACAGGAAATATCTGAAAAGCTTCAAAAGTTAAGACCATTTTTCAAGGAGGGAGTGAATTATTTGGATGGCCAAATAAGATTTCAGAAAGAAGATCTTAGAGATCATGTAGCAAGAGAAGCCATAAAGGGGGAGAGGATGCTAATTCATGCTGGCTCTGAGCATGCCAAATGGGTGACCAATAGCATAAGAGCCACATTGGGATATCCACCATTGTGTGATGATAACATGGTGGCTGAGTCAGGATTACAAACAGGACTACTTGAAGGTGACCAACCTGAGGTTGCCCAAGTCATATACCCTCCTCCAGATTTTGATATGTTGGATCAGCAAGTGCAATATATGTATAGTCCTTCAAAGGAAGTTGTAAATGTTATCTTTGAAAAGGTTGATAAGCCTGAGGTAAATTTGCAAGAACAGCAAGATGCTCTACTGTCAAAGAAAAGATTTAGAGAGCAGGCTGAGCTGAAGCCAGATTTTGAGCAGTGGAGTCCTACTTCCAGAAATATAATACTCACTGCATGGAAAGCTGTCAAAGATAAAGTTCATGAAAGGGGCAAGTGGTACAATGAGCAGGAATGGCAGAAGTATGAGGCTAGACAAGAAGCCATTGTACAATTCAGAAGGAAAGCTAAGATGGGAAGACTTCCAACTGATGCTATGGAGCCAAGCAAATACTTCCCAAAGCCTTTTCACTATTTTGAAAGGCAAAGGCTCAAGGAAGAAGCTAAGAAGAAAGCTGATCTTAAGGGAAAAAAGATGGCTGAAGAATCAGAAGCTCCTGTGACAGCTAAAATTAAATCTGGCCAAGGGATTGTTATTAGAGAGCCTAATCAATCCTGATATTGTTGTAGTTCTTTCATAATGTTTTGTAATGATGTATTGTGATCAGTCAAAGAAAAATCATGTAATCAAACATTACCCAGTAATAAACAAAATTTTGTTAAATCTGTGATAGATTGTTTTATCCATGATGTTCTTATTATTTTGTTTATAATCAAGTATCCCTGTGTATTGTCATCATCATTTTATACTATTTATAAATGGTGTATATCATTGGCTATAAGGGTTATGACTTCTCCAAATAGGGGGAGATTGTTGGGTACATTGGAAAATGTGTACCTGATTTGAAGAAGCCCAACCTAGCTCAATGATATACATCAAGGTGTATTTGATGTTGTTTTGAGTTGACATGTGCAGGTACAGAAATGTTAAAGTTTACAGGAAAAAATTCTAAGTCCAGTGTCGACACAAAGGAACATGTGTCGACACATAGAAGAATGTTGTCGACACAACACTGGGAAAATGTGTCGACACAGAAGAAGTAAGTCGACACTACTCTGGGAAAAAGTGTCGACACATAACATAGTCTACAACAGCACTGGGAAATTGTGTCGACACAGAAGAAGTAAGTCGACACAGCACTGGGAAATTGTGTCGACACAGAAGAAGTAAGTCGACACAGCGCTGAGAAATTGTGTCGACACAGAAGAAAAACGTTGACCTCAACATTGGGAGAATGTGTCGACACTAAAGAGTATAGTCGATCTCAAGTTTGTCGACATCATCTGAATATGTCGACACAGAAGAAAATAGTCGACCACAAGTTTGTCTACAACAGCAGAATGTGTCGACACATTGTGATTGAGTCGACACATTGAAGCAGAGTTAAAAGAAGACTGTGTCGACACCTGAAGGCTAAGTCGACACTTACTGAAGTTAAGATTCTACAACAACTGTGTCGACACACAGGACTTGTGTCGACACACTGCAGAGTCAAAGACCAAGTTATTTTCAGAAGAAGATGTGTCGACACAAAGGCAATTTTGTCGACATCACTGAAGGCAGTGTCGACACCAAAGTCAATTGTGTCGACACAAATAGACAGATGGTCTCGACACTTTCTGACAGACTGTCTCGACACACTGTGGTTCAAGACTAAGGCACAGGACTTGTTGAAGACTTGATAGCTGTGGGTTGCCACCGGTTAACTGAAGCTGTCAGACTTGTCAGAGAACTGTTAGAAACCGGATCAGCCGGTTACCATGAAGGAAGTCTATAAATAGACATATTCAGAAGAAGGAAATAACCTTCACAACATTGAAGAAATTCTTAACTCCAGAACTTTTGAAGAAGGATTCCGATCCAAATCATTTCAAGGAAGTGCAAGGCACTTAAGAAGATCTTCTCAAGAAGATCTAAGAAGACTATCTAAGGATAGATCTAAGAAGAGTTCTAACCAGAATTCTGAAGAATCATTCAAGTGCTGATAGAGAGAGATCAAGTCAGAATTTGAAGAAGAAGAAAGAATCCACCATTGGATTCTCAAGAAGCTGTTTGGAATCAACTCAGCTAAGTACATTTTCAAGAAGCTTTGAAGAAGGCTAAGAAACAGTTGATTGCATCAGCTGATTAAAGAATTGTCATTGCCTCTTCTCTCTCAACTTGGCAAGACAAATTTAAAACAATCTTTTCTATATTTCTGTAGGATCTGTTTATACAGATCTGAGTTGTAAGCCTATGTTATAAAGGCTGAGTGTAGGAGTGTTGAACTCTGAGTGGTAGGGCTGATTGCCTGAGTGTAGGAGAAGGATATTCTCTGAGTTGTAGGCCTTGGGGCAAGGCTGAGGTAGGGCAGTTGTGCCTGAGTTGTAGGAACCAGTTGGGTTCTGAGTTGTAAGATCTTTTGATCTGAGATTAGTGGAAGATTGGCCGATTCTAGCATACTGCTAGATAGGTGAAGGGGGAAAGTGGATGTACCCAGACCTTGGGGAACCACTATAAAACTGTGTGCAATCTGTGATGCTTATTTTCTGTGATTGCTGTGATTTATTGTGAATTCTGCCTTGAAGTTTTTTCAAAAAATAAGTTGAACCTATTCACCCCCCCCCCTCTAGGTGTTTAGGTTATCTTGAAAGTGAAACTATCACTCGCTCTCCCCTCGGGGAAAGAGGGATTTCAGGTTTATGCGGATGCCTCCTATCAGGGTATGGGAGCTGTATTGATGTAGAGGGGTCACGTCATCGCCTACGCCTCCCGCCAGCTGAAACAACATGAGCAGAACTATCCGGTCCACGACCTAGAGATGGGAGCAGTTATATTTGCGCTGAAGGTCTGGCGGCATTACCTTTATGGAGTCCACTACGACATATTTTCAGATCACAAGAATCTGAAATATGTGGATACACAGAAGGAACTAAATATCCGGCAGCGGCGATGGATGGAGTTTCTAGCAGACTACCAGTACGAGATGCATTACCATCCGGGTTAGGCAAACGTGGTAGCTGATGCCTTGAGCCGGAGAGCGACTACTACGGGAGCAGGACCCCATGCCATGACTTTAGAGCTATTACGGAGCCTTGAAGACATGCGCATCACCTTAGTATCATCTGACGACACTGAGCTTTACGAGGAGTATTTAGCTGCGACGAGCGTCAGCGACGATATACATGATAGAGTCCGGGATTGGCAGAGGCAGGATGCCAAGCTGGAGCCGATATTCTGGGCTTTGGAGGTAGGCTCAGCAGGAGATTATACGATGCTGGGTGATCTGGTGTGCTTCAGAGGTCGGACATACATACCGGATGGAGGGCAGATACGGGAGGACATCATGACCGAGGCTCATCATAGCCGATACTCTATACATCCCGGGATTACGAAGATGACGGCAGATTTGAAGAGGACTCTCTACTGGCCGGGGATGAAGAAGGACATCACTCGTTTTGTGACCCACTGTGAGGCGTGTCAGTTGGTGAAGGCCGAGTGCAAGAACCCAGCAGGACTACTACAACCACTTCCAGTGCCGGAGTGGAAATTTGAGGACATCGCCATGGACTTCATCTATGGCCTACCTCGATCACGGACAGGAAACGATTCGATCTGGGTGATCGTGGACCATCTGACGAAGGTGGCTAGGTTCATCCCGATCAGGAAGGACGACTCTGTTGGAGGGTTGGTGTGGAAGTTTGTGGAGCAGTTTGTCCGTTATCACGGCGTGCCGAAGACGATCGTATCCGATCGAGATGGCCGGTTTACATCCAGAGAGTGGAGATCGGTGCAGGCTTACCTAGGCTCCCGACTGACCTTCAGTACGGCTTTCCACCCCCAGACTGACGGGCAGACGGAGCGTACCAATCGGACGCTGGAAGACCTCCTGAGATTATGTATTGTAGACCGCGGAGAGCCCTGGGAGAAGATGCTGCCATTGGTGGAGTTCTCGTACAACAACAGCTACCAGTCCAGCATACGGATGGCTCCTTACGAGGCTTTATATGGGAGGAGGTGTAGGACACCGTTATCTTGGCTACAGGACGTGGATCCGCAGACTCTAGACTCGGAGTTTGTGGAAGACACCGAGGCTCAGGTGAGATTGATCCGGGACCGGATGCTAGAGGCGCAGAGCAGACATGCCAAGTATTATGATGCTCGGCATCGTCAGGTGGAGTTTCAGATCGGGGACCGGGTGTTCTTGAAGATCCGGCCAATGCATGGAGTTTCACGGGTGCGAGGTCAGTGGAAGAAGCTCAGCCCGAGATACATGGGGCCTTTCAGGATCCTGGAGCGGATCGGTCCCCTAGCTTACCGGCTGGAGCTGTCACCGAAGCTGGCAGGTTTGCACGATGTGTTCCATGTATCCTCCCTCAGAAGGGCTCTACTACGCCCGGAGCTGCAGATTACGACCCCGGATGGGCCGGTAGCTTCAGATCGATCAGTTCACTTGGAGCCAGTTCGGATTGATGATAGAGGGATACGGGTCTTGCGCCGCAAGAAGATCCCGTTAGTCAAGGTCCTGTGGAGGAACCACGGCCAGGAGGAGCATACTTGGGAGCTGCAAGATCTGATGCAACAAAAGTACCCTAAACTATTCAGTCAGGTATACCTCATTACCCTTCAAGATGTTACAACTTACATTCCTACTTTATGTCAGTAGCACCGCTTTAGGAAGGATATGGGCTAATCTTTTGTTTATTGGGAACTTACCCTCTATTTAATAAACAAAGTAATCACTCCAACTCCATATGGGATGTTACAAGTTTAACTTATTCCGGTAAGACACCCGTAGGCTTAACCTTAATTTCGGGGACGAAATTTTTGTTTTGTTTATTGGGATTTGTAACATCCCATTTTCAACTAGACCCCCCTAGGAGTAGTTTTGTCCTGACTAGGTCAGGACAGACCCTTAGAGAACCAAAATGGGCCAAATGAGCTTGGCCATGAAAGTGAAAGGCACATTGGTCTGCAAATAGTAATTTCTAATTACTAGCTTAAGGGTGTCCATAGGGCTTCACCATGACCCCATGGCCCCACCACAACACTCCTAACCCATTAAAGGATCCATTAGAGCCATAGGGATCCATTGGAGTCAGCCCAAAGTGGTCGAATTGACCAAGGACCACCAAAGGCCTAAATTGGGCCAGGTGTCCTAACTAAGGGCAATTGACCTCTAATGTGTCCATCCAACCCTATTTAGGTCTTCCTAGACCTTGAGTGAGGCAATTGGGTCACCAAGGGCCCATTGGGGTCAACCTTAGTGGCTAATTTGACCCAAGTCAACTCTAACCCTAAAGTGATCAAGTGTCCTTACTAAGGGTCAAGTGACCTTCAAGGTGCCAAATCAACCCTGCCCAACCCTACCTAGGCCTTAGGGGAGGCCAATGGGTCACTAAGAACCTATTGATGTTGACCCAAAAGGTCAAAAAAAAAAGGTCAAGTCAACCCTAAGCCACTTGGAGTCAAACCTAGCCAAATGGGCTAACTTGTGCTCAAGCCCAACCCACTTGGGCTAACCTTGTTTTAATAAATGAAATAGACCTGTGGGCTGCCTTTGGGTTAGGTAGGAGCCAAAATTCAGCATGAAGTGTAGAGAGAGAGAATTCACCCATGGAGGAGAGAGAAAGTAGAATAAAATATAAGAGGAGACTTTGGGCTCACCCTCCCCCTTCCCCAACCTCCCCAATTTATTACTCTAGGAAAAGACAAGCTAACCCAACTCAACCAGCCACCTTTTGACTGGTTTGGACCAAGCCTCACCCCCCACCTACCCTAGCCACCATTGTTGACTTTAGCCAATATTGGCCATGAAGCCTACCAGCCACCTAACACCCCCAATCTCCCCTTTAAAAGCTTCACAGGACTCCCCTCACTCACTTCCACCACCTACCTGAAGGAGCCAATCAGCCACCAAGAAGCTTCAAAAATTCGGCCACCACCACCACCATGGTCTCCCGCCGCTCCTCTCGCATCCAAGGCCGTGTGCAGGTCCTCCCTCACCTCCTCTTTCTCATGTATAGATCATAGACCTCTTAGGGCTTCGGGTTCGAGCTCAGCCGAGCCGGTCGGGTGAAGAGAAAAGCTTTTTTTTTTCGGTTTTAATGGTTTTTTTGGTTTCTCGGGTGAGGTGGCGCCGCCACCTCCCGCCGCCGGGACGCCGGCCAAGGCTGGCCCCCACCACCGTGAGGGTGGGGGAGACGTTCGCCGGTGACTGCGCCGCCACCAGCCGCCGGGAACCGCCCCGCAACCACCCCGCAACCACCCATGTGCTCGGGCTCAAGCTCACCACCCTGCATGGGGAAGAAGAGCAGATGCCGTTGATGTGCTTTGAGATTAGTGCATGCATATTAATAATCCTGTATTTATTTTAATGACATGAATAGTGTTAGTTTCTGTGATTTTTTAAACAGACTTTTTGCATGTGCAAATTAGGGCACTTCCAGGCACTTACGTAAACAGTGTTCAACATGAAAGTTGTAGGTCTCTAAGTTAGCTTTAATTTGACATGTTACACATAATTTTTGGTTAAGCCTGCTGGCCTGTAGACCCATTTTACTAGGGTTGGTCCTAGGGTAGGACAGAAATAAAAAGGTGTGCCCTGACCAAACCCTAAGTCCAAAGGGACTGAAATTTTGGTCATGTCACTAAATTAGATACACCTAGATCCCCTACAAAAATGAGAATTTTTGGGGAAGATTCTTCTATAGTATCTACAGAAATACCCAAAATGAAATAAATGACATTTTTGGAGTTGTATAACTTTAAAGAGCCCCAAATTTGGGTGGCCTTCTCTTAGGGGTATATTAGACCTATGGTAGAAAAATTAGCCAATTTGGACCACTGCATATTGAGATATCTCACTTGCAAGTTTTGAAATTAGACTTTGTCTTGGCCTGCAAATAGCCAAATTAATTCAGAAATGTAAATGGCTGCCCAAGTCAAACCATAGGTCCTATTGACCTGAAATTTTGGTCAGTGACTTGTTTAGGGCATATTTAGGCCTTGTACAAAAATGAGACTTTTTGGAATAAAAAAATTAGGGTAAAATTACCAAAATACCCTTGGACTTCTTGAGGAGATTTATGGAGTATTTCAATTCCAAATGACCTAAGGAATTAGGCATGAACTTGTTTATGGCATAATTAGGCCCTGCCCAAAAATGGGATTATTTGGAATTAAAATTATGGGGAAATTACTAAAATACCCCTAGGCTTGTTTAGGTTATTCTTGGAGTATTTTAACTCCAAAGTGCCCCAATTTTTGGTGGCATGTTCAGGGGGGGCATGATTAGTACATGTATAAAATTTGAGCCCATTTGGATGAGTTTTGGCTAGGGAATCACCAAACCCTAGATAGGCCTTAATGAAGCAATTTTGGGTAAAAAGTGCTCTATGGGATATGAGTGGCCAACTCACCTCAACAGAGGCTGATGTTTTGGTCACTGGCTTGAAATGTTCATTATCACTCTCCTTGGGGAGATGGGATGGATTAGGGTGGATTTACCCTAGGACCCAAGTTTAAACCCTAAGGGACGACCTTTGGGGGTTGTGAAGGACATAGGGGCAATTGCCCTTGTATGGCCTTGGAATTTTGGTAGAGAGGTAGATATGATATAGTTAAACCTATGGTTGAAATGTTAGGTAGTTTAGAAGTAGATAAGTACCTCAGAAGACAAACCCTAGTTTTTAGGGTAGAAGTACTACTAGGTCAAAACAGTAACCTAACCTCATCTAAAAGTTGTGAAAATGGGGTAGGATGAATCTTAGGATAAGTTTAACACCTAGATAATTTTAGTGGAATTTTATTGATGATATTCATAATACCTCCTTTGTTAAGTATCAAAATGTCCAAGTTTAGTATTTGAATTAATTTGATCATTTTGTCCAATAGAATCTAGAAAAAATTTGGGCAGTAGAGGTTTTTAACCTAATTAGAGGTCTCTGAATTTTACTATAATTTTTAAAGGATCTTACATAATGCTTCCTTCACAAATTTTGGAAAGATCATACTTGGTAAATAAATTATTTAAAGAATAATTTAACTTGTAAAAATGTGAATTTTGGCCACTGATAATTTTTAGAGGATATCTACTGCTGGGAGTTTAAATATGAATTTTTTGAAGTATATTCATAGTACTTGATTCACAATCATGCCCTTTTTAGATTTTTGTATTTAATTTATTTAGACTTTAATTTTTAGTGAAAAATTATGGAATTTTGCCAGTGATAGTTTTAAGATTGTATTAGTGTAAGATAATTAAATTCAAAATATTTGAATGAGAATTTTAAGTAGTTGATTCATAATTTTTTGAATAAGGGGATTAATTCTAAAATAATTTTAAGACCCTTAAACTTTTGTAGAAAACGCCAAATTTGGAAATTGTCCCTTTTAGACATATGAGACATTATCATAAATTTATGAGGTCTTGAACATGTCTGAAAAATGTACCTCATGATCAAATTGATAACTCTGGGACCTTTTTAAGAAATTATTTAAATATCAGTTTAATTAAGAAAATTATAATTCTCTGGATTTACATTATTTATGTCATGATAGACCCCCAGTAAATAACTTAAGTCATTCGGATGAAAACTTGAAGGATATCTTATCATGAGCATCAACTATTATAGGTCGGTCTGCGAATAGTAATTTGAGGAAAAATCATATTGAGATTAGATTTGGAATAGTGTAGAGTTAGTCAAGTGTAATTGGCTGGAGGAAAGTGGATGGGTCACCCTAGGAAGTTCTAAGGAGGGGTGAGAATCAAGTTGGTGCGGGTTAGAAGGTGCGCGTGTTCGGTGAAAGATCGTCGTTCCCGTGAGAGTGAAAGATCAAACTATCTTAGTTTAGTTAATGTAATACAAAAAGGGAATGGGTAAGGGAAAACAACCAATAACAATAAGCGCCTTGCGAAAGGGAACTTCGGGCCTTAATGCCCGTCTTGGTTCCTAGTGCCTATTGAGAACCCTTCACGGGGTATAATCCGGAGGCAGTCCTGGGCTAACGTAAACTTTCAAGATAAACTAAAAGAGGAATTTAGTAAATAAGGCTTCACACTGCACACTAGTTAGATAGGGTTTTGGAAATGGATAAGTCGTCCCAAGGTGTTCAAAGGGGCGCCATCCCGCGGTGCTCCAAGGGATGAGGTTTGAAATGAGACGGACGGTTAGTCTGGGGAGCTTAGTCTCGGATTGTAGTTAACACGGACGGTTTAGTCCGGGAGCTTGACTTGTGGTTTCTATTAAGAATATTGCATGTGCATGAAAAGAAAAGATAAGGTGGTGGGTCTTCGGTATTGGGGAGTTCGTTGCACCGATACCAATACGATGACTCGGCAAAGTGTGGTTTTACACTTTGCCAAACTTAAGTCCGACGGTCCAGTCGGCAATAGTACGTAGGAGTCCGCTTAGTGCACCAAGCGTTGAGGCGTACGATTGGTTAGACCGGTAGTGCTATACTGGTTTTGAGGTGGGCGAGGCCCAACCCACCGCTTCCGTCTGCCACTACGGAGGTATCCTGCGAGGTAACGACTCAAAAAGGGGGAACTAAGGTTTGTGTACACAAAGTCGGGTGTGTGAGTTGCACTGCTTGAACATCATTAACCCACCATATATATGCATATCATAATCATTCATAATAACCTATGACACTTAATGTATAAGTTTAATGGGACGCTTATACATTAGGACTTGCAAAACGACCCCTTGGTCTATAAGCTTGTGTGGGGCAGGTTTATAAGTCAAGGTCAATTTACTATATTTATAATTGATGTTTGATAACCGACACCCCAACGTATAAGTTTAATGGGACACTTATACGATGGGAGCCTTGCAGAAGATCCCTTGGCTTATGTGCCTTCACATAAGTTAAGGTTACTTTACTTATATTAATTGTCTTTTATGCTCAGTTATTACTGCCACTTATATTCAAAGAATTGCTAGACTAGGTCCACCGTCACCTGCTTTTGTTGTACTCTCCACTTCATGTCCTTCCCTTTCTTCCTCCCTGTCCGGTGCCTTAGAGCATGGGGGAAGGGGTGGGGGATGATAGGACTTGGTCTTTTTGACTGACGGGCGACCGAACATCATATTAGGGAATCGTGGAGCCCAGCATGGAGGAGCAGCCCAGGAGGCCGATGCGCTTAGGGATGGGGCAGTCTAGTACGGGTCTTCAGACTGCCGGGACCGTGAGTTCAGCTTACTAGTAGATGTTCTATTTTACTTCCGCATGAGTGATTCTGTAGTGAGGACTTTGATGTACCGGGCATAAGCCCTTATTCAGTACTCTTTTCTTATTAGATTTGTGGACACTCCCTTCGTGGAGATTTTCTAATATATGTGATTTGATGTGGACTGCATTTCTTTCTACTTGCTACTAAATTATGATCGAACAAGGCCGGCAGAATCGGCGTTTTGTGGGGACGACCTTCCCGGGTGCGAAATCGTCACCGCAAAGCGGCGGTTCTGGGCATAAGACCCCGGGTTTTAAAAAGAAAAAAAGGGGGGGGGGGTCTTACACGATTCACAGAGAAGTTCATTTTTTTTCATTAATCCAGGCGAACTATAAATAAAAGGTTGGATTGATTTGTCCTTAAACAAAACAAGATCTTAATTTGAGAAAGAAATGTTGAAAAATATGTTTCGGGTGCAATTTTAATAAAAATATTTAATATATGATTTAGGTGTAATAATTCATCGTATCCTGAAAAGATATTCCAAGTTATGATTCACAGAATAGCCTTTATTTTTATAATTTATCAAATTATTTTGCGTATTCCTTTCCACATATCACATCAAAATCACTCAAGCATGTAATATATGCGAGCAATACAAGACAAAATCAGGTGATAAAAATCGATAGAGAGCGTCGCGAATGAGTCCGAAAATTTGATTAAATCACTAAGCATACTTTGTATGCAATCGCGCAATAAAGCATCGAACTTTCGGAGGAATGCAATATGCGTAGTAGGCTACACAAAATATCAAGATTCGTATTAAAATTTTCGGATACAAGTCGTATGATTGAGCGATGAGTAATAGAAATAATCATACAATTAAATAAGTAATCATATTGCACCCAAAACAAGATGAGACTACTCACTCATGATTTATTTTACAAAAATTATACGAGAGATCATCATATAAGAGAATAAAAGCAAAGAAGTAATTTTATTGATCGAACGATAAAGACTTACAAAACTATGCAAGGCACATACACGAACTTCCTCCAAATCTTCTTCCTCTCATACAATGTCTCTCAAAAACTCACAAAAATGCAAGAAACTCTCACTTTCAACTTTCCCAAAATCTCCCCCCTTGATCACTAAGACACCTCATTTTATAGAAGAAAGAAAAAAATTAAAAACAACTCAAAAGTTTTGAGGGGCAAAAATGTGTAACGCCACAATTAATTCCGCCATGTATTTAACGTGTAACTGCAGCCCCCAATTGAATTCAGCGCCATTTGCTGAAATAATGCCAATAATTTCAGCACCAAAAGGCCGAAATGAACTCAGCATGAAACTGCTGAAATGAATTCAGCTAAACGATGCTCGCTGAATTTATTTCAGCAGTCCAAGGCGTTGACTAAGTCAACACCCAGCTAGGTATAGACTTAGGGTCTGTTTGGCGCAGCTCTGGCGGCTGGAGAATCTCTATTCCAGCCGCCAGAGCTGTTTTTTAACTGTTTGGGACAGTTCTTTAAGAGCAGCTTTTCAGAAATCTGGAGCTGTTTTGCAGCTCTTTAGAAGGGTCTGTTTGGGACAGCTCTGGCGGATTGAAAAGCTGCTGTTCGGATAGAGCTGTTTTAAAATAGATCTCTGGGGAGCAGTTTTGAAAAGCTGCAGACTGTTTGGGTGTTCTGTGCAGAAGTGCGCTTGGAATCGCCGGAGGAAGGACGTCGGGGGCTCGTAATCGCCGGAGGAAAGCCGCCTGGGGCTCGGAATCGCCGGAGGAAGGCCGTCTGGCCTCTGAGCATGTTCCAACTGAAGAAATCATTAGATTTCCAAAACATGTGAGAGAGAAAGCTATTTTGCGGGAGCAGAAGCTGGGAGGGGATAGATTTCTGAAAAGCTACAAAACAGCTCCAGATTTTTGAAAATCTCTTCACAGAGAGCTGTCCCAAACAGACTGAAAGCAGCTCTGGCGGCTGGAATAGAGATTTTCCAGCCGCCAGAGCTGCGCCAAATAGACCCGAAATCTCCCCTCCCCCAGCTTCAGCTTCCGCAAAATAGCTTTCTCTCTCTCAGGTTTTGGAAATCTAATGGTTTCTTCAGTTGGAACATGCTCAGAGGCCGGACGGCCTTCCTCCGGCGATTCCGAGCCTCGGACGGCCTTCCTCCGGCGATTCCGAGCCCCCGACGGCCTTTCTCCGGCGATTCCGAGCGCACTTCTGCACAGAACACCCAAACACTCTGCAGCTTTTCAAAACTGCTCCCCAGAGATCTATTTTAAAACAGCTATATCCGAACATCAGCTTTTCAATCCGCCAAAGCTGTCCCAAACAGAGCCTTAGTCTAATACCTTGGCGCTGAAATGATTCAGCGTACTGTGCTGAATTAAATCAGCCTCCTCGTATTGACTCCAATCAACACCCAAAGTGGGTGTTGAACAATTGAGCTCGATCCATCCTAGTCATGCCGTCTTCGTAGGTCCGTCTCTTTTTCTTTCTTGCCTTTGCGTCTGAAATCTTTACCATTTATCTATCTCCTTTAGAACTTATTTTTGATTCTGCAATTATACAAATAATAACCCCGTGAAAAGCATCATTTACAGTAAAATATAATAAAATAAGATATGAAATAAATTAACAACATGTGTGTACTAATAAATGAAAATACCACGAAAAATATCCTAAAATATTATAAAATAAGTGTATTTTGGTGATATCATCACTGACAGCTTGGCTTACACTTGTGTAAGGGAGGAGAAGTTGGTCCAGAGTAGGACACGGGTAGTGACACGGGCGTATCCATACCCGTGTGGTACTCTGGTGTCTTTGGGTCTTCTTTGTGAAATTTCCAGAGAAGGACACGGGTAGTGACACGGGCGTGTCCCTACTCGTGTGTGTGTGACACGGACGTGTCCATACCCGTGTGGCTCTCTGGCAACGATGCGGATTCCTTGTTGTGTTTCCCGAGCAGGACACGGGTAGAGACACTGGTGTGTCCCTACCCGTGTGTGTATTCTTCGAGCAAAGATCGACTAACATCGTCGACCGTGTTTCCCGAGCAGGACACGGGTAGTGACTCGGGCGTGTCCCTACCCGTGTGCGTGTGTGTGTATTCTTCGAGAGGAGCTCGACTAACATCGTCGACCGTGTTCCTCCCGAGTAGGACACAGGTAGAGATACGGGCGTGTCCCTACCCGTGTGTGTCCACAACAGTTCGACGATTCGTCGAGTGGAGCTCGACGATCGTCGACCACGTTATCCCGAGCAGGACACGGGGTAGTGACACGGGCGTGTCCCTACCCGTGTCGTTCAATTTCGTTTTTTGACGAATTTTTTCGGCCGCGTCGTTTTGAAGGGACTCATTTACTGAGTAATTGACGGTCCAATGAGAGGTCGACACGTGGCTATGCAGTTACCCACTTCCCACATAAAAATGGGAGAAAACCTTAGCTGTTTCTACTCTTCCTTCCAAGCCATTGTTGTAGAAAACTGCTGGAGAGGAAGAAGGTCTTGGAGCCGATCTTTTTCCCGTGAAGAACTAACACCGACCGAGGAGAAGAAGATGCCGCCAAGAAGGATGACAAGATCCATGGCTGGAAATGGTGGAAACGTCGGAAACGAGGTGAGCTTCCTCCCCTCTCCCTTGGTGCTAGATCTATAGTTATTTCTAGGAGAGATATCGACTCAGAAGAGTCTTAATTTGTGAGAAGAAGATTTCTAGGAAAAGGCCATGCTAGGACTTGTGTCCTAGGGATTAGACGTCTTCAACCTCTCCTTCCTTCTATGTGAAGATGGGGACTGGTTTCGTGAAGAGAAATGGTCTCATGAGGGTGAATAAGGGTGGAGGAATTTCTGGACATGGTTTGAACATATGGCTTGATGAAGAAGATGAGCTGATGTCATTCATCTTGCCTTAAGATGTGTGCAGAAAATTTTTTTCTGCACGCAGGAGTCTTCGAGGCCATTTTCGGACTCGATGCGGCCAGATCAGGGCTTTTGACTAAACACGAAAGTCACAGTCCTTGGAAATGCCTTTCCAACGTGGAGTTAAACGTCTTCACCGGATTCCTGTAGCCTCGGGAATCCCTGTTTGAAGTTGTTGTATAGTAATCATTCCTGCACATGTAGATCTCGTGTTTGTTTTGTATCGGCCTTGGGCTGGTAGAGAGTCTATAAGCATTTGCAATAACATTTATTGGATAGACCCTAAATGAAAAAATGATGTGGAAAAATGTAATTGATCAATGTGATTTGGTGAAGGTTGGAGAACGAATGGATTGATGAGTTGGGATGGTAGGAATGGTTAAAACATGTGAATCAATAAGGATGTACTTGACAAGGGTAATGCGTTGAATAACGATGAGTTTGGCTTAAAGATACTGTACATAATTGGTAACGAGTATTATGAACAAATAGTTGTATGGTTGATGAATATGTGAGGTACCTTTATGTCGACGATGAACCCTTAAGTGCCTGTGGCACTAGATTGTTAAAGGGTGTAAGTGTGGGGTTTAATCGCACTGGTTTGGTAATGTTGAGAAGAGACGTAGGTGGACGGTTGGGATTGGTCCTTGGTGTTCATTCCCAAGGCTCCTTCTGTGCTACGATGATGTGAAATTACATGCGGTGTGAGTCGACACGCGGTGTCGTAATCCTGGGTTAAGGATAGTGTGGCAGGTCTACGAGCTCGCCAGTCGTCACACCGACGGGAGTTGGCAGATAGACTTTGGGGGTTGGGCTTGGTCCTAGGTGTTCATTCCCGCGGCTCCTTCCGTGCCAAGTGGACGGTTGGGCTTGGTCCTCGTGCTTTTTCCGAGGCTCCTTTTGGGTCACAGCATAGGCCAGTTCAGGGCTTGGTTCTCGGTGCACCTCTACCCGAGACTCCTGCTGAGCTGTAGTACGCATGTGAGCTCCGCTGTTGTGTTCTTAGCGTTGAGGCGGATGGAGGCCTAAGTTTGGTAGTGTGGATACCCGCCTAGTAGTGGAGAAGCCCGTTTTATTATCACCGTCTGGCCACGACGGATGACGCTTGAGAGGTTAGCTACTTGCTCGAAAAGTGGGAACTACAAGTTTGTGTCGACATAGCAATTGTATGTGCGTGATCATGGGTGAGTCATTGCATAGCATTCATGACATTGCATTACATTGCATACACACGATCCTCATCGTATAAGTTTGCATGGGCACTCTTATACGATGAGTTACTTTACTGTTGAGCCGATCCTTAACTTATATGTCTGTATAGACATTCATATAAGTTGATTAACTTTCTGTCGTAGCTTTACATTTTTCATATACTGCTGTAGATGATAGATCTGTTAGAGTAAAATGTTTACCTGTTCTTTATACTACTGATATACTTGATATTGCTCACTCTATACCATCTGTTTGTACTACTGCTTATATAAATATATTGTACCCTTGTTCCTTTCTCTGCCCGGTGCCGAGGAGTCGCCGAGGGAGCGGATATGAAAGCCACTTAGTCTTTATGATTAACGGTTGTTGCGTCTTCCTTTTTAGGAGGAAACCCCGCAGACAGAGCAACAACAGGTTTTGTAGTAGGACAGCCAGCCCAGGACGACAGGGCCTGAAGGGACGATGCCATCGCTACCGTCAGTCACCAATGTGAGTTTGAGAGACTCTTATTGTAGACCCTTTGGGCAAGTTTTACACGTACTTTGATATTTTAGAAGCTTGTTGTAGCTTCTTTATTTGTTGTACTTTTGGTCGTTTTACTTATGTGTGGATTTGACTTCTTTTGTTTTATATTCTTGGTTGGGTTGACATTGATTGATACTGGTTATAGCTGGCAGGATAGGCGTCTTGTGGTACAGGTTAGCCCGAGTGCTAGCGCTACTGCAAGGAGGCTGTTCTTGATATAGGACTCCCCTCGTGCCGTGTTTTGTGTTCTGGGAGGGGGTCTTACAAATAGTATCAGCTTGCTACGATCCTGAACTAAAGAAGTCATTCAACAATGGTGCCACCCCCGTTCGATTAGTCAGTTTGGGGACAACCTGACTTAGCGGAAGCAGTGGTGTGCCCATATGTAATTCACACTAAGTATATCCAACTTTGACCTTAAGATTAGCCAACCTGACCTTAGGTACGTACCTTTATACATTGATCTCCTAAAGTTTGGATGACCCCTGGTGTATAAAACTGTTGTATAAAGTCTTGCGATACCCTTAGGGCAAGCACTTTTGTTTATAGCGGATTTTGAATCTAGCGAAGATAATAGACATGACAGATTACCTAGGGCAACCACTTTTGTTTATATCAGACTCGAGCTTGGCGGAGATTGTAGATATGGTAAAGTGATTGGAAGCAGATCTTTTGGGTGTTTAGGCAAGCGTTAAGAGACTCGCAGAAGGAGTTATTGAAGTAGGACCCAGCTCCAGGACGAGGGCTACGAGGAAGAAATTCATACGTTATAAGCATTCGTCCTTAGTCTGCCTAAGTTTGTTCTAGGAATCTGGCTTGAGCCTTCACAATTTGATACTTAGGCATAATGGTTAGTGAGAAACTGGCTTATACGTTATTCGATACCGGTGCCTCGCACTCGTTTGTGTCTGCGGACTTCATTAAATACCTAGAAGGAGTGCAATACTTCACTGGTATTGCTCGAAGAGTATGCCTCCCAGACGGCTCTGAGATGCCCGCAACCGCCAAGTGAGAATTGGAGATACTCATTGGGGGAAAGACCTTTGATACCCCTGCCACAGTTTTGAGATGTTGTTTGGGCTCACAAATGCCCCTTCAGCTTTCATGAGTCTGATGAACAAAGTGTTCGAGCCTTATCTAGATATTTTCGTCATCGTTTTCATCGATGACATTTTGGTCTACTCAAAGACAGAGGAAAAGCATGTCGAAAATCTGACCTTGGTACTAAGGAAGCTAAAAGAGCACGCCTTGTTTGCCAAGTTTAGCAAGTGCGAATTCTGGCTCCAAGAGGTTGCCTTCTTGGGCCATGTGATCAGTGGGGCTGGACTAGCTGTGGATCCGACTAAAGTGCGTGTCGTGAGGGAGTGGTCGCCCTTGAAGTCAGCGGCCGATGTGCGGAGCTTCCTTGGACTTGTCGGGTACTATCACAAGTTTGTAAAAGGGTTCTCAAAGATTGCCCTTCCTCTTACTACTCTGACAAAGAAAGGTGTGCCATATAAGTGGACACCCTAGTGTGAAGCTGCATTCCAGGAACTGAAGGACAGACTTACATCTGCACCCATCCGAGCCCTCCCATCTATGAAGGAAGGATTTCAAGTTTACACTGACGCGTCGTATCAAGGGATGAGAGCGATATTGATGCAGCACGGACATGTGATTGCATATGCTTCAAGATAGCTAAAGAAGCATGAAATCAAATACCCAGTACATGATTTAAAATTAAGAGCGGTGGTGTTCACCTTGAAGATTTGGAGACACTATCTATTTGGCGTCCACTGCGAAATCTTTTCGGACCATAAGAATTTAAAGTACTTTATACGCAGAAGGAATTGAATTTGAGACAGCGGCGGTGGTTAGAGTTTTTATGTGATTATGAATTTACTCTGAACTACCACCCTGGAAAAGCAAATTCCGTAGCCGATGCTTTGAGTAGAAAGGTACCAGAATCGAGCCCTGAGTCCTGATTGATGAGTATGGAGTTAGCTCGGATGCTCGAAGAGATGGAGATTTCCCTGGTATATAAAGACCAATTGGAAGGATATACAATGTACTTAACCACGATAAGCATAGTCTGTGATATTCGAGACCGAATCCGGGCGGAGCAAGGAAAGGATGCAGCTCTGGCCCCGACAATCAAGTCAATTGAAGATGAGACTACAGACGAGTATTCCCTAAAAGACGGCCTCGTTCATCTCCGTGGCCGGCTTTATATTCCCAAAGGCGGTAAAATTCGGGAAGATATCCTGAGAATGGCACATTGCACTCAGTATTCTGTGCATCCTGGGATTGCCAAGATGTACGCCAACTTGCGGAAGACCATGTGTTAGACAGGAATGAAGAGGGACGTCAGATATTTTGTTACGCACTGCGAGGCCTGCCAAAGGGTGAAAGTGGAATGCAAGAGCCCCGGTGTAGTATTACAGTCATTGCCCATCCCCGAGTGGAAGTTCGAGGATGTCTCCATGGACTTCGTCCATGGATTACCTCGCTCACGCTCAGAGAATGATTCGGTGTGGGTAATCATTTACCGCTTGACAAAGGTAGCCAGGTTTATTCCTATGAAGAAAGAAGCTTATGTGGATGTTTTGGTACGCCTCTTTGTCAAACACTTTGTACGGTATCATGACGTGCCAAGGACAATTGTTTCTGACCGAGATGGTCGGTTTACCTCCAAGGAATGGAAGGCTGTACAGGCGTACTTGGGTTCACGCCTTACCTTTAGCATCACATTTCATCCTCAGATGGACGGGCAGTCTGAGAGGACCATCCGAACATTGGAGGACTTATTGAGACTGTGTGTGTCTGATAGAGGAGAGCCGTGGGAAAGGCTCTTACCCCTGGCAGAATTTTCATATAACAACAGTCACCAGGCCATTATCGGCATGACACCCCATGAAACCCTTTACGGAAGAAGGTGTAGAACCCCCTTGTTATGGGTATAAGATGAAGACCCGAAGGTTTTAGGAAATGAGTACATCGATGATACTGATGCGGTTGTTAGACTAATATGGGACCGCATGCTTGAGGCTCAAAGTCGGTAGGCTAAATATTATAATGTAAAACACCGGCTGGCAGAATTTCAGGTGGGTGACAAAGCGTTCCTGAAAATCTGGCCGATGCATGGAATGTCACGGGTACGTAGTGTGAAGAAGCTCAACCCAAGGTATGTTGGTCCTTACACCATATAGAAAAAGATTGGCCCATTGGCCTATCGGTTGGAGTTACCACCAGAGCTGGAGAACCTTCATGACGTATTCCATGTGTCGTCTCTCCAGAAGGCGCTGTTGTGGCCCGATCAACATATTCCCACCATTGATGGAGCAGCAGCAACCGATAGATATGTACGACTAGAGGCGGTGCAGATAGTAGACAACGAGACAAGGATTTTGCGCCGTAAGAGTGTTCCTTTGGTAAAGGTGCTGTGGTCTAATCATGGGAAGGAGGAGTATACATGGGAGTCGGTGGACTTTATGCAAAAGCGCTACCCGGAGTTTTTTGCTCAAGGTAATTTTAAAAGCATATTTTATTTTATTTCATGTTTTTCTCTCCTCATAGCCTTAGCCTGATTTTGGGGACGAAATCTTTTATTTTGTTTATAGGATTTGTAATGTCCCAATTCGCGCCAGGCCCCTTGTGTGCGTTTTTAAGTAAGGAGAGCTGACTTGGGCTCAGGGAGTGCTGGCAGCTAGGCTTATACTTTTGTAAGGGAGGAGAAATTGGTCTAGAGTATGACACGGGCGTGTCCATACCCGTATGGTACTCTGGTGTCTTTGGGCCTTCTTTGTGAAATTTCCAGAGAAGGAGACGGGTAGTGATACGGGCGTGTCCCTACCCGTGTGTGTGTGACACGGGCGTGTCCATACCCATGTGGCTCTATGGCAACGATGCAGATTCCTTATTGTGTTTCCCGAGCAGGACACGGGTAGAGACACGGGCGTGTCCCTACTCATGTGTGTATTCTTCGAGCAGAGATCGACTAACATCGTTGACCGTGTTTCCCGAGCAGGACACGGGTAGTGACTCGGGTGTGTCCCTACTCATGTGTGTGTGTGTGTATTTTTCGAGCGGAGCTTGATTAACATCGTCGACCGTATTCCTCCAGAGTAGGACACGGGTAGAGACACGGGCGTGTCGCTACCCGTGTGTGTCCACGGTAGTTCGACGATCGTCGACCATGTTCTCCCGAGCAGGACACGGGTAATGACATGGGCGTGTCCCTACCCGTGTCGTTCAATTTCGTGTTTTGACGAATTTTTCCAGCCCCGTCATTTTGAAGAGACTCATTTACTTAGTAATTGGCTGTCAAATGAGAGGTCGACATGTGGCTATGCAGTTACCCACTTCCCACATAAAAAGGGAGAACACCCTAGCCATTTCTACTCTTCCTTCCAAGCCATTGCTGTAGAAAACTGCTGGAGAGGAAGAAGGTGCTGGAGCCGATCTTTTTCCCGTGAAGAACTAACACCGACCGAGGAGAAGAAGATGCCGCCAAGAAGGATGATAAGATCCATGGCTGGAAATAGTGGAAATGCTAGAAATGAGGTGACCTTCCTCCCCTCTCCCTTGGTGCTAGATCTATAGTTATTTCTAGGAGATATATCGACTCAGAAGAGTCTTGATTTATGAAAAGAAGAATTCTAGGAAAAGGCCATGCTAGGACTTTTGTCCTAGGGATTAGACGTCTTCAACCTCTCCTTCCTTCTATGTGAAGATGGGGACTGGTTTCGTGAAGAGAATGGTCTCATGAGGGTGAATAAGGGTGGAGGAATTTCTGGAAATGATTTGAACAAATGGCTTGATGAAGAAGATGAGCCAATGTCGTTCATCTTGCCTTAAGATGCGTGCAGAAATCTGTTTTCTGCACGCAGGAGTCTTCGAGGCCGTTTTCGGACTCGATGCGGCCAGATCAGGGCTTTCGACTAAACACGAAAGTCGCAGCCCTTGGAAATGCCTTTAGAACGAGCGATTAAACGTCTTCACTGGATTCCTGTAGCCTCGAGAATCCCTATTTAAAGTTGATGTACAGTAATCATTCCTGCACATGTATATCTCGTGTTTGTTTTGTATCGGCCTTGAGCTGGTAGAGAGTTTATAAGCATTTGCAATGACATTTATTGGATAGACCCTAAATGAACAAATGATGTGGAAAAATGTAATTGATCAATGTGATTTGGTGAAGGTTGGAGAATGAATGGATTGATAAGTTGGGATGGTAGGAATGGTTTAAACATGCAAATCAATAAGGATGTACTTGGCAAGGATAATGCGTTGAATAATGATGACTTTGGCTTGAAAATACTGTACATAATTTGTAACGACTATTATGAACAAATGGTTGTATGGTTGATGAATATGTGAGGTACCTTTGTGTTGACGATAAACCCTTAAGTTCCTGTGACACTAGATTGTGGAAGGGTGTAAGTGCGGGGTTTGACCGCACTGGTTTGGTAATGTTGAGAAGAGACGTCGGTGGACGGTTGGGCTTGGTCCTCAGTGTTCATTTTCGAGGCTCCTTCCGTGCCACGATGATGTGAAATTACATGCGATGTGAGTCGACACACGGTGTCGTAATCCTGGGTTAAGGATATTGTGGCAGGGCTACAGACTCGCCAGTCGTCACACCGACAGGAGTTGACAGTTAGACTTTGGGCAGTTGGGTCGTGTCCTCAGTGTTCATTCCCGTGGCTCCTTCCGTGCCAAGTGTACGGTTGGGCTTGGTCCTTGTGCTTTTTCCGAAGCTCCTTCCGTGTCACAGCATTGGCCAGTTCAGGGTTTGGTTCTCGGTGCACATCTACCCGAGACTCCTGCTAAGCCGTAGTACGCATTTGAGCTCCGATGTTGTTTTCTTAGCAATGAAGCGTACGGAGGCCTAGGTTTGGTAGTGTGGATACCCGCCTAGTAGTGGAGAAGTCCGCTCTACTGTCACCGTCTGGCCACGACGGATAACACCTGAGAGGTTAGATACCTGCTCGAAAAGTGAGAACTACAAGTCTGTGTCGACATAGCAATTGCATGCACGTGATCATGGGTGAGTCATTGCATAACATTCATGGCATTGCATTACATTGCATACACAAGATCCTCATCATATCAGTTTGAGAGACTCTTGTTGTAGCCCCTTTGGGCAAGTTTTACCCGTACTCTAATATTTTAGAAGCTTGTTGTAGTTTCTTTATTTGTTGTACTTTTGGATCTTTTACTTATGTGTGGATTTGACTTCTTCTGTTTTATATTCTTGGTTGGGTTGGAATTGATTGATATTGGTTATAGCCGACAGGATAAACGTCTTGTGGTACAGGTTAGCCCGAGTGCTAGCTCTACTGCAAGGCAGTTGTTCTGGGCATAAGAATCCCCTCGTGCCATGTTTTGTGTTCCGGGAGGGGGGTCTTATAGCGGCAGCGGCGACGGAGGCACGACCGCCAACACGAGCACAAGGAGCTGGCACGCGCGTGCCCGACGCTTGTGCTCACGCAAAGCACTTATGAGGCGCGCACCTATTGTGTGTGTGCGGGTTTTGTGTTGCCTTCATGTGCGTTTTGTGTCATTTTCATGAAAAAATGGACGTGCCCCCTGGGTAGCCTGAACAAGTTGCCTGACGACGACGGCGGTCGGCAGTGACCAGCGGCAACCGAATGCGGCGACTACGGTTGGCGTCATGTGTGTACGCGCGCGCGTGCGGGGCGCGCTAGCACATGAAAGTAATATAGAATTGGCCGCTTGCGTAGGTTCTCTTCCTCGACATCAGTAAAAGTGATGGCAGCCTGTGCGCACGCGCCTCTCGCACGGGCACGCCCGTTGCTCACGCGCGTGCTTGGCTTTGCTCTTCTTTCACGGTGTTTTTGGGTCTTTGAGGTGTGCACGGCTCGCTCGATCAGGTTAGATTACCTCCGTGTCCTTGGTCGAACTCTTACCGATTGTACTTAGAAATTTCAAGGGGAACCCCATCGGGATTATTAATTTAAGTTTTGAAGGCCTGAACGAGAGCTGCTGCAGAAGAAGAAAAGTCATGGTTGGCACCAGAACAAAATTCTTTTGCTCCTCTTCTTTCACGGTGTGCAACCGATGCTGATTGGAGGGTGGCAGGAGTTGGTACATGCAAGCATAGATGAGTAAATCTAATAGACAAAGATTTAGTTACGGTCCTAAGAACTTGGCGTTCACGGTGAGTTGTGGTCATGGGGGGTGAACGGCTCACCAAGCTCGCGATTGGAGAAGATGGAAGGCTCGAGTGCACTAGGTCTCCACTAAAAATGGTGAATGACACTGGGTTCTTCATGGATGTCGGGATCAGAATCGAGATGCGGAGACAATCTCGAAGAATGTCGGCATTCACGAACGGCGGAGGCGGAAGAATGGGAAGGGCTGCACCTAGAACATATATATAGAGTAGATATAATATGCGGGCAAGTCAACTGTGCGGGCGTACGGGCAAGGGATTTTGGGGGTCAAGATGGTCTCAAAACAAAAAAGTGATAAACATAAAAGTTGTAAATCTCGGCGAGATGAACAACTTTCATGTTGATTACTTTTTTGTTTTGAGACCATATTGACCCCCAAAATCCCTTGCCCGTACGCCCGCACAGTTGACTCGAAATAAGGGGCGACAAGAGGCTTTACTGTACCACTCTCGCTGCCCCCGATTTCGAGGCCCAAATCGAAGGCTAAGATGGCTCCAAATCAAAAGGTGATCAACATGAAAGTTGTTCGTCTCGCCGAGATCTACAACTTTCATGTTGATCACTCTTCGATTTGAAGCCTCCTTGAGCCACGGTCGAGCGCGCACGCAGTCAATGAAGTAGGTCGATCATACACACGAAATTTTAATGTGGAAAAACCCCTCAACTGGGTAAAAAATCACGTGACCGGATTTGTGCCGGTCAATGTCCACTGTTTCCTTGTTGTTACAGCTTGTCTGTTGAATCGAGCGCGACAGACCACTCTTTCCTCGTTGTTACAATTTGGAGGTGAGAGAGCACTTAGCACTCGGCGGACGACATGTCGTCTCTCCCGGCGTTTGTTACAAATTGCGCTTTGCAGCGATAGGCTTTGCTAGGCGTCACGTTGGCACTGAACGCTAGAGCGGAGCACTTGAGTTTGCGGTCGCGGTGACCTTCTGGAAGCGGAGAGATCGGACTTCGTTCGGTGTCTCGAAGGTGGCTCGAACGCGGCTTGGGTGTGGCTCGAACGCTGCTCGTAGGAGAAATTTGGCAGAGCTCCCATCTAAGGAAGAAGAAGGCTCGGAGGAAAAATGTGAAAAATGAGGAGGCCTGAGGCTTCTTTTATAGCCTCTAGGGGGTGGTTATGGTGGTTATGCGGCTATCCGCATGCCGTAACCACCCTCATAAATATTTTTGCTATAGTTTGGGGATGCGCGTCATGATAATTAATCCCGCTATTTGCACACTATTTAAATTAATAAATAAAATTCCCCCATTAACCCGACGGTTAGTGGGTGGTTACACGTAGATCGAATGATGAGGAACTTGTGGCCGAGGAGGAGCGGTCGTCGCGGCTGCTCCCTAGCCGCGCGCCGGAGGCCGAGGAAGAGCGGTTGGCGGGAGATTTCCCAACGGCGGCCGGCGATCGAGGAGGAGCGGCCGCCGCGGCTGCTCCCGGTGGACGCTCCCTCGGCTGCGTGCATGTCCGAGGAGGAGCGGCCGGCTCGGCTGCGGCGACGGCTGAGGAGGAGTGGGCGTCGCGGCCGCTCCCTCAACTGCCCGCCTGCGGCCGAGGGGGAGCGGCCAGCGAGGCTGCTACCTCGGTCGTGCGCTGGCAGCCGAGGGAGATAGGCCGACGCGGTCGCTCCCTCGGCTGCGAGCAGGCTGCCGAGGGGGGGGCGGCTCAGCCGCTCCCTTGGTCGCGCGCAGACGACCGAGGGGACGACCAGTGGGGGCGGGAGGAGGGGGAGGCCGGCATCCAGGGATGACGCCAACCACCTAGCGTCGGCGAGGTGACGCCCGCGCTGGTTCTATTGTTACGCGTGATGGGATCGAGGCGCGGGGGGGGATCAGGCGCGATGATCGCGCGTGTGGTCAATCCCATGATCCCACTATTTTTAGTGGAGATCATGAGGGGAGTGGTTATCTGCACACCCATCATTATTAAGATGGATTTTATTCCTAACAATTGCCCCTAGATCCTTGTTGCAAGAGACCGGCTCGGGCGAAGAAAAACAAGGATCTTCCCTTTGCTCATTTTTCACGGTGGCGACGATGACGAACGGTGAAAGGCTTGAGACAGCAGATGGCGGTGCCCTGCAAACTCAGGTAAAAATTTTAGAATATGCCAAGGAGGAGGAGAGGTTGCGAATGTGCCCGGGGAAATCCGTTGGTGCACCTGAGTGTGCGGGCGAGCGCGCGCGAACCAGGTCGTACGCGCGTGGGCCCGCGCGCCTGATTGTGCGTGGACGTGCACGTCAGGTCACGCAAGGGAGCGCGCGCCTGATTGCACGCGGGGCATGCGCACGCCCAACCGTGCGGGGGCGCGCACGCGCTTGATCGCGTGCGCGTGCCTGACCGCCGCGTGATCACGCACCACGATGTGTGCGTGTGAGGATGCGTGTGCGCTTGATGTTGTGTGAGCGTGTGCTCTAGGTTGTGTGTGAGCCAGCTTGCTCGTGATGTAATCCCACCCAACCTATGACTGGGTCGGGATGAAGGGGATCTTACTTGCCTAAGACGTTCACCCAGTGCTTCTTAAGGATGACAACCCACATTACTAAGCACTAGTTGACTGCCTTGCTCGGCTTGAATCACAACTTTCACATCACATCAAAGAGTTTAGCGGAAGCATTAACAGGAAATCACAGAATATAAATAAATAAATATATATTTATTAAAAAGAAAGTGCAAAAAGGCCGTAGACATTGTTCACACACAAAGCCCGTAGGCTATACAGTTTTTTATAGCTAATCACTCATCTCTCTCTCCAACTCAGCTAGTCAGTACTCACGTCTCACAACTCGGGAGACGACGGGGGTGCTTCTGCTCGGGTGGTCCTATCAGCTGGTGTATCGTCCTGCAACAGCTGGTCTTTATGATGCTTCATTTCCTGTGAATGGTTATTTAGATAACCGTTAGTTACAGAACTAAGTGGAATAAAATCTCCTCCCCGGATCCATATCCTGGGGACGAGCGTGCGCACCCAACAAATAAAATAGCATAAGCAAGAGAGGGTTAGCACAACATTTCATGAATGAGCTAGGAGCAACTAAAAGACGTACAACATGATATAGCTGAACTAACAATAGTAATATACAACATTTATATTTTAGGCTCCACTAGCATAGTTGCATAGTAGGTATTCAAAACCTGAACAAACTTCGCAGGCCTTCAAGCCGCGCACACATCGCAAGCATTCACAGCCGCAAACACATCGTAGGCATTCACAGCCGCGTACACTTATCCCATGTCGACATAGTATGGACCGCTTCTCTTAGCAGGGTAGCAAGCCCCGCGGGCCTCACCGATGTGGTCATCGGTGACAGTGGCCAGTCATGCCACTTCTAGGGGTGGTCGTACCTCACAACCCAGGCCCTGACGTATAACCCCGTATACTCTTGGATGTGAGCGACATCCGACGATTCAACATTTTGGTTGACCAGCGGAGGAAACCCAACGGAGAAAAAAACATAACGTCTGGTCACCCGTGGTACTCGTCTCCCCATCGCCTTGAGTTGTCAAACTTCCCGCACCAGTACGATTGGTCTGCGGAAGTGACTGGCCCGCCATAATTTACCGCAAGCAATTTACAAGCAATCAAATTTATCAATTTGCTAGTATGCACCAGGTCTACAGCGGCTTGCCCTACTATGATTTAAATAATTCGGACAAATGACATTTGACTCGACTTTTGACACGGAGCGTGTGAGCACTTTATTTAGGGCTAATTTAGGAGGAACATCTCGACTTCTGTTATCCCCAACTAAGGCTCAATCTATCAAACAACTGCCCGTTAGGACAGGACTCATGCATAAAATAGTAAATTGCAGAAACAAAAGTACGGTAATAGAAGCTGCTATTAGTAAAAGATGTAGAATTGAAATACTATAATGAAATAGGACCAGTATGAAACTGGAGTAGTATTGAACTGAAAAAAACTGAACTGAAAGTAAGTACTGAAAAGAACTTGACAAGTACGAGACTGGAGTAGTACTTTAAATAAAAAAACTTAACTGAATGTGAATAAGCAGGACCAGTACGAGACTGGAGTACTGAATAGAAAATATTGAACTGAAATAAATAAAAGAACTGGACCAGTATGAGAGTGGAATTGTATAACCCGTAATTCGTCGAGATCAGAAGTACTCAAGCAGATGACTATTCACAGACCATTGGGCGAGCAGAGGCGAGCTTGGGCGAGCAGAGGCGAGCAGAGGAGAGCAGAGGCAAGCTTGGGCGAGCAGAGGCGAGCAGAGGCGAGCTTGGGCGAGCAGAGGCGAGCTTGGGCGAGCAGAGGCGAGCAGAGGCGAGCTTGGGCGAGCTGTGGCGAGCTGAGGCGAGTTTTGGCGAGTATCTCGCGAGTATGGGCGAGTAACCCTAGATACTCGCTCACAGATGCTGGATACTCGCCTACCCCCCCCCAGGATTTCTCTATAAATAGCCCCCCAGGGGTACTGGAAATGGCACCTTTTGGAAGAGGCGAGGTCCCCCCAAGTAGATACTCGCCAAATCCAAGCCAGCCTAGTACCTCGCCCAGCCTTTTGGTTGCGGAGGGGAAGCTTCTTCAAAGCTTCCGGGTACGTGATAATACGTTTTGTAGCCTAAACTATTATCGTATTTTATATTTTATAGTATACAAATTATGTCTATTATTAGTTTATTTTTAACCTTTTTATGTAAATTTTATTGTCACTAACTTTTGCCTGTCTTTTTGCAGGTTTCCAGAAAAATTGTCAAAATGACCTGTCACGCCCCCCTGTCACGCCCTCCCTGGGCGTGACCTAGGGCGTGTCACCCGATCCCCAGGACTCCTGCTGGAAGAGACAGAAAAACGGATAAAACCGTTGTCACGCCCCCCTGACACGCCCTCCCTGGGCGTGTCACCGGGCGTGACTATGGGCGTGTCGCCCTCTGCCGCAAAGCTGCCGCCGCATTAAATGCCGTTCCGCCTCAGCACGCAAATAGTACTGACACGCCCCATGTCACGGGCGTGACCTGGGGCGTGACACCCTCCTTTTTCGACGACTGACGGATTTTCGACCAATGATTTGGACATGACGTGCCTGTCACGCCCCCCTGTCACGGGCGTGACCTAGGGCGTGACCACCGACGTACCGAAGCAATCATCCCTCCCGCCAGAATCCAGAGTCCGAGGTCAACATAGTACTGTCACGCCCTCTGACACGCCCCCCCTAGGGCGTGTCGGAGGGCGTGACCAACCCGAGAAAAAAATCTATAAATAGAGCCCCCCCCCTCTTCATTTCAGCAAGCTTTGGTTGAGTGGGGGAGGTGCTGCCCCTTTGTTTCTTGATCCTTTTCATGCTTTTTCTCTCTCTCTCTCTCCCCTTCTCTTTGTACTTTTTGTTTAACCCTAGTTTAATATTAGTTTGTTCTTGCTTTTATTGCAATTTCCTTCTTGCTTAGTGCTTAATGTAGGGCTAGAATAGGATTTAATTTTCATGCACTTGTAACTTTAATTTTCAATAGTGTAACTTGCCCCTTTTTATTAATAAAAGTGTTCTTGTTTAGCTTGTGTTCTTCTTATGCTTCTCTACTCATCTTCCCCCCCCCCCCTCCACTCCATTATGATTAACTAATCCTCCTTGTACTCGATCTTGATGATCCGAGGTTAGAGCGATTATGTTATGATGTTTTAATTAAT
The DNA here is from genome assembly GCA_039513925.1 of Platanthera zijinensis. Taxonomy (NCBI): domain Eukaryota; kingdom Viridiplantae; phylum Streptophyta; class Magnoliopsida; order Asparagales; family Orchidaceae; genus Platanthera; species Platanthera zijinensis. The sequence goes on from CM077090.1 coordinate 30,266,898, forward strand.
CTTTTCTTTTTAGGTTAGGGCCTTGAATTACTCTTGATTTATCACGGGTCGGAGGTATATTTTCGATATATACTCTCCGCCTTTGCTTTCATTCTGGGCTAGCCGAGAGGCCGAAAGAATGAAGTGAGCATTCAAGAGTAAAGGGAGTTGTACGCACCCCTCGAGAGAGGCAGACGTACAAATCTCCCGGATTGGAGTAAAATCCAATAGTGGGGTTCACCGCGTAAAGCGAGTTTTAGGCCTCCGATTTAGACGAGAGTTGGTCGGACCTTCCTAAACTCAGTTGGGCACGACTTCGAGAGAAGCGTGGTCAAGCTTTAGGAACCTCCACGGTCAAGGACCCTTATCCTATTAAGTTTAGATTTTTATCGCATTTTCTTAATCGTCTTTTGCCGAGGTGAATCTTGATCGGGTGCATTTCCATTTCATATTTTCTATCTTTCGTAGTAATCTCTTGTCTTGTGCTCTTTAATTTACTGCAGTAGTTTCCTTTCTAGCTTAGTTGTTTACTTAATAGCTTTATTTAATTGCAGTGTTTCTCTTTCTAGTATAGCTTTACTTTCTCCCCTGCACTTAGACTTTCTAAAAAACCCTAGTTTTTCCGTCGATAAGATAATAGCGTTCGTGTGAGTAAGCTTAGCCAACAGTTCCCGGATTTCAATACGACACTTGTGTCCCCTTGCTACAATTCGATAGGTATACTTGCCTCATCGGGTTGCTAGTTCGGTTGCGTTTATTCTCTTCGAACCCTAGCGCGCAACAAGTTTTTGGCGCCGTTGCCGGGGAGCCAATTTCCGTTGATATTTTGAAAACACGAACCTATTAATTTTATCTCTTCTCTTTCTCATCCTTTTTCTTTAAAATTTTAAAAAAAATCAAAAAAAAAAATATTTTTATCACCGCTCTTAATAGAAACCAACCTCACAATTTTTCTACGCCACCTAATTCTCTCGAAAAGGGCAAAGGGCTTTAAGCGCCACTGTCTTGTCTAGTACCTTGCGAACCCTTCACGGGGTAGTCCTTGGGAAGTTCGGGAGTTAACCTATAAAAAAAAAAATCTATTTCAAAAAGAAAAAAAAAGAATTTTTGATCTTTTTTCTAGTTTATCCTTTTTCTCTTTCTCTTCTTCTTTTCTGTTCTTTTAGTGCATGACCCGCGGGAGTCCGTCGGTTATTTTGGACTTGGACCACGAAATTGAGCGTACTCTTCGGAGAAGATCGCGATTTCAAGGTCCTACTATCCAAGTGCCGGTTAAGGACTCCGAGTCATTTGCTACTTTAAGAATGGAAGAACCCAACGTAGATGAGGCCGTGCAAAGGACTATGTCCTATTATGCACGACCGAACCTCGAGGGAACAGAATCAAGTATAGTCCGCCCTGCTATAGCAAACAATAACTTCGAATTAAAGCCTAGCATAATTCAAATGGTGCAGCAATATGTGCAATTTGACGGACTTCAAGATGAAGATCCGAACGCACATATAACTAGCTTTCTTGAAATTTGTGACACCTTCAAGATAAATGGTGTCACAAATGATGCGATCAGGCTAAGACTCTTCCCTTTCTCGCTAAGAACTAAAGCTAAGCAGTGGCTAAACACACTTCCGAAAAATAGCATAACTACTTGGAATGAATTAACTGAAAAATTTTTGGCGAAGTACTTTCCGCCAGCTAAAACCGCAAAACTTAGGAACGACATCTCTGCCTTCGGACAAATAGACTCTGAAACCCTTTACGAAACCTGGGAGAGATTTAAAGAATTATTAAGACGATGCCCACATCACGCGCTGCCTGTATGGTTACAAGTGCAGACGTTTTATAACGGGCTAAATCAAAGCACGAAGCAAATGATAGACGCAGCTTCTGGCGGTACTTTAAATCATAAGACCCCGGAAGCCGCTCTTGAGCTTTTTGAGGACATGGCCATGAACACTTATCAGTGGAATGTGCCTAGGTCCCGCCCAAATAAGCCTGCAGGTATCTATGAAGTGGACAACGTCTCCCAGCTCGCTCTGCAAGTAGAAATCCTAAGCAAAAAGATAACGGAGATGACTGCTGCCTCCGCCCCTCAGGTATGGGAATCTGCAACCCCTACTCCAGAACATTTAGATTATGTTAATAATATGCCTAGAACTGCTTTTAATAATTTTTCTGCTGCGAATTTTCATCCGCCTGGTTTTAATTTTCCGAATAATTATAACCCCGCTTTAAGAAATCACCCGAACTTTTCATGGAGTAATCCATCGAATGCGATGCGCCCACCCCCGCAAAATGATTTTTCTGCACCACCACAACCACCACCTCTTCAAAATTACCCAAAACCTCCAAGCTTGGAGGAATTACTTTCTAAATATATCACCACAAATGACGCCACTATAAGAACGTTAACCGGAAGCGTAAAAAGTCTAGAAAATCAAGTAGGACAGCTCGCGAAAATAATTTCTGAGCGACCCGCAGGGTCTCTTCCTTCCAATACCGAACCCAACCCGAGAGAGCAAGCGAAAGCTATAACTCTTCGGAGTGGGAAGCAAGTCTCCGGTATGGTAAGTGAAGAGCCCGAGGCAAGCTCCGCTCCTGCTTTTAAAAATCAAAGCTCCGCTCCTGCTTTTAAAAATCAAAGCTCCGCTCCGCTTACACCCTCTGCTGAAAGAGTAATCACCCCGCTTTAGAAGATAATCTCACTCCACCACCCATCTTCAAAAATAATTCAACTCCTCCATACCCCTCTGAACTTAATAGACAACGTCAAGATGATCAGTACTCCCGCTTCTTAGAAATCTTCAAACAAATTCACATTAATCTTCCCTTCCACGAGGCTATTTCGCAGATGCCGAAATACGCCAAATATCTTAAAGACCTCCTCACAAACAAGAAGAAGTTAGAGAATCTTTCGCACGTCACGCTAAACGCCGAGTGCTCCGCCGTTTTAACAAACGGTTTGCCGAAGAAAATCAGTGACCCGGGTAGTTTCTCTATCCCGTGTGTCTTCGGTGATCTCTTTGTTAAACACGCGTTAGCCGACTTGGGCGCAAGTATAAACCTGATGCCCTTTTCGTTGTTCAAAAAGTTAGGGATTGGTAGCCTTAACCCCACGCGTATGAGTATCCAGCTAGCCGATAGATCCGTCAAGTACCGTTAGGAATAGTGGAGGACGTTTTAGTGAAAGTCGACAAGTTCATCTTCCCGGTGGACTTTGTCATTTTGGACATCGAAGAAGACGTCGAGGTTCCCCTGATCCTTGGCCGACCCTTCCTTGCCACCTCCCGAGCCATCATTGACGTAAGCAATGGTAAGCTCTTTCTTCGAGTAGGCGACGACGAAGTCACATTTCCGATCACCCCTTCGATGAAGAACACCTTAGCGAACGATGACTCATGTTTTTTCGTAGACGCCGTGAGTGATGATTCTTCCTACTGCCTCTCCGACTTTGAAAAAGAATTTTCTACTTTTTGCTCCTCTTCTCTTACAACAAAATCACTGCAAGGAAGTGATGAATCTTCTTATTGTCTTTCCGACTTTGAAAAAGAGTTTTCTGATTTTTGTTCTTCCTCTTTTCTTACCACTGAATCTGTACAAGAAGCCGTCTTGGCTGCTAGCCCCACCCCTTATTACGTTCCTTATAAAAAAGTTTATGAAGATATTATTTTTGAAAAAGAAAGAATCTCAAAATCCTCTTATGAAGAACCCCTACCCTAGAACTTAAAGAACTTCCCGAACACCTTAAGTATGCTTTCTTAGAAAAAGACTCCAAGTTACCAGTTATCGTTTCGGCCTACCTCACGGATACGCAGAACGATAAACTTCTTCTAGTTCTACGTAAGCATCGCCGGGCTATTGCTTGGCAAATTTCTGATATCAAGGGCATAAGCCCATCTTTCTGTACACATAAAATTTTAATGGAAGATAATTCGCGTAACTCTATCCAACCTCAGCGCCGTATAAACCCGAATATGAAAGAAGTAGTTAAGGGCGAGGTTATGAAACTATTAGACGCAGGAATTATCTACCTATATCAGACAGTAAGTGGGTTAGCCCCGTTCAGGTAGTTCCAAAAAAGGGAGGGATAACCGTAGTTAGTAATGAGAATAATGAATTAATCCCGACACGGACGGTGACGGGTTGGCGTATGTGCATAGATTACCGTAAGTTAAATGACGCCACCGCAAGGACCACTTTCCTTTACCGTTTATCGACCAGATTTTAGAACGTCTCTCCGGCCATAGCTTTTATTGTTTTCTCGATGGCCTCTCGGGGTACTTTCAAATACCCATCTCCCCCGAGGACCAAGAGAAAACTACGTTTACTTGTCCCTTCGGCACCTTCGCGTACCGAAGAATGCCGTTTGGATTATGCAATGCGCCGGCTACATTCCAACGATGTATGCTCGCAATATTTGACAAGTACGTAGAAAGCATTATGGAGTATTCATGGATGATTTCTCCGTGTTCGGCGATTCCTTCGATAGATGTTTAGAAAACCTCGAAAAAGTCTTAGAACGATGCGAAGAAACTAACCTTGCCCTAAATTGGGAAAAATGCCATTTTATGGTGAGGGAAGGGTTAGTTTTGGGTCATAAAATTTCTGCTAAAGGTATTGAGGTAGACGTTGCCAAGATAGAAGTTATTGAGAAGTTGCCGCCGCTTACAAACATAAAAGCTATAAGAAGTTTCCTAGGCCACGCTGGTTTTTATCGTCGTTTTATAAAGGACTTCTCCAAGATCACAAAGCCCCTCACCCATCTCTTAGAAAAAGACGCTCCATTCATTTTTGATGACTCTTGTATTTCTGCCTTTGAATCAATTAAAGAAAAGTTAATTAACGCACCAATTATGATAGCTCCGGTGTGGGACCTTCCCTTCGAGATTATGTGCGATGCGAGTAGTTTTGCGGTGGGGGCCGTATTAGGTCAACGCATATCTAAGAACTTCCACCCCATCTATTACGCTAGTAAAACCCTCACATCTGCACAAGAAAATTACACCACAACCGAGAAAGAGCTCTTAGCTGTAGTATTTGCGTTTGATAAATTCCGCCCTTACATTACACTTTCAAAAATCATTGTTTTTACGGACCACTCGGCCCTTAAGTACCTTCTTGCCAAAACGGATGCCAAGCCTCGCTTGATTCGCTGGGTCTTACTCCTCCAGGAATTTGACTTAGAGATCCGTGATAAGCGAGGAGCCGAGAACTTGGCCGCCGACCATCTATCCAGATTAGATAACCCCTTTATAGAAAAATTAAATGAAAAATCTTTTAATGACTATTTTCCTGATGAGAAGCTGCTTTTAGTTAATACATCTACTTCTCCTTGGTTCGCGCACATCGCCAACTATCTAGTGGCCCGGGTGCTCCCAAGAGAGTTCTCCTCTCAGCAAAAGAAGAAATTCTTTTCTGAGCTGAAGAACTACTTTTGGGAAGACCCGCATCTTTTCAAAATTTGTGCGGATCAGTGATAAGGAGATGTGTTTCTTTTGATGAAGGAATTGATATTCTTAAACATTTGCATGAAGGTCCGACAGGTGGGCACTATCAAGCTGCTCGCACCGCTCATAAGGTGCTTTGCGCGGGTTTTTACTGGCCTAGCCTGTTTAAAGACGCGCAAGCCTTTGTGAGCAGGTGTGATAGTTGCCAACGGTCGGGCAATATTTCTAATAAAAATGAAATGCCGCAAAATTATTTCTTAGAGTGCGAAATTTTCGACCTCTGGGGAATTGATTTTGTTGGCCCCCTTCCTTCTAGCTTCGGAAACAAATATATTTTAGTTGCTGTTGATTATGTTTCACGATGGGCTGAGGCCCAAGCTCTTCCTACGAACGACTCCCGAGTTGTAGTCACGTTTCTAAAAAGATTATTTTCTAGATTCGGTACGCCACGCGCAATCGTTAGCGATAGGGGTTCCCATTTTTGTAACGCGCAATTTTCAAAAATCCTTACCAAATATGGCGTTACGCATAAGCTGTCCACTGCCTACCACCCCCAAACTAACGGACAAGTCGAAGTAGTTAATAGAGAAATAAAAAGAATATTAGAAAAGACTGTTTCAACTTCTAGAAAAGACTGGTCAGCCAAACTTGACGATGCTCTATGGGCCTACCGAACAGCGTACAAAACTGCCCTCGGATGTACGCCGTATCGGCTGGTCTATGGAAAATCGTGCCATCTGCCCGTAGAGTTAGAACACCGCGCCTTTTGGGCCTTAAAATTTTTAAACTTCGATCCCCACTCAGTCGGTGACCTTCGAAAATTTCAACTAAATGAACTCGATGAGTGGCGCTCTTATGCTTATGAAAATAATAAACTTTATAAAGAGCGGACGAAGCGTTTACACGATAAACACTTAAGGCACCCTAAAAACTTTAAGCCGGGCGACCAAGTCCTGTTATATAATTCTCGTTTACGTTTATTTCCGGGCAAATTAAAATCTCGCTGGTCTGGCCCGTTTTCTGTTTTAGAAGTATTTCCTTATGGAACTGTTTTAATTTCTCACCCTGATAAGGGTAATTTCAAAGTGAATGGTCAGCGTCTTAAACTGTATTTCTCTGGTGATGATGATGTCAGTCCAAACACTATTAAGTTTCTGCTTCACGAACTTTAACTTGAACTTTTATTTTTTTTTTTTTGCTAAAAACAATTTTATTTCGGGACAACAATATTTTTGGACAATATTTTTTTTTTTTTGATGCGTCGAGCTCAACGACGCTTTAACCAAAGGGCGCTCTTGGGAGGCAACCCAAGTTATCTTTTTCTGTTTTCTTTATTTTACAATTTTTGCCTCGGACGGCTCCGACAAGCTGAAGCTTCTGCGATCGCCTGCTCCAACATTGCTGAATCCATCACAAAGTCCAAAGAAGACATTCGGGGAGCGGCATCACTCAGCTTTCGCAGCAAATAAATCCGGGGAAGTACCTGTATTTCAATTCTGTCTTTCAATTCTGCACTTTATTTTTCTCTCCTTCTCCAATCCCCTTCTTTAGCCATTGAGGACAATGTCTGTTTTAAGCTTGGGGGAGGATTTCCTCCTTCATTTTTGCTTAGTGTAAATAATTTCCTTTTTGTATATATTGTAAATATTTCCAAAAAAAAACAAAAATGAATATCTTAAAATTCCAAAAAAAGAGAATATTTCGCAAAATAAAAAAAAAATATATATGTATTTTGAATAGTTTAGACATTTTGGTATTTCAATAGTACCCCCAGTTTTTAGTTTTGTTTTACTCAAAATCTCCTATAAACAACTTAGTTAATTATAATATTTCTAATCGTTCTTTTTAATTATGTTTCACAAGTAAAATGTTGGCCATGCTGTGTTTCTAATTCGCGGTAGCATGTTAAGGTGAAATATTTTTCTAAAACTCGCATTTCTATTATGGTTTTTTGTTTTTTTATTTCCTTTACTTTCTCAAAAATTCATCATCCACTATTTTCTTTTTCGTTTTTGAATAATTTTTGTAAAGTCAACTTTTGAATAACGTAGTAGATGTGAACGATCCAAGTCACCTATTATTTCTATTTTCGAGTTAATTTCATCAATCTTCTTTTATTATCTAGGACTCGCTTTTTGAAATTTTTCAAACCTTTGTTTTAAATAAATTCAAAAGCGTGAAAATGATTTAGGCCGTTTTTGTTTTCGTTTGAGCTTTCCTGCCAACCTAAAAACTTTTACCACTAGTTAGCCGTTTTTGAGCCTTTTTCCGATTTCATTTGATAGCTCCTCTCTTCATTTCAGTTTCACCAAAGCCAAAATTTCCAACCTATCGAATCGCACTAGCCTTTTTGAGTTTCATAAATTATTTTGACAATTTTGATAGGGTATTTTGTGATTTTTGTGGAGAAAGGTTTTCGAAAAAAAAAAAGTATGTTCAAAAGTGATGTTTATTTTTGTTTGGCCAGCTCAAAAAGGAAAATAAAATATTTATGGCCTTTGTTTTGAAAAAAGAAAAAAAATGAAAAAGAAAAAGAAAAAGAAAAAAAATGTGTATATATTTTTATGAAAGTTTTTGAAACTCTTTGCTTTGGTTTAGTGTGATTTTAAACCTTCACGTTTATCTTTGAATTCCACTCCTAATCATTTTCCTAAACCAAACGTTTCTGTCCTATTTAAGTCCTTTTGATTCACGCTTTTTGATTTTTATTTAACAACTAAGAAAAGAAAAACAGTAAATCAGTTTTAGTTTTAGATTTAAACCTAGATTTTTGTTAATTAAATTGATATAATTATAATGCGTTGCTTGGATCTAGTAACAACTCAATGCGTGTTTTTCATTTTCGTTGCTTTACTTAAGTCCATTTAAAAAATCTCGTTAAAATTTTGGATGATTTGTTTTTATTAAGTAAAGTTTATAAAAGTTTTACCATACCTAAATAATTGTTTTAGACTTACATTTCACCTTTTCCCTACTTAGAATTTCGCATAGTACTTGTGTAGGCATAATTAGAACTTTTTGATTAGTCCTGTTATAAATATCTAGTTTTTATATTTTTGCTTGGGGACAAGCAAAGCTTAAGCTTGGGGGAATTTGATAATACGTTTTGTAGCCTAAACTATTATCGTATTTTATATTTTATAGTATACAAATTATGTCTATTATTAGTTTATTTTTAACCTTTTTATGTAAATTTTATTGCCACTAACTTTTGCCTGTCTTTTTGCAGGTTTCCAGAAAAATTGTCAAAATGACCTGTCACGCCCCCCTGTCACGCCCTCCCTGGGCGTGACCTAGGGCGTGTCACCCGATCCCCAGGACTCCTGCTGGAAGAGACAGAAAAACGGATAAAACCGTTGTCACGCCCCATGACACGCCCTCCCTGGGCGTGTCACCGGGCGTGACTATGGGCGTGTCGCCCTCTGCCGCAAAGCTGCCGCCGCATTAAATGTCGTTCCGCCTCAGCACGCAAATAGTACTGACACGCCCCATGTCACGGGCGTGACCTGGGGCGTGACACCCTCCTTTTTCGACGACTGACGGATTTTCGACCAATGATTTGGACATGACGTGCCTGTCACGCCCCCCTGTCACGGGCGTGACCTAGGGCGTGACCACCGACGTACCGAAGCAATCATCCCTCCCGCCAGAATCCAGAGCCCGAGGTCAATATAGTACTGTCACGCCCTCTGACACGCCCCCCTAGGGCGTGTCGGAGGGCGTGACCAACCCGAGAAAAAAATCTATAAATAGAGCCCCCCTCTTCATTTCAGCAAGCTTTGGTTGAGTGGGGGAGGTGCTGCCCCTTTGTTTCTTGATCCTTTTCATGCTTTTTCTCTCTCTCTCTCTCCCCTTCTCTTTGTACTTTTTGTTTAACCCTAGTTTAATATTAGTTTGTTCTTGCTTTTATTGCAATTTCCTTCTTGCTTAGTGCTTAATGTAGGGCTAGAATAGGATTTAATTTTCATGCACTTGTAACTTTATTTTCAATAGTGTAACTTGCCTTTTTTTTAATAAAAGTGTTCTTGTTTAGCTTGTGTTCTTCTTATGCTTCTCTACTCATCTTCCCCCCCCCCCTCCACTCCATTATGATTAACTAATCCTCCTTGTACTCGATCTTGATGATCCGAGGTTAGAGCGATTATGTTATGATGTTTTAATTAATCTTTTCTTTTTAGGTTAGGGCCTTGAATTACTCTTGATTTATCACGGGTCGGAGGTATATTTTCGATATATACTCTCCGCCTTTGCTTTCATTCTGGGCTAGCCGAGAGGCCGAAAGAATGAAGTGAGCATTCAAGAGTAAAGGGAGTTGTACGCACCCCTCGAGAGAGGCAGACGTACAAATCTCCGGATTGGAGTAAAATCCAATAGTGGGGTTCACCGCGTAAAGCGAGTTTTAGGCCTCCGATTTAGACGAGAGTCGGTCGGACCTTCCTAAACTCAGTTGGGCACGACTTCGAGAGAAGCGTGGTCAAGCTTTAGAAACCTCCACGGTCAAGGACCTTATCCTATTAAGTTTAGATTTTTATCGCATTTCTTAATCGTCTTTTGCCGAGGTGAATCTTGATCGGGTGCATTTCCATTTCATATTTTCTACCTTTCGTAGTAATCTCTTGTCTTGTGCTCTTTAATTTACTGCAGTAGTTTCCTTTCTAGCTTAGTTGTTTACTTAATAGCTTTATTTAATTGCAGTGTTTCTCTTTCTAGTATAGCTTACTTTCTCCCTGCACTTAGACTTTCTAAAAAACCCTAGTAGTTTTTCCGTCGATAAGATAATAGCGTTCGTGTGAGTAAGCTTAGCCAACAGTTCCCGGATTTCAATACGACACTTGTGTCCCCTTGCTACAATTCGATAGGTATACTTGCCTCATCGGGTTGCTAGTTCGGTTGCGTTTATTCTCTTCGAACCCTAGCGCGCAACAGTACGTGGTGGGACCTCCCCGCTGGAGCACTTGGGGTGTGCTTGTAGATAGTTTCCTTTCTCTCTCTCGCTAGCCATTCAAATCGTGACGTCGGAATTAATCAGTAACCTTAGGCTGCCTTGATCCTATTTCGAGGTTAGGAATTTTCCTGGCTTCAACACTTGGTGCGGTGAGCGTGGATAGTAGGAGGAAGAAATTTTTGCGAGAAGACTTCATGGCTTAAGATGGAGAGCTGGAGACCAAGACAGCAACTGCAAGCACTCGGTAAGGTTAGCGAGTTATCGGCAAGGTGGGCGAGTTCCCTGGTTACTCGCCCATAGGCGACTGCGCGACGGCGACTTTCAAGCTCGGCGGTTTCGTGAGGCGAGCTTCCCTGGTAGCTCGCTCATAGGCGAGTTCCAGCGACGAGTTCATGGAGGCGAATTGATGTCGGCGACATACCGGCGAGCATAGGCAGGAATGACACTCCCAGAGGCGAGCAGCAAGTGAAGAGGCGAGTATCAGATGATCTCGCCCATAGGTGAGTATTAAGTGAAGAGGCGAGTATCAACTGAAGAGGCAAGCATCAAGGGATCTCGCCCATAGGCGAGTTATGCTGGTGACTTACTCGCAAGGCCGGGATAGCTCAGAATCTAGGCGAGTTGGGAGTGGAAAATAAAAATTTTCCTGGGGCGCTGCCCCCGGACCCCGCAGGGGGCGCTGCCCCCTTGACCCCCGTCCGAACCCCCGTCCGAACCCCCGAAACCTCTGCGTAGGGGTTCTAATTTCAGAAGTGACACTCACCCTCCGCCTACTTCCATCTCCTTTTCCAATAGTGGTGTTTTCCATACATGTTTATACTTACGGGTGCTTTGGTAAAGCCCGTGAGTTCTTTTTGTATGACTGACAAGCAGGGCAAATGACGACGAGTTCACCAGAGGAAAAATGTACGAGATGCTCTGCGATGATCTCCTCCAACAACCCACATTCCATGGGACGACTTGCTTATGACATCTTCCAGCAAGTATTCTACGAGCTCATACTCGTGATGCTCTTCATGCTTAATGGGTGCTCTCCTATAATTTTGCGAGCTCCATACTTGCGAGGTGACCTCTTCAACAGGCTAGGATGTTATCATCTAATTCCGCGAGCTCCATACTCGTGAGGTGATCTCTTCAGCGGGCAGGCTAGGATACTCTCCTATAATTTCGCGAGCTCCATACTTGCGAAGTGACCTCTTCAACAAGCTAGGATGCTATCATCTAATTCCGCAAGCTCAATACTCGCGAGGTGATCTCTTCAGCGGGCAGGCTAAGATGCTCTCCTATAATTCCGCGAGCTCTATACTTGCGAGGTGACCTCTTCAACAGGTTAGGATGCTATCATCTAATTCCGCAAGCTCCATACTCGCGAGGTGATCTCTTCAACGGGCAGGCTAGGATGCTCTCCTATAATTCCGCGAGCTCTATATTTGCGAGGTGACCTCTTCAACAGGCTAGGATGCTATCATCTAATTCCGCGAGCTCTATACTCGCGAGGCGATCTCTTCAGCGGGCGGGCTAGGATGCTCTCCTTTAAATTCTGCAAGCTCCATACTCGCGAGCAACTATGGTGTTCGAATTTTGCGAGTTTATACGTGCGAGGCTATCACTTCAGCAACCAGGACGAAATGCTATTCATTTCATATCCTCAAACACCTGGAGCGAGGATGAGCTGAAAAAGTCCTACCCCCAACGGTAACATGTACTGTTTACCTGTAACATTGTTTCCAAGTTGTTTATGCATTTCCTCGCCCCGGAGTCACGGTTAGTGCGATTTGTCTTCCTTGTGTTGATTCATCTCAAGTTACCTAGGAGCAGTGAAGTTCAACTCCACGGTCGATTTAGGAAACCTGCGCTCGACCTGTTTCTCCTATTTAGCCCAGGGCGGACGATGGGACGATGCCTCGGGATTTAAGCGTCCTTGTAAGATCGAGCCCCTGCATTGACGACCGAGATCAGCTCCCCCCTTGCATGTCGGCCTAGCTACCCCCGATTGCATCTCTCCTCCGACTGGAGGAACTATCAGGAACAGATCTGGATGCTAACCTCCTGAACTCGATAAGGGATCGACCTCACAAAGTGATACCTTGTATAAAGGCATCATCGGTCTTTGAGAAGACGAAAAGACCCGCTCTTAGCGACCGCAGGTCCTGTGAAGCAGGACGCGTCTCTGTTTTTTACCAAAGCAGGATAACCTGCCGAGCTCTGAGAAGTGTAAGTTCGCGGAAGGATGGTGGAATCGAGAGTGTCCAGTAGGACCCCTCGAGGACCATTTCTCTTCGCTTGTACTCTGGTTTTCGTAACCAAGTGGCAGAGCTGAAAGCGATCTCCACGGTTAGGTTGGGAAACGAGCCTTCGACTTGTTTCTCATAGATAGCCCAGGGCGGACGATGGGACGATGCCTCGGGATGTAAGCGTCCTTGTAAGACCGAGCCTCTGCATTGACAGCCGAGATCAGCTCCCCCCTTGCATGTCGGCCTAGCTACCCCCGATTGCATCTCTCTTCCGACTAGAGGAACTATCATGAACAGGTCCGGACGCCAACCTCCCAGCTCGACGGGAAAAGATCGTTGTTCTCTTTAGAATTCCTTCGTCCTCAAAGATATTGATGCATTTGACTCCTTGGCAATCTCATAAGCAACAGGGCGAACTACCTCGACTCCAAATAGAAGACTTCGAGTTGAGCAGCGTCGTAAGACCGGTATCCCCACGAGCTCCTCTCCTCGGGAATCGGCCGATCTCCTCGATTGAAATCAAGACTTCGAGTTGAGCAGCGTCGTAAGACCGGTATCCCCACGAGCTCCTCTCCTCGGGAATCGGCCGATCTCCTCGATTGAAATCAAGACTTCGAGTTGAGCAGCGTCGTAAGACCGGTATCCCCACGAGCTCCTCTCCTCGGGAATCGGCCGATCTCCTCGATTGAAATCAAGACTTCGAGTTGAGCAGCGTCGTAAGACCGGTATCCCCACGAGCTCCTCTCCTCGGGAATCGGCCGATCTCCTCGATTGAAATCAAGACTTCGAGTTGAGCAGCGTCGTAAGACGGTATCCCCACGAGCTCCTCTCCTCGGGAATCGGCCGATCTCCTCGATTGAAATCAAGACTTCGAGTTGAGCAGTGTAGTAAGACCGGTATCCCCACGAGCTCCTCTCCTCGGGAATCGGCCGATCTCCTCGATTGAAATCAAGACTTCGAGTTGAGCAGCGTCGTAAGACCGGTATCTCCACGAGCTCCTCTCCTCGGAATCGGCCGATCTCCTCGATTGAAATCAAGACTTCGAGTTGAGCAGCGTCGTAAGACCGGTATCCCACGAGCTCCTCTCCTCGAGAATCGGCCGATCTCCTCGATTGAAATCAAGACTTCGAGTTGAGCAGCGTCGTAAGACCGGTATCCCTACGAGCTCCTCTCCTCGGGAATCGGCCGATCTCCTCGATTGAAATCAAGACTTCGAGTTGAGCAGCGTCGTAAGACGGTATCCCCACGAGCTCCTCTCCTCGGGAATCGGCCGATCTCCTCGATTGAAATCAAGACTTCGAGTTGAGCAGCGTCGTAAGACCGGTATCCCACGAGCTCCTCTCCTCGGGAATCGGCCGATCTCCTCGATTGAAATCAAGACTTCGAGTTGAGCAGCGTCGTAAGACCGGTATCCCCACGAGCTCCTCTCCTCGGGAATCGGCCGATCTCCTCGGTTGAAATCAAGACTTCGAGTTGAGCAGCGTCGTAAGACGGGTATCCCACGAGCTCCTAAGACCGGTCTCGGGAATCAGTTGATCTCCTCGATTGAAATCAAGACTTCGAGTGGCAGAAATGTCGTAAATCCGGTTTCCCACGAGCTTCTCTCCACCTCTAGTTGAGCTCGTCTCCTACGAGGTGTCGACCTCTTCTCCACCTCTAGTTGAGCTCGTCTCCTACGAGGTGTCGACCTCTTCTCCACCTCCAGTTGAGCTCGGTTCCTGCCAGGTGTCGACCTTCTCTCCACCTTCAGTTGAGCTTCCTCCTGACCAGGTGTCGACCTCCTCTCCACCTTCAGTTGAGCTTCCTCCTGATTAGGTGTCGACCTCTTCTCCACCTCCAGTTGAGCTCGGCTCCTGCCAGGTGTCGACCTCTTTTCCACCTCTAGTTGAGCTCGTCTCCTACGAGGTGTCGACCTCTTCTCCACCTCCAGTTGAGCTCGGCTCCTGCCAGGTGTCGACCTCCTCTCCACCTTCAGTTGAGCTTCCTCCTGACCAGGTGTCGACCTCCTCTCCACCTTCAGTTGAGCTTCCTCCTGATTAGGCGTCGACCTCTTCTCCACCTCCAGTTGAGCTCGGCTCCTGCCAGGTGTCGACCTCCTCTCCACCTTTAGTTGAGCTTCCTCCTGACCAGGTGTCGACCTCCTCTCCACCTTCAGTTGAGCTTCCTCCTGATTAGGTGTCGACCTCTTCTCCACCTCCAGTTGAGCTCGTCTCCTACGAGGTGTCGACCTCCTCTCCACCTTCAGTTGAGCTTCCTCCTGATTAGGTGTCGACCTCTTCTCCACCTCTAGTTGAGATCGGCTCCTACCAGGTGTCGACCTCTTCTCCACCTCTAGTTGAGCTCGGCTCCTACCAAGTGTCGACCTCTTCTCCACCTCTAGTTGAGCTCGGCTCCTACCAGGTGTCGACCTCTTCTGCACCTCTAGTTGAGCTCGGCTCCTACCAGGTGTCGACCTCTTCTCCACCTCTAGTTGAGCTCGGCTCCTACGAGGTGTCGACCTCTTCTCTACCTCCAGTTGAGCTCGGCTCCGGTGAGGTGTCAACTCTCCACCTACAGTTGAGCTCGGCTCCTGTCAGGTGTCGACCTCTTCTCTCCACCTCTAGTTGAGCTTGACTCCTGAGAGGTGTCAACCACTTCTCCAATTCAGTTGAACTTGGTTCTTATGAGGTATCGACCTTCTCTTCATATCCAGGTATGCTTGACGTATGAGATGTCCGCCCCATTTCCACCTCTTCCAGTTGAGCTCGCTCGCCTAGCAAATGGCCTGGGAGGTGTCAGACTCTCCACCTCCTTCAGTTGGGTTCTACCTCTGGGCGGTGTCGACATTTTCTTTCCTCCTTCAGTTGGGTTCTACCTCTGGGCGGTGTCGACATTTTCTTTTCTCCTTCAGTTGGGCTCCTCTCTTAGATTGGACCTCTTGCAGCGCATCGTCTAGCGCCACCTCTCCGAACTACGGGTTCAACATTGTTTTTCCGAGCTCGTGTCGAGCTCGAAAAAAGCGGGGATTGTGTATAACCCGTAATTCGTCGAGATCAGAAGTACTCAAGCAGATGACTATTCACAGACCATTGGGCGAGCAGAGGCAAGCTTGGGCGAGCAGAGGCGAGCAGAGGAGAGCAGAGGCAAGCTTGGGCGAGCAGAGGCGAGCAGAGGCGAGCTTGGGCGAGCAGAGGCGAGCTTGGGCGAGCAGAGGCGAGCAGAGGCGAGCTTGGGCGAGCTGTGGCGAGCTGAGGCGAGTTTTGGCGAGTATCTCGCGAGTATGGGCGAGTAACCCTAGATACTCGCTCACAGATGCTGGATACTCGCCTACCCCCCCCCCCCCCCAGGATTTCTCTATAAATAGCCCCCCAGGGGTACTAGAAATGGCACCTTTTGGAAGAGGCGAGGTCCCCCCAAGTAGATACTCGCCAAATCCAAGCCAGCCTAGTACCTCGCCCAGCCTTTTGGTTGCGGAGGGGAAGCTTCTTCAAAGCTTCCGGGTACGTGGTGGGACCTCCCCGCTGGAGCACTTGGGGTGTGCTTGTAGATAGTTTCCTTTCTCTCTCTCGCTAGCCATTCAAATCGTGACGTCGGACCGTATAATCAGTAACCTTAGGCTGCCTTGATCCTATTTCGAGGTTAGGAATTTTCCTGGCTTCAACAGGAATAATATTTTAAAAATGACTGAATTAAAAGTAAATAAGCAGGGCCAGTTCAAGACTGAAGTACTGAACAAAAAGTACTGGACTGAAATAAATAAAGGAATTGGATCAGTACGAGACTGAAATAAATCATAAAAAAATGATTAATAGTCCAATCACTTCATACAGGAGGCTTTAATTCCATCTTCATTCTCAGGAGGCAAGTTCAGTTCCATCTTCATTCTCAGGAGGCAAGTTCAGTTCCATCTACGTTCTCAGGAGGCAAGTTCAGTTCCATCTCCGTTCTCAGGAGGCAAGTTTAGTTCCATCTACGTTCTCAAGAAGCTTCTTTGGGATTTCACTAATTATTAAGATCCAATAATAATTCAGCCGCGCCTTTTTTACTTCACGGCTTAATCGGATCAGGAGGGCTTATTTAAGAAGTTTCTTTTTATTATTCGTCGAGAATGATTAATAATTCAATTGCTCGTACTCTCATTTTTCGAGTGCGTCCAAGTTACCCGAGAGTCAGGAAAGGAAATGAGGCGCTCTGCGGTTTCACAAATCCTGACAAACTCAGAGCTTGCCTCGACCACTCTCGTTGATAAAACAGTTTGAACTTGTTAATTAGTTTGAGAGATAGTCGTGTGCACCAATTTTCACTACGAGAAAATCGGACGTATTAATTTTTGAGCAAGATCCTAGACTCCATTAAATTGGAAAAAACTCCAATTTTTCTCCCAGGATTTTCAAATTTTAATACAACCTTTAGGGAGGCCTAAGATGAGCATACAAATTTTTTCAAAATTTTTTGAACAATTTTAGGCCTCTAAATTGACCAATTAAAATTCATTTGGGCTTTTGAAAATACCAAAATAACTCCAAAAATTTTCATATATTTTGTGGAGAAAGCCCTCATTGAGGGAAACAACTTTTATGTACACTTTTTCCCTAGGAGCCTATATTTTTTTATAAAAATATATGCAAGGTTCTGATTTAATAATGATCTGCATATAGCAGATCAAAGCCTATCCTGCGACCAAGATTCCGCCAGATAGAGCAACTGGCCAACGTTTCCCCATAGCGGATCGGCCGCAGATCTGCTGTGGGGGGCATAGAAGATGAGATGGGGGGAGAGCAAATCACGACCGTTCATCTCATCACTTTGAGATGAACGGTGGTGATCCTTCCTTGCCGGAGAAGGAGGCGATGGCCCTCTGCCATCTCCGGCCGGCCATTATCGGGCGCCAGTGTCACCCCCGATCGAATTGTCGGGGGACGATGAGCTTCTGGGCGGTGGTCTGGCGGCTTGCTACCGCCGGCCACCGCCAGAAATCGAAACCCAAGAGCAGGGTGGCGGCGGCTCTGTTCCCAGCGCCACCGCGCCACCCCGACTCTCTGGTGATCACTCTGTAAACTAGACCACCCCTAGCCGGCACGCCGGGGGTAGTGCTCCTCCCCGACGGTAGCCCGACGACCTGCCGCCGTCGGCCGCCACCGGAGCAAAAACAGAGAAAAGCTCTATTTCTTGGGTGCCGCCGGAGCAGCGTTTTCCGGCGGTACCTCGACCTTCCACTACCGGGGAAGGATATCCCAGGTATGCTCGACCTTCCTCAGCGCCACCACCGACGCTGGGATAGGCTAGCTTCCTGCGTCCACCACCTGACCTGGAGCTTGGATTGGGTGGTGTCGGCGGCGCTCCGGCCACAGGGAGGCCCATGCAGGACGTCCAAAATTTTAGAAAAGGGGAGGGGAGAAGGTTCCACCTATTGTGGCGCGGCTCGGGAGGTGTCGGCCTTAGCTGGCATTAAAGGTGGTGTAGGGGGCTCGAGTTGGCTTTTCCGGCAAACTTGGGTTCCGGTGAGGGCTCCCTGGGCTCGGGTAGGCTGGTGTGGAGGAAAAGAGGCTGGACAGTGCCTTTTATAGGCTTTGGGAGGGTGGCCACCCCTCCCCTAGACGATGTGGGACTAATCTTATATGGAGAGGAGCTCCTCTCCTCCCCTCCACTTGCCTTGGCCATGTGGCATTATCCTAGGGCCTCTAGGTGGCAGCCATCCAAGGGGAGAAAGGATGGGCTTGGATCTTTGTTCTTAAGAAGAGAAAAGAGGAGGGGGAGGGAGGAATTGGGCCAACCTTGGCCCATGGTTTATCTCCATCAAGTGGCTGGTTTGGTGGCCCAAGGTGTGAGAAGGGGTAGGGCTTTAGCCATAAATGAAGAGTGGGTGAGCATCTCTTTGGAGACAAATTCCAAAAAATGTGTTTTTCGGGGGGGGGGGGTACCAAAGTTAACCCTAGGTGGGTCTCCACATTCTAGTCAAAGTCAAAGTGAGTCTAGGACATCGGGAGTCGGGTCAAAGTTGAGGTGTCATGTCATTTTTGTGTGCGCACACTTTTCGGTGCACACATATTCTTAATTTGATCACAGATTGACTATCCGTCACTGAAATTGACCGAAACATACTCAATTGACTTCGTATTGATCATACGAGTCCTACGCCACTAACTGGGGTCGAATAAAAGTTTGTTTGTTAATTATTAAAAATCTGTGCGTCGCAGCGCGCTAAAACAAACAAATTGCAGATATTTGTCGTTAGACTTCGAATTGCGATGCAATGAGTTTCAATACGTTCGTATTGACTATACGAAGCCGTAAGGACTAACAGAACTCAAATCAGAGTTCTCTAGGTCAATATCCAAAAATCTCATTTTTGTGACGTTTTTACGAGAAAAGATTATACCTACCATATGACCTTGGAGTTTAACGGGACGAGTTCCAATGCATTTGTATTGACTATACGAAGTCATAGTAACTGACATAACTCGAATTAGAGTTCTCTAGCTCTAAATATATCTTGTCTAGGGTTACCTTCCACCCGGTATGGGTCACGGGTAGAAGTTCGGGTCACTTTTATTGGGCCCATTAGGGTTCCGGTGGCCCAATAAAAGTTGGGATGTTACAATCAAATAAAAATAAAAAGATTTTCGTCCCCGAAAATTTACTTAAAATAGGGGAAAAAGTAACATACTTAGGAAAAGAGCTCTGGGTACTTTTCTCGGATGAGTGCCTCTGGTTCCCAAGTATACTCATTGAAAGAGAGAGTTAGACTTGATTTACTCTAGAGGGGGGTAAATAGAGTAGTTAAAAACTTTTTGCTGTTTAAAAATAATTAGAGTAGAAAGAATAGTGAATACCAAGATTATCAGTAAGTAAAAAAACAACCTAAGTAAAACTAATCTAACACAGAACACAGATCTAAGCAATCACAGCCACAACAAGAACAAAGAGAAAAGGGCAACCAGACAACACAAGAACTTTTATAGTGGTTCCCCAACCTGGGTACATCCACTCTTCTACCACCCTGGTAGGAATCCACTAATAGGTTTTGATCAGGTGACTGTCACCTTTGAGCTTTTGATTAGGTGCTCAAAAACCAATATCAAGTCTTTTGATCAGGAGACTTGCAACCAAGCTAACTTTTGAAGGGAGTTACAATCCTGTACAATGGGGTGGAAAGAGGTTGATGGTAGTCTTCTCTATTCTCAAAACAACTTGAGAAGACTTTGTGGAATCTGATAGTGTCAAAGCTCCCCCTGAGAAGTTGAAGGTTCAGGAAGAATAAGATCTTTGCTTCAGGGTGAGTAGGCCTTCAGCTTTGATTTGCCAATGTCCAGAAAATCCAGTAATCAGATGTTGAACAAAAAGTTTCTGAAGATTCTTGGAATCTGAAGTTGAAGAAGACTCTTGATTTCTTATGATTGTTCTTCTTCAGTCTTGAGTATTGACAAAGATGAAAAGCACTGCGAGAGAATTAAGGAGTCGTCCATTAGTTGAATGTTCTCTGTACTGCACTCTTTTTTTTTCTTGTCTCTCATGCCTTGAAAAAGAGGAATCATTTTTAATATTCTGTCAATTAAATTCTGCTTTGAATTTTGAATAACTTCCTTGAATGCTTGCTGATCTAGAGAATTCAAAACGGCTGGAATAAAACATTTATGAGTTTCCCCAACTGTCCTTGATAGAATAAGCAAGTAAATATTCTGATGAATACCATATTTAATGCAGCCAATAACGGCTATATCCAGATGAATATATGCATTAAATACTCAGAATAATACTGCTAATAAATGAGAAAATAAAGGAGCAGAAGGAGGGAAAAAAAGTCATTCTGGAACCGGACAGAAAACGTCGAACTCTGAACAAAATTCATCGATCTGAGATCTAAGATCATG
Organism: Platanthera zijinensis; assembly: GCA_039513925.1. Classification (NCBI taxonomy): domain Eukaryota; kingdom Viridiplantae; phylum Streptophyta; class Magnoliopsida; order Asparagales; family Orchidaceae; genus Platanthera; species Platanthera zijinensis. The sequence continues at coordinate 30,287,350 of CM077090.1, forward strand.
GACCTAAGAATGCTTGTTCGTCGACCTGAGCTCTGCGAACTGCTAACCGAGAAATACTTGCCAAATCTGCACTCTGAGTTCGTCGAGCTGAGAATCTATCTGAAGAGAACAAATCATCAATCTGAGCTCGAATATCGTCGAGCTCAACACAGAGAATTAACTCTGAGTTCGTCGATCGGAGATCGACGATCGTCGAGCTGAGTTCAAAGAATTTCGAACTGATCAAATTGTCTTCTGATATCTTCTAAGTCTGAGTCTTCTGAGGTTTTCTGCTGGCTGGTCCAAGAAGGTAGAACTAAGAGGACTTAGCCTAAACTCTAGGACTACTAGACATGACCCTGGCTATACAATGATGGGTCAGACTCAGCCTAAATTAGTGAACCTAGCCCAAATCTAACTAGGGATTCAACACTCATCTCGTCCATGATTTGACCATAATATCTTGACCATCGAAATGGCCTTGTTACGCAGATTCTTTACTTTATGATCTATTATCCTGACTGGTTCAAGCTGGATGGATCTTTCGGACTTCAGTTGCATTGGTGTAGGTAGATGCTGATCTGGTTGCCAGAGAACTCGTCTCAAGGATGAGACATGAAATACATCATGACGGTTTCCCAATTCTGGGGCAGGGCAAATCGATATGCAACATGTCCAACACGCTCTATCACCTGATAAGGGCCCAAGTAGCGGGGATCTATCTTTTTTCTATTTCCTCAACCGGGAGACACCATGAATGAGCTTGATTTTTAAGAACACCATCTCTCCCATACTAAACTCCACCGGTCGGTGTCGTGCATCATAATATTTGGCTTGTCGACTTTGTGCTTCACCCATTTGCTCTTGGATTAGTCGTATCGCTGTCGTAGTATCATCAATATAAGTCACTCCTAAGGCTTTCGGGTCCTCATCCTGAGCCTAAGTCAGCGGAGTTCGGCAATGTCTTCCATACAATGCCTTGTATGGGGCCATCTTGATGTTGGCTTGATAGCTGTTATTATAAGAAAATTCAACTAATGGCAGCAACTGCTCCACGGCTCGTTGTGCACTACTATGCAAAGTTGGAGTAGATCCTCCATTGTCCGATTTGTCATTTTCGTCTATCCATTTGACTGCGGGTAGAAGGCGGTGCTAAAGGTCAACTTGTTCCCCAAGTATGCCTGCATTCGCCTCCACTCTTTGGATGTGAAACGTCCATCACAATCCGACACAATGGACTTTGGCACTCCGTGGAACCAGACTACTTGTTCTATGAACAACCTAGCTAGGGTGTCAACTCCGTCACCCTATCGATTTGGAATGAACCTTACCACCTTGGTAAGCCAATCCACGACAACCCATATAGATTCGTTTCCAGCACGGGATCGGGGTAAGCCGTGAACGAATTCCATGGAAATATCCTCAAATTTCCACTCTGGTGTCGACAAGGGCTGCAGCAGGCCTCATGGGTTGCGACAATCAGCTTTAAGCTTCTGGCAAGTCTGACACTGAGCCACAAAATTGGTGACGTCCCTCTTCATTCTGGACCAATAAATAGTCTTGCGCCGATCAACATACATTTTAACTACACCAGGATGAATTGAGTGCCTCGACTGGTGTGCTTCTTGAAGGACTTCATCTCGGATTTCCCCAATAGAGGGAATAAATATACGGTGCCTGAATTTCAAGATCCCATAGTGCATGTTAAACTCCTCCTGTGCTCCGTCTTGTAGGGACTGGATGAATGGAGCCACTTCCGGGTCGATCTTCTGGGCTTCTCGTATTTGCTCCCGGATATCGCACTGGATTTCCGTACAATAAAGTTGTGCTTGGTATTCTTCCGGATTTCCACGAGCAACAAGACTAATTTCCAAATCTATCAAAGACTGTAGTAATTCTCTTAGAATTTGCTCCATCCAGTTTTCGGCAGATGAGGGCTGGCGGTTCAGTGCGTTGGCCACTCTATTGGCCTTCCTAGGGTAGTACTGGAGAGCGAAGTCATAATCATATAGAAATTCCAACCACTGACGTTGTCGGAGGTTCAACTCTTTCTAGGTAAAGATGTATTTGAGGCTCTTATGGTCGGAGAAGATCTCGCACCTTACTCTGTACAGGTAGTGCCTCCAAATCTTGAGGGCAAAGACGACGATGCCCAAATCCAAGTCATGGGCTGCGTAGTTCAGCTCATGTGGCTTTAGCTGGCGAGAAGTATAAGCTACTACCTTACTGTGCTGCATTAAAATAGTTGTTAATCTTTTCAGGGATGCATCTGTATATATCTGGAATCCATCGGTTCCTGAAGGAATCGTAAGGATTGGGGCAAAGGTTAGCTGTTTCTTTAGTTCTACGAATGCAACCTTACATTCTGGCATCTGCCAGAACGTAACATCTTTCCTTGTGAGGGCGGAGAGGGGTAGCACAATCTTAGAGAACCCTTCCACAAATTTCCTGTAGTAACCGGCAAGACCGAGAAAACTTCGAATATCCGCTGTCGACTTAAGCGGCGACCAGTTTTTAACCGCTTGGATTTTGGCTTGGTCCACCGCCACACCATTCTTGTTGACGGTATGTCCCAAAAATCCGACTTCTTTTAACCATAATTCGCACTTACTGAACTTGGCGAAGAGAGAGTGCTCACGAAGTTTAAGTAACACCATCCGTCGATGTCTAGAATGATCGGCCTCGGTCTTTGAGTAGATCAAGATGTCTCCGATGAAGACAATCATGAAAAGATCTAGAAAAGGTTCAAAAACCTTATTCATCAAAGCCATAAAGGCGGAGGGGGCATTAGTGAGTCCATATGGCATTACCATAAACTCGTATAGTCCATAGCAGGAGATAAAGGCAATTTTGGGAATATCCTCCTCCCGGACCCTAAGCTGATAGTAGTCAGATCTTGGGTCCATCTTGTAGAATATAGAAGCACCTTGGAGTTGGTCGAACAACTCGTCGATTCTTGGGAGTGGATACGTATTCTGTATAATAAGCTTGTCTAGCTCCCTATAGTCTATGCATAAGCGTAGCGTCCCGTCCTTCTTCTTCACGAACAGCACAGGGGCTCCCTAGGGCGGGGAACTTGGGCGGACAAACCCAGTATCTATCAATTCTTAAAACTGGATCTTTAACTCAGCCAATCCTTGTGGGTCATCGATAAGGTGCTCGGGACACTGGTCGAGCTCCGAACACAAGATCGATCTGGAAATCGACCTCTCGCTGTGGAGGCAAACCTGTGAGGGACTCCGAAAACACATCCGGAAAATCACGTACCACCGGCACCTCGGCGAGTACTTGATCCTTATTCTCTATTTCAAAGTAAATAATACTTCGTCTTTTTGCCGGACTGACCTTACAGTCTGAGCGGAGGTCAAAAAGATTCGAGAGACGGAGGGTATACTTGTTAGCGTACTGACCTGTCCGTCTGGGTTCTAAAGCTTGACCTCTTGGGTTGAACAGTTTATTTGAGCCTTATGCTCGGCCAACCAATCCATTCTTATTATGAGGTTGAACTAGGTTATTGCTAGGATCGTCGCGTAATGAGCATTTCTCTGTAGATGTTATATCTGATCCGTCTGGTAGACGAATCTATATAGACAGTCCAGACAAGCGGACGACTTTGTCCGTAGATACAATAAAGTCCTGAGATACAAAGGAGTGTGTTGCTCCAATATCAAAGAGAGTTTTTGTGAGGTATCTGTACAACCCCATATTCGATGAGTGGGCCCCATCGGGCTGGCGAGTGGCCAGTACCCATCCAAGGCCTGAAGAGAGGCACTCGCGCAGCACGAAGGGAAGAGGGGCGGTTTGGCCCTTCGGCGAGTGCCATCCTCACCCAACATTCGTCTGAATATCTCGCGTGCAGGCGCGCGTGCGAGATCAAATCTCGTCATGCTAGGTGAGTGGTCGCCCAACCAGTCATTCGCCCTTCAGGGGTCTTTAAGGCGGCGAGTGCGTTGAGCTCCCGGCACTCGCCCCCTTTAGCCGAGTGATGCTCTCACAGATCACTCGCCCAATAGGTCCTAGAGGCAAATTACCTGGATGCCCTCAGAGGTATGCATTTTGCTATTCAGAAAAGTGGAGTTTGGCTATTTGCAGGCCAGCCCAGGGTGTTTTTTAGTAATTTCATACCAGTGGAGATTGGTTATTTGCAGGCCATTTTCATAAATCTATAAATATACCCAAGGGGGTACCTCAGATGACATTCTTACTTGTCTCCCAATCTCTTAGTGCTTTTCCGAGGTTCCTTAGCCCGATATTTGGTTAAGGAGGGGAAGCGCTCTGTGATCTTCCGGGTGTGTGGTGGGTACTCCACGCCGAGTCCTTGGGTCTGTTCCCTGTCATTTTCCCTTTGGTTGTTCGGCTCGCGAGAGAGTAGTAAGTGTGCGATCACCCCTTCCCCAAGGGTGAACTCCATAGAGATCGAGTTTTCGGATTCAACATTTTGGTGCGGTGAGTGTGGAGCGTGGTCAGCACAGAAAATCTTCAACAAGCTCGATGACTGGAGGAGAAGGACAAGGTTCGGACAGTTTCGACTCACCACCCCCTCCCCCTCTCGCCATAATGGGGATGTTCGAGGACTTCAGACAGGAAGTACTCGGCTTGGTCAGATTCGCACTCGGCGCGCGTGCCGAGTGCTCGACACCAGCAGTCCCTGTTCTCGCGGTTCCATCTCTTGGCGAGGACGCTCCCGGCAGGCGGGCTGGGAAAGAAGTTGCAGAGGAAGGAAGAGGCGGCGAGCTCCCCAATCGAGTGCTCTTCCCGGGCTCGGCAAGCGGCGACAGGTTCGGCGAGATGGGTGTGCGAGACCCCCCAGCTCGCTCAACAGGGGGAGACAACGCCTTCAGCGAGTTGGTTTCTTATGCCCCGGTTCCAGAGGAGTTCAGGAAGCCCGAGATGTCCTACTATGCCGGGAAAGGAGACCCGGTACAGCACATCCAGTGGTTCGAGGATGTGGTCTCGATCCGACAGATGTCAAATGGGTTCAAGTACAGGCTCTTTGCCATCACTCTCAAGGAGAAGGCGAGAGAGTGGTTCCACCAGCTACCGGCTAGCTCCATTTACTGTTTCGAGGACCTGCGTCGGGGGTTCATGTTGAGGTTCACCACCTCCAAGAGGAGGAAGAAGGAGTCAGATTCCCTGTTCTATATCAAGCAGGGGGTGAACAAGACACTGGGGAGCTACGTGGACAGGTTCCCGGAGAAGGTGACTCAGATCTAAGAGATGCCGGGTCACACCCTGATGATTGCCTTCACCCTGGGGCTGCAATAGGGTTTCTTCAGGATGGAACTGAAGAGTGTGCCGCCCCTCTCCTACGAGGAGCTAATGGAGAGGGCGGCGAGAGAAGTCGACGGGGAGGCATCGAATCTGAAGTTTTCCCGGAAGCTGGCCAGGTGGGCCATGGAGGAAGAGAGGCCAAGAGGCGGCAGAGGTCAGGAGGAGAGAAGAGCTGAGCCTCGACAGAGGGAACAACAAAAACAACAGTAGCCCAGGTGGTGGTGCCTGGAGCTGAACCATCGGCTAGGTTGGAGACCAGAGTGGTAAGACCAGGGGCTGCGAAGAGGTTTCCAGGGAGGAGACAATCGCCAGGGGGGTCAGGGCCAATTTTACCCTCCAGGCGGAAGGCAGGGCCAGAGACCACCTCTCCCTGACCAGAACCAGGCTATGGCTATAGCCATGGGGGAGAGGAGGAGAGCGGCGCGGAGAAGGAGAAGGGAAGTTAGGGTGGAGTTACCCTATTGTGACTTCCATCAGGAGGAGGGGCACGCCACGGTCACATGCCCCGAGTTCCTCGAAATGAGAGGAAATAGGGAGCAACAATAGCAGCAAGACCGCCAAGGAGTGCGGATCGAAGAAGTCCTGCCTCGGGCGGAGGAGGACAGGTGTGAAGACCGGGCAGATGTTAGGGACCGGGGAGGGATTGGAGTAATCCACGGGGGGGGGGGGGGGGGTCGAGGCTTCCCGTAAGGCAAGTCTCCACACTATATACTGTCGGAGCGTTGGCTCCACATCCAAGACCCCACCCCCGGAAGAGAAGATCACCTTCTCAAGGAAGGATATGCCAGACCATAAGAACCGCTTCTGTGACGCGTTGGTCATCCAAACAGCGGTCGAGAACTTCACCGTCTCCCGGATCCTCATTGACAATGGGAGCTCGATCAACGCCATCTTCAAGAAGGCATTTGACGTGATGAAAGTGGAGGCCAAGAGGGTGCTGGCCTCAGATGGACCCCTGTTCGGGTTCTCGGGTGAGAGGAAGGAGGTAGAAGGAGGAGTGGGTCTCCATATCACTCTGGGGGGGCAGTATCGCACCTGCAGGTTTGTCATTGTGGACGCACCTAGTAGATACAACGCCATATTCGGGCCACCCCTCATCAGTGCCTTATGCTGTGTTCCGTCATCCTTCCACCAATGCCTAAAGTTCAACGCCGAGGGGATCCAGGTCCGAGTTCAGGGTGACCCCAAGGTGGTAAGGGAATGCTATGTCACGGCAGTGAACTCCATCTCATGACATCGGGGGGTCGAGGAGATGGAGCGAAGGATGGAAGAGGCAGAGCAGGAGGCAGGAGTGGAGATGGAGGTTGAGGAAGACCGCACCCGGGTGTAGGTAACAGGGGAAGTCCTGGAGCCGGCCGAGGCAATGGCCGTGGAGGAGGCAAAGGAGGAGATTCCTACCCCAGGAGGGGAGGATGCTCGAGAATGGGGAGAGCAGTCTCATCTGGAGGCTGCAGAAGAGGTGGTGGAGATAGAGGTTCTCACCCTTAGAGGTAGGGTGGAGAAGGTCCGCATCAGCGAGGGATTACCGCGTTAGAACATGAGAGGATGCTAGAGTGCATCCAAAAGAACGTGGACGTCTTCGCTTGGAGCGTCGCGGAGATGCCAGGGATTGACGCGTACGTGGCCTGTCATCGCCTCAACTTGGATCTAGAGGCTCGCCCCATCCAGCAGAAGAAGAGGTCCATTGCGGACAAGCTAGCTGAACCAATCAGGGAGGAAGTGGCCAAGCTCCTCAAGGACGGCTTTGTATCTGAAATACAGTACCCCGGCTGGGTCTCCAATGTAGTGATGGTTAAAAAAGGAGATGACCGGTGGTGTATGTGTGTTGATTTTTCTTTGCTTATTAAATCGTGTCCTAAGGACTGTTATCCTTTGCCTCGGATCGACGCGTTGGTTGACTCAGCCATTGGTTTTCCTGTAATGAGTTTTTTAGATGCATTTTCCGGTTACCACCAGATCAGGATGCACCCCCCTGACCTTAAGGATGCCTCCTTCATCACAAGGGATGGGTGCTACTGCTATAAAATAATGCCCTTTGGGCTAAAGAATGTAGGGGCGACGTACCAAAAAATGATGGATAGGGTCTTCCGAGAGTAGAAGGGAAGGAACCTGGAGGTGTATGCGGATGCCCTCATGATCAAAAGTCGAAACGTGGATTCTCATCTCCGGGACCTGGAGGAGACCTTCATCACCTTACGCAAATACAAGATGCGGTTGAACCCCCTAAAGTGTGTCTTTGGGGCAAGCAGAGGTAAGTTCCTAAGCCATCTCCTTACCCCCTGCAGGAGTAGAGCCTAACCCCAACAAAGTGAGGGAAATCATGGAGTTGGGATCATCTCGAAATAGCAAGGAGGTACAACGGTTGACAGGGAAGCTGGCAGGATTGAGCAGGTTCCTCTTTCGGGCCGGAGAGAAGTGCTCCCCCTTCTTCAAAACTTTGAGGGGGGGGGGGCAAAAGTTCGAATGGACTAGGGAGTACGAGGAGGCTTTTCAGGCCTTGAAGAGGCAGTTGACTCAGGCCCCCGTGCTCCAAGGGACAAAGGAGGGGGAGGACCTATCTTTGTATCTAAGGGTCGGAGCAGAGGCCTTGAGCTCCGTCCTAGTTTAGAAAGAGGGGAAGAGGCAACTCCCCATATATTATGTAAGTCGTGTCTTGAGGAAGGCAGAGCTTCGGTATCCCATCTTGGAGAAGCTAGCCTTTGCTCTGGTCATCTCCGCTTAGAGACTCTGGTCTTATTTCCAGGCACACTCAATTCGAGTGGTGACTGACACCCCCTCTGTAACATCTTTGAGGGGGTGGAGCATTCGGGACGGTTGGCCAAGTGGTCAGTGGAATTGAGCGAGTTCAACATCTCCTTCGTTCTCCGTCTCTCGATCAAGGCTCAAGCAATGACCAACTTTCTGGCTGACTACGTCGTCAAGGTGGCGGAGGAAGAACTCACTCGCCAAATTCCTTGGAAGGTGATGGTAGATGGCGCTTAAGGGAGGCATTCCCTGGGGGTGGGGGTGATCTTGGAGAGCCCTCAGGTAACAAGGATCGAGCAAACGGTGGTGGTGCACTTTCCCATCACCAACAACCAGGCCGAGTACGAGGCGGTGATCGCAGGGCTACGCCTAGCCAGGGAGCTAGGGGTACTTGATGTGGAGGTCCTCACTGACTCAATTATGGTGGATTCCCAGATCAACGGGGAGTTTGAGGCAAGGGAGCCCACCTTGCAGTTATACTTGGCAAAGGTGAAGGGGGTCATTGGTATGTTCCAGACCTTCTCCATCCGACATATCCCGCGGAAGAAAAATGAGTAGGTGGATCAGTTAGCCAAGCACGGCCACCGGATGGGGGGGTACCATCACCGAACTGTTCCGCCCATCCATCAAGGAAGGCAAGCTGATGGAGGTGGACCAACACCCCTCGTAGACGGACACTTTCGCGACCTTCTTGTCCACAGGAGAGTGCCCGGAGAGGATGTATATGAAAAAGTTCAAGCATAAGTCGACATACTATCTTATGCGTGACGTGCAGCTGTATAGAAAGACCTTATCCGGCATGCTGGGACGTTGCGTGGCCAAGAGGGAAGTCCAGAAGATCCTGGAGGAAGTCCACTCAGGGGAGTGCAGAAGCCATTCAGGGGGCAGAACCTGGGAAGGAACTCGCGCAGCACAAAGAGAAGTGGGGCGGTTTGGCCCTTCAAGGAGTGCCATCCTCACCTAGCATTCGCCTGAATATCTTGCGTGCAGGTGCGCATGCGAGATCAGCTCTCACCAAGCTAGGCGAGTGGTCGCCCAGCCAGACATTCGCCCTTCAGGGGTCTTTAAGGTGGCGAGTGCGTTGAGCTCCCGACACTCGCCCCCTTTAGCCGAGTGATGCTCTCACAGATCACTCGCCCAGCAGGGCCCAAAGGTAAATTACCTGGATGCCCTCAGAGGTCTGCATTTTGCTATTCAGAACACCGGAGTTTGGCTATTAGCAGACCAGACCAGGGTGTTTTCAGTAATTCCAGACCAGCAGAAGTTGGTTTATTTGCAGGCTGTTTTCAGAAATCTATAAATAGACCCAAGGGGGTACCTCAGATGGCATGCTTACTTGTCTCTCAATCTCTTAGTGCTTTTCTGAGGTTCCTTAGCCCGATATTTGGTTAAGGAGGGGAAGCGCTCTGTGATCTTCCGGGTGTGTAGTGGATCCTTCATGTCGAGCCCTTGGGTTTGTTCCCAGTCCTTTTCTCTTTGGTTGTTCGGCTGGCGAGAGAGTAGTAAGTGTGTGATCACCCCTTCCCCAAGGGTAAACTCCATAGAGACCGAGTTTTCGGTTTCAACAGTATCCTTCTACCAGAAGTACTCCTGAAGAAGTAGGGAGTATATATGAATATTATTTAACAAAACATATACCTGATATAAATATATACATGCGCAAGGCTAATACATAGGTAGTAATATCTGACGTATCTCTAGCGTCTAAGATATTTATCTATCACTACATCAGGGGCTTGTCCATGCTGGAGATCTAAAGCGAAATCCTCCAAGGGTGCTTCTCGGCCCTGCTGACCTCTCCTACCAGCTCTACCTTTACGGCCTCTCTGGCCCTGTCCTCGATGGGTAGTAGGTATTCAAACCTGAATGAACTTCACAGGCCTTCAAGCCACGGACACATCACATGCATTCACATCCGCGCATGTTGAAACCAAAAACTTGGTCTCTCGTGAAGTTCGGGGTCCCAAGAAAAGGGTGACCTCACACCTACTACACTCAGGAGAACGTCACAGGCCAAAGGCTCAGGAAACTAGGAACAGACCCTCAGGTCTAGCATGGAGGTCCCACCTCACACCCGGAAGACCTTTGAGATCTCCCCCTCCCTAGCCAATGCTGAGATAGGTGCCTTGGAGGAAGAAAGCAAGGGGATTGAAGTGATGAAGAAGTGATGCTCTCCAAGGCACCCCTAAGGGTCTATATATAGTTTTCTGAGAATGGTCTGCCAATAGCCAACCTCCACCGCTCTGAAATTACTGAAAACACCCTGAGTTGGTCTGCCACAACCAAACTCTGCTGTTTTGAACAGCTATTCGCAGCCCACCAGGGGTAATCCCTCAAGCCGGGCAAGCAGGGCGGTTAGGCGAGATGAGACCGGGCTGGCTGGCTATTGAGCGAGCACAGGCCAGGAGAGAAGCGGGTTGGGCGAGACAGCGACCTGGGAGAGACGGGCTGGCTGGGCGAGACGGCGGCCTGGCGAGACGGTGGAATGCGAGCTGGCTAGGCGAGATGATGGCGGCCTGGCGAGATGACGCCCTGCGAGCTAGCTAGGTGAGACAACGATGGCCTGGGGCGAGAGCGAGCTTGCGGCCTAACGATCCGGCGGCCTGCGAGCTGGCGGTGGCCTGGGCAAGACCAGCGGCCTGGCGAGAGAAAAGGCCTAGCAAGACGGGTGGCCTGGTGAGAGCGAGCTGGCGGCCTGCGAGCTGGAGGTCTGGGGTGAGAGCGAGTTGGCGGCCTGCGAGCTGGCGGCGGCCTGGGCGAAACCGGCGACCTGGCGAGAGCGACGACCTGGCGAGATGGGTGTCCTGGCAAGAGCGAGCTGGCGGCTTGGGGCGAGATGGGCGGCCTAGCGAGTGGCTACTAGGGCGAGACCGGCTGGGGCGACCCGTCAAAGGGATCGGGGGAGATAAATATTTCCTCCCCCCTACTAGTATATTCTTAGGGTTAAGCCTAAATTGGCCACCAAGAGTTCATAACTCTCCAAAAGCTTAAAAACTGCATAGCTAGTCTTGCGCCTGCTGGAGGACCCCCACTCTGCGAATATGAGGTTGTACATAATCCCCACTCTTTTCGAGATTTGCACAAGCTCGGAAATAAACATCCAACCCAACGTATTCGCTGAGTGTAATTCTCTTGCGCGGTCAAAAAGATATAGCCTCCTTGAGTCGAGTTCATACAACCTCTACGAGGGGTCAACCTGTCATGCTAGCTAATGAGAGCCTGGGTGGCGAGATCCTCCCCTGGGTGAGAAACATGACCTCCCCGAGGGGCCAACCTGTCATGCCAGCTAATGGGAGCCTGGGTGACTAGACGACATCGAGGTAAAAAGAACTTGGCCTCCCCGAGGCATCAACCTGTCACGCCAGCTAATTGGAGCCTGGGTGATGAGACGGCCTCAGGGGAATCATCTCAGAGCTAAAAAGAACGTAGTCTCCACGAGAGATCAACCTGCCCTGCCAGCTAGTAGGAGCCTGGTCAGCGGAATCATCTCAGAGCTAAAAGGACTTAGCCTCCACGAGAGATCAACCTGCCCTGCCAGCTAGTAGGAGCCTGGTCAGCGGAATCATCTCGGAGCTAAAAAGGACTTAGCCTCCATGAGAAATCAACCTGCCCTGCCAGCTAGTGGAAGCCTGGTCAGTGGAATCATCTCGGAGCTAAAAGGACTTAGCCTCCACGAGAGATCAACCTGCCCTGCCAGCTAGTGGGAGCCTGGTCAGCGGAATCATCTCGGAGCAAAAAGGACTTAGCCTCCACAAGAGATCAAACTGCCCTGCCAGCTAGTGGGAGCCTGGTCAGCGGAATCATCTCGGAGCTAAAGGACTTAGCCTCCACGAGAGATCAACCCGCCCTGCAAGCTAGTGGGAGCCTGGTCAACAGAATCATCTCGGAGGTAAATGGACTTAGCCTTCATGATAGATCAACCCGCCCTACCAGCTAGTGGGAGCCAGGTCAGCGGAATCATCTCGGAGATAAAAGGACAACCTCCATGAGAGATCAACCTACCCTGCCAGCTAGTGGGAGCCGTGTCACCGGAATCATCTCGGAGCTAAAAGGACTTGGCCACCACGAGAGATCAACCTGCCCTGCTAGCTAGTGGGAGCTTGGTCAGCAGAATCATCTCGGAACTAAAAGAACTTAGCCTCCACGAAAGATCAACCTGCCCTGCCAGCTAGTGGGATCCTGGTCAGCGGAATCATCTCGGGGCAAGGCCTTGATCACAAATGTTTTCCCACGGTCTTTTTCATTAATCATAGTTGATACAATGTAAGCAAAGTTCATTACAAGAGATGATTTATTTCATGTACCTCCCTCTTTTCTCGTGCATCAAAGGATCCCTCCCCGGGTGCCCACATCAACCCTGTCCTCACACCTCTCCCCTTCTACCTCAGGTTGGACTTCTTCAATCCGTACCGGATCTTGCGGTCGTTGAGGCTGTGGTGCCGGAGCTCCTGTCCATCTCAACTTCTGGAATTTGGGGTAAGTAGCTGTTGTATTACCCTCCTCATGGTGGAACTCACAGTAGGGTAACTCTTCTCTAACTCTTCCTCTTCCCGCGCGGTTCCTCCCCTCCCTTCGACTGATCGTCATCGCTTGTTGCGGTGGGGGTAGGAGCTGCCTAGGCGCTTGCCTTTGGAAGTTGTATCTTCCTTGTCCTCCTTGAAAATCCTCCCCACCCTGGATGAGGCCTCTCCATGGACCCTTAACGGGCCCTCCCTGATCCTCCAACCAGGTTCTCGACCTTCTTGAGGTCCCTGGAACCCCTGAGCTCTCTGCTCTTCTCTCCTCCTTCCCTCTTGATGTCTCGAGCCACCTTGCTCCTTTGAATCCTCCTCTGTCAACCTTGGCAACTTCTTGACAAATGCCGGGTTGGCTGCCTCCATGGCTATCTCTTCTATTGCCCTTTCCATCAGCTCCTCGAAAGAAAGGGGGGCCTTTCGGGTAAGTCTCATCTTGAAGAACCCTTCGCGCAACCCCACTGTGAACGCCATCTGGAGGGCATACCCCGGCATCTCCCAGATATCCAGGATCTCCTCTTGGAACCTGTCAATGTAGTGGGCCAGCGACTTCTTGGCCCCCTGCCTTATCAGGAAGATGGACTGAGGACTCTTCTTCCTCTTCTTGGAGGTGGAGAAGCGAAGCTGAAAGCTCCAGCTCAAGTCCTCGAACCTATAGATCGATTTCGGTGGGAGTTGGTGGAACCAGTCTCTTGCCTTGTCCCTCAATGTGATTGCGAAGAGACGACACTTGAAGGCATCCGTCATCGGCCTGATGGGGACGACATCCTCAAACCACTGTATGTGTTGGATGGGGTCATCCTTCCAAGTATAGTGGGCCATGTCAGGCTCTCTGAACCCCTCGGGAATGGGAGCCGAGATGATCATCTCGCTGAAGGGTGACCCCCTCATTGGTGGTCTCGTGAGCTCTACTCACGCGACCTGGTCACCTGGGAGGCAAACACTCGCCGGGCTGGGGAACAGCTCCCAGCCGGGGAGGTCTCGCTCGACCCCCTCTCCCATTCTTTCCTTCTCAGGTCTTCTTCCTGGTGCACTTCCTTCTCCCCTTGCTGGGGTCATCTCTCCTATGCCCCTGGGAGGCAGCTCGCCGAGACTACTCTGGGTTAGCTCGTCGAGACCCCTGGGAGCCAGTCCCTAGGGGGTGGGGGTTGAGCTGTTAGCCAGAGGGCAAAACTTCGCAGCATCTCCATGATGCCTAGGATGGGTGTCATGAACTCTTCTCTCTCTACAAAGGTACCTGGGTTGGGGAGCTCGCTGAGATCATCACTACCTCCCTGATCTTCAGCCATGATACTCTCCCGAGATCTTCTGTGCTGGTCACTCTCCACGCTCAACGCACCAAAATGTTGAAACCAAAAACTTGGTCTCTGGTGGAGTTCGGGGTCCCAAGAAAGGGGTGACCTCACACCTACTACACTCAGGAGAACGTCAAAGGCCAAAGGCTCAGGAAACTAGGAACAGGCCCTCGGCTCTAGCGTGGAGGTCCCACCTTACACTCGGAAGACCTTTGAGATCTCCCCCTCCCTAGCCAATGCTGAGCTAGGTGCCTTGGAGGAAGAAAGCAAGGGGATTGAAGTGATGAAGAAGTGATGCTTTCCAAGGCACCCATAAGGGTCTATTTATAGTTTTCTGAGAATGGTCTGCCAATAGCCAACCTCCACCCCTCTGAAATTACTGAAAACACCCTGGGTTGGTTTGCCAACAGCCAAACTCCGCTGTTTTGAACAGCTATTCGCAGCCCACTAGGGGCAATTCCTCAAGTTGGGCGAGCAGGGCGGTTAGGCGAGCTGAGGTCGGGCTGGTTGGCTGCTGAGCGAGCACAGGCCAGGCGAGAAGCGGCTTGGGCGAGAAGGCGGCCTGGGCGAGACGGGCTGGCTGGGCGAGACGGCGGAATGCGAGCTAGCTATGCGAGATGACGACGGCCTGGCGAGACGGCGGCCTGTAAGCTAGCTAGGCGAGACGACGGCGGCCTAGGGCGAGAGAGAGCTTGCGGCCTGATGAGCTGGCGGCCTGGGCGAGACTAGCGGCCTGGCGAGAGCGATGGCCTGGCTAGACAGGTGACCTGGCGAGACGGGCAACCTGACAAGAGCGAGCTGGCGGCCTGTGAGCTGGTGACCTTGCGAGCTGGCGGCCTGCGAGCTGGCGGCTGCTTGGGCGAGACCGGCAGCCTGACAAGACGGGCGACCTTGAGAGAGCGAGCTGGCGACTTGAGAGCTGGCGACCTGGGGCGAGAGCGAACTGGCAGCGGCCTGGGGGAGACGGGCGGCCTAGCGAGCTGGCTACTAGGGCGAGACCGGTCGGGGAGACCCCTCAAAGGGGCCGGGGGGTGACAAATATTTCCTCCCTCTACTAGTATATTCCAAGGGTTAAGCCTAAATTTGCCACCAAGAGTGCGCCAGCTCGTATTCGCAGAGTGGGGGTTCTCCAGCAGGCGCAGGGCTAGCTATGCAGTTTTTAAGATTTTGGAGAGGTTTTGCTCTCTTGGTGGCCAATTTAGGCTTAACCCTTGCAATATACTAGTAGGGGGGAGGAAATATTTCTCCCCCCCCCCAGCCCCTTTGAGGGGTCACCCCGGCCGGTCTCGCCCTAGTAGCCAGCTCGCCAGGCCGCCCGTCTCGCCCAGGACGCCGCCAGATCGCTCTAGCCCCAGGCCGCTATCTCGTAGGCCGCCATCTAGCTCTCGCCAGGCCACCCGTCTCGCCAGGTCATCGCTCTCGCCAGGCCGCCGGTCTTGCCCAGGACGCCGCTAGCTCGTAGGCCGCCAGCTCGTCAGGCCGCCAGCTCGCTCTCACCCCATGCCGCCAGCTCGCAGGCCGCCAGCTCGATCTCGCCAGGCTGCCCATATCGTCAGGCAGTAGCTCTCGCCAGGCCGCTGGTCTCGCCCAGGCCACCGCCAGCTCGCAGGCCGCTAGCTCGTCAGGCCGCAAGCTCGCTCTCGCCCCAGGCCGTCGTCGTCTCGCCTAGACAGCTCGCAGGCCGCCGTCTCGCCAGGCCATCGTCGTCTCGCATAGCCAACTCGCATTCCGCCGTCTCGCCAGGCCGCTGTCTCACCCAGCCAGCCCGTCTCGCCCAGGCCGCCGTCTCGCCTAAGCTGCTTCTCGTCTGGCCTGTGCTCGCTCAACAGCCAGCCCGCACGGCCTCAGCTCGCCTAACCGCCCTGCTCGCCCGGCTTGAGGGATTGCCCCTGGTAGGATGCGAATAGCTGTTCAATACATCAGAGTTTTGCTGTTGGCAGACCAACCCAGGGTGTTTTCAATAATTTCAGAGCGGTGGAGGTTGGCTATTGGCAGACCATTCTCAGAAAACTATAAATAGACCCTTAGGGGTGCCTTGGAGAGCATCACTTCTTCATCACTTCAATCCTCTTGCTTTCTTCCTCCAAGGCACCTAGCTCAGCATTGGCTAGGGACGGGTAGATCTCAAAGGTCTTCCGGGTGTGAGGTGGGATCTCCACACTAGAACCGAGAGTCTGTTCCTAGTTTTCTGAGCCTTTGGCCTGTGACGTTCTCCTGAGGGTAGTAGGTGTGAGGTCACCCCTTTCTTGGGACCCCGAACTCCACGAGAGACCAAGTTTTTGGTTTCAACAACGCACACTTACCCTATGTCGACATATTATGGACCGCTTCTCTTTAAGCAGGGTAGCGAGCCCCACGTGCCTCACTGATGTGGTCGTCGGTGATAGTAGCCAGTCTTGCCACTTCTGGGGGTGGTCGTACCGCACAACCCAGAACCTAAGGTATAACCCCGTGTACTCTTGGATGTAAGCGACATCCTGCGATTAAACATTTTGGCCGACCAGCGGAGAAAACCCAACAGAAAAAAAAAACATAACGGTCGCTCATCCGTGGTACTCATCTCTGTACAACCCCGTATCCAGCGAGTGGGCTAACAGGAGCCAAACCGGCCGGCTAAGAACTCCCCAGAGCCCCAGGCGAGTTCAGCGGAGCATGCCGAGCCCAGCGTACTGAGTATGGGCTGGGCAATCGTCGGGCCGAGCTCGGAGTTCGTGGAGCTGAGCCCAACGAAAGGTAGTCAATGGAACGGGCGAGCAGATCCGGCCGAGTACGTGCGTGCCCGGAGCCAAGAGGCGGGCGAATGCCAGTACGCCTGTCGCCCGCGAGCAGAGGCTTCAGAGCCAACTCGCCCAGGCCCAAGGCGAGGCGAGTCAGGCCTGTGGCGTTTAGAAAGGCGAGTTCACTCAATGACTTCTCCCGTGGCGTTGAGTGAGGCGAGCTAGGCCTATGGTATTGAGCGAGGCGAGCTCCCTTAGGGCGAGAATCCTCACCTCCTTCTACCTCGGCATGGGGTGAAGCTTTCCCGCTCTAGTACTCGTCGCCCTTGCCGAACAAACGCTATCTCAAGGCCAGCTCGCCACTCAGCTGTGGTGTATTTTTACCATATTACCCCCTCTGGACTGCCTATAGTCCTCGAAAACAGTGAAGGTTGGATATTTGCAGACCGTCTTTTCCTATAAATAGGACCCAAGGGGTACCTAAGATGGACACGTTCCTTGTGCATGGCCTTCTAGTGCTTTCTGAGGTACCTTAGCTTCAGCACTTAGCTAAGGAGGGGAAGCGCTCTTCGATCTTCCGGGTGTGTGGTTGGACCTCCGTGCTGGAGCCTTGGGTCTGTCCCTGGTCCTTTTTCCTTAATCTTTTGGGCTCGTGAGGAGAGGAGTAAGTGTGCGTTCACCCCTTCCCCAAGGGTCGAACTCCTCAGAGACCGATTCTTCGGTTTCAACATTTTGGTGCGGTGAGCGTGGAGCGTGGTCAGCACAGAAAATCTTCCGCAAGTTCGATGGCAAGGGATGAAGGGCAAGATTAAGGCAGGGCGAACTCACCACCCCCTCCCCCTCTCGCGGTGGCAGGAATGTCCGCGGAGCTCAGGGAGGAAGTGCTCGGGCTTGTCAGGGTCGCCCTCGGCATGCGAGCCGAGAGCACGACGCCGATAGTCCCCGTGGTCGCCGATCCGGCGCTGGGCAACGACGCGCCCATTAAGCGAGCTGGGAAGGAAGTCGCGAGCGAGGGGGAGCGCGAGCCGAGGGGGCGAGTCCTTTTTCCGGGTTCGGCAGGCGAGTACCACTTTGGCGAGACAGTGGGGAGGGAGTTCCCAACTCGCCCAGCTGAAGGAGGAAGCCCCTTCAGCGAGTTCGTTTCTTCTGCCCCAGTTCCAGAGGGGTTCCGAGAGCCAGAGATGTCCTACTACTCAGGGAAGGGAGATCCGGTCCTACACATCAAGTGATTTGAGGACGTGGTCTCAATCCGACAGATGTCGGATGGCTTCAAGTGCAGGCTTTTCTCCATTACCTTCAGGGAGAAAGCGAGAGAGTGGTTTCATAAGCTCCCAGTCGGCTCCGTCTACTGCTTCGAGGACCTGCGTCGGGGGTTCATGTTAAGGTTCACCACCTCCAAGAAGAGGAAGAGGGAGGCCGAGTCCTTGTTCCGTACCAGCAAGGAACAGGGGAGACCCTGGGAAGTTACCTGGACAGGTTTCAGGAGGAACTGTCCCAGGTGCAAGAGATCTCAGGGCACACCATGATGGTGGCCTTCAACCTGGGTCTCCAGCCTAGGTTCTTCGCCATTGAGTTGAAGAGGATGCCTCCAGTATCTTTTGAGGCACTCCTGGAGGGGGCGGCAAGGGAGGCTGATATGGAGGCAGCACACCCAGAGTTTTCCCGGAGGTTGGCCAGGTGGGCCGTAGAGGAGGAGAAGCAAAGGGGTGGCCGAGCCCAGGAGGAGAGAAGGGTCAAGCCTCGGTAGAGAGAGCAGCAGCAGCAGCCCAGGTGGGGGCGTCAGGAACCAAACAACCCGTTGGGTTGGAGGCAGGAGTGGCAGGATAAATGGCCACGAAGGGGTTATCAGGGAGGAGATAACCGCCAAGGTGGGCGCGGCCAGTTTTACCCCCAGGGGGGAGGCAGGGTCAGAGACCCCCCCTTCCTGATCAGGAGGAAGCCATGGCTATCACCCTGGGGGGGAGAAGGAGAGGACAACTAAGGAGGAGGAGGGAGGTCAGGATAGACCTACCCTACTGTGACTACCATCAAGAGGAGGGGCACACGGCGATCACGTGCCCAGAGTTTCTCGAGATACGGGGAAATAGGGAGCAGCAACAGCAGCAGCAGAACCGCTAGGAAGTGCGGATTGAGGAAGTCCGGCCTCAGGCGAAGGGAGACCGTTGCGAAGACCGGGCTGATGTGGGGACCCGAGGAGGGATCAGAGTGATCCATGGTGGGGTGGGGGTCAAAGCTTCCCAGAAAGCGAGCCTCTGCACCATGTACCGAAGGAGCATCGGCTCCACATCCCAGACCCACCCCCAAAGGAGAGGATCACTTTCTCAAGGGAGGACATGTCGGGTCATGAGGACCCCTTCTGCAATGCGCTAGTCATCCAGATGGCCATCGAGAATTTCACGGTCTCCCGGATCCTCATTGACAACGGGAGCTCCGTCAACATCATCTTCAAGAAGCCCTTCGACGCCATGCAGGTAGAGGCCAAGAGGGTGCTGGCCTCCGATGGGCCTCTCTTCAGTTTTTCAGGGGAGAGGAAAGAAGTAGAAGGGGGAGTGGGTCTCCATGTCAGCTTTGGGGGGCAGTCCAGGAACTGCTGATTCGTTATAGTAGAGGCCCCCAGCAGCTACAATGCCATTTTTGGACGGCCCCTCATCAGCGCCTTCCGCTGCGTCCCCTCCTCCTTCCATCAATACCTTAAGTTCAACGCTGAGGGGATCCAGGTCCGAGTCCGCGGTGACCCCAAGGCGGCTCGAGAATGTTACGCGACGGCAATAAACTCCATTTTTTGGCAGGAGTAGGCCGAGGAAATGGGGAGGATGATGGAAGAGGTGGATGGACAGGAGGTCGGAGAAAAAATCAGGAAGGAAGAAGGGATGGAGGGGGAGGCCCGCAAGGAGGTACCCCATGAGGAGTCGATCGAGGAGATGGACGTGGAAGGAGGGGAGGTCCTTGCTCTAAGAGGGGAGGATATGTCTGAATGAGAGGAGCAGTCCCGGTTGGAGGCCGCCGAGGAAGTGATAGAGATGGAAGTTCTCACCCAGGGTGGCAGGCTGGAGAAGGTCCGCATCAGCGGGGGGTTGACCCCGAAGGATCAAGGCAGGATGCTGGAGTGCATCCAGAAGAATGTGGACATCTTTGCCTGGAGCGCGACCGAGATGCCTGGGATCGATGCTGACATCGTCTGCCACCGCCTCAACCTAGACCCAGAGGCTCACCCCATCCAACAAAAGAGGAGGTCCGTCACAGACAAGCTGGTCAAACCAATCAGGGAGGAAGTCGCCAAGCTCCTCAAGGCCGGCTTCATTTCCGAAATTCAATACCCTGGCTGGGTCTCAAATGTTGTAATGGTAAAAAAAAAAGGGGACGGCTGGTGGAGGATGTGTGTAGACTTTTCACTTCTTAATAAATCATGCACAAAAGATTGTTACCCCTTGCCTAGAATCGATGTGCTGGTAGACTCAGCCGTTTGTTTTTCAGTAATGAGTTTTTTAGATGCTTTTTCAGGTTATCATCAGATCAGGATGCACCCTCCCGACATAAAGGATGTCTCATTCATCACAGGAGATGGGTGCTACTGCTACAAGATGATTCCTTTTGGGTTGAAAAATACAGGGGCAACATACCAGAAGATGATGGACCTTGTATTCCAGGGACAGAAGGGGAGGAACCTAGAAGTATACGTGGATGACTTGATGATAAAGAGTCGGGGGATCGACTCTCACCTCCGGGATCTGGAGAAAACCTTTGACACCTTGTGTAAATACAAGATGAGGTTGAACCCCCTAAAGTGTGTCTTTGGGGCCAGCAGGGGAAAATTCCTGGGACATCTGCTCACTCCCACGGGAGTAGAACCAAATCCTGATAAAGTCATGGCAATAATAGAGCTGGGGGCTCCCCGGAATACCAAGGATGTCCAACGGCTAACGGGGAGGCTGGCCGGGCTTAGCAGGTTTCTCTCCAGGGCTGGAGAAAAGTTCTCCCCTTTCTTCAGAGCGTTAAGGGGGGCAAGAAGTTTTAATGGTCCGAGGAGTGCGAGGAGGCATTCCAGGAACTGAAGAAATAACTCACCCAGCCCCCTCTCCTTCAAGGGCCCAAGGAAGGGGAGGACTTATTCCTGTATCTAGGGTTTGGGGCCGAAGCTCTCAGTTGGTTCTTGTCAGGGAAGAAGGCAAGAAGCAGCTGCCAATCTATTACGTAAGTAGGATTCTGAGGAAGGCGGAACTTTGTTACCCCATCTTAGAAAAATTGGCCTTCGCCCTAATCATCTCGGCCCGAAAACTCAGACCTTACTTCCAGGCACACTCCATCCAGGTGGTGACTTACCACCTCCTCTGCAACATCTTCGAGGGGGTGTAGCACTCGGGGAGACTCGCCAAGTGGTCGGTAGAATTGAGCGAGTTCGACATCTCCTTTGTCTTCTGACTTGCAATCAAGGCACAGGCGATGGCTGACTTCCTGGCTGACTATGTGGTCGAGGTAGCAGAGGACAAACTCACTCATCCCGTCCCTTGGAAAGTGATGGTTGATGGGGCGTCAGGGAAGCACTCCTTGGGGGGTCGGGGTCGTCTTGGAAAGCCCCTAAGGGACTAGGATTGAACAGATAGTGGTGATACATTTTTTCATAACCAACAATCAGGCCGAGTACGAGGCAGTGATCGCAGGGCTGCGCTTGGCCAGAGAGCTAGGAGTGCATGATGTAAAGGTCCTCACTGACTCCATGGTGGTAGCCTCCCAGGTCAACAGGGAGTTCGAAGCAAGGGAGCATTCCTTGCAACGGTACCTGGCCAAGGTCAAGGGAATCATTGGGGGGTTCCAAACCTTCTCCATTCAACATGTGCCGTGGGAGGAAAATGAACAGGTCGACCATCTTGTCAAGCACGGCCCTCGGGTGGGGGGCACCATCACAGACCTCTTCCACCCATCCTTGGAGGAGGGAGAGTTAATGGAGATAGATCAACGACCCACATGGATGACCCCCTTCACCACCTTTTTGTCCACTGGAGAGTATCCGGAAGGGATGGACAGAAATAAACTCAAGTACAAGTCAGTGTACTACCTCTTGCACGACGGACAACTTTACCGAAAGACTCTCTCGGGGCTGCTGGCTTGTTGTGTGGCTGAGGAGGAGGTGCCGAGGATTTTGGAAGAGGTCCACTCCGGGGAGTGTGGGAGTCACTCGGGGGGTTGGACCCTGGAGGGGAGAATCATCAGGCAGGGCTACTTCTGGCCTACCCTGGGGCGTGATGCCTCTGAATTCGCCAGAAAATGTCATAAGTGCCAACTATTCGCCCCCCTCCAACTGCAACCGGCTCAGCGACTCAGAAGTATCACGGCCCCCTTGCCTTTCGCAATTTGGGGAATGGATCTGGTAGGGCCCTTCCCCCAGGCGAGCGGGCAAAGAAGATTCTTGTTGGTGATGATTGACTATTTCTCCAAATGGATGGAGGTGAAGACGTTTGCCAAGGTGACCTCGCAGATCATCCGAAATTTTGTATGGGGGGAAATCATCTGTAGGCATGGGATGCCCCAAGCCATCTTCACCGACAACAGACCGCAGTTCGCTAGCAACGAGTTCATCAAATTCTGTGGAGAGCTCGAGATTGACCTTAGGTTTACCTCTGTCCATCACCCAAGAAGCAACAGGCAGGTGGAAGCGGCCAATAAGGTCATCGTGAACCTCCTGAAAAAGAAGGTTGAAATTTTGAAATGGAGTTGGGTGGAGAAGCTCCCCTCCGTTCTTTGGGCCCTGAGGACTACCCCCAATACCGCCACAGGGGAGACACCCTTCAAACTATCTCATGGAAGCGAGGCGGTGCTCCCCATCGAACTCGAGGTCTGTACTCCCAGGGTCGTTGAGGCGGAAGCTGGAAGAGAGGAGTGGAAAGTTGAAAACGAGGAGGAACAATGGCTCTCCTTGGACCTGATAGAAGAATTGCGCGACCTATCAGCAGTTTGACAAGAAGAGGTCAAGCGGAGGATGGCTAAGTATTTTGACAAACATGTTCAGGTCAAACAGTTTGTGGAAGGTGACTTGGTCCTAAAGAAGGTAGATGCGGCGGGAAGATCGGCTGCCAAGGACAAGCTCCATCCAAACTGGGAGGGGCCATACATCGTGAAAGAGGCACTAAGATCGGGAGGGTACCACCTCCAAAATGTGGAGTGCGAGACCCTGAGCCACACCTAGAGTGGCGACGACATGAAATGCTTCTATCCCTGAATATTTGTATGTGCTCCCGTTTTTCAATACAATTTGTTTCATTCACTTGAGCCCCTTTTACCTAATAATCGTAACGAGGACATGGGATTTTGCGGAACTTTCATAGCATAATTTCCTAAGCCCTATAGAAATGTTCTAAGTCTTCTCGCTCTGGGGTTAGGTCTCGATTCTCCCGCTGTCAGGCTCCCCCCAAGCTAGAAGGGCAGGGGTCTCGATGGACGTCGTTATGACCCAGGGGCTGAGCCCGGAGGATGTTCAACACCCGCCCTCAGGCTCCCATCTAGCTGGCTGGCCTGGTGGTAGCACCCGGGAGAGGCAAATGTTCTAAGTCTTCTTGCTCTGGGGTTAGGTCTCGATTCTCCCGCTGTCAGGCTCCCTCCAAGCTGGCAGGGCAGGGGTCTCGATGGACGTCGTTATGACCCTGGGGCTGAGCCTGGAGGATGTTCAACACCTGCCCTCAGTCTCCCATCTAGCTGACTGGCCTGGTGGTATCACCCGGGAGAGGCAAATGTTCTAAGTTTTATCGCTCTGGAGTTAGGTCTCGATTCTCCCGCTATCAGGCTCCCTCCAAGCTGGCAGGGCAGGGGTCTCGAATGACGTCGTTATGACCCTAGGGCTGAGCCCGGAGGATGTTCAACACCCGCCCTCAGGCTCCTATCTAGCTGACTAGCCTGGTGGTAGCTCCCGGGAGAGGCAAATGTTCTAAGTCTTCTCGCTCTGGGGTTAGGTCTCAATTCTCCCGCTGTCAGGCTCCCTCCAAGCTGGCAGGGTAGGGGTCTCGATGGACGTCGTTATGACCCTGGGGCTGAGCCCGGAGGATGCTCAACACCCGCCCTCAGGCTCCCATTTAGCTGACTGGCCTGGTGGTAGCACCCGGGAGAGGCAAATGTTCTAAGTCTTCTCGCTCTGGGGTTAGGTCTCGATTCTCCCGCTGTCAGGCTCCCTCCAAGCTGGCAGGGCAGGGGTCTCGATGGACGTCGTTATGACCCTTGGTCTGAGCCCGGAGGATGTTTAACACCCGCCCTCAGGCTCCCATCTAGCTGACTGGCCTGGTGGTAGCACCCGGAAGAGGCAAATGTTCTAAGTCTTCTCGCTCTGGGGTTAGGTCTCGATTCTCCCGCATTCAGGCTCCCTCCAAGCTGGCAGGGTAGGGGTCTCGATGGACGTCGTTATGACCTTGGGTCTAAGCCTGGAGGATGTTCAACACCCGCCCTCAGGCTCCGATCTAGTTGACTGGTTTGGTGGTAGCACCCGGGAGAGGCACATGTTCTAAGTCTTCTCGCTCTGGGGTTAGGTCTCGATTCTCCCGCTGTCAGGCTCCCTCCAAGCTGGCAGGGTAGGGGTCTCGATGGATGTCGTTATGACCCTGGGGCTGAGCCCGGAGGATGTTCAACACCCTCCCTCAGGCTCCAATCTAGCTGGCTGGCCTGGTGGTATCACCCGGGAGAGGCAAATGTTCTAAGTCTTCTCGCTCTGGGGTTAGGTCTCGATTCTCCCGTTGTCAGGCTCCCTCCTAGCTGGCAGGGTAGGGGTCTTGATGGACGTCGTTATGACCCTGGGGCTGAGCCCGGAGGATGTTCAACACCCGCCCTTAGGCTCCCATCTAGCTGACTGGCCTGGTGGTAGCACCCGGGAGAGGCAAATGTTCTAAGTCTTCTCGCTCTGGGGGTTAGGTCTCAATTCTCCCGCTGTCAGGCTCCCTCCAAGCTGGCAGGGCAGGGGTCTCGATGGACGTCGTTATGACCCTGGGGATGAGCCCGGAGGATGTTCAACCCTCGCCCTCAGGCTCCCATCTAGCTGACTGGCCTGGTGGTTGCACCCGGGAGAGGCAAATGATTCTGAGTCTTCCCGCTCCTGGGATAGGTCCCGACTCTCCCACTGTCAGGCTCCCTCCGAGATGGCAGGGCAGGGGTCTCGATGGACGTTGTTACGACCCGGGGGCTGTGCCTGGAAGTGGACACGAGGAAGGCGTGTACAAGCAAACCCACCAGTTAGAAAGGCGAGTTCAGGGGGCCCTGTCCCCCTTAGCTTTCTGCTAAGGGATTTCTGATCTCACCTCTAGTGTAGAGAAGAATGCACCTCCCAGGCGAGCCCGTTCTCACAAAGGTCTGCTCGATAAGGGGTACTTCTCGGTATTTTAGGCGGGCACCGGCGGCGGCCTAACCCCAGACGTGTTTCCTCGTGAATTTTCAACAAAGGAGAGTGAGGAGCGGCTCGCAGGTAAGCAGAGTGCTCGCGAGTCTGACCACGGCCGACGGGCCCCTTGGCGAGCGCGAATCCTAACTCACGTGCATTCTAGCGCCAAAGGTAAAAATAAGATAGAAATTTTTTTATCATTATAGTTTCAAAAAGGGGGGGGGGATAGATTACAAGAGGAATACAGAAAGTGGGGAAGGAGACCCGGTCAGCTCTCACCCTCCTCCCCCGAAGGATGATCCTCCTCCTCGCCTCCGAGCAGCAGCTCCTTGTTCTTCGCCTTGTCAAAAAGGGAACCGAAGCTTTCCTCTTTCCCGCTCGGCGGAGACGGCGGAAATAGGCTCGGTAGCAGGTCTCGGACCGCCACTCCCTCGCAGCCCTCCGCCAGGATCCCCGATCCCCTCATGACGCCCAGGAGTCATTCGGCAGACTCGATCGAGTTAACTCGCAGTCGCTCCATGACCTCCCCCTCGCCAAAAACCCGAGGTTGCTTATAGGGAAAAGGGGGCTCGGCACTGTCCGGGGGGAAAAGGGCTTTCGTCAGCCAACAGACCTCGCTTTGGAGACCCTGGTTCTGCTCCTTTAGCACCTCCACCTCGGCAACATGAGCCTCCTGCTCGTGCAAACTGGCCTCCTGATCAGTGAGGCGGACCCGCAGCTGGGCAACCTCGCCCTCCAGCTCACTAGCACGGGCCTGTAGCACTCTGGCGGACTCGGCATCCTGAAATACAGAGGTCAGATTCTTGGTGAAATGTTTTTCTAAGTTAAAATGAGAGTTGGTCAAATCTTACAAGTCCGCCCGAGGCTTCGTTGAGTAAGTGCTCGACAATGCCGAACCGCCGCTCTGCGTCGGCAGCTCTCTCCGTCGCCAAGTCGCGCTCCTGCTCTGCCTTTTGCAAGAGCTGGCTGAGCTGAAAACCACGATGAACCATCATGTGACGGAGTTCGAAGGCCCGCAGGTGGGCCTGCAGACCCTCGTGGCCTATCTGTCGAGGGGTCATGTTTTTGTAGGCCCCGGCGCCATCCCGGTCGTACAGGCCGAAACCGAGGGCGAACGCGTGGCCCGTGGGAGGCCAGCGAGCTCCCCAGGAGGGGGCGCGAGTAGAGACAAAGACTCAGTGGGCCCCCTCATCCCAGCTCAGCATCGGCTCGCCGGCCGCGTCCTTGCTTCTCCCCCCTTGCCGAAGTGGGAGTGGTCCTTTGGAATGCCTGGATTGCAGGGAACAACCTCCTCCACGGAGGGAGGGGAGGAGGACCCATGCTTCTTCCCGCGGGGGGATGACGCCTCCTTCAGTGGGCTCGCCGGGGCATTGTCAGAAAAAACCTCCGGCGAGCTCATAAATCTGACAAGCGACGAGGGTTGCTGTGGCTGGCCTCGCGAGATCACCCTCACCTTTTTCTGCTTAAGGGTCGAGGGACGGTGGAGCGAGCTCGAGCCGCCTCTTGCTGGAAGGCTTGCCTCTCACCTTCTCTTCTCGGCACGCCTCGGCCGCAGCCCGAGCTCGCTTGATCGGGTCCGAGAATACTCCCGGGTCAGCGAAGGGAGGGTTCACCGGGACCAGTCGCTCCCCTGTAAAAAAGACTTAGTCGAAGAAAAAGGTTTTGACCGACCAGGCCGAGCATGACGAAAAAAAAGTAGGCGTGACATACCTTTGCCAGGAAGGACAGGCGGCAGGGATCCGAGGCCGCGACGGAGGAAGGCGACTTCAAAGTCCTTGTAAAGGAAGAACTTGTGAATCTCGGCATCGTTACCGGACACGGACGGTGGGCGGTACACCTCCTCGCTTTTCTGTAGGGGCGAGAAGGGAATATTACCGAGGTCACCCCAGATGAAGACAATCTTTGACATCCAGTTATGGTTCTTATTGGCGACCTCGCGGATTTTTATGGAAGAGCCGCCGAAGAAGGCGACCCCGTCGGAGTTGGCCTTATAAGAGAAGAGTTTGCGGAAGACGTTCAGATTAAACTCAATCCTCTCTCGGCGGAGGTAGCATGTGAATCCAACTACCATAGCGATGGCATTGGGGTTGAGTTGAGCAGGCACGGCGCCATAATACTTAAGGACCTGGCGGACCTCAGGCCATAGCGGCAGGCGCAACCCCACCTCGAAATGCGAGATGGGGAAGGCGAGCTCATCCTCGAAGAAGGAGTTTATGGCCTCATGCTCCGCCGGGAGGCGGGCCACGAAGCCGGAATGAACATAGTCCGCCACAAACTCGGTGAGCTCGTCCGCCGTGGTATGACCCTCAAATAAGCAATTATCGACGAAGTTCTGGGCGCACTTGACGCGACCATCAGAATCAGGATGTCCTTTTCCCATACTCGCCGAGGGAAGGAAAGCACGCGAGCAGAAGGCAAGGGAGGCAAGAAGGGGAAAAGGTAAGAAGGCAATAAAGGCGTAGCCAGAGGGTAGGTGGGGATCCCTATTTATAGAGAAAGGGGAGGAGAACCTGGGCCGACTGACCAGCCCAGCTCGCTTACTCCGTCTCGGCACTCTCTGCTCGCCGACCTCGGTGAGTCTAGGATGAGGAATTTGAAAAGGCACGCGCCGTTGCATATTCAAAAGAAATAAAACACGTTCGCATAACAAAAACTATACAGTTTATTAGCATAAGGGAAGCAAATTGTCCAGAACAGGAAAAATTCAAAGCACACGCATGGGTCAGGCGACAGCAGGGGCGAGTGACGGTCGGCTCGCAAGGGAGCCGTCCTTAATTACCCCGTTTTCACCGGCACGATGTCGTCGGCCGCTGCGCGAAGAGTTACCGAAGCTGCCCCAGGTTCTTGTTCGCCGCTCGCAAGTTCTCATCAATCTCATCGAAGAGTAGGGAGGAAGACGTCGCCACATATGCCGAGCTGACCCTCGCCTCGCCTGCGAGCTACGCGCACTCCTCTAGCAGCCTGGAATTGTCTTTCTTCAGCTCATGGAGCTCGCGCACTAACTTTTTGAGGACTAGTTGGATTCACCTCGACCGTTCGGGACTATCCATCTCTGAGTCCAGGAAGATGTCTAAGGTACGCGGTGGCGGAAGAGGCGAGTAGCCAGCCCGTTCGGCCGAATCATCAGCCCCAGATCGGCTAGGAAGGCCTGCGCGAGAGAGTCAGGATAACGAGTAGGAGGCGCGAGCACCGATTGAAATCAGACGCAATTCGAGGGGATCAAAGACCTACCTTCAGAATTTCGGGGGGGGGGGGGGAATTGGGAGCGGATGTGTGCTCGGCGTCCTCCCCAGTAGCTGCGGGAGTAGAAGGGGGTTATCGTGAAGGGGTGCGAGCCGGCGACCCCAGTCTCCGCGAGTCTAGCTCCAT
Source organism: Platanthera zijinensis (assembly GCA_039513925.1). NCBI lineage: Eukaryota > Viridiplantae > Streptophyta > Magnoliopsida > Asparagales > Orchidaceae > Platanthera > Platanthera zijinensis. Next base: position 30,315,590 of record CM077090.1, read on the forward strand.
GGTCTCGGCGGCAAGGAGCGATTCTTGCGGACGTGGGTCAAAGGATGGCTCTGGCGCATTGGCAGGAAGATTCTCGGCCCTCGACGTCGAGATCCCGCCACCATGGTCTTGTTCGGTGGTGAGGTCCACAAAGTCTCTACAGTCAGAAGCCAGAGCAGGATGGTTGGAGGAGTCGGAGCCATTAACCAGGGTGTTCTTCAAGTCAGCGAAGATGTGCGCGGCTTCGGGTGGAAAATGCCTCGCCCTCTTCGCCGAGCCAAATTCGATAAAACGGCGAGCCGGAATATTCAGATTGGTCAGGGCCGCAGCACGAAGGGCGGTCTCCTCGCGGGATTTCGTGAGTCGCTCCATGACTTCTTTAGGGAGCGGCATCGCGTCAGGGCTTAAGTAAGGGGAAGGGCAGAGGTCAGCTGGGTACGCTAGGTATGTATTTATAGCCATCGGTGGGACCCACCAAGAGATTCCTTTTGGCTCTTGTCGCACTCGCGGGATACTAGGGGCTTGGATGTTTCTTTCCGAGTTTGTGCCAACCTCGCAAAGAGCGGGGATTATGTACAACCCCGTATCCAGCGAGTGGGCTAACAGGAGCCAAATCGGCCGGCTCAGACCGCCCCAGAGCCCCAGGCGAGTTCAGCGGAGCATGCCGAGCCCAGCGTGCTGAGTACGGGCTCGACAATCGTCGGGCCGAGCTCGGAGTTCGTGGAGCTGAGCCCTACGAAAGGTAGTCAATGGAACGGGAGAACAGATCCGGCCGAGTACGTGCGCGCCCGGAGCCAAGGGGCGGGCGAGTGCCAGTACGCCTGTCGCCCGCGAGCAGAGTCTTCAGAGCTAACTCGCCCAGGCCCAAGGCAAGGCGAGTCAGGCCTGTGGCATTGAGAAAGGCGAGTTCACTCAATGACTTCTCCCGTGGCGTTGAGTGAGGCGAGCTAGGCCTATGGTATTGAGCGAGGCGAGCTCCCTTGGGGCGAGCATCCTCACCGCCTTCTACCTCGGCATGGGGTGAAGCTTTCCCGCTCCAGTACTCGCCACCCTTGCCGAACATACACTATCTCAAGGCTAGCTCGCCCCTCAGCTGTAGTGTTTTTTTACCATATTACCCCCTCTGGACTGTCTATAGTCCTCGAAAAGAGTGAAGGTTGGATATTTGCAGACCGTCTTTTCCTATAAATAGGACCCAAGGGGTACCTCAGAAGGACACGTTCCTTGTGCCTGACCTTCTAGTGCTTTCTGAGGTACCTTAGCTTCAGCACTTGGCTAAGGAGGGGAAGCGCTCTTCGATCTTCTGGGTGTGTAGTGGGACCTCCGTATTGGAGCCTTGGGTCTATCCCTGGTCCTTTTTCCTTAATCTTTTGGGCTCGTGAGGAGAGGAGTAAGTGTGCGATCACCCCTTCCCCAAGGGTCGAACTCCTCAGAGACCGATTCTTCGGTTTCAACAATCTCCATATCGCATTTATTCGTCGAACTTCTCGCACCGGTATGATCAGTCTGCGGAAGTGACTGACCCGCTACAATTTACCTCAAGCAATTTACAAGCAATCAAATTTATCAATTTTGCTAGCATGCACCAGGTCTATAGCGGCTTGCCCTACTATGCTTTAAATAATTTAGGCAAACGATACTTGACTCGACTTTTGACAAAGAGCGTGGGAGCACTTTATTTGAGGCTAACTTAGGAGGAATATTTCAACTCATGTTATCCCCAACTAAGGCTCAACCTATCAAATAATTGCCCGTCAGGGCAGGACCCATGCATAAAATAGTAAATTGCAGGAACAAAAGTATGGTACTAGAAGCTAATGTTAGTATAAGCTGCAGAATTTAAATGCTGTAATGAAATAGGACCAGTATGAAACTGGAATAGTATTGAACTGAAAAAACTGAACTGAAAGTAAGTTTTGAACAAAACTTGACTAGTACGAGACTGGAATAGTATTTTAAATAAAAGAACTAAACTGAAAATAAATAAGCATGACCAGTACGAGATTGGAGTATTGAACAGAAAGTATTGAACTTAAATAAATAAAGAAAACGAACCAGTACGAGACTGAAATAGTATTTAAAAAGAACTGAACTGAAAGTAAATAAGCAGGACCAGTTCGAGATTGAAGTACTAAACTGAAAAAAATAAAGGAATTGGACTAGTACGAGAGTGGAATAAATCATTAAAAAATAGTTAGTACTCAAATCACTCCATATACAAGGCTTCAATTCCATCTCCGTTCTCAGGATATAAGTTCAGTTCCATCTCCGTTCTCAGAAGGCAAGTTCAGTTTCATCACCGTTCTTAGGAGGCAAGTTCAGTTCCATCTCCGTTCTCAAAAGACAAGTTCAGTTCCTTCTCCGTTCTCAGGAGGCTTCTTTGGGATTTCACCCATTATTAAGATCCGATAATAATTCAGTTACGCCTTTTTTACTTCACGGCTTAATCGGATCAGGGGGCTTATTTAAGAGTTACCCTTTATTATTCGTCGAGAATGATTAACAGTTCAATTGCTTGTACTCCCATTTTCCGAGTCTGTCCAAGTTACCCGAGAGTCAGGAAAGGAAACGAGGCGCTCCGCGGTTTCACAAACCCTGACACACTCAGAGCTTGCCTCAACCACTCTTGTAGGTAAAACAGTTTGAACTTATTAATTAGTATGAGAGATAGTCGCGCGCTCCAATTTTCACTACGAGAAAATCAGATGTATTAATTTTTTAGTGCGACCCTAGGCTCCATTAAATTGAAAAAAAAAACTCCAATTTTTTACCAGGATTTTCAAATTTTAATACAACTTTTAGGCAGGCCTAAGATGAGCATACAAATTTTCTCAAAATTTTTTGAATAATTTTAGGCCTCTAATTTGACTAATTAAAACTCATTTGAACTTTTGAAAATACCAAAACAGTTCCAAAAATTGTCAAAAAAATTTTGGAGAAAGCCCTCATTGAGGGGAACAACTTTTATATTCAACACTTTTTTCTTAGGATCCTATAATTTTTATAAAAAATATGCAAGGTTCTGATTTAATAATGGTCTGCATATAGCAAATCAAAGCCCATCCTGCGGCCAGGCTTTCACCAGATAGAGCAACTGGCCAACGTTTCCCCATAGTGGATTGGTCGCGGATCTGTTGTGGGTGGCACAAAAGATGAGGCGGGGGGGGGGGAGGAAATCACGGTCGTTCATCTCATCACTATTAGATGAACGGTGGTGATCCTTCCCCACCAGAGAAGGAGGCGGTGGCCCTCTGCCACCGCCGACCGGCCATTGCCGGGGGCCTCCCTCCCGCCCCCCCCCCCCCCTTGATCGACTCGTCGGGGGCCGACAAGCTTCTGGGCTGTGGTCCGGCAGCCTGTCGCTGCCGGCCACCACCGGAAATCGAGAAACCAAGAGCAGGGTGGCAGCGGCTCTGCTCCCAGCACAACCGCGCAACCCTGCCTCTCTGGTGACCACTCTAGCCACTAGACCACCCCCGGCCAGCACGCTGGGGGCAGTGCTCCTCCCTAGCGGTGGCCCCGACGACTTGCCGCCGCCAGAGCAAAAACAGAGAAAAGCTCTATTTCTCGGGTGTCGCCGGAGTGGCATTTTCCGGCGGCACCTCGGCCTTCCACCGTCGGGGGTGGATATCCCCGATGGACTATACCTTCCCCAGCACCACCACCGGCGCTGGAAGAGGTTAGCTTCCTGCAGCCACCACCCAACCTGGAGTTTGGGTCGGGTGGTGCCGGCGACGCTCCGGCCGCCGCGAGGCCCATGCAGGATGTCCAAAAATTCAGAAAGGGGGAGGGGATAAGGTTCCACTTATGGTGGCGTGGCTCGGGAGGTGCCGACCTGAGCTGCAATTAAAGGTGGCAGAGGGGGGCTCGGGTTGGCTTTTCCCGCGAACTAGGGTTTCAGTGAGCGCTCCCTAGGATCGGGTAGGCCGCTGTGGAGGAAAAGAGGCTGTGCAGTTCCATTTATAGGCTTAGGGAGGGTGGCCACCCCTCCCCTAGCCGATGTGGGACTAATCCCATAAGGGGAGGAGCTCTTCTCCTCCCCTCCACTTGTCTTGGCCATGTTGCATTATCCTAGGGCCTCTAGGTGGCAGTCATCCAAGGAGATAGGGGATGGGCTTGCGCCTTGGTTCTTAAGGAGAGAAAAGAGGAGGGGAGGAAGGAATTGGGCCTACCTTGGCCCATGGCTCATCTCCATCAAGTGGCTGGTTTGGTGGCCCAAGGTGTGAGAAGGGGCAGGGCTTTAGCCATTAATGAAGAGGGGGTGAGCACCTCTTTGGGGAAAAATTCCAAAAATTGGGGTTTTAAGGGGGGGGGGGTTGACCAAAGAAAATCCTAGGTGGGTCCCCTATGCTGGTCAAAGTGAGTCTATGACATCGGGAGTCGGGTCAAAGTTGCGGTGTTGTGTCATAATTTGTGTGTGCACTCTTTTTGGTGCACAACTATGCTTGATTTGACCACGGGTTGACAATCCATCACTTAAATTGACTGAAACATACTCGGTTGACTTCGTATTGATCATACAAGTTCAACGTCACTAATTGGTGTTGAATCAGAGTTCGTTTGCTAATTATCCAAAATCTACGCGTCGCAATGCGCCAAAACGGTCAAATTGCTGATATTCGTCGTTCGACTTCGAATTGCGATGCAACGAGTTTCAATGCATTCATATTGACTATACGAAGTCATAGGGACTAACAGAACTCAAAATCGGAGTTCTCTAGGTCAATATCCAAAAATCACGTTCCCTTGACGTTTTTACGAGAAAGGCTATACCCACCATATGACCTTGGAGTTTAACGGGACGAGTTCCAATGCATTCGTATTGACAATACGAAGTCAAAGGAACTGACAGAACTCTAATCAGAGTTCTCTAGCTCTGTATATATCATTTCTAGGGTTATCTTCCACCCGGTATGGGCCACGAGTAGAAGTTCGGGTCACTTTTATTAGGCCAATTTGAGTTTCGGTGGCCCAATAAAAGTCAGGATGTTACACATGCGTACTTGGGCGCGTTGTATGGTTTGGTTTCGCTACACGATGCGCCTTCATGCGCATGGGGGCGGAAAATATTTGATTTATGGATTTTTATTTGAGTCCAATCTTGATTCTTCGTGTCAGGGTTCGAAATGTACTGCGAGACCGATGCTTCTGCGTTCTTCTCTTACCGACGATCAGGTTGCGATTTGGAGAAGGTTCGGTTTGTCTGCCGACCTTGAGGAGAAGACACGGCGCGTTGAAGAGAAGGTTCAAAATCCTCCTCGCGGTTGGTTGATGATCTGTGAGACTACTTTTATGTTGGGTTTTCGGTTCCCACCATGCGAGGAAGTGGTCGAGATTCTGAAATTTTTTGGCGTCTCGATTTCCCAATTTAATCCACTGAGAGTAGTGCCTCATGAGATTGGTTGTCTTCTTTCGTGAACATGGCGAGAAACTCACTTTGGATTGCTTCCAAGATTGGTGCGACATTCACTCTGATGGTGGTGAGCGTGTTGAAATTCATAGCAACAAGAGCTGGCTTGATTTTGAGACTCTGATGGACCGCCGTCACGGAAACACTTTATTTGGGTATGTCAAGAATTCTTGGGGTTTGCCGGAGCTATGAAATGCATTGCCTGATCATTGACGCTTCCAAAAGGGGAAGGAGCGGGAGTTTTCCCCAGTGATAGGATTTTCAGAGCTCCGTGAGTTGGCGAATCAGTTGTTTAACATTTCCTCGTTCGTGGAAGAGAAACGTTTGTTTCGGTGTAGTATTTCTTCAAATTTCGGGCGGATTACCGAGATATCTTCGGATTGCGATCGGAAGAGGAATGCCATTGCAACCCCTCGTAGTGACGATGGGTACGGTGCCTTGTTTGATTTCTCAGGGTAAGACTACTCCTTCTGATGGTTGAGGCGGGCCTACTCCCGAGGTACAGGTGCTCCGATGTTCTGCCCCCCCCCCCTCCTCCCCCCCCCGTCTCCCCCTGCGGAGTCGACTGCCCCGAGGTTGTCTTCTTCTTTGAAGGCGATGAATGAAGTGGTAAGCGAGTTTGATTGTTTTTGGTTCTCCTCTATTTTTTTTTATTTGTACTGATTTTTTCTCCGTCTTTTTCTTGTAGATCGAGGCCCAAGTTCAGATTGTCGTTACTTGGAATGATAATTAAGTGGGCTTGATGGATGGGTATCTGGCTTTTCAGGAGAAGTTCGGACGACGGCGAGCTCACTTGCTACTTTGAGGGATGATGATGATCGGGACATTTCTCGATTTCGCCGGATCGGGTCGGAGCTGAAGGCGGAATTGGAGGAGACTCGGGCGTCCTTGGAGGTGGAGAAATCTCTAGTGGAGAGGACCGCACAGATGTTGAAGAATGCCCAAGAGGATACTTCCCGTTTAGAGACAGAGCTTCATGCGGCGAAGGCCCAAGTGGAGATGTTATCTTCGGATAGCCGTGTGTTAGAGTTGAAGGCCGCCGGACTTGCGGAGTACCTGGAGTCTTTAGATTATATGCGGGATCGCTGCTTGATTAGCGAGGAGGTTTGTGATGAGATCTATACCAAGGAGGTGGAGCCTCAGATGGAGGATGTTCGTGAACTAGTGCTTAGGCGTGGAGTTTCGAAGACTTTTCGTCTTTTTGGCAGGAGCTTGGGGTGCGACATATCCGTCTTTAGTTTTGATGATATCTCTGGCGATGAGGGTTCCGATGTTGACGTGGCTGATGTGTAACGACATTATATTCATGTAGTAGTGTGTTTGCATTTTTCTAGTATGATATCGTGTACATTGCTGCTGTTGGGTACATTGGAAAATGTGTACCTGATTTGAAGAAGCCCAACTTAGCTCAATGATATACATCAAGGTGTATTTGATGTTGTTTTAAGTTGACATGTGCAGGTGGAGAATTGATAAAGTATGCAGAAAAAATTCTAAGTCCAAGTGTCGACACAAAGGAAGCAGTGTCGACACACAGAAGAAAATAGTCGACACAACACTGGGAAGCAGTGTAGACACATAGCAGTTAGTCTACAACTACACTGGGAAAAAGTGTCGACACAGAAGAAGTAAGTCGACACAACACTGGGAATTTGTGTCGACACAGAAAAAGAGTCGACACAATACTGGGAAATTGTGTCGACACAGAAGAAAAGCGTCGACCTCAAACATTGGGAGAATGTGTCGACACAGAAGAATATAGTTGATCTCAAGATTGTCGACATCATCTGAATGTGTCGACACAGAAGAAAATAGTCGACCTCAAGTTAGTCGACACCAGCAGAATGTGTCGACACATTGTGATTAAGTCGACACATAATAGCAGAGTTAAAAAATGAATGTGTCGACACCTGAAGGCTAAGTCGACACTTACTAAAGTTATGATTCTACAACAATTGTGTCGACACACAGGACTTGTGTCGACACACTGAAGAGTCAAGATCAAGTTATTTGCAGAAGAAGCTGTGTCGACTCAAAGGCAACTTAGTCGACATCACTGAAGATTGTGTCGACACCAAAGTCAATTATGTCGACACAAATAGACAGATTGTCTCGACACTTTCTGACAGACTGTTTCAACAACTTGTGATTCAAGACTAAGGCACAGGACTTGTTTGAAGACTTGACAGCTGTGGGTTATCACCGGTTAACTGAAGTTGTCAGAGTTGTCAGAAAACGGTTAGAAACCGGATCAGCCGGTTACCATGAAGAATGTCTATAAATAGACAGATTCAGAAGGAGAAAAGGATGAACAACATATAGAACTGACCTTTTGAAATACATTGGATCAGAAAGTGGAGAAGGATTACAATTCTACTCATTTCAAGAAAGTGCTAGGCACTTAAGAAGATCTTCTCCGGGAGATCTAAGAAGACTATCTAAGGATAGATCTAAGAAGAGTTCTAATCAGAATTCAGAAGAATCATTCAAAGTTCTGGATAGAGAGAGATCAAGTCAGAATTTGAAGAAGAAGAAAGAATCCACCAGTGGATTCTCAAGAAGCTGTTTGGAATCAACTCAGCTAAGTACATTTTCAAGAAGCTTTGAAGAAGGCTAAGAAACAGTTGATTGCATCAGCTGATCAAGAATTGTCATTGCCTTTTCTCTCTCAACTTTGGCAAGACAATTAAAACAATCTTTTCTATATTTCTGTAGGATCTGTTTATACAGATCTGAGTTGTAAGCCTATGTTATAAAGGCTGAGTGTAAGAGTGTTGAACTCTGAGTGGTAGGGCTGTTTGCCTGAGTGTAGGAGAAGGATATTCTCTGAGTTGTAGGCCTTGGGGCAAGGCTGAGGTAGGGCAGTTGTGCCTGAGTTGTAGGAACCAGTTGGGTTCTGAGTTGTAAGATCTATTGATCTGAGATAAGTGGAAGTTTGGCCGAATCTAGCATACTGCTAGATAGGTGAAGGGGGAAAGTGGATGTACCCAGACCTTGGGGAACCACTATAAAACATAGTGCAATCTGTGATGTTTTGTTTTCTGTGATTGCTGTGTTTATTATATTAGTTATTAAATTGAATTCTGCCTAGAAGTTTTAGAAAGAGAAGCAGAACCTATTCACCCCCCCCCCCCCCCCCCTCTAGGTGTTTAGGCTGCCTTGAAAGTTAAACTATCAAGTGGTATCAGAGGGAGGTTCCTCAAAAAGGACTTAACAGTCTGAGGTAGATCTGATAGGCAGATTCAAGAATCAAGAAGATGGGTTCTGGAGAGAATCATAAGGAGCTAGGGTCAATGAAATTACCCATATGCAAGAAGGAAATCTTTGGGATCTGGAAAGAAAGAGTCAGATTGTTTATGGAAGCATCTGACCCAAGGATTTACATCACAGTACAGGAAGGCCCCTTCATACCAATGAAGATATCTGTTCTTGATGCAAATATCCAAACACCAAAGACTTATTCTGAAATGACCAAGGATGAAATCATCTTGGCAACCATGGACAAAAGGGCACAGAACATCATTGTCAGTGCCATAGATGATTCAACATTTCAGAATCTGATTCACTGCAAGACCTCCAAGGAGATGTGGGACACATTGATTGTCTACATGGAGGGATCTGAAGAAGTAAGGCTGGACAGAAAATCTATGCTAAATCAGGAGTATGAAAGTTTTAGACAAGGAAAATCTGATAGCATAACTGAGTGCTATAAGAAATTCTATAGAATTGTGAATGAGCTAATATCCTATGGAAGAGTCTTCAGTACCTATGAACTGAATGACAAATTCTTAAGATCCTTATCAAAGGATTGGGATACAAAGATCTGTGCCATAAGAGAAGTGGCAAAATTGGCAGAGATATCTCCTCCAACTCTGTTTGGAAAGTTGCTATCCTATGAAATGCAACTTATGGTAAGGAAGGAGGAGGAAAGAAACTCAAGAGGAGAGCATAGAGAAAAGACTGTGGCATTTAATGCTGAAGCCACTAGAAAGAATAGGAGGAAATCACCATCTCCTCCTAAGGAAGTTGAAGAAGGTAGTTCTGAAAATTCAGATAAGGGTTCAGTCAGCTGTGATTCAGATGCAGACTTTGCTGCATTCACTAGGCAATTTCAAAGGTTCTTGAAAAAGAAGCAATGGAAGTCTAGGCCTTCCTCATCACAGCAAGTAGATGACTATTATCAGAAGAGAAGGTCATCAAGGAAAGAGAAAAGCAGGTCAAAGCCCAGCAAAGCCACTACTTCAAAGATTGTCTGCTATTGTTGCAATAGGCCTGGACATGTAGTGGCTGATTGTCCTGACAAAAGGAAGGAATCTTCAGAAAAGAAGAAGACTTATCAGAAAGGCAAGAAGGAGAAATCCTTTGTAGCAAAGAAAGATAAAAGTCTGTCAGACCAGTCAACTTCAGAATCAGGATCTGAAGCTGAAGCATATATTGGATTATATGCTGCATCTGAGGAAGAGGAGTTTATGCAGTTGCTAGACTCCATCAATGAACATCAATGCATGGGTTTGATGACTAGATCAGAAGAGGACCTATGCCAGAATCAGTCTGGTTCTAATGAGGTAAACTGTCCTTCTTGTACATCTGTTTGTAATACAAGTGAAGAATCAGCTACATCTGCATCAAGTGATGAAGATGCATCTGGATCTGAAGGAGATGTCTATCAATTGATAGACAAGTATGGGGACCTGTTGCAGGCCCTTAAGAAAAGCAAGAACCTGGTTAAATCACAGGCTCAGGAAATTGCTGATCTAAGGGTTGCAACAACTGAGTTAGAAAAAGTCCTTGATCAAAAGTTAGCTGAAATTGCCAAGCTGAAGAATATAACTATTATTCAGATGGGCACAATTAATTATACTAATGATCAAGTAAAGAGTCTGGAGGACAGACTTAGAATTGAAAGGGATTTAGTGGCTAGTTACTCTAAGCCAAAATCTGTCTTACCCTTGATAGATGAATTTGTCACTCAGAAGGGTAAGGCTGGATTAGGATTTAAGGGTAACTCCAGGGCTGGCAGATTCAAGAGGAAAGGCAAAGCCCCTATTCAGCCACTAAACCTTTCAGTCCCCATAAGGTTTGGTAAGGAGAAAGTGCCTTCTAACATATATGATCATGAAGACATTCAGGATCATATTAAGACAAATGTTCTGAAGAACAAGGGTGTTAAGGCAAGCAGGCCTACCTATGGTCATAAACCCTATGGTTTTAAGAAATCAGTAGGTGAAGTTGCAACAGCACCAGCAATGAACAGAAATGCTTCTGACAAGGATGTATCTAGATCTAGATACAATAAGTTTGAATGTTGGTGCTGTGGCAAGAGGGGTCATTTTGCATTGGACTGCTGGTATAACACAAGTGTTATAAAGAATAAGAGTCTACCTGTTAGAAGAGGTTATGATAACTTTATTAAGGCTAACCTGAACCAAGGACCCAAGACTTACTTGGGTTCTAAGGGTAAGTAATTCTGTATTGCAGGTGAATCCAAGTTACCATGCCCCTATATGGTACTTGGATAGTGGTTGTTCCAGGCACATGACTGGAACAAAGGGGCTGCTGAAGGAGTATTCATCTGTCAAAGATGGACATAAAGTGATCTTTGGTGGATCTGAAAAAGGAGTCATCAAAGGATTTGGTAACATCTCTTCAAACCTAATTACTATCACCCAAGTGGCCTATGTAAAAGGTTTGAAACATAATCTAATAAGCATAAGCCAGCTGAGTGATCTAGGATATGACATTTCATTTGGTAAGGATGGATGTCATATCAAAAGGTCAAGTGATCAAGAGATCATATTGACTGGGTATAGGAAGAGAAATGTGTATTGCCTTAATTTTGAATGTGAGAATAAGGCATCCCCCATTTGTCTTGTAGCTGATGACAATGCTTCTCATTGTGTTAAGTGGCACAAGAGATTGGCTCATCTAAACTACAAGACAATTGGCCAACTCTTTAGTAAAGAACTAGTGAGGAATGGGCCTCAAGTTAAGTGTATAAAGGAAGGGGTATGCTCAGCTTGTCAAAAGGGCAAGCAGACAAAAACCTCATTTCAAAGCCTTGAAAACAAGGATTCTGTGAGGTGCTTATACCTCTTGCATATGGATCTTTTTGGTCCTATGCCAGTTCACAGTCTAGGTAGGAAGGTCTACACTCTAGTGGTTGTAGATGACTATTCTAGATTTACATGGGTGTTCTTTCTGAGACAAAAATCTGAAACCCCAAGTGTATTATTTAATTTTGTAAAGCAAATTCAGAATGAACTGAATAGTACAGTGGTCAAAATTAGAAGTGACCATGGTACTGAGTTTCAATCTGAAAGCATAACAAACTTGTGTATAGACTTTGGGATTTTCCAAGAGTTCTCCTCACCTAGAACACCTCAGCAAAATGGTATTGCTGAAAGAAAGAATAGAACATTAATTGAAGCTGGTAGAACTCTATTGAGTGACACCTCTCTCCCAGAATATTTTTGGGCTGAGGCAGTTAACACTGCTTGTCATGTCATCAATAGGGCTTCTATCACCAAAGGCCACAGAAAGACTCCCTATGAGATTGTGAAAGGCAGAAAACCAAATCTATCCTATTTTAGGATCTTTGGTTGCAAATGCTATATACTTAACAATGGCAAGTCATATTTGACTAAGTTTGCTGCCAAATCCCAGGATGGGATATTTGTTGGGTACAGCACAAATAGTAAGGCCTATAGAGTCTTCAACTTAACTACTCAAGTTGTTGAAGAATCTGTGCATGTTGTATTTGATGAAACAAGATTAATCAATTGTGAGTTGTCTTGTAGATCAAATGACTCAACAGGTATAAGCAAGAAGATGGACAAGCTCTCCATTGCTGAAGCTTCAAAGGAAGAGGGAGCATTGGAAAATGAAGGCTGCTGTCCAGGGGGAGTACAAGAGATAATGGAAGCTGATGAAAACCAAGAGGAACAGCAGAATGAAGAAGCTGGAGATGCACAACCTGAAGGGAATCTACCTCCAGCTATAAGATATCTAAGAGATCATCCTACTGATCAGATAATTGGTGATCCAAGACAAGGAGTGCAAACTAGAAGCAGAAATCAAAGCACAGTTTTGCATTCTAGTTTCTTGTCCCAAATGGAACCTAAGAAGTTTGAAGAAGCTATCCAAGACCAGCACTGGATTGATGCTATGCAAGAGGAGCTGAATCAATTTAGAAGGTGCAAAGTCTGGGAGCTTGTTCCTAAACCAAGAGGCCACAACATAATTGGAACTAAGTGGATCTATAGGAACAAGCTAGATGAAAGTGGAATAATAGTAAAGAATAAAGCAAGATTGGTTGCAAAAGGATACAGGCAGGAAGAAGGGATTGACTTTGATCAAACCTTTGCTCCAGTAGCAAGGCTGGAGGCAATCAGAATGTTCCTTGCCTATGCAGCCTACCAAGACTTCAAAGTATACCAGATGGATGTGAAGTCAGCATTTCTGAATGGTGATCTTAAAGAAGAAGTATATGTAGAGCAGCCATCAGGTTTTGTAGATCCTCTTAAACCTGATTCTGTGTATAAGCTTAGGAAAGCTTTGTATGGGTTAAAACAAGCTCCAAGGGCTTGGTATGAAACCCTGTCTACCTTCCTCATTGAGAATAAATTCTCAAGAGGAAAGATAGACAAAACTCTATTCCTTAGGGAATCCAAAGGAAAGATCATCTTAGTCCAGATCTATGTTGATGACATAATCTTTGGATCTACTGAAAACAACCTTTGTAAAAAGTTTGCCAAACTTATGCAAGGGAAGTTTGAGATGAGCAGTATGGGAGAACTTAAGTTCTTCTTGGGACTCCAAGTAAGACAGACTGATGATGGATTGTCCATATCCCAGTCTAAGTTCACCAAGGAATTAATTAAGAAATATGGTATGGAGTCATCCTCCTCCATGAGAACTCCTATGGGGACAAGTATGCCAATATGCAAAGATGAGGCAGGTAAACCTGTTGATGAATCATTGTATAGAGGAATAGTTGGGTCTCTACTATATCTCACTGCTAGTAGACCTGACATTATGTATGCAACATGTGTCTGTGCTAGGTACCAAGCCTGCCCTAAAGAATCTCATTATACTGCAGTCAAAAGGATTCTGAGATATCTAAAGGGCACTCCTACTCTAGGTCTTTGGTACCCTAGGAATAGAGATTTTCAACTAACAGGCTATTCAGATGCAGATTTTGCAGGATGTAGAGAGGATAGAAAGAGTACTACAGGTACTTGTCAATTCCTGGGAGGAAGACTAATATCTTGGAGTAGTAAAAAACAGACTAGTGTGGCAATTTCCACAGCTGAGTCAGAGTATATTGCTGCTGGAAGCTGCTGTGCACAGCTATTATGGATGCAGCATCAGCTTAAAGATTATGGTATTCAGGTAAGTAGAACACCCCTTTTATGTGATTCTAAGAGTGCTATTTCTATTGCTAATAATCCAGTTTCTCATAGTAGAACTAAGCATATAGAAATCAAATATCATTTTCTTAGAGAACATGTAGAAAAAGGTGACATCTCATTGGAATTTGTAAAAACAGATTATCAAATAGCAGATGTATTTACTAAGCCTTTAGATGAAACCAAATTCAATAAATTCAAAATTGAATTAGGTATGTTAACCATTGATTAATGTATTAAACAAAATCATTAACAATGCTATTGAAATGGTTTATAAGTAAGTAAAAGTAGTAACAACATAATCAAGTGTTAAAAAAAAGGACACATTGAAGTTACAGAAATTGGCTAAGTAAGAATGTGTCGACACATTCAGTAATAATGTGTCGACTCAGAGAAATTATGTCGACAAGTCAGAAATATTGTGTCGACACAGAGAATATGTGTCGACACTTAAGAGTTTTATTGTCGACTTAACCAGAAATGTAATGTCGACTCAACCAGAATTATGGTGTCGACACTTACAGAATATGTGTCGACACTTGTCCTTAGTGTCGACACAGAATTTCTGTCTTTCTACTATGTATCCAAGGTGTCGACATAACCACAAATTGGTGTCGACACATAGTAGGCTGAAGAAATGTCGAGTTAATAGAAGCTTGTGTCGACACATTCCGTCTGTGTCGACACATTTAGACTGTTTTTGGCGCCTTTTGAACTTCTTTCAACAGAAGCTATAAATAGGTCAAAAGCTCTTTGTGTCGACACGCTTTCAAGGTTTTCGAGACTCAAACCCTGTGTCGACAGTCTTTCTTTCTCTCTTCTCTCAAGCTTTCTCGACACAACGATGGCGCCAAGGATTGAAGATAACATCAATGAAGGATATGAGTTAGTGCGCCAGGCCTTTGCAGAGGCGCCGCCTGATGTTCAAGGAGTTATCACCCTTCTCTCTGCATCAGGATTAGAATTTCTCATTTCAGAACCAACTAAGATCTGGAAGAAGGAGGTGCACGAGTTCTTTATCTCTGCATCAGTCCATTCTACTGGCCTCAAGATTAAGTCCACTGTTCAAGGGACGAAGGTAAAGATTAATCAAAGAAGTTTAAGAAAGATCTTCCAACTGCAAGTGGTTGAGAATGAAGAGGAAGTTCCTATATCTAAGACAAAGGAAGCCCTTCAATGGTGTGGCCTGGATTCAGGATTGAAGATTGGAGCTGCATTCAACAGAAAAGGAATGAATCAGCAAGGGAAGTTCTTGTCTGAAGTAGTTGGAAAGGTAATCCTCTGCAAGACAGGTGGACATGATAGGATTTCTGCCTATATGTTCAGCCTGATGACCAGGATAGTTTTTACTATTCCTACTGATTGGTCAGGAGTGCTCTTTGACAAGATCAAAGAGGGAATCAAGAAGCCTAACATGGCTAGGATCATGAGCCTGTACTTCACTGGAGTGATTCCTGATGTGATGCAGCAGCTGCAAGGGAGTAAGATTAACCATATGAGAAGAATGGATATGAGATTATTCTCCAGGTGGGATAGGGTGCTGTCCAAGGATGTGCCTGAAGAGAGCAGGCCAGACACCCCTGTGCAATCCCCTACACCAAATCAAGAATCTGAACAAGTACAAGAAGGGACACAGCTTGACTCAACTGTGGTCCAGGAAGTATCAACACCTGCACAGATGCAGGGGGAGCCAGTTTCCACTTCTGCTCCAAAGGTATCTACTTCCGCTTAGGTATAGGGGGAGCTAATGTATTTTACTATAAAAGACATTGCTCATATTCTTATTACTGCACAGGTTCAGGGGGAGCTAGTGTCCACACCTACTCCTGCCACTACAAATATTGAGGTGCAAGTCCAAGAGGAAGCACAGTTAAACATATCTCAAGATTTAACTGCTGCAGAAGTGACCACTCAACTGGAATTTACTATGGAGGAATTATTCCCAGATGTTGATACTGCTGCTGATAAAGAAGGAGGTGGACCAGATATTGAGAAGTCCATAGGAATGGATGTTGATCAGGAAGCTGCTGTGGAAACACAGGTTGAGGATGAGCCTGTGGATGTTGAAGCTGAGCAACAACTCCCTGGAACAGATACAATTCATCATCCACAAGAAAGAATTCATGTAGATACTTCCTCTGACACAGAAACTGAAGAAGCCAGGGTGGCTAAGAAAAGAAAACTTGTTGTCTTTAAGAGAAGAAGCAAGAACTATAAGCAGGCATTACAGACCACAACTCCACAAGTTTCTCCAGCCTTTGATTACAATAAATTTATGGTAGATCTTCAAGTAAAATTGGATGACCAAAGGATGGCTCTGGAGAAGTATGTTGATGAAAATAGCAAGTCAGTTCAGTTTGACTTAGCTCAGGATATCAAGTCCATCCAATTTCAGGTAAACTTGCATAAAACTGAAATGACAGATTGCTTCCACAAGGGTGGCAATGCTGTAGTTTATCTGGCTAAACAACAGGAGGCTATCTCTACAAAAGTGGATGATATTGCTTTGAAGCAAAGTTATGTTCTGGAAAATCAAATAAGAATGAATGACAATTTAACTGAATCTCATAATGAGATCATTAAAGAGGTGAAGAAGATTCTTCCAGGGATGCCTGCAGATAGAGCCAAAGAAATGGAAGAATTTGATAAGAATTTTCAGGCTGCTATTGCATCTGTTAAGACTGCCATCACAACCTCTCAAAAGGAAATATCTGAAAAGCTTCAAAAGTTAAGACCATTTTTCAAGGAGGGAGTGAATTATTTGGATGACCAAATTCGATTTCAAAAAGAAGATCTTAGAGATCATGTATCAAGAGAAGCCATAAAGGGGGAGAGGATGCTAATTCATGCAGGCTCTGAGCACACCAAGTGGGTGACCAATAGCATACGAGCCACTTTGGGATATCCCCCATTGTGTGATGATGCTATGGTAGCTGAGTCAGGAATACAAGGAATACAATCTAATCTACTTGAAGGCAATCAACCTGAGGTTGCCCAAGTCATATAACCCCCTCCAGATTTTGACTTGATTGATCAGAAAGTTCAAGGAATGTATAGTCCTCCAAAGGAGGTTACTAATATTGTCTTTGGAAAAGTTGATAAGCCTGAGGCTACTCTGAAAGAACAGCAGGATGCTCTATTGGCAAAGAAGAAATTCAGAGAGCAGGCTGTACTGAAGCCAGATTATGAGCAGTGGAGTCCTACTTCAAGGAACATCATACTCACTGCATGGAAAGCTGTACAAGATAAAGTTCATGAGAGAGGAAAGTGGTACAATGAAATTGAATGGCAGAAGTATGAGGCAAGGCAAGAGGCAATTGTACAATTCAGAAGGAAAGCCAAGCTGGGAAGACTGCCATCAGATGCTAAGGAGCCAAGCAAATACTTCCTAAAGCCTTTCCATTATTTTGAAAGGCAAAGGATCAAGGAAGAAGCTCAGAAGAAGGCTGATCTTAAAGGAAAGAAGTTAGCTGAAGAATCAGAAGCTCCTGTGACAGCTACAATTCAGTCTGGCAAAGGGATTATGATTAGAGAGCCTGATCAATCCTGATTTTGTTTTAAATATTTTGTAATGTTGTGATGTAATCATCAAATGTAAAACTTTGTAATCAAACATTACTCTGTTATAAACAAAATGTTGTTTGGCATATTATAATGTGCATTCTGTGATGAATTATTCTATGTTATGTTTTGTTTATATTTAAAGTATTCCTGCTATGTCATTAATCATCATTTAGTACTGTTTATAAATGGTGTATATCATTGGCTATAGGGGTTATGTCTTCTCCAAATAGGGGGAGATTGTTGGGTACATTGGAAAATGTGTACCTGATTTGAAGAAGCCCAACTTAGCTCAATGATATACATCAAGGTGTATTTGATGTTGTTTTAAGTTGACATGTGCAGGTGGAGAATTGATAAAGTATGCAGAAAAAATTCTAAGTCCAAGTGTCGACACAAAGGAAGCAGTGTCGACACACAGAAGAAAATAGTCGACACAACACTGGGAAGCAGTGTAGACACATAGCAGTTAGTCTACAACTACACTGGGAAAAAGTGTCGACACAGAAGAAGTAAGTCGACACAACACTGGGAATTTGTGTCGACACAGAAAAAGAGTCGACACAATACTGGGAAATTGTGTCGACACAGAAGAAAAGCGTCGACCTCAAACATTGGGAGAATGTGTCGACACAGAAGAATATAGTTGATCTCAAGATTGTCGACATCATCTGAATGTGTCGACACAGAAGAAAATAGTCGACCTCAAGTTAGTCGACACCAGCAGAATGTGTCGACACATTGTGATTAAGTCGACACATAATAGCAGAGTTAAAAAATGAATGTGTCGACACCTGAAGGCTAAGTCGACACTTACTAAAGTTATGATTCTACAACAATTGTGTCGACACACAGGACTTGTGTCGACACACTGAAGAGTCAAGATCAAGTTATTTGCAGAAGAAGCTGTGTCGACTCAAAGGCAACTTAGTCGACATCACTGAAGATTGTGTCGACACCAAAGTCAATTATGTCGACACAAATAGACAGATTGTCTCGACACTTTCTGACAGACTGTTTCAACAACTTGTGATTCAAGACTAAGGCACAGGACTTGTTTGAAGACTTGACAGCTGTGGGTTATCACCGGTTAACTGAAGTTGTCAGAGTTGTCAGAAAACGGTTAGAAACCGGATCAGCCGGTTACCATGAAGAATGTCTATAAATAGACAGATTCAGAAGGAGAAAAGGATGAACAACATATAGAACTGACCTTTTGAAATACATTGGATCAGAAAGTGGAGAAGGATTACAATTCTACTCATTTCAAGAAAGTGCTAGGCACTTAAGAAGATCTTCTCCGGGAGATCTAAGAAGACTATCTAAGGATAGATCTAAGAAGAGTTCTAATCAGAATTCAGAAGAATCATTCAAAGTTCTGGATAGAGAGAGATCAAGTCAGAATTTGAAGAAGAAGAAAGAATCCACCAGTGGATTCTCAAGAAGCTGTTTGGAATCAACTCAGCTAAGTACATTTTCAAGAAGCTTTGAAGAAGGCTAAGAAACAGTTGATTGCATCAGCTGATCAAGAATTGTCATTGCCTTTTCTCTCTCAACTTGGCAAGACAATTAAAACAATCTTTTCTATATTTCTGTAGGATTTATTTATACAGATCTGAGTTGTAAGCCTATGTTATAAAGGCTGAGTGTAAGAGTGTTGAACTCTGAGTGGTAGGGCTGTTTGCCTGAGTGTAGGAGAAGGATATTCTCTGAGTTGTAGGCCTTGGGGCAAGGCTGAGGTAGGGCAGTTGTGCCTGAGTTGTAGGAACCAGTTGGGTTCTGAGTTGTAAGATCTATTGATCTGAGATAAGTGGAAGTTTGGCCGAATCTAGCATACTGCTAGATAGGTGAAGGGGGAAAGTGGATGTACCCAGACCTTGGGGAACCACTATAAAACATAGTGCAATCTGTGATGTTTTGTTTTCTGTGATTGCTGTGTTTATTATATTAGTTATTAAATTGAATTCTGCCTAGAAGTTTTAGAAAGAGCAGCAGAACCTATTCACCCCCCCCCCTCTAGGTGTTTAGGCTGCCTTGAAAGTTAAACTATCAGCTGCCCTTATTGTTTGACGGTTTTGATTAGTGCGTTTGCACATGTACTTGGATGTTGCTGTGATGATAACGTTCTCTTTCTTCTTTTTGCTCGGATGTTGTTTGACTTGCGGTGTTGCTTTTTGTGGGCTATGATTGCGACTTAGTTGGTATGTGGCTGGTTTGTGACCGAGTTTGCACGAGGATCACTCACGACTTAGTTTCCACCAAGATCACACGCGGCTTAGTTTGCATGAGGATCGCTCGCGGCTTAGTTTGCATCAGGATCGCTCGCGTCTTAGTCGTGAGGGGGGCAGACTCTGATGATGTCGTGCCATAGAAAGTCAGGTTCGGTGAATAGCTTTTGTTTTCAAACCGCATGCGCAGTCTTATCGATTTTGCACGAGGATCGTTCGCGACTTAATTTGCACGAGAATCACTCGCGGCTTAATTTGCACGAGGATCCCTCGCGATTTTAATTTGCACAAGGATCACTCGCGACTTTAATTTGCACGAGAATCACTCGCGATTTTAATTTGAGCGACAATCACTCGTGGCTTTAATTTGCACTAGAATCACTCGCGGCTTTAATTTGCACGAGGATAACTCGCGGCATTAATTTGCACGAGCATCACTCGCGAATTTAATTTGCACGAGGTTCACTCGCGACTTTAATTTGCACGAGTATCACTCGCGGCTTTTATTTACACGAGGATCACTTGCGGCTTTAATTTGCGCGATCATCACTCGCAGCTTTAATTTGCGCGAGGATCACTCGCGACTTTAATTTGCGCGAGAATCACTTGCGACTTTAATTTGCAATTAATGGGACTCTGCTGAAAGAAACACAATTTCATATAGAGAATAGTTTATGCAAGTTCAGGCTTGCATTTTCTACAATAGATAGTCGGAGAACAACAAATGAGCGAAAAACTGTGAGTAAAAGATTATGTATTTAGGGAAGAAAAGCGGCAGGAGCGAGTTTGGAAGACGTCTCAGAGTGCTTGTTGAAGTATCGCAGTGTGATCAAAGTCAGCCTGGATGACAAGGAACTACACATCATAGTTATTCTTAGGAATATAAATTATTTGAGAAACTATGCAAAGTGTTAATTACAGAAGAATTGAATTTACGAGTCATACGATGAAACTATGAGAATGAGTAATAAAAAAAGAATAAGCCGAAAGGCTAGCATCTCAGAGAATCAATTTGGATTTATGCGAGGGCGGTCGACCATGAAATCTATACATCTCTTGATGAGACTCATTGACAATTATCGAGAAATAGAACAAGATTTGCATATACTATTTTTCGATCTTGAGAAGACTTATGATAGAATTCCAAGAGAAATCTTATGAAGAGTCTTAGAAAAGAAAGATGTAAATGTATCATACATTGACATAATCAAAGATTGGTATACAAATTTAGTGAAGAGGGTAAGGACATCTGGAGGATTAGCACAAAAATTTCCTATCACTATTGAGTTGCATCAAGGTTCAACTTTAAGCTCTTATCTATTTACATTTATCTTAGATAAGCTCACCAGACATATCTAACAAGCAATACCTTTGTTGAAACCAAAAACTTGGTCTCTGTGGAGTTCGACCCTTGGGGAAGGGGTGACCTCACACCTACTACACTCGGAAGAATGTCACGGGCTGAAGACTTGGGAAACTAGGAACAGACCCTCGGCTCTAGCGCGGAGGTTCCACCACACACCCGGAAGGTCACAAGAACACTTCCCCTCCCTTACCAATGAGAGCTGGGTACCTTGGAGAGTTCTCTCAACTCTACCAAGAGGAAAGCTAGGGAGGAGGAAGCCAAAAGCCAATGCCTCTCCAAAGGTACCCAAGGGGGTCTATTTATAGTTTTTCCAAGTCCTGGGGGTCAAATGACCGAAATGTCCCTACGACCAATTGGCCTTGAGCTCGGCGGCCTGGGGAGCTCGGCGGCTTGGGGAGCTCGGCGGCCTGGGGAGCTCGGCGGCCTGGGGAGCTCGGCGGCCTGGGGAGCTCGGCGGCCTGGGGAGCTCGGCGGCCTGGGGAGCTCGGCGGCCTGGGGAGCTCGGCGGCCTGGGGAGCTCGGCGGACTGGGGAGCTCGGCGGCCTGGGGAGCTCGGCGGCCTGGGGAGCTCGGCGGCCTGGGGAGCTCGGCGGCCTGGGGAGCTCGGCGGCCTGGGGAGCTCGGCGGACTGGGGAGCTCGGCGGCCTGGGGAGCTCGGCGGCCTGGGGAGCTCGGCGGCCTGGGGAGCTCGGCGGCCTGGGGAGCTCGGCGGCCTGGGGAGCTCGGCGGACTGGGGAGCTCGGCGGCCTGGGGAGCTCGGCGGCCTGGGGAGCTCGGCGGCCTGGGGAGCTCGGCGGCCTGGGGAGCTCGGCGGACTGGGGAGCTCGGCGGCCTGGGGAGCTCGGCGGCCTGGGGAGCTCGGCGGCCTGGGGAGCTCGGCGGCCTGGGGAGCTCGGCGGCCTGGGGAGCTCGGCGGCCTGGGGAGCTCGGCGGCCTGGGGAGCTCGGCGGACTGGGGAGCTCGGCGGCCTGGTGAGCTCGGCGGCCTGGTGACCCCCCGAGGGGGCCGGGGGGGGAGAAAAATATTTCATCCCCCCACTAGTATATTTCCAAGTCCAAGCCAAAATTGGCCACCAAGAGTCCGAAATCTCTAAAAAGCTTAAAAACTTAAAACTGGCTCTGGGCCTGCCGAAAGGACCCTACTCTGCGAATACGGGGTTGTACAACCTTGGTGTTTACAGTTTGTGGATGACATCGTTTTGATCGATGAGACAAACGATGGTATAAATGTGAAACTTGAATCTTGACGAGGCACTTTAGAAAATAATGGTTAGGTTGAGCATGACACATGCGAAGTATATGAAGCTTAAATTTAGTAGTGCAAGAAGGACGTATGGCTTTGTTATAAAGTTGGGTGTCAAGATATTTTCTATAGTGAGTCCTTTAAATATCTTGGATCGATATTTCAAAAAGATGGAGGTGTTGATCAAGATGTGATACATAGAATCCAAGTAGGTTGGTTGAAGTGGAGAGACACGTCAAAGCTTTTATATAATCGTAAAGTACCATTAAAAGTTGAAGGCAAGTTTTACCGTACTGTAATTAGACCAGCGATGCTTTATGGTTCTGAATGTTGGGCAATGAATTGTGTACATGTCTACATGAGCTATAAATGAGAGTTACGGAGATGAGAATATTTAGGTAGAGGGCACACGAGACTGAATAAAATTAAGAATGAATTTACCATGGAGAAGACAATATATATTGCACACCTATATGAATCTCATTCCTAACAATATATATATATATAATAATTTTATTATTATTATTTTCTTGAATAATTTTGATTGATTTGAACGTACATAACTCTAAAATTATGAGAATGGGATCCAATTCATCCTAATCGTGCAATGCAAGCTGCTTGTTATTTGGACCAAAAATGTAAAAGAGCAGTTAAGAGGAAGAAGCGCGCGGGAGAAATTTGGACCACTCATCTATTTTTTTGCACGAATATTGATAAATGCAATTATTCCACATATTTTGGATAGTTGGATTAAAAATGGAAGGATGGGATGGCGGTCATAACCGTTTAGTTGGACGAGTCCCACATGTCAGTAACGTGTCATAAATTGGTTGGATGATTCTCACACGAGTCAAAATAGAGGGCGACCATGTACGCAGCAGCTTCAGAGAAGCCCCCATTCGTTAATCTCAAATCCCTAGAAGCCATGGTTCGCCTCTTCCTCCCTCTCCTCCTCCTTTCCCTTTTCGCCGCCTCCGTTTTTTCTACCGCCGACGAGGATGTCCTGATCCAGCAGGTGGTCGACGGTGCGTCCTCCACCGGTGATGTTGGCAACGATCTCATCCTCAACGCCGAGTCTCACTTCTCCAGATTCCTTCGAACATTCGGGAAGAACTACTCCGGCGCCGATGAGCACGCACATAGATTCAAGGTCTTCAAAGCCAACCTCCGACGGGCGATCAGGCACCAAAATCTCGACCCCTCGGCCGTGCATGGAATTACGAAGTTCTCCGATCTCACGCCGGCTGAATTCCGCCGGAATTATCTCGGGATCAGGCAGAGCCGCTGGTCAATCGGGAGCGTACACGAGGCTCCAATTCTACCGACGAATAATCTCCCATCGGAGTTTGATTGGAGGGATAGGGGCGCTGTCACCGGTGTTAAGGACCAGGTTTGTGCTTGTGCGTTGGTGATTTATCTTTTTGGAACTTGGATTGATCGTAATGGTCTTTGTAGGGTTCTTGCGGGTCTTGCTGGTCGTTTAGTGCGGCAGCAGCGGTGGAGGGGGCGAACTTTCTGGCGACTGGAAATTTAGTTAGCCTCAGCGAGCAGCAGATGGTCGATTGCGACCATATGGTTTGTCTTTAATGACTCACATATTCCATTTTTTTGTTCTATATCCATATGGAAATTCTTTCCTTCCTTTTCTATTCTAATAATGGCTTAATTTTGTTGAAGGCATAGTGAACTGCTACATTTTATTTGGATTCTCTTGTTGGTGTGAATTGTTTGTTCTTTTGCCATTGTTATATTTTAATTTTTTTTCTTTTTTATAGGTAGATTATAACTTAGGCCCCGTTCGTATGTATTGTTTTGACAACCCTGTTTTCGTTTTGGGTTTTTGAAAACCAAATTTTGCCGTTCGTTAGGCACTATTTTAGCCTGTTTTGGTTTAGGGATGAAAAGCGGCCTGTTTTCAATTCCTTCTAAAAGCCTCCTGCCCCAAAACAGACCTGTTTTCGCTGGTTTTGAGAATAGACAAACTCCCCCTCTTCTACCATTTCGCCTGGGTGAGTCGTGTTTTCGTCGAAGCTATCCCCGGAGAGGAAGATACAGAGCTTGGCGTCAAGAGGAGGACTGTTAATCAACACTTGCTCTCCATCCCCGCTTCACTTCTTCATTCCCCCGTGCCTGGAGCCATCTTCGAATAAAGTGAAGATTAGGGTTCACTGCTGCGATAATTAGTTGCTTTAATATTTTGAAATTATTCGCCTTTTCTGTTTTTTTTCTCGGGGGAGTGGAAGCTAGCCCATTTCTCTGAAATCGTCCTCCAAAGACATGAGATTGGGCTAGGGTTGTCTATTATTTGATCTGGTTTCAGTTCGTGATTTTTTATTCAGCATTGTGCCGCTCTCTTGTAGATGCAATTGATTTTGGAACAAACATTTAATAATACTTTTGATCCTTGAATACAAGGGAGGAGACAAAATGGTGTACAGAGGATTTTGGGGAAGATGACGGGCAAAGAGAGAGTGAGAGAATTCCAGTTGCGCATGTAATGCGTAAACGAACATAAGTTTTCGTTTTGGCTCTAAACGGACATGAAAACCATCTAGCAAACGAACCTAAGTTTTTGTTTTGGCCTAAAACGAAAACATATTGACACATGATGTTTTCGTTTTGGACCAAAACGAAAACATTCGAATGAAAATGGAGCAAACGAACGCCGCCTTAGTGGTTTTGTTTTTCTAATTGGTAATTGTGTATTCATATTCTGTCATGATTCCTGTTGTGTGCAAAGATTTTTGGATAGAAAATGTTGGGTAATGATGGATAGTTAGGTAGCTTTTAGATGCTTCATACTTTTTCTTCTGTTGGATTAAGTTTTTTTATTTTTGTCTTCTATGTTTTCTCTCTCTGGTAGTTAAATATAAATTAGCTGTCGAGTATTTTTCATTAACATGTTTTGTTTGGGTTGAAGGAGTAGCTACACTACTCTTAAACATCCTTTCTTTATGTGGGTATGGTGACTAAGACGATCAACTGTTATAACAGTTAGCCTTAATAAGAGTATTTTTCTTATGCATTCTAAGAGCTTAGATGAAAAATGACAAGGGTTGTGTTAGGTAGACAACGAACGTAAAATTTAATTTTCTTATGAATATAAATCATTTGAGAAACTATGCAAAGTGTTAATTACATATAGATTGAATTAATGAGTTATGCAATGAAACTATGAGAACGAGTAATAAAAAAAAGAGTAAGCCGAAAGACTAGCATCTCAGAGAATCAATTTGGATTTATGCAAGGGTGGTCGACCATAAAAGCTATACATCTCTTGATGAGACTCATTGGCAACTATCGAGAAAAAGAACAAGATTTGCATATATTGTTTTTCGATCTTGAGAAGGCTTATGATAGGATTCCAAGAGAAATCTTATGAATAGTCTTAGAAAAGAAATATGTAAATGTATCATATATTGACATAATCAAAGATTGGTAAAATTTAGTGATGAGTAAGGACATCTGGAGGATTAGCACAAGAATTTCCTTTCACTATTGGGTTGCATCATGGTTCAACTTTAAGCTCTTATCTCTTTACCTTTATCTTAGATAAGCTCACCGGACATATCCAAAAAGCAAACCTTGGTGTTTATTGTTTGCGGATGACATCGTTTTGGTCGGTGAGACACGAGGGTATAAATACGAAACTTGAATCTTGACGAGACACTTTAGAAAATAAGGGTTAGGTTGAGCAGGACACAGATGAAGTATATGAAGCTTAAATTTAGTAGTATAAGAAGGATGTATGGCTTTGTTATAAAGTTGGGTGTCAAGATATTTTCTGCAGTGAGTGCTTTAAATATCTTGGATCGATATTTCAAAAAGATGGAGGTGTTGATAAAGATGTAATACATATAATCCAAGTAGGTTGGTTGAAGTGGAGAGGGACGTCAAAGATTTTATATAATCGTAAAGTACCATTAAAAGTTGAAGGCAAGTTTTACCGTACTGTAATTAGACCAGTGATGCTCTATGGTTCTGAATTTTGGACAGTGAATTGTGTACATGAGCAATAAATGAGAGTTACGGAGATGAGAATGCTTAGGTTGATGTACGGACACACGAGACTGGATAAAATTAAGAATGAATTTACCAGGGAGAAGACAGGAGTGACACCAATTGCAGAGAAGATGCGGGAAGCTCGAATAAGATGGTTTGGACATGTACAATGGAGACCATTAGAAGCACATGTTAGACATTGTGAGAGTTTAGTCAATAGGAATGTTAAACGAGGTAGGGGTAGATCAATAAAAACTTGGAATAAACTATAAGGAAAGACACGATGTACTTAGGCATTAGTGAGATTATGACTAAAAATAGGGCACAATGGAGACAAAGGATTCATATAGCCTACCTTACTATAATGGGATGGAGACTTGAGTGTTGTTGTTGGTTCAGAGCAACACAGAAAAATAATTGATGGGATAAATCCAAGTCTTAAAAGATGGTTGCTTCAAACTTTGCTAAAATTGTTTCATCTTCAATGGGGAACTGTTAACACATTTTTAACTTCTTTTTGTAATTCTAGAACTATTTAACGCCCACTTTCATGGGAAGGATGTACATTTTATTTCCAATTAACATCAAAGCAATGTTTGATGTCTTTTCTTGAATGCCATTAAAATATTATTTTCTTCAAATTTGAGGAAATTTTTTCTGCCTATTTTCTTTTTTTGTATTCATGTATGTAGAGAAAACCCAAACTTGTAAATACTCTTTCTATATCTCAATACAAGGTATGAATACATATTTATAGAAGGGAGAAAGAGAGAAGAGAGTCCTATACATGAAGTGGGACTAAGAGGAGAAAGAGAAAATAAACAAAACATGGGCTATATGGGCCCCTTTACATGGGCTTTTCTAACACTCCCCCGCAAGCTGGAGCGTACAAGTCGTATGCACCAAGCTTGGACAACAACTGATAGAATAAGGTGTTTGGTAGAGCCTTTGTGAGGATATCAGCGACTTGTTCAGTGCCTGGAACATGTTTTAGTTCGATCTTCTTCATTTGAATTTTCTCCCGGATAAAATGACAGTCTACTTTAATATGCTTTGTTCTCTCATGGAAGACTGGATTCTTTGCAATATGTATAGCTTTTTGGCTGTCACATAGCAGAAGGGCAGGTGATGGAAGTTTTACCCCGAGATCGACAAGAAGACTTTCCAGCCACGTTAGCTCAGAGACAACCGAAGCCATTGATCGGTACTCTGCTTCTGCTGAGGATCGAGTCACAATGACTTGCTTCTTACTTCGCCAGGTGATGAGATGACCCCCAAAATAGGTACAAAAACCACTTGTTGATCGACGATCGTCCAAGGACCCGGCATAATCGGCATCAGAATATGCAACTAATCTCGGAGTAGAGGAAGAGGTCTTGTAGACAAGTCCTTGACCCGGAGCAGTTTTCAGGTATCTGAGGATGCGCTCAACAACATGAAGGTGTGAGGTGCGCAGAGCATGCATAAATCTGCTGACCACTCCAACGGCGAAGGATATATCCGGTCTAGTAACTGTTAGTTAGATTAATTTCCCAACAAGTCTTCTATAGTATTCCAGATTTTGAAGAGGAAGATCAGTGTCGGAAGCATGAGCACACAACTTATGATTTGCGTCCATTGGGGTGGTAGTAGGCTTGCATCCGGAGTAGCCAGCATCCCGAAGGAGATCCATGCAGTACTTTCTCTGGGAAATGACAAGACCGTCTGGCCGTCTTGCGATCTCAAGGCCAAGGAAGTACCGGAGGTGACCCAGATCTTTAGTTTGGAAGACTGAGCTAAGGTGCTGTTTAACTGCTTGGATGCCCTTTGAGCCGTCTCCAGTAATCAAGATGTCATCAACATATACCAATAAGAGAACTGTTTCAGTTGTTCGATGCCGCGTAAAGAGGGAAAAATCTGCAGAGCTTCGAGTAAAACCGACTTTCCGAACAACCTTACAGAATTTATCAAACCATGCCCGAGGAGATTGTTTGAGACCATAAATGGACTTTTTCAGATGACAAACTCAAGACTCCCCCGTGGTTTCAAACCCGGGAGGTTGCTGCATGTAGACAGTTTCCTGGAGGTCGCCGTTTAGGAGATCATTTTTGATGTCCAGTTGGTGTAATGTCCATTTCCGATGAACCGCCACGGAGAGAAGGACACGAACGGTATTCAGCTTTGCTACTGGAGAGAAAGTTTCCTCGTAATCAAGACCGTGTTGTTGAGTGAAGCCACGAGCCACCAGTCGTGCCTTGAGACGGCCAATCGTCCCATCTTGAGCATGTTTGATTACAAAGACCCATTTACAACCAACAGGTCTCTGACCGGGAGGGAGAGGTACCAGATTCCAGGCCTGGTTTGCCCAGAGAGCTGTCATCTCTTCTTCCATGGCCGCCCGCCAGCCAGGATAATGCAGAGCCTCCTACACATTGTTAGGTATAGAAATAGAGGAGAGGGAGGTGGCAAAGGTGTGGAGTGATGGAGAGAGGCGATGTAAGGATACATAGTTCGTCAGGGGATGAGCAGTAGAATCTAGTGCCGGATCGTCAGAGCGCGAAGCATCAGAGGTCGAAGCCTACTGCATTGGGGTAACGGAGACAGGGTGGCGACAGGTGTAAACTCGTATAAGAGGTGGCTGGGGAACAGGGAGGGCCTTGTTCGCCAGGGGAACAGGGAGGGCCTTGTTCGCCAGGGGAACAGGGAGGGCCTTGGTCGGACTTGGTGGGGATGACGGAGTGGTAACTGGAATAGCAGGACGTATGCCGGCTGGTGGGGAAGGTGTAGGATCGGAGGTAGAGAAGAAAGGGAGATCTTCCGGAAAGGTCACATTAGCAGAGACAGTCACCTTTCGAGTAGTTGGGGAGTAACATACATAGCCCTTTTGGGTCCGGGAATAGCCAACAAATTTCTGTTTGGTTGCCCGGTGGTCAAACTTGTCCATGGAGGGACCACGAGTGTGGACATAGCAAACGCATCCAAATATGCGGGTGTAAAGGAGAATGGAGGAGTAGAAGGGAACATGAGGCTGAATGAAGTGGCATTGTGGATAATTGGTGATGGAAGACAGTTGATTAGGTAACAGGCCGTGGAGAGAGCGAAGTTCCAGTAAGATTTAAGAACTTGCATTTGAAGCATGATGGAGCGAGCCATATCGAGGAGATGTTGATTCTTACGTTTAGCTGTTCCGTTTTGTTGCGTGGTATAGGCACAGGAAGTTTGGTGAATAACCCCGAATTCAGAGCAAAGGTTTGCAAATTCGTGACCAGTATATTCACGGGCATTGTCCGTGCGGAGAGTTTGGATAGTGGTGGAGAATTGCGTGCGGGTCTCGAGGAGGAATGCCCAAAAAACCAGGGGAAGCTCAGAGCGATCACGAAGTAAGTAGAGCCATGTCATTCGAGAGTAATCATCACTAAACATTAAAAAATAACGATAACCAGAAATGCTAGTAACACGGTACGGTCCCCAAATATCAGAGTGAACTAACATAAAAGGAGCAGCGCTCCGGGTACAATGAGACTGAAAAGATGAACGCGGTTGTTTGCCGTAAATACAGGTTTCACACTGAAAAACAGGTAAAGATACATCGGGAAGAGCCTTCTGGAGGATGGGTAAAGGGGCATGCCCAAGACAGCGATGCCAATCGACGGAGGAGATAGAGGCCAGGATAGCTGGAGGGTCATCAAGGATGTAGAGCCCGTTCTGCAATCGACTCTTACCAATGATAGTCCGTTTCTGTTGATCCTGTATCAGAAAAGAGGAAGAAGTATAGGTTACTGAGCAGTTTAAATCTGTAGTAAGGCGACCAACAGAAAGCAAATTAAAGGGAGAGCCCGACACGTGAAGAGCGGAGCGAAGAGAAAGAGACGGAGTGAGAGGGATATCAGCGGAGCCGACAACAGGAACCGTTTCCCCATTAGCCACGGTAATACACTTGGGATGAGAAGAGTTCAGGTATTGTTGTGGTCGCCGAGAAGTAATGTGATGAGTAGCACCAGAATCCACTATCCAATGTGGACTCGTGGAGAGATGGGCCATACCTTCCTGGGAGATGGAGGAGGCAGAGGCAACCGAGGTCGGCGGGCGACTAAGCAAACCATGGAGTTGTTGCAGCTGAAGGCGGACCTCGTCAAGATCAGAACGAGAAAAGGAGGAGTCGGTGGCATCAACAGTAGCCTGTGGGCGAGGAGGAAACCCATGCTTCCGATAGAAAACAGCCTCGCGGTGACCATCCTTCCCGCAGAAGGAACACTTTAGTGGCGGTTTGTCGTGACCTCGGCCCCGGGAGCCAGAACGTCCCCCACGAGTAGACGGGGGAAGCGGGAGTAGGGGAGCCGAAGTTTGCTGTAGTAGAGCCAGTGACAGAGGAGGCAGATAATCAGGAGGAGGAGAGACCTTGAGCAGCATGGCACACACATTTGACAGTGAGGGAGTAGCCGCGGAGGAGAGAATCTGTGCCCGAATGCTCTGTAGATGAGGCGGTACACGAGCCATCATCATGGCTACTCCAACAGCCTCTTTCTGAGCACGTTGTGCCGCAAGATCCAGCGTGGGAGGTTGATGCTGAATCCATGCTTCGACCAGAGTCTTGGCCCGAGCCACAAGGACGTGAGGTCGGAGGCGCCGCCAACATCCAGATTCTGGAGATCAATGATGATATCGTAGAGATGTTGTAGACTGTCTTTACCAGAGTAGAGGGCTTGGAGCTCGTCCCACATGGCCTTGGCGGTTTCATGATACATGGCCATGCGGTAAGGTTCACTATCCAGAGAGTTAAGGAGCCATGTCTGCACCCGACCGTCATTGCGTAGCCACTCATTCGTTGGAGGAACCGGAGCAGCTTGGGTCAGGTAATGAAGAAATCCTTTTGATTGAAGGACACGGCGAACCGAGTGCACCTACTCCGTAAAGTTCTTCTTCCCGGTCAAGGCGTTAGTTGTAATCCGCAATTCATCACGAATTTCATTTACAGGATCCGGGCGGTCAGCAGGAGAAACCGGCGAAACAGAAGAATCTATAGAGGAGCCCATGACCGGGAGGGTAGAGAAGCAGGCCGCAAAGAGGTCAGGCAGCGGTTAGGCAAGGAGACCGCGCGAGAAGACCACCAGAAGCGGACAGAGAGCAAGGCGTTCGAACAGACTAACTGCAGAGAACAGAAGAAATCGAGCGGACAGAGCAGGGGAGGCCGCACAGGCACGGTGAAAGGATACCAGCGGCAAGAAGCCACGACCACGTGCTAAGCCCGGAGCGGTTAGGAAGACCGTTGCAAGAGGCGAGAAGGCAAGCCAGACAGGAAGATTGCCGCGGGAAGAGGAAGCAATCCGGACAGAGGCAGTCCGCACGGTCAAGTGAGTAGACCAACGGCAGGGGAAGCTGCCACGAGCAAGTGCGGAAGCCACTGCAGATAGAGAAGAAGCCGTGCGGTTAAGGAGTAAGCCGTACGGGCAGAGAGAAAGTGACACACCGTGCGGGAAGAGAAGGGACCCGCGCGGTAAGAGAGAACTCCTGGTTGTCCGCCAAACACAAGCCGCGCGGGAAGAGAGGGAATTCGCGCGGGAAGAGAAGAGAAGAAGTGGGAGAGGCCCACTAACTAGAGAAAAAGGAACTCTATAAAAGGATAGAGAGTAGAGAGACAGAATGGTGGGAGCCACGGAGAGGAGGAAGGTGAGCGGTTAGAGAAGAGGTACCCGCGCGCCTTGCGAGAAGAAGAATGCTGCCCGGTTAGAATAACACAGGCCGTGCCAACGCTAAGAAGGAGGGAGGGCGGTTAGCAAAAATCTAGCCGTCAGGAGAGACCGATTCCCTCTGATACCATGTAGGGAAAACCCAAACTTGTAAATACTCTTTCTATATCTCAATACAAGGTATGAATACATATTTATAGGAGGGAGAAAGAGAGAAGAGAGTCCTATACATGAAGTGGGACTAAAGAGGAGAAAGAGAAAGTAAACAAAACATGGGCTATATGGGCCCCTTTACATGGGCTTTTCTAGCAATATAAAAGTATAGATGCTTGCCATTTAGCTTTCTTGACCATTTACCAAAAGTTGATGTACAAACTAAGGGCCTGTTTGGGAGAGCTGATGCTGTGAGACTGGACATTCAAAAAAGATTAAAGGGAAGTGCTACAAAATTCTAATAGTGAACTAGCATTCAAGCTCTAATGATCCATGAAAAATCATTATATTGAAATTCTTCTTAGCATATCTATGGAATAGTTCAAAATATCAACACAGGCATCAAGTTTGGCAATACATTTAAGACATAGGGTCTGTTTCGGACAATTTTGGTGGATGGAAAAGCTCTATTCTAACCGTCAAAGCTATTTTAATAGTTTGGAACAACTCCTCATAAAGAGCTGATTGAAAGTCTAGTGTTGTTTTTTTGGTATTTTCGCAAATCTGCCCAGCCCCTGCTTCTACTCCTGTGAAATCAATTTTCCCTCCCAGCTTTTTGCAATATATGAACAAGCGCTTCTTCTGACGACCTTCCCGATAGTCTGCGCACATTCTCCCAGACATGCGCTTCTTCCTCCCGATCCACGCTCTTGTTCCTTTCGATCCATGCGTTTCTTCTTTCCGATCCAGTCACTTCTTCCTTCCGATCCGAGCGATAGTTTCTTTCTTCGGCTCCAGGCGATAGATCGTCCTTCCGATTCAGGTGACAGCGACATCGTGAGTTACTTATCTTCCTTCCGATCCAGCGATAACATCTTGAGACCGTTTTGGGTTTTGCTTGTTTCCCTTGTTTTCTCACCCTCTTCTTTTTCCGTTTCCGCCAGATCTTGCTTGCCGTCTGGTTCCTAGGTGCGTCAAGGGGATTTCTATGGTCGACGCAGGTTTTGCTGGTTCTTCATTGCTCGCCTTCTGGTTCCAGCAAAGATATTGTTCAGGATTTCCCCTTTTCTCCCTCTATGATTCCAAAAAAAATAGACATTCCCACATTCATGTTAGATGTTGTTGTTCTCTCCTTCGTATAGTTCATGTAGATCGGCTAGTGGAATGAAGATTTCTTTATTTATTTCTTCCCAAGATCATGTATTTCTTCCCAAGATCATGTATTTCTCTGCATTGCAATTGCTCTTCCCAATTTCATAATTTCTTAACACCACCCACAGTGTCTGTTCTATCACAGCATCTTATTAATACCTGAGTTTCTCCTGTTATGGCGAATTGTCAAATGTATAGGTTGTTCAATGTGTTTGTCGAAATATTTCAGTTATTGCAATTATTATTCAAGTATTCAATTGTTCAATTTGTTTGTTGAAATGATGGCCTATGTAGCATGGGGACGGAAACGGGATACGGGATACGATACGAAACGGATACGGGAAATGTGATTTTAAAAAAAATTAGGATGCGGGAAACGTTTTTAATTATTTTAATATAAGTATTAATTAATATAAGAATAAGACAACTAGCAAACTATTTGTACATATCTTGAATTGTAACGAAAAAAAATTAATAAAACTATATTATATATAATTGACATTTCATATAATGTTATAAATAACATACAAGAAAACAAGCATTATAAAGAACAATCTATCACATATCCACATCAATACATCATTACATCAATTGAGAACATTGTTTTGTTACATTCACATGCAAAATATCAAATATAAAAATTTAACATTCTCTCCAATAGTATCAACTTCATCATCTTCTTCAATAATCGAAAGCTCCAACCTTGGTTCATCAAGCGATAGATTAACTATCTCAAGTGTACCTACATCTTCGAATGACTCGAAGCCATCGCCCGCAATATCCCATAATGTAGACTCTCCTTCATTGTATTTTTGATCTCTTCTAGAAAGAAGACGAAGATTGCTATGGATATTGATTAAATCTTCTGCACGTTACGATGTCATTCTATTCCTTTTCATTAAATGGATAAAGGAGTAAGTACTCCAATTTCTCTCGGCGTATGAAAAAGATGATGATTGTACTAATAACTTCAACGCAATGGTTGGAAGCGAAGGGGCCGACTTCGTTTCCTGGAGCTTCGGAAATGCGTTTCCTGGAGTTTCGGAAACGCGTTTCCGAAAATAATATATATATTTTTTAAAAAAATGTGTTTCCTGGCAGAAACACGTTTCCGCGCGTTTCCGGGTGTTTCCCGTATTCGGTACGCGTTCGAGTCGATACGTAGACCATTTTTAAGTATCCGTGCTTCGTAGATGATGGCATTGTGTTCTGCTAATTACATTATTGGTTGTCGTGTAATTGTTTGATATTTTTCAAGTTGTCTGTCCAATATTTCTTATGAAATTTTGAATAAGAAAGTAACGTCTATTTCAAATAAAAAAGATTTGTTCATCTGTTGTATACAATTTTTTTGTGTGGACAGTATAATGAAAAAATCAATGAAGGGAGGAATCTCGGCAACATGGGATTCAAATGAAGTTTTGATCT
Source organism: Platanthera zijinensis (assembly GCA_039513925.1). Classification (NCBI taxonomy): domain Eukaryota; kingdom Viridiplantae; phylum Streptophyta; class Magnoliopsida; order Asparagales; family Orchidaceae; genus Platanthera; species Platanthera zijinensis. The sequence goes on from CM077090.1 coordinate 30,350,185, forward strand.
TCTGCGATCTTTGCATAAAACATTTCAGTTTTATTATATGTTTGATTATTCCCTACGAACAATATACATTTAAATATTTTTGTTTAAAAAAATTGATTTCAAAAAACTATTCTTCCAAATAGTTTCAATTGAAAATGCTCTTTTCGATCAACATTTATGTACAAACCATCCAAACAGTCTGCAGTTTTTCAATATTGCTTCTTAAACAATTCTATTTAAGCAGCTTTGTTTAAACAGTTCTATTCGATCAACAGCTTTTTCATCCACCAGAGCTGTCCCAAACAGACCCATAACTGCAGAAATTATAACATGGAAAATTCAAGGCACGATACTTCTAGACATGATAAATCATCCCTAATAGATTAATGAATACACGAACTAAAAAAGAGCTCAAGAAAGAAGAGAAACATGAAATCTTGTACCAAAGATGCTAAAAACGAGCATAGATCTGCTCTCTTTTTGTGATGAAATCTTGAAATAATCAATCATACATGATAGTGCTCTGACCTCTCCAACAAGAGCGATCCAAGCTAACCATCATCGAAGATCTTCATCACTCCAAGCCATAAGCAAACACGAGTATAAACTTGCGGAATTAAAGAGAACCTTGCAAATATGAATTCACGTGCCAACATATATCGAGGAAATGAAATGAATACCATAGTTGCCGAAGCGATGTCCTCGTGAGTATAAGCTCGCTGAATTAAAGAGAATGCCCTGATCGCTGAAGTGATGATCTCGCGAGTGCAAGCTCGCTGAATTAAAAAAATTCCCTAGTTGCTGAAGCGATAACCTCACGAGTATGAACTTACGGAATATAAAAGAGTATCTTGTTGTTGAAGTAATGACCTCGCGAGTATGAACTCGCGGAATATGAAACACAACACCATGATTGATGAAGCGAAGACCTCGCAAGTGTGAACTCGTGGAATTAGGGAGAACCCTTTGTAAATATGATGTCACAATCCATAATTGCTGAAGCAATGACCTCGCGAGTTCAAAGTCGCTGAATTAAAGATAAACTCCATAGTTGTTGAAGTGATGTCCTAGCGAGTATGAACCCGCCGAATTAATAGAGAATACCCCATGATCTCGCGAGATGAGCTAGCGGAATAAGAGAGGGGGGGGGGGTTGAACACCTTGTGGGCATGAGGCCTTGGAACAAATAAAGTTTTTGAAGTGACCCTGCGAGTATGCACTTCTCCTTGATCCCTGTGGTGGTTGCCATTGTGGCCGAAATGTCAAAGCCAGCATTATTGCAAGTCATATGAAAGCACTCTTGGGTTTTACTAAAGCACCCGTGAGTGTTAGTATGTAGTATATATGAGAAAGCGTTAGCACCAAAAAAAGTGAAAACTAGGTCGGAGCAAGTGCCATTTTTTACTATATAAGGCCCTACGCAGAGTTTTCGGGGGGTCAAAATTTTATTTTCCACACTCCAACAAACTCACCTTGATTCAAGCTCACCAGGCCTTGAAATCGCCCAGATTGCAGCTCGCCGGGCCTCAAAATAGCCAAGATTCGAGCTTGCCAGGCCACAAAATCGCCCAGTTTTCAGCTCTCCAGACCTCAAAATCGCCCAGATTCGAGCTCGCCAGGCTTTGAAATCGCCCAGATTCGAGCTCGATTTTATCTCGCCTGACCTTAAGCTTCCCAAGATGTTGTCGTCTACGCAGGTTCACCTCGCATCTTGTGAGTACAACATATACAAGTAGAACTTATGCGAGTAGGTACCTGCGAGTTGATTGAGCTCTTCACCTGAGGTCTCCATAATAAACTCGTCTACTGAGGTCGTCAGATGAAGAAGTCGCCCATATTGAGCTCGCCTGAGCTGGAACTCGCTTAAGATAGAACTCGCTTCAGCTGGTACTCGCCTAGCTGGTACTCATCTAGCTGGTACTCGTCTAGCTGGAGCCCGACTGAACTGGAACTCACCTCATCTAGTACTCGCCCAACTGGTACTCGCCTAGCTGAAGCTCGCCTCACGTCCTTCTCATCATGGCTTGCCGTGAGGTCGTGCACTAAAGTTTCTTACTCCGATCACGGTCCACGCTCACCGCACCAAAATATTAGAACCAAGATTTTTGGTTCCTACTGTTCGGACCTGGAGGTGACTTAAAGTTTACTGGTCTCATAGTCGACCAGGATGAGATATGACGAGAAGAAGCTAGCGAACACAAGAAATTCTCCTGAATTGCCTACAAACAAGATCTGTGTGCTACAACGAGGAGGTCCCGCCTCACACGGGGAAGTCTATCGGAACTTCCCCTCCTAAAGCTATTGTCGAGTTCGGCACATGTGAAACGTACACTGAACTCGCCCACTTTAGGAGGGGGGAGGGGGGGGGGGTGAAGGTTCCTTCTACAGCCTACTTGCGCCTCAGGGTCCTATTTATAGGCAAATCCAAGGGGGAGGGAGGTATGGTCTGCGAATAGTCGCTCCCGCCTTAACCAAAGTGATATTCACAGACCTAAATGGTCTGAGATGAGGTGAATATCTGAGCTCGCCCCAGGTGGGCGAGATCTCCTGCACTTGCCCCGGGTTGGCGAGATCTTCTCTACTCGCCCTAGGTGGGCGAGGTCTTCTAAGCTGTCTTCAGTCATCTCTGATTTGAACAAATTACGGGTTATACATGCGCAATCCTAGAGTACTGCCCAACTAATCTTAGCCATCAATTTCCAATCCGCATTAGAGAGAGAGAGAAAGGGGCCTGCATCCATCGTAGAGAGGGAGAGAGGGAGAGAGGAAGAGAGATAGGGGGCTTATATTTATGTTAGAGAAAGAGAGAGAGATAGAGGGGTAGTTATCCATTATTTATATTTTTGATTATAAACCATTTATATTTATGTGTAAATATAAATATATATAAATGTTTATAATTTAAATGTATATAAATCATTTAAAATTATATGTGCTATGTGCGCCCGAGTGAAAATACACTGAATGTTGTCTTCCACGCCAAATGTTGCCGCCCACGCCAACTGTCACCACCCACCCCGAATGTCGCCTCCCCCGCCAAATGTCGCCGCCCCCACCAAATGTCGTTGCTCCCTCCAAATGTTGCAACCACACTGTCGTGACTAGGGTACTGGCGTGTGGGACATGGGGTGCTCCCGTGCAGTGTCACTCATGTGTTTGTTTTTATATATATATGGATGTTGAAAGAGGCAGATGTTTAGTGGGAAAATTGAATTATGTAACTATCATGAGACATGACATCTCGTTTTATGTCTAATCTTGGGACCTTACATGTGAAAGCACTGATTCGCATTCTGAAGTACCTGAAATGCACTCTAGGGTAAGTTTGATATTCAAAGACAACATGCATGTAGGAGTGGATGGATATACTGAAGTTGATTGGGCATGATCACCTTATGACATAAGGTCCACAACAAGATATTGTCTTTTTGTCGGAGAAGATCTTGTCTTATTGTCATATGAAGTGTTGCTACCGAATATAGAGCAATGACCCAAACTGCTTGCGAACTCATGTGAATTAAACAATTATTGAAGCAACTTGGACAATATGTGTCACTTTCGATGGATCTTCTGTGTGACAATTATGGTTATGCATATTGCATCGAACTTGATATTTCACTAGCATACAAAACATACTGATATTGGTTGTCATTGTGATATAAAAAATTATTTAAGGGAATGCTGTAACAAACTTCATCAAGACAAAATACTTGTTAGCATATATATTTATCAAATCTCGTATGGGAACTAAGATCAAAAGCATAAGAAGCAAGTTGGGAAGTGTTAATATTATGACTCCCAACTCCAGCTTGAGTGTAAAGAGGAGTGAGGATAAGGGAAAGATACCGGGTGGTGACCATATCACTTATATCCTTCCATGAAGGCTTCTATTCTTGGGCATGCCGACCATATAAAAATTATTTTGAATTACAATATCCTTTCTCTACTTGTTGACATGGGTTAATGTGTTATGTGTATAGTGGGAACTTAGGTGAAACCTACAGTATGGTGATGGGTGAGATTCAACTGAAAGCTATGCAACATGCACATGTAGGAAATTTTCCTACATAGGATTGCACTTAATAAAAAAATTAAGAAATTATTGCAACCCAACCTCGGCTGAAAATAGTTAGAAATAACTTGCAGGCAATTAATTCATGTCAGCGCAGACACTTTAATTTAGTGTTTGATGATTTAAGCCCTGCAAGAAGTAGTAGGATGGTAAATTAATCGCTTTTCAAAGAAATGAGTTGTTGGTCGTGGAGGGTTCTAATGAGGAAAAACAAGGTTTGAATGATCCAAAGGATGTGAGCCGAGAGGGCTCAAGATGTGATTGATAGGCGAAAGATGTGCTATCTAGGCTGGGGAGGTGAGTCGATAGGCGAAGAATATAGAGCGAAGACGATAGAGTGAAGTCGGTTAATAAAGTACCTTGTGTCCTGTCTCATTTTGATCATCAGTGATGGGTTAGTAATGGTAGCTCGGTGGTGGTATAAGGTAAGAGACGACGTCGGCGCAAAGGGATTCCCTACAAGAGATAGAAATGGGGTGAGAAGTTTGTCGAGGCGGGGATTGTGTAATATAGTAGTGATGCCGAATTATAAGGAATGGGGCAGGTGGCCTCAAATGTAGGGTATGAAGGTGAGGAAGCGGCTGTTGAAGAGCTGTCATGGCTTGGACCTTGGTTCTTGGTCGTGGAGGTGGAGTCGAAGAGTTTTGTCGTGGGAGGATGTTGCGAGTGTCTCTGAGGTGACGTGAGGTTCAGGACCGTTTGGAGGAACTCTGACAACATCATGACAGGTTGACGTGATCTTCAGCAGCAGGGGAAGCACTCGGAGACATGTAGTTGCCATTAAATTGCAACCGTTGGCTGTCCTAGAGCGCAATATGCAGAATTTTGGACTCTTATTGTAGCAGATGGCCGTTAGGAGCAATTAGGTGTGTGTCCTGAATGAAATAGTCGTCAGTTAGAGAAACACTCACAATAATGGGGAGAGAAGGAATGCCTAGTAGTGGGAAGTGACAATTAATAAGGGGAAATGGCTAGTTAGGGAATAGAGGAAACCTAGGCTTGACATCTAGGTTCCATGAGATCCAAACCGTGGGAGTGGTAAGCTATTTTTGAAATAGTCTAAATTTTTTGATAACTCCTAATAGGTCCATGTGCTCATATATAGAGAGATGACAGGTGCAGGCGACCATTATGACAATTCTGGTTGTCCAATCACACTGGCCACACAAGATACACAAATAAAATAAAATAAAAACATTAAATATCCCTATGTTAATCTGGACTTGACCGCGGGCTAGTTCCTCCGGTTGATGATCATATTTTTGTCTCCTGCGAGTCTAGACCCGCATAGGTCCCAACAGACGTTGACTAGCTCCAATTATGTGATCCTCATCATTAACGCTGTGTTATGGTGTTTGTTTTAAGAGTTTTACTGCAATTAGGCCTTCGATGCCTATGGTTCTGAGTGTTGGGCAGTGAATTGTATACATGAGCAAATAATGGAAGTTGCGGAGATGAGAATGCTTGGGTGGATGTGTGGACACACGAGTCTGGATAAAATTAGGAATGAATGTATCGGGGATAAGACACGAGTGACTCCAATTGTAGAGAAAATGCGAGAAGCTTGACATAGATGGTTCTGCCACGTGCAAACGAATCATTAGAGGCACCTATTAGGCGTTGTGAGAGTTTAGTTGCTAGACATGTTAAACGGGGGTAGACCAATAAAGACTTGGAATGAAACTATAAGGTAAGACATGATGTACTTAGACATTAGTGAGATTATGACTAAAGATAGGACTCAATGGCGACAAAGGGCATATAGCTGATCCCACTATAGTGGGATGAAAGCATCAGTGTTGTATTAATTTAAGGCTCTATTTGGCGCGGCGGTGCCGGTCGTGAACAGGTGGTTATGAACTGTCATTCGTGAACGTCCAACCTCACCTAAGGAACTTCATCCACTTTTATATTCAAAACAAATTTTCTTTTCTCTGTAGTTGTCATAATCATTGTCATGCCAAACATACATTCTATTATGGTGGCATTTTTGTCCAAACTCACCGGAACAAAAACGCACACCAAACGGAGCCTAAATAATACAATGCGTGGTCATTTTGATTGTATTTACCATGCGTATTTGATATCTTTCAGCTATTTTTATTTGGAATGGATACGCAACATTCACGCTCAAGCTGGCATTGATGCAGAACTATAAAGTTGCTAACATACTTCATCTTCTTGTAACATTTTTGATCTTTCCTTTTTCAGTGCGATGAGTCGGAGCCTGATTCATGTGATTCGGGATGCAACGGTGGGTTAATGACAACTGCCTTCGAGTATTTGGTCAAAGCTGGTGGACTGGAGACCGAGAAAGACTACCCATACTCGGGGACTGATGGTGGAGTCTGCAAATATAACAAGGACAAAATTGCAGCTGCTGTTTCAAACTTCAGTGTTGTTTCTGTTGATGAAGATCAGATTGCAGCAAATCTGGTTAAACATGGCCCTCTTGCAGGTATGCATATAAATACAATTAACAAAAAGTAACCGTGCAGCTGTATATGGGATTCCCATGTGCATATTGTTCGACAACTACACTACTTGACCGCCGACCCGATGTCTTCCGGTCAAACTATTTTTTACCGCACATATTATGGGTGCATTGAGTGGTGTCGGGTGTTATCGTCATCAAACACTGTGCACGAGTGGACCCTGTGTTGGACGCTGGTGAATCTATTAACAATGGAGTTTCAATTTTAAGTTTTTATTAATAAAATCTGTCCCTTTAAAAGATCTATGAACTAGATGAGACTTAATTATCCAATTAGATAATTGACCCTGCCCCTTCTTTCGTCTCTTCATTTTATAAGCAAAATTTTAAATGGTTTATTCTATTGTTGCATTCAGCAAATTCTAATAATGTGCTTATACATAAATATATAACACTCGCTGCATTATTTCATATTGCGTGGTATGTAGTTTATCTTTGATAATTTCACTAGTATTTACTGCTTTTAAATGTTAGTGCTACATATTAAAATCTATGCATCCAATATAAAACAAGTTGGTTATTGGTAGTGGAGTCCGTGATCTATATATTAAGTGTACAAGGTTACACGAGGTTTTAGAGATTATATTCGCAGCACTAAATTGGTATTTGGCTTTCCTAAAGTTTGTTTACGTGATTCATAATACCACGCACTCACACACACCCCACGACACACGCCCACACGCGCACACACAGTGACACACGCCCACACGCGCACACACAGTGACACACGCACATGCGAACACACGCACCCACACGCACACGCGAACACACTCACGCACATGCACACACGAACACACGCACTGCCACACACAGGCACACGCACTAATGTACCCACACACAGGCACACACACTAATGTACCCACACAGCCACACACTGACGCACACACGAAGCCACGCAGCCACGCACTAACGCACACACACACCCCCACACACCCACACGCATGCACACATGCACTGACGCACACGCATTCACGCATTCACGCACCCACACAGCACACGCTCGCACACAGAATGTTACTTCAGATGCGTTGTGGTAATCTCAAAAGAGGGAAGAGAGATCCCGGTAATAACACAGACTCACAGAAGAGGGAGGTCTGTGTAACTTGTAAATGTCCAATTTTCTTAATGTTTTAAATAAAATATAGGGCCATTTACCGGGACCTCCCCTCTAACTTTGCTATATTACTCACAACACCCCTCTTATTTTCGAAATTACAAAAACTTTCCTTAAAGTTTTCATTTCATTACAAAAACCTCCCCTGAAGTTTTAATTTTATAACATCCATGCACAAAAACACCTCCCTCGGTGTACAGTGTCCAGGGGGTATTTTTCTTCATTGATGCAATGAAATGAAATGACCAGAGGAGGTTTTTGTAATGAAATAAAAACTTAGGGGAGTGTTTTGTAATTTCGAAAATAAGAGGGATGCTCTCACTAATTATGCTAATTTACAGGAGAGGTTTGGGTAATTATTTCTAAAATATAAAAAGAAACCTCATATGAATTAAGTTTTCCATCTTCGGAGTTCGGATCTCATGAGAGTTTACTCATTCGCTGTTTCTGGAAAATGCAGTGGCGATCAACGCGATCTTCATGCAAACATATGTCCACGGTGTTTCTTGCCCCTACATATGCGGCAAGCGCCAGGATCATGGCGTGCTCGTTGTGGGCTACGGATCTGCCGGCTACGCTCCGATCCGCTTCAAGGAGAAGCCCTACTGGATCATAAAGAACTCCTGGGGTGCCAACTGGGGCGATCATGGCTATTACAAAGTCTGCAAAGGCCGCAATGTCTGCGGCGTTGAAGCCATGGTCTCAACCGTCTCCGCCGTCAACACGGCCGTCGAATCTTAGATTCTTCATTCCATTGAGCATAAATTTCGCAGCACTCTGACCGTCGTCTATATTATATTTGGTGGATATGTTTGGGATGTGTTCTGCAGGTTTCTGTTCTTAAAAGGTCAGATTAGCTTCAGCAAAGCTTCTGCTGGGGTTTGATTTAATCTAAATTTGGATGCTTGTAATTAGTTCATATTCTGTCTCTATCAAACGTGGTCTCCCACTGATTGGGCTTGCGTGTAAGCTCATATTCTATTTACCAAATTTCTATTTTTGTGGACTAATAAGGCTTCGTTTAGTTCGGCGTTTCGCCGCCTCCGTTTGGAGCAAACGCCACTGGACGGCGGGTAAACAAATGACCGTTGGCGGCATTTGCTCCGTTTGCACCCGCAACAAGGAGGAAACGATCCCGATCTGCTCCGTTTCGCTCCCCACCTCTCCCTCTCCGATTTCAAAGTAGCATTTCGACTCATCGGATGCACTCGCCGCCGCCGAACCAAATATAGCCCAAGTCTCCTGACTAACTTCTGTTAATTTTTTTAATTATTTTGGATGATGTGACGGTACTAAGCCGGCAATGTGGTGTTAACTAATCTGCAGGAGTATTATTATTTTATTATAAAAATGATCTTATAATTTATGATTATTGTATTAGGTGAACGACTTCTCCAAGGTGATACTGGTTGCCCAATAGAAACATAGCATTATCTCAAACAATTTTGTGCATAAACATAGCGTGTTAAAGTTTTACCAAAAGTTTAGGAACAAATATTACACGCTCATGCAATTATGTGTATAAATTCACAAGTAGACTGGGGCGGGCTCTGTTTGAGATACTGATGTCATTTTAAATGTGAGCAGTTCAAAAAAGAGTTTTAAACTGTATTTTCAAAACAGAATGTGTTTGGGTAATCTCCGTTTGCAGTCAAGTTTAAAATTGTAAAATATTATATGTTTGGGAAATCCCCATCCTGGTGGCGGTTAAAAACAAAATACATACAACTTAAATCAAATGCAACAAAATATTTTTAAAAGATTGACGGGTAAAATAAAAATGTAACACGTTCAAGCTCAATTTTCAAAGGCCTCAAATAGTTGTTCGGCAATGGAGTCACGCAGTGCCGCCATTTGACTTGATCCACTCCTTCCACCCAGACCATTGGACTTGATCCACTCCTTCCACCTCGACCATTTTCATTGTTATCCATCCTTGACTCGCTTGCCATTTGTACCCCTTGCCTAATCAGACGCGCATTAGAGTATACAAAGTTCTCATCATGATCACATCGGTAGAAATGACTGTCTACATTAGGATGATGTCTGCGTAAAAAATTGTGCAGTGTCATTGTGGAGATCACAAAATTCCGCTTTTTTTTTAAACCATACTGCGGCATATCACGGAGAGTACGTCATTTCTTCTTCCACACTCCAAATATTCGTTCTATAACACTACGCAACGACGAGTGCTCCTGATTGAATATTTCCTTTCGTCCTTGTATCATACGTTGGCCACGTGCAAACTGTGGCAAATGATACCTTGTTTATGGGTACGTTTTAATATAGACGATTGTTAACCACAACCCGGTTTAGATGTTCGCACCCCAATTCGTTTTAAAAAAGGCTTCCCCTAAAACTTTAATTGCAACCCTAAAACCATTTCCTCTCCCAGTTCACGGAAGCCCCCGTCTCCCCCACCCCGCGAACGCCGCATCCCGCCTCCCTCCTCGCCAGAAGTCGCCACCATCTCCGGCGTCAGATCGCGTCTCCGGCATCAGTTCGCGTCTCCATCTCCGGCATCAGACCCCGTCTCTCGCCGTCGTCTCCGGCATCTAATCGTCTGTGAAGGTTGAGTTCTCACCGGCGAAGGTTGAGCCAACTCCTCTCCCGGATCGTCTCCAGCACCTGATTGCCTTCAGGTAAACCCTAACAATTTATTTTTTTTATTTTTACATGCAAATCCTAGGTTTTGAGGTTTCAGGAAAGAATCGACTAGTGTATTTTCAGGTGATCCTTTTTCCCTTTCTGTTCGGCTTCAAGCAAGGATCTAACCATTTGCCCTCACTTATTTCCTTTTCTAACAGCACCTTATATTCACATGGATTGAATTAAGTAGGGCTTCTTGCTAGATTAGTTCTACGCTCATATCATGCACTGATTCTGGGCAGATGTAACTGTTGGGGTTCAGCCCCTAAAGGTAAAAATCCGTGTGAAGAAATTCAGATGTTGCAACATAGTTTTTCAGCGTTGCAGTTCTTTTTTTACTGACTGGTCAGCGGACTAATAAATTGTGAACAGTTTTATTAATTAAATAAAACTGTTCAGTCAGTTATTAAAAAGGAGTGGCTTTTGTCATTCTTACTCCCCCCCCCCCCCGATTTTTCAAGAGGCGTTAGGGTTGAGAGAAAGTGAGCGGAAGCCTTCCTCCGCCGCCCCCGTGTCGTTCGTCAGCCCCGCGCCGTCTCCGCGCCTGCAGCGCGCCGCCGACCGCGTCCGCCGTCTCCGCGCCCGCGCCGTCCGCCGGCCGCCTATTTCTTCCCGCTGTTGCAAGAGATTTTGCCGTTGCTGTAGGCGAGTGTTTGCCGCTTGAAGGAGGTGTTTCCTCTGTGCTGAAGGAGGAGTATTTCTCTACCGTTTTCAAGAGCTTCTTCGTCTACGTTATCAGGTGTACCCTTTCTTGTCTTCGTTTGCTATTGTGCTTGAAGAGAGAGTAGGATTTTATCCTGTTGTAGAGAAGTTGTGGATTTCTTCTTGGTGGTAGAGAGGAGTGGATTTGTGTGTCAAATCCGGAGGGCTTTCTAGGTTTGGGCAAACCTAGATAATTTTGTAATCCTTATTTATTATAGTGGATTTTTCGCTGTGCCGTGCCCCGTGGTTTTTGACCTTCAAGTGGTGAAGGTTTTCCACGTATATCTTGGTGTTCACTTGTGTTGTTAATTTTGTTTCTTATTATTGCTTGTGCTCTATTGATTGGTGGGTGTTGCCGTTATCTTCGGACACCCCGTTGCCTAACAAGTGGTATCAGAGCGTCAGGTTCTTTGGCTAGTCGTTTTTATTTCTCGGTTTCTAACTCGGTGCGGTAGGTGACGACCATCGGTCCGCTCCCTATCCTCTCTTGTTAATCCCTTGAAATAAATCGATTTGTGGACCGTAATAGAGTTACTTGTTTGAGAAAGCAATGGAACAAAACACAAGGATGGTCAGTATGAATGGCAAGAATTGGAGCATATGGAAGCCTCGGATGGAGGATCTCTTATATTGTAAAGATCTCCATGCTCCGTTGACGGGGAGACCTGCTTCAGTTAAGGATGATGAAGAGTGGAAGAAAATGGATCGAAAGGCAGTAGGGTTCATTAGACAGTGGCTCGATGACTCTGTTTTTCATCATGTTTCCACGGAGACCTCGGCTCAGGCCTTATGGAAAAAGCTTGAAGCCTTGTACGAGCGGAAGACTGCAGGTAACAAGACATTTCTGATTAGGAAGCTTGTCAATTTGAAGTACCGGGAAGGGTCACAGATGACTGAGCATCTGAACCTTGCTCAAAGTATTATCAATCAGTTGGAGTCCATGAAGATCACTTTGGAAGATGAACTCCAAGCTCTGATGATCCTTAGTTCTTTACCCGAGAGTTGGAAGACTCTAGTAGTGTCATTGAGCAACTCAGCACCTGATGGTGTGGTAACCATGGAGATGGTGTCTAGTTGTCTCCTGAACGAAGAGCTGAGAAGGAAGGATTCTGGATCTTCCACTTCGGGTGTTTTTCTCATGGAGGGAAGAGGCCGGTCTGTGAAGAAGGATGTGAAGCACAGGGAAAGTTCCAGGAGTAAGTCCAGGGGCAAGTCTAAGAAGGACATTGAGTGCTACTATTGTAAGAAGAAGGGTCATTTCAAGAAGGATTGCTTCCAAATGAAAAGAGACCTGAAGGGAAAGACCAAGGAGGTAGTAGAATCTACTGGTGATGCGACGACTTCGATTGTGGAGGCTGAGCCGTTATGCTTGCAGTGCAGTGGGTCGTCTTGCCAGGACTGCGTTGACACAGACTGGATCGTGGACGGAGGTGCATCCTATCATTGCACCCCTCACAGAGATTACTTCTACACCTATTCTGCGGGAGATCTTGGTGTGATCCGGATGGCTAATTCCGGTGAGTCGTTGATTGTTGGCAGTGGGGATGTCCACTTGGAGACTGAATTGGGGAAGATTGTTCTCAAGGGAGTCAGACATATTCCTGACTTGAGAATGAATCTGATTTCCGTTGGTAGGCTTGATGATGGTGGTTTCACAAGCATTGAAGGTGGAGGGACCTGGAGGTTGATGAAGGGCTCTTTGGTGGTAGCCAAAGGAAGGAAGTGTTGTGGCCTTTATCGTACTAAAGCCAAGATCTGTGGTCCAAGTGTGAATGCGGCAGAGGGCGACTCTATGGAGTTATGGCATCGCAGACTTGGGCATATAAGCGAGAAGAACTTGAATATCTTGGTGAAGAACAAGGTCCTTCCGGAGCTATCAGGAGGGCTTCCTGATACGTGTGCGCACTGCTTGGCCGGTAAGCAGAAACGTGTTTCCTTTGCTGATTCTGAACCAAAGAGGAAGGCGGAGTTACTATACTTGATACACACTGATGTGTGTGGTCCTATTGATCCCAAGTCTGTGGGCGGAGCCGCTTACTTTGTCACGTTCATTGACGATCACTCCAGGAAAGTCTGGGCATATTCTGTGAAGCAGAAGAGTGATGTTCTAGCAAAATTTGAAGAGTTCAGAGCGAAGGTGGAGAAGATGACCGGGAAGAAAATAAAGCGAGTTCGATCTGACAACGGGGGAGAGTACACTGGTGCCTTTGACGCTTACTGCAGAAGGCATGGCATAGTACATGAAAGGACAATCCCGAGGACGCCGCAACAGAATGGGTTAGCAGAAAGGATGAACAGGACGATTATTGAGAAGATCAAATGTATGATTTCTCAAGCTGGCATTGGTAAACAGTTTTGGGCTGAGGCTGTGCAAACTGCTGTACATCTGATAAATTTGTCTCCTTCTGCACCTCTGAATGGTGATATTCCAGAGCGTGTTTGGTCCGGGAAGGAAGTGCCGTACGGACATGTGCGGGTGTTTGGGTGCAAAGTTCATGTTCATGTCTCCAAGGAAGAGAGATCGAAGCTTGATGAGAAGTCCCGGGAGTGCATCTTGATGGGATTTCCCCATGAGGAGTTTGGCTATAGACTCTGGGATCCTGTGAACAAGAAAATGATCAGAAGCAGAGATGTGATCTTTGTTGAAGATCAAGTGGTTGGTGAGCAGAATGCTACGGAGTCACAGGTTCCACAGTTTCAACCTGCGGAGGAGAGACTCTGTACTGATGATGGGCCAGTTGAGAATGCTGCTGATGATGGGCATGCTGAGGAGGAAGTTGGTGAGCTTATTCCTGATGAGGAGATGATTCCGGATGTTGGGGGAGCTCTGCCAGTTGATGTACCACCTGTGGTGGAGGTTCCTCTTGTCAGATCTGAGAGAGTCAGAAGGCCCAATACCAGGTATTCTTCTCATGAATATATTATGCTTACAGATAGTGGAGAGCCTGAGTCCTATATGGAGGCTCAGAGTGCTGAAGATCGTGAGGCTTGGACAGCTGCTATGGAAGAGGAGTTGTACTCTCTTCAGAAGAACGAGACATATGATTTAGTCTCATTGCCTAAAGGGAAGAGAGCTTTGAAGAACAAGTGGGTCTTCAAGCTAAAGTTGGATGAAAATCGCTCTCAGCCAAGGTACAAGGCGAGACTTGTGGTGAAAGGATTCAGTCAGAAACAAGGTGTCGATTTCGACGAGATCTTTTCCCCAGTGGTGAAAATGTCCTCTATCAGACTGGTGTTGGGTATGGCTGCCTCCATGGATCTTGAAGTCGAGCAGATGGACGTCAAGACGACATTTCTGCATGGCAATTTGGAGGAAGAGCTATATATGGAGCAGCCCAAAGGCTTTGTAGCTAAGGGGAAGCATCATCTAGTCTGTCGGCTCAAGAAGAGCCTTTATGGGTTGAAGCAGGCACCCAGGCAGTGGTATAGGAAATTTGACTCTTTCATGATGAAGAGCAAATTCCAACGGACCAGGGCTGATCACTGTGTATATGTGAAGAGGACTGAGAAGACGTTCACTATTCTGTTGTTGTACGTAGATGATATGCTGATAGTTGGGGATGACAAGGCCAGCATAGCTGAGTTGAAGAAGGAGCTCAGTGAGTCCTTTGAGATGAAGGATTTGGGACCGGCAAGGAAGATCCTTGGAATGAAAATTACCAGGGACAGGAGTGCTGGTCAACTATGGCTATCTCAGTCTGAGTATGTAGAGAAAGTGCTGAAGAGGTTCATGATGGACAAGGTAAAACCCGTTGCTACTCCTCTGGCCGGGCACTTCAGACTTTCCAGTTCTCAAAGCCCCTCATCTGAGAAGAAGGTGGAAGAGATGAGCCAAATTCCTTATGCATCCGTAGTGGGGAGCCTGATGTATGCTATGGTCTGCACTAGGCCAGACATAGCTCATGCTGTGGGGTCTGTGAGCCGTTACTTGGCAAACCCAGGGAAAGTTCACTGGAGTGCTGTGAAATGGATATTTTGCTATCTCTGAGGTACCTCAGACCTTTGTTTACAGTTTGGTGGAGGTCCACCAGAACTCATTGGGTACTCGGATTCGGATATGTCTGGAGATGTTGACACAAGGAGATCCACTTCTGGATTCGTGGTCACTTTTGGAGGGGGAGCAGTGTCATGGCAGTCAAGGCTTCAGAAGTGCGTGGCATTGTCGACGACGGAGGCTGAATATATTGCGTTGACTGAGGCGTCGAAGGAGCTTATTTGGATGAAGAAGTTCATGCTAGAGCTTGATCTCCGACAAGACGTGTACACAGTTTTCTGTGACAGTCAGAGTGCTATATTTTTGTCCAAGAATCCCGCCTTTCACTCCAGGACGAAGCACATTGACGTGAAGTATCATTGGATTCAGGATGCTGTGGAGGAGAAGCTGTTGGTGGTGGAGAAGATCCACACGGATGAAAATCCTTCGGACATGATGACGAAGGTCGTCCCAAGGGAAAAGCATGATTTCTGCCGGCGGTTGATCGGCATGATCCCCACCTGAAGGAGTCACGGTGGGATACTCCCCTTTATGGTCTGAAGGGGGAGTTTGTTGGGGTTCAACCCCTAAAGGTAAAAATCCGTGTGAAGAAATTCAGATGTTGCAACATAGTTTTTCAGCGTTGCAGTTCTTTTTTTACTGACTGGTCAGCGGACTAATAAATTGTGAACAATTTTATTAATTAAATAAAACTGTTCAGTCAGTTATTAAAAAGGAGTGGCTTTTGTCATTCTCACTCCCCCCCCCCCCCCCGATTTTTCAAGAGGCGTTAGGGTTGAGAGAAAGTGAGCGGAAGCCTTCCTCCGCCGCCCCTGTGCCGTTCGTCAGCCCCGCGCCGTCTCCGCGCCTGCAGCGCGCCGCCGACTGCGTCCGTCGTCTCCGCGCCCGCGCCGTCCGCCGGCCGCCTATTTCTTCCAGCTGTTGCAAGAGATTTTGCCGCTGCTGTAGGCGAGTGTTTGCCGCTTGAAGGAGGTGTTTCCTCTGTGCTGAAGGAGGAGTATTTCTCTACCGTTTTCAAGGGCTTCTTCGTCTACGTTATCAGGTGTACCCTTTCTTGTCTTCGTTTGCTATTGTGCTTGAAGAGAGAGTAGGATTTTATCCTGTTGTAGAGAAGTTGTGGATTTCTTCTTGGTGGTAGAGAGGAGTGGATTTGTGTGTCAAATCCGGAGGGCTTTCTAGGTTTGGGCAAACCTAGATAATTTTGTAATCCTTATTTATTATAGTGGATTTTTCGCTGTGCTGTGCCCCGTGGTTTTTGACCTTCAAGTGGTGAAGGTTTTCCACGTATATCTTGGTGTTCACTTGTGTTGTTAATTTTGTTTCTTATTATTGCTTGTGCTCTATTGATCGGTGGGTGTTGCCGTTATCTTCGGACACCCCGTTGCCTAACAGTAACTGTTTCAAATGTAACATTCTGATGATACAATCACATAATAATTCAAACCTCAGTAGTTCCATGAGCTACGAAGAAGTTCCTTTTGATTAAGGGATTTATGAATTAGTATGGTAATATTGGGTTACTTGTGCATACAGTCATGCTGTTTCAATTTTCTTGCGATGAATTTTGCTCTCACGTACTGCATAATTCTTGATTTGAATGTTGAAATCAACATATGTATGAATTAAAGCACTATTGCAAGTTGAATTATGTGAATGTGCCTGTTGTTGAAAGACGCACAACTCCCATTATGGCATTGGTAGGGAATATTGCTAATTAGCCATGCACTCACTCATTATGTTTTTTTGACTGTTAATTATAGAGGTTCACACGATTTGAGAAGGAGCCGAGCCCGACAAAATTTTTCAAGCTCGAGCCTGAGGTTATTACTTTGATCTCAAGCTCACATATATTGGTTTGAGCTCAACACTTTCTATGTGGAAGAATTTTCAAATGATAGCATCAAATTGTTGAAGTATGAGACAAATTCGTCTTTACCTATAACTAGTAAAAGTTATTTGTTTACTAATTGATGTCAATATAATATTGTGTTTTTGCATAGGGTTCTCATGCGTACTTTTCCTCTAGATGTCACTAATGAAAATGAAGAAACCTTTGAAAAGATAAAAATGGATGTTGGTAGTCACTTTGATGCAGATTTATTGTTCGATTCTAAAGAAGAGTTAATCGAATGGGCCCGTGTTATTGGTCGGAGTTTGGGTTACATAGTAACCATAAAATCATCTCATAAGCTGAATGAATGACCAAAAGCTCGTGTGTTTTTTGGTTGTGATAGAGGGGGTAAATACCAAGAAAGTCAAAACAAGAAAACTTGGGTGAATAAAGGTATGCGTAGGTCCTCTTCAGAGCGTTGTGGTTGTTTATTTTCTCTCAAGGGGCAAAGAGATTTAATTACTGAAAATGAATGATTTACGTAATATGCGGGCAACACAATCACGAGAGAGTTCATCTAGAAACACATGCATATAGAGGAAGATTAAATAAGGATGAGAAAAAATTGGTAGAACAGATGTACGATTCTTGGGTGAAGCCACGCAAAATACTTGCCGCGGTGCAGAAGGAAAATAGTGAAAATACCACAGTTATTAGGACAATTTATGTTGAAACCGGGAACTGGTTTCTGTGGAGTTCGAACCCTTGAGGAAGGGGTGACCGCACACTTCTCCTAGCGAGCTTGGCTGACTGAAGACTTAGAACTCAAAACTGACCAAGACTCAAGAACGGAGGTCCCACCACAGATCTGAAAGATCTTAGAGCGCTTCCCCTCTCTAACCAGTGTTGTGCTAAGGGCACCTCAGAAAGCGCAAGAAGATCTGGGAGTGAGAACTGGAAATCTTGCTTTCTGAGATACCCCCTTGGGTCTATTTATAGATTCCAAAGCCTGACCTGCAAATAGGGAGGCTCCGCTATTCCAATCAGCTATATGCAGCCAAAAGTGGTCTACCAACAGCCAAACTCCTTTGTTCTGGAGGGCTATTTGCAGCCCTTCAAGAGCATCCAAGTAATTTTACCTCTGGACCCTACTGGGCGAGTGGCCTGTGAAGGCGCCACTCGCCTAAAGGGGCGAGTGCTGGGTAAGCCAGACACTCGCCTCCGCGGCACCCCATCATGGGCGAATGCGGGATCTAAAGGCCACTCTCTTGATATGGGCGATACCCCTCACGCCTGCTATGGGCGAGACCCCTCACGCCTGCTATGAGCGAGATCCCTTTCGCTCCTCCTGGGCGAATGCTGATCTGGAATGGTTCACTTGCCTGCTCTGGCCCTCTCGGACCTGAAGGTCCCACCAAGCCTAGATCTTGGAAAGGGGACCAACTCAGCGAATACGGGGTTGTATAATTTACAATGAGCGGGTGAAGTTACAAAAGAAAGAGTTGGATGAACTCCTATACAATATTTGTATAAGTGTATGAACGATGCATGTTATATTTCTTTTAGCCAAGTTTGCTCCACTAATTACCAATTGGAAAAGTTATTTTTTTACACATCCGCTCTCTATAAAGCTAAGTAAAATGTTGCCAACAGTTTTTCAATTAGACTGCATATACAAGACAAATCGTTATCATATGTCATTACTATGCATTGTTGGAGTTACATCAACAAATCAGACATTTTTTCGTGTTTCACTTTTATGTCAGATGAAAAGGAATCAAGTTACAAGCAGGCTTTTGATTGTTTTAGATCCATTCTGCATTCACATTCCCAACCAATTGTGTTCGTGATAAATAGAGAGCAAGCTTTGATGAATGCTATAAAGATTGTATTTTCGGAATCAAAATATATTTTATGTCAAGTACACATTAATAGAAATATTTTAGCAAATTGCAAAAAAAAATTTTAGGAGAAAGATCTTCGAATGCTTTATGAGTGCATGAAAAAAAGTGATAGATGCTCATACAGATAATGATTTTAACATGTCGTTGAACAAGCTTGTTGTTGATTACTCTATAAATTATTGTGAAGCTGTCACATATATCATGACAACTTGGATAAATCCATATCAAACATATTTTGTTTCGAGGTGGATTGGTAAATGTCTTCATTTGGGTAATTCAACAACCAATCGAGTTGAAGATGCACATAGTCAACTTAAGAAATTTTTAGAAGTTTCTATTGGCAATTTATCAACTATTTGGAGAACCTTTGATCAAATGATCAACATTCACCACACAAATATTAATAGATCATTTGACGCTAGTTGCATTCAAGTGGATAAAGAGTTTGCACGTTCTTTGTATACCTTCTTGGTCGTGTGTCTCTTAAAGCTCTATAATGCATAAAAGAGGAGGTTAGTATGGTGAAGAGTAGAATGGATGGGTATACAGAAGATACATGCACACATATCAAGAGATGTACTATGAGTTTGCCCTGTGCACACGAATTGGGGTCTTATGTTGCTCAATCAAGAGCAATTTCATTATGGCTTGTACATGGACATTGGAAACAATTATCCTTGCACATTGACGAGGAGAAAGTTGATATGGAAGGGTCGAATGACATAAATAATGAAATAGAAGCAATCATTCAGAAATTTACCCATGCAAATGACACACAAAAGAAAGAGTTAAAACGGAAGTTGCGCGAGATCATTGATCCAACCACAAGCCGAACAATTGAGCATTTAGTTAAAGTGCATTTAAAAGGTAGGCCTAAAGGGAGTTATAAGAAATTTAGAGATAACTCTAAATCCACAAAGCATGATACATCCCATTTTGAGTACGTCTTGATGGAGGAAAGGGCGAAATTGAAGGTTTGTCCAAACTTGAATGCATGCAAGCGGACAATTTATAACAATGTTAATCTCTTGCTTATTAATAAATTTTTGGATGACGTTCGTGAGCAAATGCCTTTTTATTTATCACATCACATTATGGAGGTTATTGATGTACTTGGCGATGGGCATTGCGGTTATAGAGTCATTGACAAAGCATTAAAAATTGAGGGCGGTTGGGCACAAGTCCGGTTTGATCTCCATGAAGAACTTGGAACAAAATTTTCATTGTACGATATCACGTTTGAAAAAATAAGAAGGGAAGAATTATTACTTTCACTTGAATGCAATACAACTCCAACGAGTTTGGACAAATGTATGTCGATGCCGGATATGAGACTCATTATCGCTTCATGCTACAATATAGTATTAGTCCAACTATCTAAAGTTCAATCATTCGCATTTCATCCGTTACAATCACCTCCACCGGCAGAACCAAAAAATGTTTTCATTGGATTTATCGATGATAATCATTTCATTGAACTTCACATGAGTGATGGATGTCCGTTACCGTTGATTTACCCTCTTTGGAGAAGGTATCGTGGAGAAATAGCACAAACATGAGAAACTTTATTTGCATCAAAGATTGTAGTGGCGGAGTGGAATATTGGACATTCACCTTTATTGATAAATTTGGATAACTCTTGCTCCAAAGGTATAACATATTAAATTCATTTTTACTAAGCAATGTTTCTCGTGATATTTTACGGTTATAACTTATTAAATTAATTCTTAACAATATAATGCAAGCTATTGCGAGGGTTTTCCAAATTTCAATTTCAAGGTCAGCGTTTCAATGTTTTGCAAATATCAATATACAGGTATGGACATTCATATAAATAAATTTATATTTTCATTTGATAGATATACATATGTTCATTTGTATGATTGCAGTATTTTTGGTTGAAAATCAAGTTTGGGGTGAAAACAAAGCAGGACTTTGAGATTTATAAGTACAGGATTTTTGTATTTTCGTGTTTCTAATTAGCATGATTTTGTGTTGATTTTAATGAATATGTTGTTGTGTTTAGCTAGGAGACAAGTTTAATATGTTTTGCTATATAATCTTTGGTGTAATAGGACTGGTATATACAATAGCAGGAAATTATTCGATCAACTTATGAAGGTAATTCACCGGGATAAAGTTTCAATGAAATGCTATGTGAAATAACAGCTATGCAGGTTGAAGTAATTCCACCATTGTCAAAATATCCACTTATGTAGTGTTGTTTCTCATATATTTGTGTTGCAAACTTTTTTTTAGTAAATTCAGGGGGCGGATAAAATTTTCAAAAAATTCGGGGTGCGATTAACAACGGGGTGCGGCAAATATCGGTGTGCGATTATATTTTTGGGTTGCGGTTAACAATGTGGTACAAACATCTAAAACCGGGTTGCGGTTAACAATCGCCTTAATATATCCTAAATGTAATGCGTAACCAGCATCCACCAAATAGTATTTTCATGTGCGTTCAAAATTGTATTAATAACTTATAAAGATTGATTGTTGTATTCAAAATTGTACTAATTTTTTACACGTTATCTGGTGGTGGATGAGGAAAATTTCAACGTCGATCGGTAATTGTACCATGAAAAATATGACTATCATGTTCTAAACCCTCCCAACCAGTCATTATGAAGGTGAACGCCATATTAAAATCACATACAATCATAATATTCTGAGATGTATGACGTCCAATATAGGGAACATAGGGAACATGTTCGTCCACTGGAATACGGGAATCAGCATGTGTCCCGTTGATTGCTCCAATGCAATCATTGAAGTATGACATGTATCGATCGTAGTTTAACGAATTTACCATCCAATAATGAATGTTCAATTTTACTACAACAATGAATTTAACTATGATCGGAACAACATGCAAACAAGCTCTGGAAAATTCATTATTGTTCCAATTTTAACTCTGATTGGGACAACATGAATGAATTTACCTCTAATTACAAACCCTAAACTAAAATTCATTACTGCTGTTCCAATCAAAACCCTAAACCCTGGAATCAACCGCAGACTGCTCCACCAAAACCCTACAACCCATAAAATGCTGATGGGGAAGCTCGATGACAAGGAACCATCATTGGAAGGAGTCTCAAAGGAGGCACATTACCTGCGGGAAGAAGGGCGAAAGAGGGAAGAAAATCAAAACGGGGGGTTGGGGACGGGGGCGCGTTGGTGCTCCATGCTCCAGCGTCAAAATGATGGGAAAAAGATCCTTTTCAGTCGGCCGGTTTAAAATGGTAGCAACCAACAACATCTAGCAAAAACACTGTACTGGTCCGGTTTAAACGAAAAGGAGCTAGAAAGGCATCCCAAATAGACCCTCAAGCGGGCTATAGGAGCGCCAACACACTAGCATAGTCATAAGGCCGTATTAAATTTTCAATCCCTTATCTACTTGCTATATAAATGGATAGCATGTGCTAAGGGTTTTGTGTCATCAGTTATCTACTAGCGGTTATATTAATATGAGACTGTGTATTTGAGTTAGAGTCGTATCCCGTGGAGTCGTAATTATGAGTTATTAGAATCTTAATATTTAAGTGTTTCAGGTATCTCTTTATATTGGGTATTTACGTCCAAATCATAATGTATCCTATATTTAAGGAACCTTAGTTCATGTATTAGTTATGAAAAAATTACATTAAGTTTCTCTATCCCTCCTTAACTCTTCTCCTCTCTTAAGTCTTTTTTTGTCTCCAACTAGTTCTTCTCCTCGTCATCCCCATTCTAGGGTTAGGATTGAACAAGACTTCACTTGTATCTCCGCCACCACCACCACCTTCGACAAATTCTGAAATAGGCACATAATAACTGGGTATTAGAGTCATTCGTTCCTCATTTCTTTTCCATCTAGTCGGCTGAGTCCCATCGACCCGCCGCTATAACGAGTCCCAAGTTTCACTTCTTTGTCATCCAATACATATATGTCCACCAAAATCGGCGTAGCCCACGTCTACTTCCAAAGAAGGGTATGGGCGCACAACCTACATCTTTCCCTCTGATTGATCCCAGTAGACTTCAAGTTGATCAACCCTGTCAGCCCTCGCCAGGCCCACCGACGACCAGCTTTTTGCAACCCGCATCTTTCCATCTGATTGATTCTAGCATCCTTCTAGTTGATCGACTCTACCTGCCCTTGCCAATGACAAACAACTTTTTGAAACCATCTTTCCCTTCGATTGATCCCAATAGCCTTCCAGTTGATCGACTCCACCAATCATCGTCGACAACAACCAAGTTTTAGGTTCCCAAATCTTTCCCATCAATCGATCCCAGCAAACTTCTAGTTGATCAACTCTATAACCCTCACCATAGCAGGCCACAACTCCACCACCCTCATCCTATGCAACAAAACCCATTTTATTTCCCTCGTCGTCCTTGTTCTTGCGTGAGGGTTGAACCTCCCTCTAGTTCTTCTTCTTCTATTCATCCTCATTCTAGGGTTAGGGTTGAGCATCACTCCTCTTATATCTCCGCCTCCACCACCATATCCCATGAGATCCAAAAATAGTCACATAACAACTGATGTATATATAAACGCGTCAACAAAAATCATGACTTACATATTCGATTACCACCCCAAAAAAGGCGTTGCACCATCTAATCACTTAGGGTCCGTTCGACGCAAAGGTTTTGGCTTTCTGGAATTGACTTTTGGTCAGAAAACCAATATCTGCAGGAATCAGATTTTTGCAGAAAACCAATTCTGTTGTTTGGCTGCAGGATGGTATTCAGTGAACAGAATTTGCATTGATAACTAAATGTTGTTCGGCCGCGCAAATAAATTGATTTTCTGGAATTGTAATAATTTTTAAAATTGAACAATTTGAACACAAATATAACAGTTGGATAATACTCTCAATATATAAGTTATTTTTAATGACAACAACACACAAGATAAAAAGATGTGGAATAATCAAGTGACAATTACACACACTGAACACACATCACTATTCAATTTAGATCTGTATGATCAATTGATCACCACAATCACAAGAGGAATATACATTTATAATATTAATATGGTATATTATATATAAGTATTATATATGCAATATATATTACTTATATATAATATATCATATTTATTTGTAATATATATAATATTAATATGATATATACATATATAATACTTATATATAATATATTTATAATTATTATATATATATATAACTCCTTGCGGCCGGTGGCCAGCGAGCCCCAAGCCTCCCATGAATCTGAGCCGTTCAAATATTTAAAAAAGGTTTGCACATGGCCATTATTAACATTTCTTCCTCCCTGCCTCCCGTGAAAATCCCAATCCCGCTAGCCCAGTTTGATTTCTCCCTGCTTCAACATTTTGCGAGATGCGGAGAAAGTTCGCCTTCTTTGCTCCCCGTCGTCCTTTCATGTCTCCTCACCTCTCTACTTTGATTAAAACACCTCTCTTCAGAGGGAACAATTGAACTATCTTTATTACTTAGAACAATATACATATCTTGATTCACACCAAAGAACGAATCTGCACCGTCCGATCAAGCAACAGTGATATTTGGCCGTTGGATTCAACATTCAAGAGAGAGGGCTGCCAATATCTAAATCCCCCCGGTTGAACACTGTTTACAGCTCTGAAAATCCCGATAACCCGTTTTTTCTCCTCTCCCTTCACGGACTCACCCCGCAGCCGGCGGCGGAGCCGCCGCCGGCCTGCCCGGCGCCCACCGGCGGGTTCGCCTGCCTCCGGCGAACCCGCCGGGGGTTGTCCGGCAGCGAGCGGGCAGGGCCACCGCCGGCGGTGGCCCTGCCCGTGAGACCTAGATCTGGGTCTCACGAGCAGGGCCACCGCCGGCGGTGTCCCTGCCCGCTCGTCGTCGGACAACCCCCGGCGGGTTCGCCGGAGGCCGACGAACACCCCGGTGGGTGTCGGGCAGGCCGCCGGTGGCTCCGCCGCCGGCGACGTCGGAAATAGACGCTGACAGGCAGAAGTGGAAGGGAACAGGTCAACCCGTTCGACGTTCGTCGAACGGGTCAACGCCTGCAGACATGCACTCAACGCCTGAACAGGCGTTTAGTGCGCACTCAACGCCTGAACAGGCGTTGAGTGCGCACTCAACGCCTGAACAGGTATTGAGTTCACTCAACGCCTGTTCAGGTACCGGAGGCGGGCGATAGGGGGCGGACGAAGCCGGCTTGGTTGCGGGCGAAGCCGGCTTGGTTGCGGGCGAAGCCGGCTTGGTTGCGGGCGAAGCCGGCTTGGTTGCGGGCGAAGCCGGCTTGGTTGCGGGCAGGGGCGGATCCAGGAATCTTGGCTAGGGGGGGCCCAGTCAGGAAGCCAATTTTTTTAAAATAAAATATTTAAATACAAAAGATATATAGACAATTTTTCGACAAAGTCACAAAATATATTATATATCTTCAATGGGCAAAAAAGTTACAAACAATCACATACATGTTACTTCAATTGTGCACGACGTTTTTTCACTTCATAGAATTCATCTATGATACAATCTTTGTCAATTTTCTCCGTTATTTCTCGCTCAATATATAAAGTCATGCAATTAGCAAGAAATTCATCTTCCATCTTATTGCGAAGTCTTGTCTTTACCAGTTTCATAGCAGAGAAAGACCTTTCTGTGGTTGCCGTTGATACCGGAAGAATTAAAATGAGTCTGATAATTCTGTCAATAAGATAGTAGGTCTTCGATTTTTTCGTTTCCACCAATTTTTGATAAAGCTCGGAAATTGTAAGCAAATTCTTGAAGTCCTTGTGGAAAGAAATATCAATCTGATAATGTTGCAACTGAGTATTCAACACAAAAATTTCATGCTCGCTGAAATCTTTAGGATAGAAATTCTTTGCAAGGGCACATATATCATCAATATTGAAAGATTTGTATGCATCACTTGGATCCAAAGCCATACTTAGACGAAGTAGTTCCATAAAATTTTCACTGAATCTTGAGTTGCGCTCCTGCAACACACAATCTATTGTGGAGTTGAAAATGTCCACTCGAAAATGATGTTCCACTGTAATGATATCACGTGGACTTCGAAACCGACGATTACTAAATTGAGCATTCATGTCGGGAACTTCGACTTCATTTTTCTCACAAAATATGTTCACAACCTTCAAGAACTTTTCACAGCAGATTCCCGCAATTTCTGAATGAGTGTTTTTGTTGTTGAAACTAAATTTATAGCATTTAATATATCTTGAGATTGATGTTGTAGTGCTTTGCATAATACGTCACTGATTCCCAAAACTTCTTTCATCAAATGCAAGGTAAATACAAATTCAAATACTCCAAGTTTTCTAAACGCTGCTTCAGCATCTCCTCGTTGAGCAGATGTCCCTCCATTTTCGCTAATATCAAGCAACACAGAGTACGTAGCATTGTACATATTTATAAGGCTACAAATAGAGTTAAGATGTGATGACCATCTAGTTTCACCATGTCATTGTAGTGAACCAATTTGATTGGCTCCCGTTCCTGTCTCAATTTCACCTAAAGCAATCATGTGATCGAAATACTCTTTTTGCGCAGCTCATAATTGATCATTGCGTTTGGAGGAAGCACCAACAGTATTAACAATATAAATCAATTCATTGAAAAAATTATGCACGGACTTCACTTCCTTTGATGTTGCAACAAGAACAAGTTGAAGTTTATGGGCAAAACAATGAACATAATAAGCTTGTGAATTTTCATTAAGGAATAAAGTTTTTAGATCTTTCCATTCACCTCGCATGTTACTTGCACCATCGTATCCTTGACCTCGCATATCCTGAATACTCAAATTATGACGAGAGAGAACTGCAGAAATTTCATTCTTAAGAGTTAGTGCACTAATATCTGTAACATGAACGAGATCTAAGAACCTTTCTTTCACAAAACCACAAACATCCACAAATCGAATCACGATAGTCATTTGCTCTCTTTTTGTTTCATCTCTGGATTCATCAACTATTATGCAATATTTAGAATCACCAATTTCTGTACGAATAATATCGTGCACCATTCTTGACATAACAGAAAGAAGATCCTTCTAAATAATAGGCGATATGTACATAGAATTTCCTGTGGCATTTTCTAATACAACATTTTCAACATCTTTATTATATGCTCCGAGTAATTTAATAACTTGGACAAAATTACCATGATTAATTGATTCTGCGCTTTCATCATGACCTCGAAAAGCAATACCTTGAAATGCACAAAATCGTAAAGCATCAATTGAAGTTCCGACCTGCAACCGGTTCATTGCGATTTGTTGAAAAGATTGTCTTTCCATCACTGTTTCTATATGTTGATATTGAGACATTAAATCTGCACAACTATTGACTGCAATGTTGTGTGGAGAACAGTGATCCTTCCCAACATGAGTCAAAAAAGCACAATTCTTTTCATTAACTTTCTTCCAGTTCCGAAATCCTTCAATTGTGAATGAGTTCGTTCCAAATCGGCCAGGGATTTGTTTATTGAAGACAAAGCATGACAAACAATATGCAGCATCTTTTACAGGAGAATACTCCAACCATGGGAATCTCTCAAACCAGGAACTTTGAAATCTTCGATTATGTTCACCCGATGATGGATAGTCTTGAAGTATGTGTCGATAAGGCCCAGCTTTAACATATGCTCGCCGCATTTCATCTTGTTGATTTATAGAATATTGCCAAATTTGAGGACATAGTCCAGGATCACGCTCAAAAGCTACTGAACGATTCTCAACTACGGAAGAATCAACAATAACTAAAGGGGGTTGAACATTAACTGGTTCGGATGACGAATTAAGGTGTACCAGATTCAGTTGATGATTTTTTGTTGAAAAATGAGTTGATTGTTTTCAATTTCTTCATAATAACCTATGTATTCACAATTGACAACAACAATTAAATGTGATTCCTAACAAGTGTAAACTAAAGAAGCAGGTCATAAAGTACCTATGCAACTACTTAAGAAGTTTATGAGAAATTACTGCAAACAACAACATAAACTAAAAATCTTAAAACCAGCTTGGCTAACAAGGGATCTTTCTAGTTGATATGCAGAACCAAAAAGAAAACTCAAAAGATAATCTCGACAAACCTTTCCTCTCCTTCCAAAAAGGATATGATGTAGGAACTTCAGATCGACGGGCTTCTTTCTTGCTAATTTATACGCCACTGACATAGAAATGTAAAACACGGGTTTATTAGAAACACGTGATGGTAAAGAGACAAATCAAGTCAAAAATTATAGTATTAGTACAATTACAAAGAATATGTTTAGCTCCCGCAAAATCCTAACAGATTAGCACCAAATATCTCCTATCAGAGAGAAATGAGGGTACACATTGCTTCCTTTAGCTATTAATCATTCGTACATCCAACTCCGAATATTTATCAAGTAACTATATCATAAGTACCTATGCAACAAAAATTAAATGTGATTCCCCCCCAAAAAATTCTGGATCCATCCAGAAATTTGGATGGATCCAGATTCCCCCCCAAAAAAAATCTGGATCTCTGGATTCATCCAGAAATCTAGATGGATCCAGGAAATCTGGATCCATCCAGAAATCTGGATGGATCCAGAGATCCAGATTTCTGGATCTCTGGATCCATCCAGATTTTTTGATGGATCCAGGTGGATCCATCCAGAAATCTGGATGGATCCAGATTTCTGGATCTCTGGATCCATCCAGATTTTCTGGATGGATCCCCCCCCAAAAAAAAGATCAAGAAGAAGAAGAAGAAGAAGAAGGAGAAGAAGAAGAAGAAGAAGAAGAAGAAGGAGAAGCAGGAGCAGCAGGAGCAGGAGCAGTAGGAGCAGGAGCAGCAGGAGCAGCGGGAGCAGGAGCAGGAGCAGGAGCAGCAGGAGCAGGAGCAGCAGGAGCAGGAGCAGCAGCAGGAGCAGGAGCAGGAGCAGGAGCAGCAGAAGAAGCAGGAGCAGCAGAAGAAGCAGGAGCAGCAGAAGAAGCAGGAGCAGAAGAAGAAGCAGGAGCAGAAGAAGAAGCAGGAGCAGAAGAAGAAGCAGGAGCAGAAGAAGCAGGAGCAGAAGAAGAAGCAGGAGCAGAAGAAGAAACAGGAGCAGAAGCAGGAGCAGAAGAAGAAGCAAGAGCAGAAGAAGAAGCAGGAGCAGAAGAAGCAGGAGGCGGAGGTTACCTTGCGGCCAGGGAAACGACGGACTCGGGAATGGCGTTGGCGAATGGCGAGGCAGGCGTGAGGCGGAGGTTAAACCCACTTAAATCTTTTTTTTTCAATTTTTTGGGGGGGCCCGGGCCCCCCCCTAAAACCGCCCCTGGTTGCGGGCGAAGCCGGCTTGGTTGCGGGCGAAGCCGGCTTGGTTGCCGGCGAAGCCGGCTTGGTTGCGGGCGAAGCCCGCAACGCCGCATCGAGAACGGGCGAAGCCCGCTTGGTTGCGGGCAAAGCCCGCAGCGCCGCATCGAGAATGGGCGAAGCCCGCAACGCCGCATCGAGAACGGGCGAAGCCCGTTCGAAGATGCTGGTATATATATATGGGAATATAGGTATTTGGAGACACACCAAAGATTCAATGTTGATCATTAGATCATGAGAGAGAACATGGAGGGAATTTGGAGAGAGGGAGAGAAAGAAGGAGAGAGGGGGGAGTGCTAAAGAGAGAGAGGAGAGATAAATTAATTTTTATAGATTAAAAATTGCAAAATTTTATGAAATAAAAATAGGAATAGTATTTTATAATTTTTTGCCGTCATTTTAAGTACTAATTTGTATATGTTTTGAAAAAAAAAATTTGTGTGCGTGCGCCCCGCGCATGAGGCGCCCAGCCCGCGCATGGGAGGGCCCAGCCCACGCATGGGAGGGCCCAGCCCGCACATGAGAGGGCCCAGCGGAGGGCACAGCCCGCGCATGGGAGGGCACAGCCCAAGCATGGTCGGGCCCAGCCCGCGCATGGTCGGGCCCAGCCCGCGCATGGTCGGGCCCAGCCCGCGCATGGTCGGGCCCAGCCCGCGCATGGTCGGGCCCAGCCCGCGCATGGTCGGGCACAGCCCGCAATGACGTATCAAACACGGATAAAGCCCGTGCGTAGGCGGGCGAAGCCCGCCTGGATGCGGTCGAAGACCGTCCGAGAGCTTCGAGCACGGGCGTAGCCCGTGCGAACAGGGGCGGATCTAGAGAGGGGCCCGAGGAACACTGGAACCCCTATTATTTTTCAAAATGGTTAGTGTATTTGGATTCCTTTCGTCGAGGCAATGAATTTTGACTACTTATACGTCAAAAACGGTGGTCAGATGAGGGAGAAACAACTCTGATAAGATTGAAACGTTTAATTTTTTTTTGAAGGAAGTTGATGTCTGGCCTCCTATGTTATAATTTATAGAATCCAGTGACGCGTTCAAAAAATTTTTTTGGATCCGCCACTGCGTGCGAAGAAGCTCGTATATATATATATAATGGTTGTGATGGTTCTCTGCATATGTAGTTAGAGCCGGTTCAACCGTTTAAATCTTGAACCTCTCCTTCCGGTTTAATGTCCGGTCCGGTTCTGAAAACCTTCACTTTAACCTCAGCTCACTAATTTTTCAAAAATTTTGCGACGCGGAATTTTTCATCACTGAAAAATTAAAGTCCGCAAAACAAAGATGATGATGAGAATATAACTTTTTCTACTGTCACCATCATCTCAAATGGAGCCTTCTCCTTCGGCTTTTTACAATCAGTGTTTGAGTAGTCACAAAATTTGAGGAAATGATTTAATTGGTTCATATATTATTTTGCTTTGAGAGAATATTATCTTAATCCCTTCTAGTTTGGGCATAGTTGAGAACTAAATACTATTCTTGTTGGGGATCTCCGTATGGATTTCTAAGCCAAACTAGAATATATTCGACCGAAACTCTCAAGCGAGCCGATTCGATCGAGTGGGCCGTCACTATAAGAAAAATCTTATTTAGCAAGGGAAATTAGGAAGGGTCAACAATCCCATGCTAATTAGCATCAAATTTAGCAAGGAATATTTTTTTTTACTTCACCTACGAAAATAGCAAGGAAATTTTTTGTTGCAAATATAACAACAAATTTTTTTGATGCAAAATTTGTGTTGCTAAAATAGCAACGAAATTTTTTGTTGCAAATCTTATGTTGTTAAACAATAACAATTTTTTTTGTTGAAAAATATTTATTGAGTAAAAAAAATCTCGTCCAAAAAATGATGTGACTCTTTAAAAAATTATTCGCTCTCATAAAACATAATTGTTGTTTATAAATATTTTTATAAAATAGTATAAATTATTTTATTCACCAAAAAAATAATAATATATTTAATTCTTTATACAATTTAATATTTTTATAAATTATTTAAATACATATATATATTTATAAATTAAAATAAATTATTATTAATTTATTATTGAAAAATAATTGTAAATATATATAAATTATATAAACAAAATCTATAATAAAGAATTATATATAATATTATATATAATATTAAATATGGGTATGTTGTATATACACGATAAGTGTATATGCTTATATACGCACCTTTTTGAACTGTGTCTTTTACGTGCGTTTTCAGGAGAAGTATTCAACATGATGTTTTAGATCTCGATGATATCTACAACTTTCATGTTGAACACTTTTTGATTTGAAACAGTTCAGGCACACATAGTCATCGTACTTTTTCCGTGCGCTTAAGCAACACACGCACACCAGTCCAAGCACACGCGCCCAGGCGCCCGCTCGCCCAGCGCCCAGGCGGACCCAGCCTCCTCCGGCCACCGCCGTCGTCGGGCAACTTGCCAGAACCGCCCGGGGGAATGTTCGTCATTTTGTGAAAATTGGTGATCCATGTGACTGAAACAGAGCGATGTCATTCGCCAACAGGAGATCCAGTCAGGTTCAATTTACAGCACGTACCTCCAAAAAATTATAAAAAGACCTCATGCCTTCATTTGATGATAATCAACTCCAGAGATTAGAAAGAGTTCTGAGATTTTCCGGCGATAACGTGGAACTTAGATCGTTCTTTCACTCAAAATTCGCTCCATTTCCTCTCTAGTACGTTCAAAAACTCAATGCTTACGTGGACACTTCAATGAGCCCCAGAAAAGGCACAAGTGAACGCTTTCACTGACGCTCTCAAGGAGGCATTGTGGAAGCTCTGTGGACTTGACGTTTTCCCCTTCTTTTCCTTGTACTCAAACCTTGTAACGAATAGGTAGCATATCGCCCTTCGAGGAACTCCAAAGACTTGTAAACAAAGCTAAATAGTGGATTTCGGCCCAACACAGATCCAGCCACATGATTTTCACTCTTTTTCGGGTTTTCACGGTAAAAATAATCTCTTGTCATTGTTGCTTGGTTTTCTTTGAATGTTTGTGCGTCAGGTCCGACTCAGAGATAAGACGGTCCGATTTTCCAGACTAGAGGAAAACCGTGTGACCCGTAAGAATTTGGCGCCAACTGTGAGAAAGTGTTCCCCACTCTGCAACGACTTCTAGGAAGCAGTGCTTGCCTCGCACAATCACCCTCGCCTGACTGCAATGAAAAAACTAGTGCACACACTGCCAACGACACTACCCCAAAGGCGTGCACCAGCCTAGCCCCCGCCAACTTGCCCTTAAGGAACGCACCAGCCTAGCTCCCGCCAACTTGCCCCTAAGCAACGCTCCGCTTCTAGGACGAGTCGATGCTGCCGCACCTGTAGACACAATGGAGCAGCGCGTCCTGATGTATGAATGCCAGGTAGAAGTACTCACCCTTCTACTGGATTTAGGAGTCTCTAATCCTCCCAACCCAGCTGCCACACATGGGACGTAACCAACAATCGCGTCAGAGTGTGTCCTGCCTTGAGAAGTGGCTCTCCCTTAGGACCATCCCGCCAACGAGATCTCTGATGAAGCAAGTTCTACGCACACATTGTGATGGCTAGAGCCGCTGGGGAACGCTCAACTCAACCCTCACCCAATGGAGGTGGAAGCCAGACAAGATGGCCCAAGGCTCACATGTTGAGAAGTGAGGAATATGATCGAGGAAGAGTATACATAGGGTAGGGCCGCCCCATGAATGTTCGGAGCCCGTTCCATCATGGGTCCTTGCTCGCTTCTCAGGTTCTAGCGCACCCCTTGCCAATTCAGCCACCCCACTTCGAGGCCTTGGATGGGATAGAGGATCCTGTGGAATATGTCAACCACTTCGAGACAATCAAGTGCCTCTTCAACGCGCTGGATCAATTATAGTGTCATGTATTCCCCACGAATCTGAATGGGCAAGAACACACTTGGTTTCACTCCCTACGGGAAGGGGAGATCAACAACTTCGAGGGGCTCGCACGCTTCGTCACTGTTCAATTCATATCAAACCTTCAAATTTTTAGGGACCCCCTCACCTCTCTAATATTCACCAAAATAAAGGAGAGTCGATTTAGGAGTTTTTTCCCACTTCACCTCCGATGCACAACAAATCTCGGGAGTCGATCCCGAAATCCTTCACAACGTATTTATCGAGGGGCTCCGTCCATGCAAATACTACTCCGCTTTAATGCGGGAAACAATGCAAAGCTTTGCAAACCTCGTTCATTGGGTCAAGGGACAAATTGCGGCGGACGAGTCCATCGAGGCCACTGCTAGCAGTTTGAAGCAACCTCCAAACATAAGCGGGAGCCAGAACCCGCACCGCCAGCACATTATAAGAACGATGATAGTCGTAACAACCCTCGCAGGGATCAGGACTCTCGAGGGCACCAGGAATTCACCTCTCTGAACACCGTACCGCTTGAGCTCATGTGCTCATGGCCATTAAGGAGTTCAATATGCTCTGTCGGCCTAAGTCGTTGCCCCCAAATCAGGGAGTCCAAACACACTCTTCGAATTTCACCACGGGAGCGGGCACAATACGGTGGACTGCACCCGACTACAAAAGAAGATAGAGTGCCTCATCCGCCATGGGCGTTTGGAGAGGTACCTGTAGAACCAAGGTCCAAATTATCTCCTGCCACACTAGCAAGGGCGGGAACTACCCCGATGTGGCAGGAAGCACATGGGGATAGGCAAGTGGTCGGGGAATTCGAAACCATTGCTAGCTCTCCCTTCCCCGCCGCCCACGTCCTCTCCATCGCTTAGTTGGAGAAGGATTTGGAGAACCCGAAGCCGCAATTAGCCACCGCCATTAGCTTCAGGGTAAGGAGCGCACATGCCGCACTAGGATCTGTCACGACCCGCATTTTCTCGATATTTTATATATTATCAAAGTAAAAAAAATATGCGTTGTGATGTCACGGCATGCAGGGGACAACTGCATGCGCTCAGGCAAAACTGACAATTCATTTAGTTTTAAAAAAAAGACATATGTTTTATGTTTAAAAACATAATTTAAGTTAAAAATTTTAAAGACTGTGTTTATCAGTTCATTTTATCCTACATGAGCACGTGGACTAAGCTAACATTCTAATGATATGAACTTTCTAAATTTAGTATAAGCAATATGAATTTTCATAATACTTAAAGCATGATGATGCTAAGTTAAAAAGGATGCTATGATCTAAATTGATATGCAACTTTTATATGGTCAAAATAAATAATATGCATCCTAACATAAATCATTATTAGAGTGTACTTAAATATTGAACATGAAAGTAGCTGTAGAAAAGCTAGTAAGTAGTATACCACAAAAAAAAATATGAGCTATAGGCGTCAACAACCTGACAAGAACTCATAGAATCAAATAATACAAGTCTGATCTGAGAAAGAAACAACTACCTCAAAGCGGTGTGGGGAAAACAACTGCTGCTGCAACCCAAAGCCTGAAGTCTCCCACTCTAACCAGATTGCTACTGCTCTGAGCTTGAGATATTCAAAAGAAAAGAATGTCTCAGCAAAATAATGAGCAAGAAATAGCTAGCACGAATAAATCACACCACCGATCTGTTCAATGAGGTTCACCTTTCAACAAAATTTGATATCATTCTAATATAAGACACATAAACAATATGTATAATTAATTAGTAATGATAAATCATAAGAAAACTTGGACCGAGTGCAATAAAAATTTATCTTATAATAATAGATAATAACGAAGGCAATAATAATTGAGACTGATTAGCTCAAAAGAAGTGAATCATTATCATCGGGCACAAAGCGATATTGAGACGGTGGATATTTTTCCAACACAAATCATCAGACCATAAAATCCAAAAGTCCTTGTGGAGGTGGTAATCCACAAACACTCACAGTCCAACATCATAACAAGCACTGTGGAGGTGGTAATCCACTAACACCAACATCCCAATATCATAACAGGTACTATGGAGGTGGTAATCCACTAACACCCACAACCCAATAAATCATAAGCAGACACTGTGACGATGGCTCATTTCACTAATGTTTAAAGTCCGACGTATGCACGCGCACACACACGCGCACACACACACACACACACACGAGCTTCTTCGTACGTCCGTGCTCGAAGCTCTCGGATAGCCTTCGGCCGCATTCAGGCGGGCTTCGCTCATGCTTGTTACTTCGGGCGGCCTTCGGCCGCATAGAAGCGGGCCTCGCTTCCATGCAGTTCATCGGCTCGGCGCCATAACCGCCACTCACGTCCCCCTGGATCCCTATGATTGTTTGATTTTGCATACACGCACTAGGGGCCGCGAGTGGCGGTTGCAGCGCTCAGCCGGTGAACTGCGTGAAAGCGGGACCCGCTTCTATGCGGTCGAAGGCCTCCTGAAGCATCAGGCACGGGTGAAGCCCATGCGGAGGCGTGCGAAGCCCGTCTGGGTGCGACTGAAGGCCACCCGAGAGCTTCGAGCACGGGCGTAGCCCGTGCGAAGAAGATCATATTTATATAATAATATAAATATAAATAATATATAATATAAATAATATAAATAAATAAATAAATATAAATAATATAAAACTTAGGAGTTAGGTTCTGAACATGATAATTAAAGCGGGGAGGAGGAGGAGGAGGAGGGGGAGGGGTGAACGGGAAGTGGAGGAGGGGTGCACAGGAAGAGGAGGAGGGGTGCACAGGAAGAGGAGGAGGGGGCAGGCCAACCGCCGGACGCGAGCGGTGGGGTTTTCTGGAGGCGAATCGGCAGGGCCACCGTCGATGGTGGCCCTGCCCGTGAGTCCCTGGCCTACCCCTGCCGGTGTCGCCGGCATCCGGCGACTCCGGCAGTGGGGTCCGGTGAGGCAGCCGTCGGCGGCGATTGGTTGAAATCAACCTGGGGCTCACGAGCAGGGCCATCGTCGGCGGTGGCCCTGCCGGTTCGCCTCCAGCCTACTCCCGCCGGTGTCGCCGGCGTCCGACGACCCCATCGGTGGGGTCCGGTAAGGCAGCCGCCGCCTCCTCCGGCGGTAGTTGACTGAAATCAATTTTTTTTATATAAAATGGCGGAGCTCGAGGGGGGTAAAATCGGAATATCAAATGTAACCGACGGCGCACCGTAGCAACTAAACGTTTGTGTTTATATTAGTGTGTGTGTATATATATATCATATCCCAAAAAGATACTGCGGCGCTAGTATACATTCCACTAACCTCCACAATCCATAATATACCATATAATATGATAAGATTAGGAACAAATTTAAATACAACTCCTGATGAGTAGAAAATAAAAACTATCCACATGTTTTAACATTTAAAATTAAGGATAACATTCATCTAAAAAAGAATTGAAAATTTCAGCTTACTGACAACATACAAGACTCGGCATCGAGATGGCTCGACGCTACACTCGGGGACTTGGCGTCGAGACATCATGACAAGGCGTCGAGATGACTCAAAGCTACACTCGGGTACTTGACGCCGAGACATCATGACAAGGCGTCGAGATCACTCGACGCTACACTCGAGATCACGGCGCCAAACAACTCCTCTTCACCTAGACAAAACTTTTAGTCTTGACGTCGAGATTACACGACGCCTCGCACGACGCCGCGCATGTATTTGACGCCAAAAGAATTGCGAGACACTAAACATGAACTATACGACGATATTATCAAATTTTTGTCAGACAGATGATGAAATTTGACAGAAACTTCACAACTTGATGAAATTTGACAGAAACTTCACAACTTGATGAAATTTGAAGACTCACTCTCCTGAACAAATGAAGAAGCTCCAGTGAGAAATAAATAGTACTAAAATTTTCTCTGAACCTAGAAAAGAAGACAACTAAGGGATATAACATAATTGAATAAAAAAAAACATAAATCCAAAGACTTTTGGTGCAAGGAGGAAGGATAATGTAGTTTGGCCCAGGATTTCTTTTGACATGAAATTTAAATATATCAAGAACACTTCAAGAGGATAATTTAGAATAAATAGGGTCTCATCATGCTATGGGAATTCAAGCAACAGAAGTATGAAGTTATTAACCAGATAAGTTAAGATTGTTGACGAATCTAACAGAACTAAGGAGTTATGAGTATCCAAATAAGGGAAATAAATCATCACTTGCCTTGATTTTACCTGATTCGAGTTATAAAGCACTCCACGATGAAGAGCTCGGTGAGAGCTTTCCAAATATAAGCATTGTCGAAGGATACGAGCACCAGAGCTCCCGCGAAGGCCAACTGTAAGGCTCCGTTTGGGGGGGACTTATTTTCACCGGTCAAGCGGTTACGACCGCATGAACCGGACCTTAATTATGGCCCGGTTCATGCGGTCGTAACCTCTTGACCGTTGAAAATAAGTCCCCCCAAACGGAGCCTAAGGCTCCTGGAGAAAAGCTCTCTTTCTCTCTGATTTGATTTATTGGAGAAGAAGAATGAAGAAAATGAGATAAAAATACGACTTGCTATGGGAAAGAGGAAAAGAATGGAAGTGGAATTGCTATGGGAAAAAAATGAGATAAGAAAAGAATTAAATTGACAGCCGACTAATTTAATGAAATTCAAAGCTTTGAGCTTTGCTTTTAAGAAGAGAAAATTCAGATTTTGAATATTCACTATTTTATTATTTAATTAAAACTCATAATTCCTAATGGCGGTTGGCAATCAAACCCAATTAAAATTAATAAATTTATATTTCTAACTTAAAGATTTTCAATTCCGGTAGTTTCAAAATTTGGTTGACTTGACCAAAGGAACGTGAAAACGCACTAATGACGGCACACCGTTAACTCCGTGTTAATGTAACTCTCTTACGTTATTATTACGTCATTTTAAATATTAAAATAATTATCGAAAATTCAGGAGCATTACTGTCACTCTCCCTAAAAAAAACTTTCGCCCCGAAATTAAAGACACAGATCGAGCATTTAGATAAAAATTAATAAAATAGAATTCGTTGAATAGATACATACCATAGAATATCTAAGAGAACAGATGAGGATAAGACTCCTTCATAGCAGATTCCAATTCCCAAGTTGCGCTTCTGATATCCTGATTTCGCCAAAGAACTTTAATAATAAGAATTGTCTTTCTTTGCAACACTCGATCCTGCATCTCTAGAATACGGACAGGTTCTTCGACATAAGAAAGATTATGCTGCAACTGAGGTACAAAGCTAAGGAAATGACGATCACTAAGCAAGCACTTTCACAACTGGCTCACATGGAACACATCGTGAACACCAGAGAAGGTAGAATGCAACTCCATCCTATAAGCAGACTCTCTAATGCGCTCCACATTCTGGAACGGTCCCACATACCTGAGATCCAACTTATTATTCTTTCCAAATCTTTTGACACCTGGCATCGGAGAAACTTTCAAGAAAATCATGTCCCCAACTACGAACTCCAGATCAATTCTCCGCTGATTATCATACTTCTCATAACGCTCTTGAGCCAATCGAAGCTTCTCGCGGATATACGTCACTATAATGCTCATTCTTTCCAAGACCTCTGAACCTAACAAAGGTTTCTCACCAACCTCAGTCCAAAATATGGGAGTTCGACAATGCCTTTCATACAAGGCTTCAAAGGGCGCCATCTGCAAACTCTCATGATAGTTATTATTATAGGTGAACTCTATGAGTCTAAGACGCTCGTCCAAGGCTCTACCATGATCTAGGATATAATATCTAATCATATCTTTCAAAATCTGATTTACTCTTTCTATTTGACCATTAGTCTGCTAATGATAAGCGGTAGAATACCTACTGTCAAAGCCCAAAACTCTCTGCAAGCTCCGCCAAAATGAGACATGTATCTAGAATCCCATTCTGACAAATACTCACTAGCACATCGTGCAACCTGATAATCTCGTTCAAATATAGCTCTGGCAACTTCTCCATGGGATAATCGATCTTGAAAGGCATAAAATGAGCACATTTCGTCAATTTGTCGACTATAACACATACGACATTATGTCATCTACGATACCTCGACAAACTAGTAATGAAATCTATAGAAATGCTCTCTCATTTACATCTCGGAATATCCAAGGGAGTTAGCTTACCACTCGGTCTTCTATGATCCGCCTTAACGCATTGATAGGTGAAGCACTCAGAAACGAACCTTGCTATGTCATTCTTCATACTTGACCACCAAACGATCTGCTTCAAATCTCGGTATATCTTCGTAGAGCCAGGATGGTAGGCAATATCAGAACCATGCGCTTCACTACAAATCTTTGACTGGATATCCTCAAGGTACCATCACCATCTATAGATAAGTTCGGTAGTTCTTTCCTTTCAACTACTCTGAATGTACTGCACATCCAGATCATCCTTCTGATGTAATCTCGTAAGTGAGATCCATAAAGGCTCTTTAACTTCCAAGCTAATCGGCAAAGCATTACTCTCAACAATTATGTTCATCAATAAGAACTCCTCCTCCAAACACTACATGAAAAGATCAAAGACATGTGCGGCCCTGCATCTCAAGGCATCGCCCACCACATTAGTCTTGTCCGGATGATAAAGGATATCAACCTTATAGTCTGCAACATACTCCATCAATCTCCGCTGGCACAAATTCAACTCTTTCTGAGTAAAGATATACTT
Source organism: Platanthera zijinensis (assembly GCA_039513925.1). Classification (NCBI taxonomy): domain Eukaryota; kingdom Viridiplantae; phylum Streptophyta; class Magnoliopsida; order Asparagales; family Orchidaceae; genus Platanthera; species Platanthera zijinensis. The sequence goes on from CM077090.1 coordinate 30,389,840, forward strand.
TAAACTCTTATGATCTGTATAGTTCTTGCATGACACTCCATATAAAAGTTGACTCTACAGCTTCAAGGCATAAATTACTACTGGTAACTCTAAATCATGAGTAGGATAATTTCTTTCATGAACCTTTAATTGCCTCGAACCATACAAAATCACCTTGTCTTTCTACATCAAAACACAATCGAGCCAAACTCACGAAGCATCCATATGTACAACAAACTCCACTCCCTCGCTGGGCAACGCCATGACTAGGACAGAACCTAACCTCTTCTTCAATTCCTAAAAATCTTCTTCACAATCATTGCTCCAAATTAAATCTGTGCTCTTCTGCATCTTGGTCAACGGTGCAGACTGCGCTGAAAATCCTTGGACAAATCTCCTATAGTAACATGTCAACCCCAAGAAGCTCCTTATCTCCTTAGGTATTGTAGGGCTCTTCTAATCCAAAACTGTAGCTATCTTTGTTGGATCCACGGAGATACCATCTTTACTCATAATTTGACCCAAGAAGGACACCTGAGATAACCAAAACTCGCATTTGTTCAACTTTGAATACAACTTGCGCTCCTTCAGAGAAAATATCACTAAGTGTAAGTGCAAAGCATGCTCTTCAACACTTCTACAGTACACTAGAACGTCTTCATTGAAAACGACCATAAAGTGATCCAGAAAATCCTTTAACACTTTGTTCATCATGTCCATGAACGCAGAAGGCACATTCGTTAATCCAAAAGACATTACCAAGAACTCAAAATGATCATATCGGGAACGAAAAGCAGTCTACGGTACATCAGACTCACAGATCCTCAACTGATGATAGCCTTAACGAAGGTCAATCTTTGAGAATACAGAACTACCTCGCAACTGGTCAAACAAATCATCGATCCGAAGCAACAGATACATGTTCTTGATAGTCACCTTATTCATCTCCCAATAATTTATACATAATCTCATCAATCCATCCTTTTTCTTCAAAAAAAGAACTGGAGCACACCAAGGCGAAGAAATAGGCATGATAAAGCTACACTGCACTAATTCATCTAACTGAGTGCGCAACTCCAACTCACATGAAGCCATACGATAAGGTGCCTTCGCAATATGATGAGTACCCGACTCAAGATTTATAACGAACTCCGCATCTCTCTCTGGTGGAAGTCCAGGAAGACTAATAATAGGAAAAATATCAGTGAATTCTCACACCACGGGAATGTCCTCGACACGCGACATGCGGTGAGCAGCTTCTAAAACAGAAATAATTAAGGTAAGAAACACAGTCAGACTCTAAAAATTGTCAAGCACGTACCGCAAAAATGATCGGGGAGCCCTGACGCAGAAAGTCATATACGCTCATGGGTTGACCATTGTCCATCATGAGATCCAAACACTTGACCTTACATTGGATGACATCATCATATCTGGACAACCAAATCCATTCCCAAGATCACGTCAAAATCCTCCAGATCTTGCACCTTCAAATCTGAATACGGCAAGAAAGCTCCTAAAAGGATAGGGCATTTTTGAATACCCTGGTTCGGCATCACCAAAACTTCTAAAGCAAAATTAACATGCAGAGGATCATCTAATCAATCGAGAGTCCAACGATGTCGGTCTACAAAACTCTTAGTCATACTCGAGATCACGACGTCAAACCACTTTTTTGCACCTAGACAAAACTTTTAGTCTTGACGTCGAGATTACTCGATGCCTCACTAAAAATACACGACACCAAGCATAAACTTGACGTCAAAAGAAATTACGAGACGCTAAACATGAACTATACGACAGTATTATCAAATTTTAGTCAGACACCAACAGAAACTTCACAACTTGACGAAATTTGAAGACTCGCTCTCTTGAACACATGAAGAGGCTCCAGGGAGAAATAAATAGTACTAAAATTTTCTCTGAACTTAGAAAAAAAAAGGCAACTTCATGAACAGTAAGTGATATAACATAATTGAATAAAAAAATCATAGATCGAGAGACTTTTGGTGCATGGAGAAAGGATAATGCAGTTAGGCCCAGGATTTCTTTTAACATAAAATTTAAATATATAAGTACGAACCCTGACATTTAGTAAGAGCACTTCAAGAGGATATTTTAGGATAAAGAGGGTCTCATCATGCTCTAGGAATTCAAGCAACATAAGTATGAAGTTATTGACAATAAGTTAAGAAGGTTGCTGAATCTAGCAGAACTAAGGAGTTATGGGAAAAAATTTCCTTGCGTTAAACACAGGAAAAATTCCTGCGTCTTTAAATAGGTGGGGCCCTTTGCTTTTATGGTCTTTTTTCCTTTTCCCGCTTCCGCCGAAGACAAGGGAGACGCCGCTACCGCCTGTTCTTCTTACCCTTTCCCGCTTCCGATGAAGATAAGGGAGACGCTGCCGGCTGTTCTTCCTCCTCCCCTTTCCGGCTTCCGCCGAAGAAAAGACGCCGCCTGGCCGCTTCTGGATGTTCTTCCTCCTCAACACTTCTCCTTCCCCTCTAGTGCCCACTTCGGAAAACCCTACCCATAATGTATCTGCCGGAGACGGCCAAGGAGCAGAAGAACTGACAATCAAACCCAGAAGTATGTTTTAACTACTTTTTAGACTTTTGTCAGCTGCCAAAAGGTCATGTTCTTCTTTGCTTACAAAAATTTTCTTGCCATGCAGATACTCCAGTGCCTATATTTACCGGAACCCTATCCTTATCACTTGAACATGACCACCTCAAATCTCCCGACCACTGCCGAAACAGTAAGAGTTCATTAAACTAACTGTATCGATAAACTTATTTTACCACTGTATGTTTAAACTTCATTGAAAACTGGATTCCACTGTATGTTTTCACTACTTTTCTGACTGGATTTTATAGGTTTTTATTTTACAGTTTAAAATGTCACCTACTTTTCAGACTGAATTTTATTCAACTTTTATCTAGTATTATAAATAAGCTAATTTTCAAACTGAATTTTTGACAATTTTTTATTTGGCCGCAGGTGAAGATAGAGCCAGTTGTCTTTCTCATCGTGCACTCAGATGAAGAGGCCTACAAAATATATTGTGATTATGTTCATAAAAAAGGATTCAACGTGCGTAAACAACATTTAACATGTTGGACTCATACAAGGATAGTTAAACAACGAGAGTTCTCCTGCGCAAAAGCCGGTCTCAAGGATACCAAGAAATCACCCTTAAAGTACCGCGCTGGACGTAGATATCAACCGACTGTAAAACACAAACCAAACAAAACTGTTTAAGTAATGGAGGTAGAACCGACTGTAAAACAACAAAGAAAAGTGACTGGAAAAATACGGGCATCAATCCGACTGTAAAACAACAAAGAAAATAGACTGAAAAAAACTAGTCAGCAATCCGACTGAAAATAGAACACAGAAAAATGACTGGAAAAATAGAGGGCAGCAATCTGACTGTAAAACAACAAATAAAAGTGACTGGAAAAAACTGGGCAGCAATCCGGCTGAAAATAGAACACAGAAAAATGACTGGAAAAATAGAGGACAGCAATCCGACTATAAAACAATAAATAAAAGTGACTGGAAAAAACTGGGCAGCAATCCGACTAAAAATAGAACACAGAAAAATAACTGAAAAAATAGAGGGCAGCAATCCGAGTGTAAAACAACAAATAAAAGTGAATGGAAAAATCTGGGCATTACTCCGACTGTAAAACAACAAAGAAATGTAACTGGAAAAAAATGGACAGCACTCTGAATGTAAAACAACAAATAAAATAACTGGAGAGACGGGTACGACGGAAAAAAAAGGGCAGCACTTCGAAAAAAAATGAAATATACCTCTATATGCGGCGACAGTGAGGATGAAGGAGAGGCACGGGTACGACAGAGATATCAGAACCGCGGATGGTAGGAAGGAGCAGCACCTGTAGGCGTAGATGCGAGGAACGTTGGTGGGGAGGAAGAAACAACCCAAGGGAAGGGCAGAGATGTGAGGAACGCCGCTTAGGTTTTCCCTCGGTAGAGCGGAGTTGTCTATTGTTCATGTCGAGGTCGGGAGCGGAGTGCAACGGAAGCCAGAAATTCAAAATTATAGGTGGGCCCGGGTATTTCACAACGCAGGAATAAACCCTGCATTTAATGCAGGGAAAATTTTTTCGGAGTTATGAGTATCCAAACAAGGGAAACAAACCACCACTTGCCTTGATTTTACCCGATTTGACTTCTAAAACAGTCCACGACGAAGAGTTTGACAAGAGCTTTTCAAATCTAAGCTCCGTCGAAGAATACGAGCACTAGAACTCCCGCGGAGGCAGACAACAAGACTCCTGGAGAAAACCTCTCTTTCTCTCTGGTTTGATTTCTTGGAGAAAAAGAAGGAAGAAAATGAGATGAAGATAATACTTGCGGTGGGAAAGAGGAAAAGAATGGAAGTGGAATTGGTCTTGGGAAGGAGGAGATAAGAAAAAATTAAATTGACAACTGGCTGATTTAACGAAATCCCTAATGATGACTAGTTTGATTTAATTAAAACTCATAATCCCTAATGATGACTGACAATCAAACCCTATCTGATTCTAACAAAATTCCCACCAAAGGTAAATGTCGGTGCTACAAATTCAACAGCGAAGTCAAAATAGAGGTTCGACAAACCGTTCTCGAGTTATAAACTTCCAAAATTTTTGGCAAACAATAATCTTTTAAGTTGTAGAAAATTTACCGAGCTTCAATTATAGCCTGGATCGCAACAAAATTTGACAGATATTCTCAAAATTAATAAATTTACATTTCTAATGTAAAGTTTCAAAATTTGGTCGACTTGACCAAACAAATGCGAAAACGCACTAACGGCGGTGCACCGTTAACTCTGCGTTAACATAACTGTAACCCCCCGAAACTTAAAAGCGGAACGGGCGGTGTTCGAATCAAGTTTGAACCTTAGTAGGGTGAACACGACCTGTGACACGGGCGTGTCACATGGCCGTGTCGTGCTCGGGTGGTCGAGTTGAGGCTCGAACACGGCCTGAGACACGGGCGTGTCCCATGACGTGTCAAAAGCACACGGCATGTGACACGGGCGTGTCACATGGCCGTGTACTCTTCAGGAGAGATTGGTCCTGTGTCGACTGGAGGACACGACCCCGAACACAGGCGTGTACTGGTTGACACGGGCATGTCACGTTTGACACGGGCGTGTCGTCACCCGTGTCCACCAAGCGACGTGACGGTTGACGTGACGGTTATTGGTGACACGGCCCCTGGTCACGGGCGTGTCCTTTTATGTGCTCGATATTTGTGACTGGATCGAGGCACACGGCCGCGTGCAAAGCCGTGTTCAGCCCAGGCTTAAGGAATTTCAGGCTAATCTGAGCCGTTCGTTTTCTTTAAATAAGATCTAACGACCCAGATGAGTTCCTGCTTGTGTTTAGTCCGGGATTAGAGGTTTAATTCCTCATTTCATCTTTAACTCCCTCTTTCTAAGCAGTTAGAGAGAGAAAATAGCAAGGAAGAAGGAAGGGAGGAATCCGGCTGCCAGCGGAGCATCGAAGCACCAGTCTGAGAACCGAGACCGGATCCGTGGAGAGAATTCCTTTGCGAAGCTTTCTATCCGGCTAGTTTTTCATTGCGCCAAAGCGGACTTTAAGGGTAACGATTCTCAACTTGAGCATGTTGATACGCGGTAAAATGGCTTAAGCACAAGTGCACGCGTCTCTCAAGTAATAAAGTGTGAGTGAGATCGTTCCCACGGAGGAGTGATTACTTTAGTGCTTACAACTACTAGCTACTTGGTTTCTTCAAATTCAAGCAGATCTAATGAAATGATTTGAATAGTGATGAAAATACTAAACAGTGATTTAAACTAATTATACGAACTAAAGAGATACTTTTTATCAGTGGAGAGAGAAGTCTTGTATTTCAGATTTCCTATGTGAGTTGAAATGGTGCCTGAAACTAATATTTAGTAAGAATGTTTGACCAAATTATCCTGTAATGATTTGAAAGAAGAAGTCATCATCTCTCGAATCTCGAAAATCTTAACATCCTATCTTCCCCTAGTTATCTCTAACTTAGGAAGAATGAGAAAAATATTTTTAAGAGTAAAAATCGGATTTGATAGCAAGAGGAGGGAATCTCTTCCTCTCTTCTTTACTATGGTGAACTTATGAGCAATTGTATTTCTCCTCTCTCGAATCTCGAAATATAACAGAAGGGTGAAATAAAAACTCTTAGTTAAAGATCTACACCGCTCATCTCTCGATTCTTGCGGTGACATAAGATAGTCTTCAACCTAAATTTTGCCTCTCATCTCTCGAATCTCGATGCAAAATAGAAGATGAAAACAAAACAAATAGCTTCTTTAATAAATTCAAAAGTTCCACAAAGAGGAGTTTTGTCAAACAAACTTAGCATAAAAAAACTACACCATCAAAACAAACACAGTACTTTCTTCATACAAGACCAATGGAATTTAGGTCATGACTGCGAAAGAACACCACAAAATATGAAAGATCTTACAGCACTTGATGAAAGGATTCAAAATAATACAGGAAATTGCTCTCCAAGTCAGCCCCAAGCAGTCCTTCTTCAAGATCCGGCTTGCCCTAGTTCTTCCTCTCAAAGCAATCTCCAAGATGATGCTCTCAAGTTTTCCTCTCTAATGATAATCCAATCTCCCCATATGGTATGAGATTATACTCTTAAAAACGTACAACCCTCTACCAAAAGTTGCATCTTTTCATTTTTTATTTTGGCGTAAAATTCGAATTTAAAAATCAAAATCCGTCCAGCAGTTATTGCAACAATTTTTTCAGGTTGTTGCAACAACCTGCGCAGTCCAAAAACAATTCAGCTTTGCTTCTTCGGATCGATTTCTTCCGCATTACTAGCAAGAAAACAATGGAAAATTATACATATTAACCACAAATAAAATAAATATGAATTTACTCATATTTTTCCTTATTTAATTCATTTGTTTCCCAATACGATGATTATTAAATCAGTATGACGTACTAAATAACTTATTTTTGAGAAGTTATCACATGTGAAGCTCTTCTTCCTTTGCATAGGAAAAGCCTCTCCCGCGAGTGTGATGTGAGTTGCGGTGTTCCTTGGGGTAGATATGTGAAGTCCCCCTTGTTTAGAGTCCGGTATCGAAGTACGGGCATATGCATTGTGTGTGAAGCCTACCCGGACATGTTCGTCTGGATCAGTGATGTTGCATTGCATGAATAGCTGGAGAAGACTCAGTGCGTTGTTTTCGGGTTTCTGCGCGGTAGATTGCAGCAGGGATCCTTGGGGATTAACTCCAAGGCGCACCCGGAAAACTGGGCGGAATCGTAATTCTGCTAACTTGGCGGCCGGGGAGCCAGCCTTGAACATAACTGGGTTATGTAATGTTTGGAAATGATTTAGGATCTGGGTGAAGCTTGGGCCGCGCGTACTTCTTAAAGTGACTAGGCGGAGTGAGCAACGGGGTGTTTGGCCGAGCGAGCCTACACCTGTGGCGAAATATATATTTGCACTTTACTATTTAGCTGGGCTAATGATATGCAGGGAAGGAGCATCGTCATCCCGAGTAAGGGGCGGGGTCGTCATAATTTTGTCAGCTTTAGCTGACCGTTGCTTTGTTTGCTATCGTGCGGTAGAATGTTACTTGCAGGTGATGCGGAACCAAGTACCAAATAGCGAGCTGGAGCCCAAGCGGCTGGGCTGGCCCTCAAAGGCCAAAGCGAATTGTTATTTTCATTTCTATGATGTGTGGTCGGTCTGCGTGCCGATGTCTGTAAAACACTATATTATTAAGTGAACATTTGTAAGGCCATAAGGCCAAATACTCTTTTATGTATTTGCTTTATTTCATTCCTGGGTTTATATTTGGACATTCATGTTAGTGATGTGAATTCATGGGTTTTCTTAAACTGTTTAAAAGCTTATGCTAGAATGCTCTGTGCTAGGGCGAGTAGTTAAGTATTTGATATTATTTCGTAACCCTTCCGACTGTCCGTGGTATATGGCGTTGGGTTCCAGCTGGACCTTCTGTTATATGTCATTCGACGGATGAGGTGTTACAATTTGGTATCAGACTAGGGTGTCGGTTGTCTGTAGTTGAATTCATGGGCGAATTATTCTAAGGGGAGGTGAGCACATGTATGTGCGTCATCGTTATAACATAAAAGAATCCATGAATGTCCACTTAGGAATGAAAAAAATACACTTGTTTTGGGAACCTGAGTGTTCCAATGATTGCTTTTAACAATTTGTGTGTCGCCTAATCAAGAGTTTATGCTATTATAGGTATCTAGAAGCGGTGCGGGGCAATCGGAGCATCCGCAATCAGCGGAAAGTAGTGCACCAAGTGACGTGCCTACAACACCTCCTTCAGTAGAAACCATCAGATTGGTGGCTGAAGCAGTTTTTGCCATGATAAATGCCCAACAAGTGCAGCACGCACCGCCTGCTAATGAGCAAGAACCGTTTAGAGTGGCAGTGCCGAGAGTGGTAGAGTGTGGGGCAGTTGATCTGGTAGCACCAAGAAGAGCCATGGAGAAACAACTCAAGCACGTGATGAGCTTTAATCCTCCGGTATTTGATGGGTTGGGAACGCCAACTCAAGCTGAAGATTGGCTCTCTACGATGAAGAGGGTCATGACCGCCATAAAACTGCAGAGTGGTAGAAGACCACAATAGCGACCTTCCTATTGGCTGGTGAGGCAAGGATGTGGTGGGACGAGTTGGAGGTTCATCTCTTAGTGGGAAGACAACTTGCTGACGTACCGATGGAGGAATTCTCAAGGTTATTCTTAGCTAGATACTTACCTTCTGCCCTAAAGCTTGAGATGGAGAATAAGTATCTTGAATTGACTCAGGGAGCGAGTAGGGTGGATGAGTATCTCCACGAGTTTACTCGGTTAGGTCGTTATGCTGGTGCTATGTTTACTGAAGAAGAGCGAAAGACAAACCGATTTTATGAGGGCCTACGGGGCGACCTACAGCTACTCCTCGCTGGGCCTAAAGCACAGGGCTTCCTAGCCTTGGTAAATGCAGCTCGGTCTTTGGAAAGGGTCGTAAAGAAAGTGCAAGAGAAGAAGGACCCAGTGGAGAAGAAGTCAGAGTTTAAAGTGCCAAATACAAAGTCAAGTTTTCGCATATGGAACAAGAAGCAGAAGACTTCGAGCTCAGCCCCTTTGTGTGGTGCGACGGGGGCAAACGCAAGTCGAGTCCCAGGAGCCTGTTACAACTGCGGAAAGGTGGGACATTTTGCAAGAGAATGTTGGAGCGGACGTGCAAAGTTCGAGAGGAGGCAAGGAGCAACTTATGAGGAAAAGGGGAAGGTGGCGGAGTCAACCACATCCCATCATGCTCCAGCCCAGCCTAGAGTATACAACCTTGTTATGCAAGAGGCCATCAAACAAGCTGACTTGGTGACAGGTATGAGTTAAATTTATTATAGTTTAGCTTTTTGTGGTAACTGTTACCTTTGTACATGTTAGCTTATTTATGTTGGTGCTAGGCTTTGTATTGATTTTCGATCGTCCAGGGAGAGCCCTGTTTAATACGGGAGCTTCGTATTCCTTCTTGTTCGAAAGATTCGTATCGCGCATCGGAGTCCCTTCTTCGATGGCAAAGGACAAGCTGGATGTGTTGTTGCCCAATGGGTGCTCAATGCGCGTGGATAGAGTATGTGTGGTAAAGTTGCGGACTGGGGATCAGGAGTTCGATTTGCAAGCGTCGGTGCTACCGTTAGTGGAGTTTGACGTAATCTTTGGAATGGACTGGCTTTCGGAGCAGCGAGCATGCATTGACTGTAACTGAAAAAAGGTTAAGTTGGGGCTGAATACTGGGCGGGAAACAACATTTGCGGGCATGAAAGGGTCGAGCAAGATTTTAATGTCGGCTCTTCAGGTGATTAAGGCAGTTCGGTCTAGGGCAGAGTTGTTTGTCACATTAGTGCATGCTTCAACGCCCAAACCTAGTCTGGGTAGTATAACAGTTGTGTCTGAGTATCCTGATGTATTCCCAGATGATCTCCCGGGAGCCCCTCCTCAGCAGGAGATTGATTTTACAATTGAGCTGGTGCCGGGTGCCAAACCGGTGTCACACTCTCCATATCGGATAGCACCTAAGGAGATGGCGGAGTTGAAGGTGCAACTGCAAGAATTATTAGAGCAAGGATACGTGCGTCCAAGTTCGTCGCCTTGGAGCACACCGGTCCTTTTCGTTAAGAAGAAAGATGGGAGTTTGTGACTTTGTATTGATTATCGGGAGTTGAACAAACTTACCGTAAAGAATAAGTATCCGATCCCAAGGATTGACGATCTATTTGATCAGTTAGTTGGGTCAACAGTATATTCGAAGCTAGATCTGAAATCCGGATACTACCAGTTAAGGATTAAGGAATGTGACATCCCTAAGACAGCGTTCAACACGCGGTTAGGACATTACGAGTTTACGGTTATGTCGTTTGGGCTAACCAATGCGCCATCCGTGTTTATGGACCTGATGAACAGGACGTTCAGAGAGTACCTGGACCAATTCGTGATAGTGTTTATCGACGACATCTTGGTGTACTCGCGGTGTGAGGATGATCACTATAAGCATCTGCATATGGTGTTGAAGACGTTGAGGAAGAATCAGTTGTATGTTAAGTTCTCCAAATGTGAGTTCTGATTGTCCTCAATAGCGTTCCTTGGGCATATTGTTAGTGGTAAAGGGATTGCGGTGGATCCGGCGAAGATAGCGGCAATACAGGAGTGGCCTGAGTTGACTACGGTGGCGGAAGTCCGGAGCTTTCTGGGGCTTGCCGGCTACTACAGGCGCTTCGTGGAGAATTTCTCACGGATCGCGCTACCACTCACGACGTTGACAAGGAAAGATCAAAAGTTTGTGTGGACACTGGAATGTGCGCAGGCTTTTGAAGAGTTGAAGAGGCGGTTGGTCTCGGCACCTATCTTGTGTACGCCGAGTGGGTCCGAAGGATTTGAAATTTTTAGTGATGCTTCGGGCAGTGGTTTGAGCTGTGTTCTGCTACAATATGGGAGAGTAATAACGTACAGATCACGACAGTTGAAGGTCCATGAGAGAAATTATCCGGTCCATGACTTGGAATTAGCGGTCGTGATATTTGTTCTAAAGCTGTGGAGGCACTATCTGTACGGTGTAAAGGTCGACATTTACACCGATCATAAGAGCCTGAAGTATTTACTAGATCAGAAGGACTTGAACATGAGGCAGCGAATGTGGATGGAGTTCTTGGGGGACTACACTTTCAAGATACATTATGTGCCTGGGAAAGGAAATGCAGTGGCGGATGCATTCAGTCGTAGGGCACCTGCGCAAGCTAACTAGTTGGCGGTGCATGATGAGAGTTTGGTCCGTGATTTGGAGGCTTTGGAGATCTCCTGCGTTGACAAGCAGGCTAGTGCCGAGCCAATATTGTGTTGGACGGAGGTGCAGTATGACCTAGCTGATAGGATTCAGCGGGCTTTGGTTTAGGATAGCGGTATGAAGCAAGTCTTGGATGAATCGTTAGATGGGTCAAATTCCTAATTTGCGGTTGAAGATGGACTGCTAAGGAATGACAGCCGCCTATGCATCCCAAGTGTGGATAACCTTCGGGAGGATTTGATGTACGAGGCTCATCATACCAAGTACTCAATCCACCCAGGAAGCATGAAGATGTATAGGGACATGAGGAAGTTGTTTTGGTGGCCAGGGTTGAAGAAGGATGTAGCACTTTATGTGGCGAAGTGCCAAACTTGTGCCCTGGTGAAGGCGGAGTGCCAGAAGCCCGGAGGTTTCTTGAAGTCCTTGCCTATCCCGGAATGAAAGTTCGACGATATATCCATGGATTTTGTGCATGGATTGCCAAAGTCGCAGAGAGGAAATGACGCCATCTGGGTGGTCGTAGATAGATTGACAAAAGTGTCGCATTTCATTCCGAATAAAAAAGAAGATCCGGTGGAAAAGTTAGCCAAGCTCTATGTGGATAATATTGTATGGTTGCATGGTCCCGTAGTATTGTTAGTGACCGAGATGGGCGCTTCACATCAAATGACTGGAGGCTGGTGCATAAGTTGTTCGGAACTAAGCTGAGTTTCAGCACAGCCTTTCATCCGCAGATGGATGGTCAGACCGAGAGGGTCAACAGGACGATGGAGGACATGCTCCGCATGTGCGTCCTAGATTTCGGAAAACACTGAGAGGATCACCTGTACATGGTAGAGTTTGCTTACAACAACAGTTACCAAGCGAGCATTGGAATGACGCCTTTCGAGGCCCTTTATGGGAGAAAGTGTCGTACGCCGTTGTCTTGGTTGGAGACAGGCGAGTCAAAGCTGTACAAGCATCAGACAATGGAAGACGCCACTTCAATGGTACGTACGATTCAGGAACGGTTAAAGATCGCTCAGGACAGGCAGGCAAAATACTATAATGTCAAGCATAGGAATGTGGAGTTCAGCGTTGGAGAATGGGTGTATTTGAAAATCAAGCCGTTCAAGGGTGTCTCGTGGATTTGATGCCTGAAGAAGCTGAGTCCGAGATACCTTGGGTCGTTTGAGATCCTTGAGCGGATAGGCAAAGCAGCGTATCGATTGAAGCTGTCGGTGGAGTTGAGTGGGCTACACAATGTGTTTCACGTATTGGTGTTGCGGAAGGTGGTACAAGAGCCATCGCAGGTCGTTGCGGTCGATCAAGTACCGATTGATGTTGGGTTGAGGACAAAGGTCAAGCCGGTTCGCATTGAAGACTTTGAAGTCAAACGGCTCCGCAACAAGGAAATCCGAATGGTTAAAGTCCGTTGGGATAACTACGGTCGAGAGGAGCTTTCTTGGGAGCGAGAGCAAACTATGCTGGAAGAGTACCCTGAATTATTTCCCTCAGGTAACATTAGGTTGTTTTTGTGTACCTTTGCATAATTTTGTGGACGAAATTCTTTTAGGGGAGAGAATTGTAATGCCCCGAAACTTAAAAGCGGAACGGGCGGTGTTCGAATCAAGTTTGGACCTTGGTAGGGTGAACACGGCCTGTGACACAGGCGTGTCACATGGTCGTGCCGTGCTCGGGTGGTCGAGTTGAGGTCGACAAGCGTCGAGTGCTCGTACACGGCCTGGGATACGAGCATGTCCCAGGGCGTGTCAAAAGAACTCGGCATGTGACACGGGCGTGTCACATGGTCGTGTACTCTTCGGGAGAGATTGGTCCTGTGTCGACTGGAGGACACGGCTCCGAACACGGGCGTGTGCTGGTTGACACGACATGTCACGTTTGACACGGGCGTGTCGTCACCCGTGTCCACCAAGCGACGTGACGGTTGGCGTGGCGGTTATTGGTGACACGGCCCTTAGTCACGGGCATGTCGAGGACCCAACACGGGCGTGTCAGGTTGGGACACGGGCGTGTCCCAACCCGTGTACTTTTATGTGCTCGATATTTGTGGCTGGATCGAGGCACACGACCTGGGACACGGCCGTGTGCAAAGCCGTGTTCGTCCCAGGCTTAAGTAATTTCAGGCTAATCTGAGCCATTCGTTTTCTTTAAATAAGATCTAACGGCCCAGATGAGTTCCTTCTTGTGTTTAGTCTGGGATTAGAGGTTTAAATCCTCATTTCATCTTTAACTCCCTCTTTCTAAGAAGTTAGAGAGATAAGAGAGCAAGGAAGAAGGAAGGGAGGAATCCGGCCGCCGGCGGAGCATCGGAGCACCAGTCTGAGAATCGAGACCGGATCCGAGGAGAGAATTCCTTTGCGAAGCGCCAAAGAGGACTTCAAGGGTAACGATTCTCAACTTGAGCACGTGAAGCTCTTCTTCCTTTGCATAGGAAAACCCTCTCTCGCGAGTGTGCGGTGAGTTGCGGTGTTCCTTGGGGTAGATATTTGAAGTCCCCCTTGTTTAGAGTCCGGAATCGAAGTACGGGCATAGGCATCGTGTGTGAAGCCTACCCAGAAGTGTTTGTCTGGATCGGTGATGTTGCATTGCATGAATAGTCGGAGAAGACTCTGTGCGTTGTTTTCGGGTTTCTACGCGGTAGATTGCAACAGGGATCCTTGGGGATTAACTCCAAGGCACACCCGGAAAACTGGGCGGAATCGTAATTCTGCTAACTTGGCGGTCGGGGAGCCAGCCTTGAACATAACTGGGTTATGTGATGTTTGGAAATGATTTAGGATCTGGGTGAAGCTTGGCCCGCACGTACGTCTTAAAGTGACTAGGCGGAGTGAGCAATGGGCAAGTGGAAACGGACCTGGGCTGTGCGGTTCGGTGCTAGAGGCCCTAAAGTGGAACTGGCCGTTGGCATAGTCGGGAGTCTTGGATTGCGGTCGGAAAGACTCAAAAATGCTCACAATGTTTGCCATCTAGAGGGTGGTGGTGAAGCCACGGAATTGACCGGATTCACCGAGAATGTGCCCTGAGTGCACGGGGTGTTTGACCGAGCGAGCCTACACCTGTGGCGAAATATATATTTGCACTTTACTTTTTAGCTGGGCTAATGATATGCAGGGAAGGAGCATCGCCGTCCAGAGTAAGGGGTGAGGTCGTCATAATTTGGTCAGTTTTAGCTGACCGTTGCTTTGTTTGCCACCGTGCGGTGGAATGTTGCTTGCAGGTGCTGCGGAACCAAGTACCAAATAACGAGCTGGAGCCCAAGCTGTTGGGCTGGCCCTCGAAGGCCAAAGCAAATTGTTATTTTCATTTCTATCATGTGTGGCCGGTCTACATGCCGATGTCTGTAAAAAACTATGTTATTAAGTGAACATTTGTAAGGTCATAAGGGCAAGTACTCTTTTGTGTATTTGCTTTATTTCATTCCTGGGTTGATATGTGGACATTCATGCTAGTGATGTGAATTCATGGGTTTTCTTAAACTGTTTAAAAGCTTCCACTAGATTGCTCTATACTAGGGCGAGTAGTTAAGTATTTAATATTATTTCGTAACCCTTCCGACTGTCCATGGTATATGACATCGGGTTCCAGCTGGACCTTCTGTTATATGTCATACGATGGACGGGGTGTTACAATAACACCCTTATGTTATTATTATGTCATTTTGAATATTAAAATAATTATCAAAAAATCAGGTGCGCTACAGGATCCCCTTGTCATCAACGCAGGAATCGAGAATCCCTACTTTATGGTCAGGAGAATATAGATCGACAGCGGGAGCTCGGTGAACTGCATGTTCACGTCAACGCTACTCAACATGAAGATCCCCTGGGAGCACCTGTAGCCAGTAATGGGACCTCTATGCTGGTTTGACAACACCCAATTATGGTGCAAGGACAATCACTCTCTTCATCACCCTGGTGGAATTCCCAAGGCAGACCGTGTGAGATGTTTAGTTCATGGTAGTCGACTCTAGCTCAGCATATAACACAATAATCTTTGGTCGACTGCTCCAGATGCTCTTCGAGGCAATCCCCTCCATTCTGCATCTCGCTATGAAGTTTGTCACTACTGGAAGGATAGGCATTGTACAAGGAGATCAGGAGATATCACGACTCTGTTACCTGCAATAGTCTTTCCTCGGGCAAGATCTGGATCATGAAGAACTACGTGGAGCCTAAGTTGGTCTCGGGGAGCGGGGCAAAATTCTCTTCGCATTATTTACTATTTTCCCTACTTTTAGAAAAATAAGATGCAAGAATAAATTTGTTAGCACTTGTATCTTCCCTTTCAGTAACAAAACATATACTTTCCTTCTCAGAGTGGACAAATCTCTGAATGGCAAGCGGGCCCTATAACCCCCTACTATTAAGGCGGGAGGGGCGAAAGTCCTTCTACACCTCCCAGACGAGATGGGAGAAAGTCATTCTACACATGTCAAGTGAGATGGGAAAAATTCCTTCTGCACCTCCCAGACGAGATGGGTGAAAGTCCTTCTGCACCTCTCGGGAGAGATGGGCGAAAGTCCTTCTGCACCTCCCATATAAGATAGACGGAAGTTCTTCTGCACCTCCATACGAGATGGGGGAAAGTTCTTCTACACCTCCCAGGTGAGATGGGTGAAAATCCTTCTACACTTTCAAGCGAGATAGACGAAAGTCCTTCTACACCTCCCAGCGAGATGGACGAAAGTTCTTCTGCACCTCACAGGGGATATGGATGAAAATCCTTCTGTACCTCCTAGGCGAGATGGACGAAAGTTCTTCTGCACCTCTTAGGAGAGATGGATAAAGGTCCTTCTGCACCACCACCCGGACAGACCCTGGTTCTCCCGTGGCGCGAACGAACAAAGGTTTTTCGCCACTTTCACTCGGACGGACCCCAAGTCATCCTGATGCCCGAATGAACAAAGGTTTTTATCTCCTCCACCGGACGGACTCCGAGTCCTCTTGAGACATAAAGGGACAAATGTCCTTCACCCCTCCAACTAGAGGGACCCTGAGTCCTCCTAAGACCAGAATAAATAAAGGTTCTTCGCTCCTCAACAGGATGGACCTCAAGTGCTTCTAAGGACTGAATGAACAAAAGATCTTCGCCCCTCCAATCATATGGACCTCGAGTCCTTATGAGGCCCGAACAAACAAAGGTTTTTCTCCCCTCTAACTGGAAGGACCTCAAATCCACTTGAGCCCAAAATGAACAAAGATTTTTCACCACCTCTGGTGGAACAAACCCTGAGTTCTTTTAAAGCGTGCACGAACCAAAGTTCATTTCTGCCTCCCAAAAAAACGAACCTTGAGTCCTTTTACTACTCAAGACAGGCGAGCAAGAATTCTTTTCCAGATTCCTCCTCAAGACGGACACTGAATCTTCCTGCGTCATCTGGTACATATGGAATCTGAGTCTATCTACACCGCCAAGGCAAGGGGATAAATGTCCTTCATTATCAGGCTTAAGCAACAAGTCCCCGACACTAACACTCAACGACAATTGTGAAAGATAGCGCACGATGTGCTAAGAACGTGAAGCAAAAGATACTTCTGGACCATTGCAACACACAAATATAAAAATGTGAGGACGTCCCCGTAAAACACCACAAGGGCCACTAAACACATAAAAGCACGTTATGGCACTAGGTTGCGCCGACCACTGTAAGGAAAAAAATAAAGCACACTCTAGCAGCTGCCAAGATCCCCCGCCTAATGTTAACTGCAAGATCTCCACCATCCATGGATGACACCCAAGGGAAGTCACGAGCTCAAAGAGGTACACCAAAACTCGTTTCCCTAAGCAAGGGGAGCAACATAGATAGTACACAAACCAAAGATACAAAGTGTACGCACAACACAGATGCAATCGAGTACTCCCCTGGAATCGACATCATTTTGCGCCGACCACTGTAAGGAAAAAAATAAAGCACACTCTAGCAGCTGCCAAGATCCCCCGCCTAATGTTAACTGCAAGATCTCCACCATCCATGGATGACACCCAAGGGAAGTCACGAGCTCAAAGAGGTACACCAAAACTCGTTTCCCTAAGCAAGGGGAGCAACATAGATAGTACACAAACCAAAGATACAAAGTGTACGCACAACACAGATGCAATCGAGTACTCCCCTGGAATCGACATCATCTTTCGAGGCATCATCTATTCAAGGGACGGAATGCTCCTGCATCCTTCACACTACACGGAGCGCCTCGCCAAGTGCAAGGCATAGCCCAATGACGCACTCGTCAAGGACCTGCCCTCATAACTGTCATCTCGGGGCCCCGCAGTCATTCAGCACAGCTACGCTCCAAGGACCTATGACTCTGTGTTCCATAATCATGAAAGCTCGAATCATTCCAACATCCTATGGCACAGATGCCATCAACGGCCTCCGCCTTATAAGGCTCTGTCTTAACTTTTGATAAGAACGAACATTAAGTCCTTCTTTTCTCCCACACGATAACAGACACCAAGTAATTCCACATCTTTTAGTAGGAACATACCCGCTAGTCCTTCTACATCACTTGGACAAGGGGGTAGAATGCCCCTCCATATCATGTTCAGGTGTTTGCACTCAACACTAACGTCCAGTGGCAACTGCTTAAGCTAACGCGCAGAGTCATACTTGCACTCTCATATAATGGGGAATGTGAAAAGCAATGTGGTTTTGCACCAATACAACGCGGAAAGCACGAGGCGGGAGGATGTTCATGCAAAGCACTACAAGCGCCACATAGCAAGCATGGGGGATGCACGAACAATTAACCGCAAGAATCGTCGTCTAAACGTCTACCGCGGAACATTCAACTCATGAAGTGAACACGAGTGGGGTTCCAAGACATCAACGCGCACATCTGGGCCTAACCAAGGGGACATTTCACACCGCAAACAAAAGTAACTTGTAACGCACATGTGCTGAAATAACTCGAAGTCCAAAATGGTTACATCTAAAATTTTCGGGTTCGTCGCTTCAGATCACGACCCACAAAAATTTAGAGGCATTTGATAGGTTTCCCCGTAAGGACTTCCAAGCCTAACCAGAAGGAATTTGACTGAAACTCTCAAGCGAGTCGACCCGGCTGAGTGGACCGCGCCCAGAAGTCGCGCCTGCTCAAAATGTTTGAAATCATCCCGAAAGGGGAGTGAAACCAAGCATGCATTGTCACCGTGCATGGTTCGTGCGCGCAAGCAGCACGCACACACACAGCCAACACACGCGTCCTACCAAACACACTCAGAATTCCAGAGAACGTAGGAATTAGATAGTTCCTTCGCTCGGAATTCACTCCACTCCCTCTCTAGTCCGTTCAAAGATCAACGCTCACGTGGAGGCTTCAGCGAGCCCCAGAGAAGGCACAAGAGTAACTCTTTCACGGACGCTCTCAAGGAGACATCGTGGAAGCTCTGTGAACTTACCGTCTTTCCCTTCTTTTCCTTGTACTCAAAGCTTGAAAAAGAGAGATGACATATCGCCCTCCGAGGAACTTCAAACACTTATAAATAAATCTAAATAGTGGATTTCGGCCCGACACAGATCCGACCATATGATGTTCCATCCTTTTTGAGTTTTTCACGGTAAAAAAAGTCATCTTGTCATTGCTGCTTAATTTTGTTTAACAGTTTGTACATCCGCTCCAATTCAAAGCTAAGACAGTCCGATTCTCCGGACCGGAGGAAAACTGAACGACCCGCAAGTAGTCGTGGGCAAATAGCTCGGGCCCGTTCCGACAAAAGCCCGACTAGGCCCGACCCGAGAAAAGCCCGACTCGGGTCAGGGTCGGGCTTGGGGCCCTTACCGGGCCCCTATTTTTTCCTGTTGCCCGGCCCGGTGCACAACCCAGGTCGGGCCGGGCTAAGCAAAAACCCGCCAGGCGGGATTAAAATCCTGCCTGGCGGGATTATCATAGGCGGGATTTAATCCTGCCTGATCATAGGCGGGATTTAATCCCGCCTGATCATAGGCGGGATTTAATCCCGCCTGATCATAGGCGGGATTAAAATCCCGCCTGATCATAGACGGGATTAAAATCCCGCCTTTTGTGTTCAGGCCGGCCCGGGCCAGCCTAAAGGGCCTAACCAGGCTCCTCTTTTGAGAGAGTGCCTGAGCCCAGTACGGCCCGGTTCAAACTGGGCCGGGCCAAACCCGATTGATAAAAAGCCCGGGGCCCATCCGATCGGGCTTTTTGACTACGACTACCCGCAAATAATTCCAAATTAATTTCGAACAATATAATAGTTAAATGTACATTTATTATTCTTTTGAATGTCAAAGCAATGTTGATAGTTTTACTTTCAAGACTACCTAAACACCTAGAGGGGGGGGGGGTGAATAGGTTCTAATGATTGTTCTCACTTTTAGGCAGAATATAATAACTGAATTAAATCACACAGCACAACAATCACAGAAATTCATACAACACAGATTGCACACAGTTTTATAGTGGTTCCCCAAGGTCTGGGTACATCCACTTTCCCCCCTTCACCTATCTAGCAGTGTGCTAGATTCGGCCAAACTTCCTCTTTAACTCAGATCAGCAGATCCTACAGCTCAGAACCTGGAAAGGTTCCTACAACTCAGGCTAATCATCCCTACCTCAGCCTAGCCACAAGGCCTACAACTCAGAGAAAAACTTTCTCCTACACTCAGGCAACACAGCCCTACCACTCAGAGATCAACTCTCCTACATTCAGCCTTTATAATTTAGGCTTACAACTCAGATCTACCTTAATAGATCCTACAGAAATTAGAAAAGAGTTTTACAGAATTTTGTCTTAGATGAGAGAGTAAGGATAGGACAATACTTGATTAGCTGATGGATGAAATCAACTGAATCTTAGCTTTCTTTAAAGCTTCTTGAATCTGAACTAGCTGAGTTGATTTCCAAACAGCTTCTTGAGAAACTTGTAACAACTTCCTTCTTGATCTTCAAATGGCTGGATCCCTCTCTATCCAATCCCTTTGATACTTCTTCAGAATTCTTGAACGAATTCTCCTTAGACAGATCCTGAAAGGTTGAACCCTTCAGAATGTCTTCTTAGATCTTCTGATGAAGATCTTCTTCTGTGCCTTGCACTTTCTTGATCAGTTTGTATGTGTGTTTTTTCTTAAAATCAATCTTCTCTTCTTTTTTCTATTTGCCTTCTGAATCTGTCTATTTATAGAACTTCTTTATGGTAACCGGCTGATCCGGTTTCTAACTGTCTTCTGACAAGTCTGACAACTTCAGATAAACTGTTGCAACCCACAGCTGTCAAGTCTTCAAACAGATCCTTAGCCTTTGTCTTGATCAGTAAAGTGCCGAGACTGACTGTCAGAAAGTGTCGAGACCATCTGTCTATATGTGTCGACACAAGTTACTTTGGTGTCGACACAGCTTCTTCAGACCTTTATCTTGAGGATGAGTCGACACTGAGAATTTGTGTCGACTCAAGCACTTCATCATTCTTCAGGAAATGACTTGGTCTAGACTTGCAGTGTGTCGACACAAGTCCTGTGTGTCGACACAGTTGTTATAGATTCAGAACATAGTATGTGTCGATACTGCCTTCAAGTGTCGACACAGCTTTTGTCGACTCTGCCAATATGTGTCGACTCTATCTTCTGGTGTCGACACAACTATCGTCGACCCTGCCAATATGTGTCGACTCTGCCTCAATGTGTTGACACTGCCTTCTGGTGTCGACTCTGCCTCAATGTGTCGACACAGCTTCCCAGTGTTGATACAGCTGTTGTCGACTCTACTTCTGTAAGTCGACACTACTTCCCAGTGTCGACACAAATGTGGTCGGCTATTTTTCTCTGTGTTGAACAAGCTGTTGTCGACCCTACTTCTGTAAGTCGACACTGCTTCCCGGTGTCGACACAAAAATGGTCGACTATTTTTCTCTGGGTCGACACAGTGTTCTTCAAGTGTCGACACAATTCTTCTGAAGTGTCGACATAGCTTTTTCTGGTGTCGACACATGGACTAAAATAATTTCCCGTACTTTTAGTACTTTCTTAATCTGCACATGTCAACTCAAAATAACATCAAATACACCTTGATGTATATCATAAAGCTAAGTTAGGCTTCTTCAAATCAGGTACACATTTTCCAATGTACCCAACAATCTCCCCCTATTTGGAGAAGTCATAACCCTTTTAGCTAATGATATACACCATTTAAAAAATATAATATGATGTTATATATAAGCATGACATTACAGGAATACTTTAATAAACAAAACATACAGCAAATTCATCACAGAATAAAGATGAACATTAATAAATGATTACAGAACAATGTTTTGTTTATAACTTGGAAATGTTGGTTACAGATGTTTACATTGAATGACTTAACAAAACATTACAAAACAATTGAAAGGACTGGTAAGTTTAAGCTAAGACTGATCAGGCTCTCTTATGACAATTCCTTTGCCAGAATGAATTTGAGCTTTCACAGCTGGTTCAGCAACCTCAGCAGGCTTCTTGCCTTTCAGATCAGCTTTCTTCTGAGCTTCTTCCTTAAGCCTTTGCCTTTCAAAGTAGTGAAAGGGCTTTGGAAAATATTTGCTTGGCTCCTGAGCATCTGGTAGTAGCCTCCCTATCTTGGCTTTTCTTCTATATTGAACTATAGCCTCCTGCCTAGCTTCATACTTTTGCCATTCAATCTCATTATACCACTTTCCTCTTTCATGGACTTGATCCTTTACAGCCTTCCATGCTGTCAGTATAATGTTTCTTGAAGTGGGACTCCATTGCTCAAAGTCAGGCCTAAGTTCAGCTTGCTCTCTAAATCTTTTCTTGGACAGTAGAGCATCTTGTTGTTCTTTCAAACTTGCATCAGGCTTATCAACTTTCTCAATAACAACATTTGTAACCTCCTGTGGAGGACTATATATAGCTTGTACTTGCTAATTAATCATATCAAAATCTGCAGGGGGTAAATGACTTGGGCAATCTCAGGTTGATTACCTTCAAGTAAACCTTGTTGAATTCCTGACTCGGCCACCATATCATCATCACATAAAGGTAGATATCCCAATGCGGCTCGAATACTATTAGTCACCCATTTGGTGTGTTCTGAGCCAGCATGAATTAATAATCTCCCCCCCTTTAGGACTTCTCTTTCAATATGGTCTCTGAGATCATCCTTCTGAAATCTGATCTGGCCATCAAGATAATTCACACCCTCTTTAAAATATGGTTTCAACTTTTGAAGCTTAGTAGATATCTCTGTCTGAGAGGTTGTGATAGCAGTTTGAACTGAATCTAAGGCATCCTTGAGTTTCTTATCAAAATCTACCATCTCTTGTGTTCTTGCTTCAGTCATCCCTGTAGCACTCTTTTTCAACTGATCAAGAATTTCATGGTGAGATTCAGCCAGATTCTCATTCATTCTCAGCTGATTTTCTAGAACATAACCTTGCTTTAGTGCAATATCATCTACCTTGGTAAGAATTGACTGCTGTTGTTTAGCCAAAAATACTACAGCATTACCTCCCTTATGGAAGCAATCTGTCATTTCCTTTTTGTTCAAGTTAACTTCAAATCTGATTGATTTAATATCCTGAGCTAAGTCAAACTGAAGTGACTTATTATTCTCATCAACATATTTTTCCACAGCCAATCTGTGTTCATCCAACTTAACTTGCAAGTCCACCATGAACTTATTATAATCAAAAGCAGCAGGAGTTTGGTGACTTGCAGTTTGGAGAGCTTGCTTATAGGTTTGGCTTCTTCTCTTGAAGACTATAAGCTTCCTTTTCTTTGCCTCTTTGGCTTCTGCAGTCTCAGATTCTGAAGGGCTGTCAATCTGAACTTGTTCATGAGAAGGAGCAGGAATTTCTGCCTCAGTGACATGTTGTTCAACCTCAACATTCACAGGCTCCACCTCAACAACTTGCTCCTCAGCAACAACTAGCTCTTTCTCAACCTCTTGTTTTTTCTCAACCTCTTGCTCTACCTCTATTTCATCAGCAATTTCATCACCAGCAATTCCATCATTAGGAAACAACTCATCTAGAGTGAATTCTTGCTGAGCTAGAGCAGAAGATGAGACATCTAGATCAGCTATATTCAGATCTTCTGGTAGGTTTTCCCTTTCTACCTCTTGGACTTGTTCAGAAATTTTCTCCCCCTGCACCTGTTCAGTATTGGGAATGTCCTGGGTAGGAGAATAACCTTGCTCCCCCTGCACCTGAGCTGGATCAGTAATATCCTGAGTAGGAGAATGAACTTGCTCCCCCTGCTCCTGTACAGGTAATGTTTCTTTCTGGACTAGAGTTGATCCAGACTGATCTTCACCCTATTCTCTCACTTGATCTCCTTGATGTTGTTCAGTACTTTGCTCATGTCCAGGTGACATCTCAGTTATGTCTTGCCTGACCTCTTCAGGCATCTCTTTGGATAGTACTCTATCCCACCTTGAGAATAATCTCATGTCCATCTTTCTCATGTGATTGATCTTAGTCCCTGATATCTGTTGCAGGACTTCTGGAATCACTCCAACCAAGTATAAACTCAAAATCCTAGCCAGATTTGGCTTCTTAAGTCCTTCCTTGATCTTATCAAATACAATTGCTGACTAGTCAGTTGGAATTTTAAAAACAATTCTTGTCATAAGGCAGAACATATAGGCTGAGACCCTATCATGTCCTCCAGGTTTGCACAAAATCACCTTTCCAACTATCTCAGACAGAAATTTGCCCTGGTGATTCATTCCTTTTCTATTGATGGCTGCTCCAATCTTTATGGTTGGATCCAACCCACACCATTGGAGAGCCTCTCTTGTCTTAGAGGCTGGAACCTCTTCTTCATTATCAATGCTTGGCAATTGAAGAATTTGTCTTAAACTCCGTAGAGTAAGTTTGACCTTGGTGCCATGAACTGTGGATTTGATCTTGAGTCCAGAAGAATCCACTGATGCAGAAGTGTAAAATTCAACTACCTCCTTCTTCCAGATCTTCGTTGGTTCAGAAACCAGAAAGTCCAATCCATTTTCAGCAATAAGGGAAATCACTTGTTTGAATTCTGGTGCGGCGGTGTCGAACGCAGCCCTAACCAGCTCATATCCTTCATTCACGTTATCTTCAACCTTAGGCGCCATTGAATCAGTCGAGAAAGCTTGAGAGAAGGAGAGAGAATGTCGACACAGAGTTTTAGTCTCGAAAACTTTGTGAGCGTGTCGACAGAATACGTTCTTGACCTATTTATACCCTCTAAAGAAAGAAGATCAAAAGTCGGGCAAAAACAATCTAAATGTGTCGACACAGATGGAATGTGTCGACACAAACTTCTATTGTCTCGACAAACAATTCTGTCTACTATGTGTCGACACCAATTGAGGATATGTCGACACCTGAGATACATAGTAGAGCATCAGAAATTCTGTGTCGACTCTTTGTTCAAGTGTCGACACAAAGTCTGTAAGTGTCGACACCAATGTTCTGGTGAAGTCGACACTATATTTCTGGATGAGTCGACTATTTGACCCTTAAGTGTCGACACATATTCTCTGTGTCGACACAATTTCTCTGACTAGTCGACCAGACTTCACTGAGTCAATATTTGTTTGTTGATACCACTTGAAAGTTTATTGATATACTAGTCAATGGTCAGCATTCCTAATTCAATTTTAAATTTATTGAATTTTGTTTCATCCAGTGGCTTAGTAAATACATCTGCTATTTGATAATCTGTTTTAACAAATTCCAATGAGATGTCTTCTCTTTCTACATGTTCTCTAAGAAAATGATATTTGATTTCTATATGCTTAGTTCTAGTATGAGAAACAAGATTGTTAGCAATAGAAATAACACTCTTAGAATCACACAATAAATGTGTTCTACTTACTTGAATACCATAATCCTTCAATTGATGCTGTATCCACAATAGCTGTGCACAGCAGCTTCCAGCAGCAACATATTCTGACTCAGCTGTGGATATTGCCACACTGGTTTGCTTCTTACTGCTCCATGATATCAGTCTTCCTCCCAAGAATTGACAAGTACCTGTAGTACTCTTTCTATCCTCTCTACAGCCTGCAAAATCTGCATCTGAATAACCTGTTAGTAGAAAATCTCTATTCCTAGGGTACCAAAGGCCTAGATTAGGTGTGCCCTTAAGATATCTCAGAATTCTTTTGATAGCGGTATAATGAGATTCTTTAGGGCAGACTTGGTACCTAGCACAGACACATTTAGCATACATAATATCTGGTCTACTAGCAGTGAGATATAGTAGAGAGCCAACTATTCCTCTATACAAAGATTCATCAACAGGTTTACCTGCATTATCTTTGCATATAGGCATACTTGTTCCCATAGGAGTTCTCATGGTGGAGGATGACTCCATACCATACTTCTTAATTAATTCCTTGGTGAACTTAGACTGGGATATGGACAAGCCATCTTCAGTCTGTCTTACTTGGAGTCCCAAGAAGAACATAAGTTCCCCCATACTGCTCATCTCAAACTTCCCTTGCATAAGTTTGGCAAACTTTTTGCAAAGGTTGTTCTCAGTAGATCCAAAGATTATGTCATCTACATAGATCTGTACTAAGATGATCTTACCTTTAGATTCCCTAAGGAATAGAGTTTTATCTATTTTCCCTCTTGAGAATTTGTTCTCAATAAGGAAAGTAGACAGGGTTTCATACCAAGCCCTTGGGGCTTGCTTTAACCTATACAAAGCTTTCCTAAGCCTATAGACATAATCAGGTTTAAGAGGATCTACAAAACCTGATGGCTGCTCTACATAGACTTCCTCTTTTAGATCACCATTCAGGAATGCTGATTTCACATCCATCTGGTACACTTTGAAGTCTTGATATGCTGCATAGGCAAGGAATATTCTGATTGCCTCCAGCCTTGCTACTGGGGCGAATGTTTGATCAAAGTCAATCCCTTCTTCCTGCCTGTATCCTTTAGCAACCAACCTAGCTTTGTTCTTCACAATTATTCCACTCTCATCCAACTTGTTCCTATAGATCCATTTTGTGCCAATTATATTGTGGCCTTTTGGTTTAGGAACAAGCTCCCAGACATTGCACCTTCTGAATTGATTCAGCTCCTCTTTCATAGCATCCATCCAGTATTGGTCTTGGATGGCTTCTTCAAACTTCTTAGGCTCCATTTGAGACAGGAAACTTGAATGCAGAACTGTGCTCAGATTTTTGCTTCTTGTCTGAACTCCCTGTCTTGGATCACCTATAATCTGATTAGCTGGATGATCTCTTAAATGTCTTGTAGCTGGAGGTAGATTCCCTTCTAGTTGAACATCTCCAACTCCTACATCATGCTGTACCTCTTGGATTTCATCAGCTTCTATTGAGTCTTGTACTCCCCCTGGACAGTAGCCTTCATTTTCCAATGCTTCATCTGCATTTGATGCTTCTACAATGGAAAGTTTGTCCATCCTTTTGCTTATACCTGTTGAATCATTTGATCTATAAGACAACTCACAGTTGATTAATCTTGTTTCATCAAATACAACATGTACAGACTCATCTACAACTTGAGTAGTCAAGTTGAAGACCCTATAGGCCTTACTATTTATGCTATACCCAATAAATATCCCATCTTGAGATTTGGCAGCAAACTTAGTCAGATATGACTTGCCATTGTTAAGTATATAGCACTTGCAACCAAAGATCCTGAAGTAGGATAGATTTGGTTTTTTACCTTTCATAATCTCATAGGGAGTCATTTTGTGGCTCTTGGTGATAGAAGCCCTATTAATCACATGACATGTAGTGTTTACTGCCTCAGCCCAGAAATATTCTGGAATAGAGGTGTCACTCAATAGAGTTCTACCAGCTTTAATTAATGTTCTATTCTTTCTTTTAGCAATACCATTTTGCTGTGGTGTTCTAGGTGAGGAGAACTCTTGGAAAATCCCAAAGTCTTCACATAATTTTGTCATGCTTTCAGATTGAAACTCAGTACCATGGTCACTTCTAATTTTGACCACTATACAATTCAGTTCATTCTGAATTTGCTTCACAAAACTAAGTAAGACACTTGGGGTTTCTGATTTCTGTCTCAGAAAGAACACCCATGTAAATCTAGAATAGTCATCTACAACCACAAAAGTGTAGACCTTCCTACCTAGACTATGAACTGGCATAGGACCAAAAAGATCCATATATAAGAGGTATAAGCACCTTACAGAATCCTTGTTTTCAAGGCTATGAAAGGAGGATTTTGTTTGCTTGCCCTTTTGACAAGCAGAACATATCCCATCCTTTATACACTTAACTTGACGACCATTCCTCACTAACTCTTTACTAAAGAGTTGGCCAATTGTCTTGTAGTTAAGATGAGTCAATCTCTTGTGCCACTTGACACAATGAGATGCATTATCATCAGCTGCAAGACAGATGGGAGAAACCTTGTTCTCACATATAAAATTAAGACAATATACATTTCTCTTCCTATACCCAGTCAAAATGATCTATTGATCACTTGACCTTTTGATATGACATCCATCCTTAACAAATGAAATGTCATATCCTAAATCACTCAGCTGGCTTATGCTTATCAGATTGTGTTTCAAACCTTTTACATAAGACACTTGGGTAATAGTAATTAGGTTAGAAGAAATGTTACCAAACCCTTTGATGACTCCTCTTTCAGATCTACCAAAGATTACTTTAGGTCCATCTTTGATAGATGTGTACTCCTTCAGCAGCCCCTTTGTTCCAGTCATGTGCCTGGAACATCCACTGTCCAAGTACCATATAGGGGCATGGCCACTTGGACTTTCCTGCAATACAGATTTACCTTCCCTTAGAACCCAAGTCTTGGGTCCTTGGTTCAGGTTAGCACCAACAAAACTACCAGCTGCTCTTCTAACAGGTAGACTATTGTTCTTCCTAACACTTGTGTTGTGCCAGCAGTCTAAGGCAAAATGGCCTCTCTTGCCACAACACCAACATTCAAACTTGTTGTATCTAGATCTAGATACACCCTTGACAGAAGAATTTCTGTCTAGTGCTGGTGCTGCAGCAGCTTCACCCACAGGTTTCTTATAACCATGGGGTTTATGAACATGGGTAGACCTGTTGGCATTTACACCTTTGTTTATCAGAACATTAGTCTTAATATGACCATGAATATTCTCAAGATCATATTTGTTAGAAGACACTTGCACCTTTCTAAACTTAACAGGGACTGAAAGGTTTAGTGGCTGGACAGGAGCTTTGCCTTTTCTCTTGAATTGGGCAGCCCTGGGGTTACCTTTGAAGCCTAATCCTGCCTTACCCTTTTGAGCCACAAACTCATCTATCAAGGGTAAGACAGATTTTGGCTTTGAGTAACTAGCCACTAAATCTTTTTCTATTCTTAGTGTGGCCTCCAGACTCTTAACTTGATCATTAGTATATCTGATTGTGCCCATCTGAATAATAGTTATATTTTTCAGTTTGGCAATCTCATTCAACTTTTGATCTATTACTTTTTCCAACTCAGTTGCAGCAACCATAAGATCAGCAATTTCCTGAGCCTGTGATTTGACTAGGTTCTTGCTTTTCTTAAGGGCCTGCAACAAGTCCCCATACTTATCTATCAACTGATAGACATCTCCTTCAGATTCAGATCCATCTACATCACTTGATGCAGATGAAGCTGATTATGTACTAGTACTACAAACTGAATTTATAGAAGGACAATGTACCTTACTAGGACCAGACTGATTCTGGCACATGTCTTCTTCTGATCCAGCCATCAGTCCCATGCACTGATGGTCCTCTTGTTCATAGATGGAGTCCAGCAATTGCATAAACTCCTCTTCTTCAGTAGCAGCATACAGTCCAATATATGCTTCAGCTTCAGATTCTGACTCTGAAGTTGATTGATCTGTAAGGCTCTTTTCCTTCTTTGCAACAAAGGATTTCTCCTTCTTGCCTTTCTGATGAGTCTTCTTCTTATCTGATGACTCCTTTCTCTTATCAGGACAATCAGCCACTACATGTCCAGGCCTATTGCAACAATAGCAGACAATCTTTGATGTAGTGGCTTTGCTGGGCTTAGTTCTATTCCTTTCCTTCCTTGATGACTTATTCTTCTGATAATAGTCATCAACTTGATGTGATGTGGAGGGCCTAGACTTCCGCTGCTTCTTCTTCAAGAACCTCTGGAATTGCCTTGTGAATGCAGCAAAGTCTGCATCTGAATCACTCCTCTCTGAACTTAGACTGTCTGAATTTTCAGAATTAACTTCGGCAACTTTCTTAGGAGGAGATGAAAATATCCTCCTATTCTTTCTATTGGCTTTAGCCTTGAAGGCCACAGATTTTTCTCTATGCTCACCTTTTGAATTCTTTTCTTCCTCCTCCCTCACCATTAGTTGCATTTCATAAGATATCAACTTTCCAAACAAGGTTGGAGGAGAAATTTCTGCCAGTTTAACCACTTCTCTTATGGCACAGATCTTGGTGTCCCAATCCTTTGTCAAGGATCTTAAGAATTTGTCATTCAGTTCATAGGTACTGAAGACTCTTCCATAGGACATTAATTCATTCACTATTCTGTAGAATTTCTTATAGCATTCAGTTATGCTATCAGATTTTCCTTGTCTGAAACTTTCATACTCTTGGTTGAGCATAGACTTCCTATCCTGTCTTACTTCTTCAGAACCCTCCATGTAGACAATCAAGGTGTCCCACATTTCTTTGGAGGTTTTGCAGTGAATCAAATTTTGGAATGTAGAATCATCTATGGCACTTACAATAATGTTCTGTGCTCTTTTATCCATGGTTGCCAAAATGATTTCATCCTTTGTCATTTCTGAATAACTCTTTGGAGTTTGGATATTTGCATCAAGAACTGATACCTTCATTGGAATGAAGGGGCCTTCCTGTACTGTAATGTATATCCTTGGGTCAGAAGCCTCCATGAACAATCTCACCCTTTCTTTCCAAATTCCAAAGATTTCTTTTCTACAGATTGGTAATTTCATTGACCCTAACTCCTTGTGATTCTCTCCAGAACCCATTTTCTTGAATCTTGATTCTGCCTTAGAGATCTTACTCAAACTGTTAAGTCCTTATTTGAGTAACCTCCCTCTGATACCACTTGATAGTTTTACTTTCAAGACTACCTAAACACCTAGAGGGGGGGTGAATAGGTACTAATGCTTGTTCTCACTTTTAGGCAGAATATAATAACTGAATTAAATCACACAGCACAGCATTCACAGAAATTCATACAACACAGATTGCACACAGTTTTATAGTGGTTCCCCAAGGTCTGGGTACATCCACTTTCCCCCCTTCACCTATCTAGCAGTGTGCTAGATTCGGCCAAACTTCCTCTTTAACTCAGATCAGCAAATCCTACAGCTCAAAACCTAGAAAGGTTCCTACAACTCAGGCTAATCAATCCTACCTCAGCCTAGCCACAAGGCCTACAACTCAGAGAAAAACTTTCTCCTACACTCAGGCAACACAGCCATACCACTCAGAGATCAACTCTCCTACACTCAGCCTTTATAATTTAGGCTTACAACTCAGATCTACCTTAATAGATCCTACAGAAATTAGAAAAGAGTTTTACAGAATTTTGTCCTAGATGAGAGAGTAAGGACAGGACAATACTTGATTAGCTGATGGATGAAATCAACTGAATCTTAGCTTTCTTCAAAACTTCTTGAATCTGAACTAGCTGAGTTGATTTCCAAACAGCTTCTTGAGAAACTTGTAATAGCTTCCTTCTTGATCTTCAAATGGCTGGATCCCTCTCTATCCAATCCCTTTGATACTTCTTCAGAATTCTTGAACGAATTCCCCTTAGACAGATCCTGAAAGGTTGAACCCTTCAGAATATCTTCTTAGATCTTCTGATGAAGATCTTCTTCCATGCCTTGCACTTTCTTGATCAGTTTGTATGTGTGTTTTTTCTTAAAATCAATCTTCTCTTCTTTTTTCTATTTGCCTTCTGAATCTGTCTATTTATAGACCTTCTTCATGATAACCGGCTGATCCAGTTTCTAACTGTCTTCTGACAAGTCTGACAGCTTCAAATAAACTGTTGCAACCCACAGCTGTCAAGTCTTCAAACAGATCCTTAGCCTTTGTCTTGATCAGCAAAGTGTCGAGACTGGCTGTCAAAAAGTGTCGAGACCATCTGTCTATATGTGTCGACACAAGTTACTTTGGTGTCGACACAGCTTCTTCAGACCTTCATCTTGAGGATGAGTCGACACTGAGAATTTGTGTCGACTCAAGCACTTCATCATTCTTCAGGAAATGACTTGGTCTAGACTTGCAGAGTGTCGACACAAGTCCTGTGTGTCGACACAGTTGTTATAGATTCAGAACATAGTATGTGTCGATACTGCCTTCAGGTGTCGACACAGCTTTTGTCGACTCTGCCAATATGTGTCGACTCTGTCTTCTGGTGTCGACACAACTATCGTCGACCCTGCCAATATGTGTCGACTCTGCCTCAATGTGTTGATACTACCTTCTGGTGTCGACTCTGCCTCAATGTGTCGACACAGCTTCCCAGTGTTGATACAGCTGTTGTCGACTCTACTTCTGTAAGTCGACACTGCTTCCCAGTGTCGACACAAATGTGGTCGACTATTTTTCTCTGTGTTGAACAAGCTGTTGTCGACCCTACTTCTGTAAGTCGACACTGCTTCCCGGTGTCGACACAAAAATGGTCGACTATTTTTCTCTGTGTCGACACAGTCTTCTTCAAGTGTCGACACAATTCTTCTGAAGTGTCGACATAGCTTTTTCTGGTGTCGACACATGCACTTAGAATAATTTCCTGTACTTTTAGTACTTTCTTAATCTGCACATGTCAACTCAAAATAACATCAAATACACCTTGATGTATATCATAAAGCTAAGTTATGCTTTTTCAAATCAGGTACACATTTTCCAATGTACCCAACAAATGTTATGACGTTAATTTAGATGGTTGTTAACGGCAACTTAAAATTAGATTCTCAAATCTCCAAAATTCAGAAAACACTCTTTTTTTTGGGTGTTGTTACTAGCAAATCTAATTTGATTTCTAGCAAATCATTACTATTAGGAAATCCTCATTTTTCAAAATGGCTATTTGAAAATCATTTTGTTACTAGCAAATCAACATAATTTTGTAAAAAAAAAAATTTAATTAAATTTGGTTTAAAACATTTATTCTTTCAAAATAACTCACTAAATATAATGACATTATAAATGATTTCAAATGTATTCATTCAACTACTTATGTTAGCATTAGAAATGAGTCAAAATGCCGCAAAATTTTATTTAATATGTCTAAGACTCCCTTTTCTGCACCAAAATCTTTAAACAAGATATTGCTCGGTTTAGAAATATATTTGATTTCTAGTTCCTATAAGGATGTATTGTGCTGTATATACGAGTTAAGTGCATATAAGAATATACGCGTCTTTTTGAAGTGTGTCTTATATGTACATTTTCATGAGAAGTGTTCAACATAAAAGTTGTAGATCTCAACGAGATCTACAACTTTCATGTTGAATACTTTTTGATTTGAAATAATTTAGACCTACGATTTGGCCCCTAAAAAAAGTCATGCCGAACATATGTACGGACGCGTGACTTTTTTCGGGGGCAAATACAGGGCTTAAACGGCTTCAAATTAAAAAGTGTTCAACATGAAAGTTGTAGATGACAACCTCGACGAGATCTACAACTTTCATGTTGAACACTTTTTGATTTGAAGAAGTTTAGATCCCCGATTTGGGCACCGAAAAAATCCACGTCGAAAATCTGTACGGACGACTCGTTCCGCGCGTGTCTTATTTCGAACCAAAATTGGAGGTCTAAACGGCTTCAAATCAAAAAATAATCAACATGAAAGTTGATTATTTTTTCAAATGAGAAACATTTGAGACTCAAAATTAAAAGATGCAAAAGATGCAAAAAAAAAGATTGGTTTGCTAGTAGTATTTTTTGGTAAGAGATGAAAATGCAAAAAATGACGGAATCTCTTTTTTTTCTAGTTTGCTAGTAACCAAAGTGGATTTGTTAATAACAACACTCTTTTTTTCTCCTGCAATCCTCTTTTTTTAAACCGCAGCCTAGTAAAACTTGATTTATCATCCAATAATTCAAAGGATTTAGGCTTCGTTTGTGGGACTTATTTTCACCGGTCAACCGGTTACGACCGCATGAACCGGACCTTAATTAGTGTTTAGGGTCCGGTTCTTGCGATCGTAACCGCTTGACCGGTGAAAATAAGTCCCCGCCAAACGGAATCTTATCCACTTTAGCGGAATTTATCCTTTTTAGCAAAATTTATCTCCATTCGAATCAGTCATTCTGTGTAACTTATGCATTCTAAGAAATATTTTGCCTTGTAATATAGGACTAGCTGGTTCGAATCCTCGAAGTAGTCTTTTGCAGAAATACAAGATACAATTTTTTTTGGGTGGAGTGCAATTATTGGTCAATACGATCTTATTTTATCAAATACGGTCGTATATTTTAGGGCATCATCTCCACCGTTGAAATAAATGATCGGACGATCATATTTGCTCGCGCACAGGCAGAAATACGTGTGTATATCTCTGTGATGGAACCCTTTCCCAAACCCTCTGCCGTGCAAGAATATTTTGTTCCTCAGGCTGCCCCCCTTTATGTTGCATTATTGTGCTAACACACCACGTGCAGCCTTTTATTTCTCAAACCAAATTTCAGTTGGCACTGAAATCAGTTGCTAGGCTGTCTCTATCAAAAAAAAAAAACTATATTCATTTTTTATTTATAGTGTTTAGCCTGTACGCAAGCCATGATTTCTAAAAAAAGGGAATCATTTTCCTTTTCAACCGGCAGATCCTAAAATCTACCCGCCATTTATGTGCATTCGCCGCAATTCTAGGCTCCGTTTGGCACCGTGGTGGTGGTCGTAAACACGTTAGTTAAATTGTCATTCGTTAAGGATTACCTAACAAACATCATCTGTTTGAACATAAAAGTGAATGAAATTCCTTAGATAGTTATTGACGAATGACAATTTAACGACCATGTTCATGACCGCCACCACCGTGCCGAACGAAGCCCTAAACATTACAAGTTTCTCGCCAATGCCTTCTCGTCCGAGGAATTCAGCTACAACTGGACGTCTTGGTTCATTTGTCTGACACAGAAGGAGCGTGTCTTCAAGCAGATCAAGAGGGCCGTGTTGTACGCCAGGGGCGGACCCAAGAGGAGACTTTGCCCGGGTGTAAATTTTGAGAAAAATAGGCTAGATAGTACTAGACTTGTATGGAAGCTGTGCCAAAACGCTGAAAAAAAATGCCTGAGTGTGGAGGAATAGCTAGTCCTAAGTCTGAATGCTCCTATGTCTGTATCAAAAAGAAAACTATTCCTATTACCATGTTGTCTAATCAACTCCAGGCAGGTTACCATTTCTGCAAGGGTCTTCCACTTCTTTGTTGTTTCTTTTTCCTATTCGATCTTGTTGTGTCGTTCTCGTTCTAAGGCAAGTAAAAAAATCTCCTGATTTGGACTACTGATTTCAACAACACATTTGGGGGGGGGGGGGGGAGATTGTCGAACTGGAATGGCGAATAAGACTCATTGTTAATCTTCTCAGATCTTTCTTCCCTTTTATTGCAAAAAACGTCGGTTTTTACTTACATTGATCTTTTGATAAAATATAACTCACAATAGTTATCTTTCTTCCTTTTTATCTCTGAAATTGAAAAAATATAACTTTTTCATAAATTTTTTGCCAGATTTTCAATTTTCTAGTTTCAATACTTCTATTGCAGATTTTCAATTTCCAAATCATTTCTACTATTGTAGTTCCAAAAACTCAAAACTCTCGTGGTTAATAGCCGGCTACATTCGAGATTTTCAAATTAATGTCTGAAGTTTTCCTAATAAAATATTCAATTTTCCAAATTAATTCAAGGTTTATGATAGTGTAATTGTGCAAGTGACAGAGCTTCTCCCTTGTTTGGGTAAGGAGCAAGTTATTCTTTTTTGTGGGGCGCGAATGTGTGATTTTTGGTTTATTAGTATTACATGGATTTCATTTGTTTTTTATTCAAGGATTCACACATTTTCAAATCAATTCCAAGTTCATATTGTATTGTTAATTGTTGTTTCTTATAATGCTAAAACCGGTGATTTGTACTTTCCTATATTATAATTATCATTTTATTATTTTGGTGCCCGAGTCGTACAAAAATTCTAGAACCGTCACTGTCGTACGCCCCGAAGATGGTGACCATCGTCTGGTAGCACAAGCTGAAGAATTTGCATGGTAATAATGCAAATCTGGATTGGACGTTGGTGTGAATGACAAACTATGGGCAATGCTGGGAATGATGGCTGCGGGCAAGGTGTTCGATTGAATGTTCCAACAAAATCTGCACAAGGGGGTGTTTAATCCATTAGTGGCAATAAATGACAGCTCGAAGGCTACTCCCAACTCTGTCACTCACCATTTTAGATAGCTTCCGAGCACATCCCCCACCATCGCATTTTTTGCCGACTCCAGGAGTTCGGAAGAACAAATTGTAACGAGCGGTGACATGTAACCCTCGAGAAAAACTCTTTTGTAACTCTCAGAAACACAGTGAAATTTGGTCGGTACAGACCCGGCCTTGTGGTTTTCTCTCTTTTCCATGGTTTTTCCACATAAAACTCGTTTGCCAGCCGTTAGCTAACTTTTTGTGACTTTTGCGCGCTCGACTCGCTCACGAGTTACAACGGTTTGTTTTCGACCGGTTAACGAGCACCTCGAGTGACCCGCAACAGCGTTCATACCCGCTGTCATGTCAAACATACATTTCATGATGATGATATTTTTGTCCCAACTCATCGGAGCAAATACATCGTGCCGAACGGAACCTTAGGGTCTGTTTGAGAACCCGGTTGTACAGCCCCGTATCCGGCGAGTGGGTCGACAGAAGCCAGACCGGCCGGTTCAGACCGCCCCCAAGTCCCAGGCGAGCTCGACAGGAGAGTATGCACGCCAAGTCCAACGTGTCGAGTCCGAACTTGGCAATGGTCGTATCGAGTTCGGCATTCATCGGGCCGAGTTCGGAGTTCGTGGAGCTGAGCCCGACGAATGAGGGCTGGGACATCACGCAAGCAGGGCGCCGAGCTCGTACTCGCCTTAGGCCAAGGGGTAGGCGAGTGCGAGCCTCATCCGCCACTTGCGAGCAGGAGCTCCAGGAGGCAGCTCGCCCAGGTTTTTGAAGTGATGTATGTCACCATGTTGCCCCCATTGGTCTGCCCCTAGCCCCCCAGAGCAGCGGAGGTTGGCTATTTGCAGGCCGTTTTCAGAATCCTATAAATAGGACCCAATGGATACCTCAGAAAGGCATGCTTACTTGTGCCCAGTATTCTAGCGCTTTTTGAGTTACCTTAGCTTCAACACTTAGCTAAGGAGGGGAAGCGCTCTAAGATCTTCCGGGTGTGTGGTGGGACCTCCGTTCCAGAGCCTTGGGTCTGTTCTTTGTCCTAAGTTTTTGGCTATCTAATTCACAGGGGAGAAGTAGGTGTGCGATCACCCATTCCCCAAGGGTGAACTCCTCGAGACCTATTTTTCTGTTTCAACACCGGAGGGATGTCATTCTGACGAGGCTGAACCGGCAGGACGCTGTTTGGGAAGCTAGCAGGATGTCACAGACTTGTCCCCTTGATAATGTCGCGTGCGGCCTTAGCTCCTAAATGTGCCCCTTAGCAACTAGCTAAGTCAGCCTCCTCCAACACTTGGTCATGGCAAGATGAGTAAGAGAGAACTTAGAAAGAGTGAATAAGAGAGCAAGAGTGTGTAAGAAAGCTTTATTACTTGAATTGCTTGGTGAGTTATAAATGAGGGGGGTCTCCCCCTTATATAGGCCCCCAAAGGGGTTTCCCTCCAAAAGATGGAAGGATCTCGACTACTTTACCATCATCTTTATATCTACATCTTTCAAGAATATACTTGACTAATCTCTATGTACAAGAATATCCTCCAAGATCCTAGATTTCTCTAGAAATCTCCAGAGGTTAACCTCATAGATGCAAAGTCGTGACATCCCTCCCCATCTAACCTGCCGATGCCCTCGTCGCCTCTTACTACTGGATGATGTCTTTGAACTACCATAAATCTTCTAAGGTTTCTCGTATAGGACTTTGGCCTTCCTTTCCACTTAATCAAATATTGTGTGTTAGGTTGCACACCTCTTCTCCACACAGTCTTCTTTGTGAGCACTTCTTTTACCTCTTTCTCAAAAGACTTGGTCATCACTGGTGGTGCTCTCTGAGATATTCCCCTTTGAAGATATTCATGGTCTACATGATAAGGCTTTAACATTCTGACATGAAACACTGGATGTATCTTGAAAGAGTTTTGTAGGTCGAGGCGGTGGGAAACCTTACCCACCTTAGCAATACTGGAAATAGGCCTTCTAATCAACCCTTTGTGCAAACTATGCATGGCCTTGAATTGTTGGTGTATAAGTTTTACAATAACCTTATCCTCAACTGTGTACTCCACAATTCGTCGCTTTGAATTAGCCCACTTCTTCATCTGTTTGTGTGCCCTCTCTAAACATGCACTGGCTAAGTCCGCTTGTTCCTCCCATGACTTAGCCACATTCCATGCTCTATGGATTCTTCCTTCATCAGGTGTAGCCGCCATAGTGTGTAGAGTAAGTGGTTGTCTTCCCATTGCAAGCTCAAATGGACTCCTTCTAGTTTCCTCGCTCCTTTGTAGATTGTAAGAGAATTTCGCCACATCCATCAATTTTTCCCAGTCCTTCTGATTGACACTCACAAAGTGCCGTAAGTAACACCCGAGCAAAGCATTCACCCTCTCATTTTTCCCATCAGTTTGAGGGTGGAAGCTAGTGGAGAAATTTAGTTCAGATCCCAACAACCTGAACAACTCAATCCACAGTTTTCCTGTAAATTTTGGGTCACGATCACTAATAATAGTCTTCGACAATCCCAAATACTTCACTACATTCTTAAAGAAAAGACATTTAATCTCCTCTACGGTAATGTCCCTTGTGCTAGAGATGAATGTTTCATACTTGGAGAGTCGATCCACCACTACTAAGATTGATCCACAACCTTCAGATTTAGGCAAAGCATTAAAGAAGTCAAGTGTCACCGGCTCCTAAGGATGCTCATCAATAGGCAATGGCTCCAATAGTCCAGTGGGCTTCTTGTTGTTTGTTGCAGTATGGAGACCGGGCGGTCTTGCGGTCTGTCTCTGGCGGATTGAAAACCGCGCGGTCTGGCAGTTTCTCCCAGCGGTTTGGTAGCCGGGCTGTTGCTATTTGGTGTCCGAGCGGTCTGGCGGTTTGTCTCAGGTGACTTGGAGACCGACAGTCTAGCAGTCTCCTATGGCGGTTTGTTCTCTCTTTCTGGTGGTTGTCGAGCGGTTAGCCTATTCGTCTAATCGCGCGGCTTGTTCGGTCTGTTTATTATAAAGCCGCTTATACATGTAATTATTTAGTCCCACATTGCTTATTTGTAATCTCTCTCATCTCCTCCATTCTATAAAAGGGAGGCTATACCTTTATAATACTTACTTTTTTGGATAATAAAAATTTCCGTGATTCCAAATTCCGATTTCCTTTTTCGGTTCGCACATGGTATCAGAGGATACGATCTTTTCCTCCTTATTCTGTAAGCCTCTTCTGACCACACGGTTTGCCCTTTCTTCTTGCGACCTGTTCGCACAGACTCCTTGTCTTCATTATCGCTGCCCGCTGTCTGCGCATCCTCTCTGTTTTCCCTCTCTCTCTATTCGCGACTTGTTTCTTGCGGTCTCTCTTCTCCCTTTCTTCCCGCGATCTCTCTTTAGTCGTGCAGTTTCATCTCTATTCGCACGGACTCTGTTTGTTCGCGCGACCTCCTTTCCTATTTTTGTTTCGTGTGATCTCCTTTGTTCGCACGACCTCTTTCCCTCTGTTTTGCTTTGCTTCTTGGTCGTGGCTCTTCTGGCCGCTGGTGTGTTGACACCGTGACCGCTGCATTTCTCCTCCTTTTTTGTCTGATGTGGTCTTCCTCGTGTGCGTTGCAGTCTTCCTCGTGTCCGTTGCGGTCTCCCTTGTACTCGCGACCTCTTTCTAGTTCGCGCGGTTGCTTCTACTTGCTGTTCGCGCGGCCTTCTTCTACTCGCGTGACTTCCTTTTTCTCTTATCTCTTATATGGCTCTCTCTGACACTTCTACCACCACGACTCCCGTGGCCCACCCGCCTCCTCTTCCAACTCCTTCGGGGAACCTTGGAACCGTCTCTAAACTTATCGGTACCAACTATCCGGACTGGAGTGTCTCCTTCACATTTGTTCTTCGTTCTCAGCGCAAGCGCCATCATCTCACCGATGACCCTCCACCTCCCGAGTCGGATCTGTTTGATGACTGGGATGCTAGTGATGCGCTTGTCTGCACTTGGCTGGAAAATAACATTTTTGATGAATGTCTTCCCGTCATCTGTCATGATGAGACGGTCAAGGCAACTTGACTTCACCTAGCCGCTCTCTACTCCAAGGGGGCTAAGAAGTCACGCATCTATACTCTGTATGCAGACCTCTTTGCTCATCCCTCCATGTATCCTACTGCTGCTTACCAATAGGTTCAGGCTCTCGGCGCCGAAATCCTCCAGAATCGCCCCTTCTCCGCGGACTTGGCCGAGCAGCACAAGCACTTCCAGGAGCTTCTGGTTGTGTGCTACCTTCTACGGCTTGCTGAGTCCTATAATATGATCCGTCAGTAAATTCTTGGCGAGGCAGACTCTCCCACCTTAGATGTCACTGCTGCTCACATCGTCGCGGTTACCTCTCTTCTCCAACATCCTCTGTTGTCCTCCCCTCCTCCACATGACACCTATGCTCACCAGACTCAGTAGAGTGGCTCTAGTGGCCGCAGCCACCAATCCGGTGGGCGCGGTCCTTCCCACTTTCTCTGCTCTCACTATGGCCGCACTGGACACACTGTTGATCATTTCTGGATGAAACACCCACATCTTCGCCCCTCTGGTGACGCTTCCACCTCCTCCTTGAGGCTGTGTGCCTCTGTGGTCACGACTTCAGGTAGTGCCCATGTGGTTACTCAAGGTAAATGACTGATAGACTCTAGAGCTACTAATCACATGACCGACAATCCTCAGTGCTTTTCTCTCCTAGAAACACATGATCGGATGCCCCCGATCCTCGTTTTGGAAGGCTCTCCCTCCCCGATCCATGGGACGGGCGTGGTTCAAGTCACTCCATCTCTTCGCTTGGCGGATACTCTTTATTTGCCCAAGTTCCCTTGCAATTTATTATCCGTTACTTATCTATACAAACAACTTCAGTACTCCGTCACATTCACTCCAACTTCTTGTTCTTTTCAGGTTCTGAGCTCCCAACAGACGATTGCTACTGGGACTGAGAGCGGTGACCTCTACTTCCTTGACAAAGTTTCCGCTCTGTCCGCCTTCTCATCCTCTTCTACAGATCTTCTTCAATGACAACTTTGCCTTGGTCATCCTCCTCCCGGGTTCTTCGCCAGCTTCTACCCCACCTACCTCCGCACAGTCCTCCTCTAAACTGTGATGCATGTCAGCTTGACAAGCATCACCGCTCCTCCTTCCCGCCGAAGCAAGCCCGTGGATCTTCCCGCCCGTTTGATCTCGTTCACTCTGATGTATGGGGTCCTGCTCCTACTCTCACCATAGGTCAGGGTAGTTCATATTTTGTAACCTTTATTGATGATTTATCTAGGTGTACATAGGTGTATCTTTTAAAGGATTGCTCCGAACTATTTTCTCTATGGACATCGTTTTATTATATGATTAAGAATCAGTTTGATATGTCTATTAAAATCTTTCGCTCTGACAATGCTAAAGAATATCTTAGTAATTATTTCTCTTCTTTCTGTATGCAACATGGTATTAGTCATCAAACTAGCTGTGTCTATACCTCACAACAAAATGGGGTGGCGGAATGCAAAAATCGTCACCTCCTCGATGTCGCTCGCACTCTGATGACACAGATGTAGGTTCCTCGCTTCTATTAGGGCTATACTGTCCTCATCTCCTGTTATCTCATCAAACGCATTCCCTCCACGGTTCTCCGCGGTAAAACCCCATTCTCCATTCTCTATCCGGACAAGGATCTGTTTCCTCTCCCTCTGTGTATCTTTGGGTGCACGGCTTTTGTGCACACTCCTTCCTCCACTCGTGATAAACTCGCCCCATGTGCCACCAAGTGTGTTTTTTTGGGTTACTCTACTACTCAGAAAGGTTATTGTTGCTTTGACCCTATTCTTCGTAAGCAATTCGTATCTACGGACGTGACCTTCTTCGAGAATGCATCCTATTTCTCTTCTGACACCTCTCTTCCTCCTGATGTTTCTGCTTCTCCTACCGTCCCCTCCACCACGTCTACTCTCATCGATATTTCTCCTACCGTCACCTCCACCACGTCTACTCCCATTGAGATTTCTCCACCACCGTCTCCTACTCTCTATCTCTCTCCACCTCTACTGTCTCCCTCCTCTCTGCGGCCATCTCTCTCCGCTCCCAGGCCAGCTCTCTCCGCCCCGGATGCTCCGGCTATTGAGGAACACTCCGACCTAGATCTTCTCATTGCTCTTTGCAAAGGGGTGGAGACGTGTACCCAGCACTCGCTGGCTGCTGTTATTTCCTATGATCGTCTAACTCCTTCTCGCAGGGCATTTACATTGGCTATCTCTTCCACTGCCACTCCCCGTACCTACCAAGAAGCTCTTGTTGTTCCTCATTGGAAGACTACCATGGATGAGGAAATTGCTAGCCTCACTAAAAGGGGTACATGGACCCTTGTTCCTCCCCCTTTGGGCATTGATGTGGTTGGCTGTCACTGGATCTTTATTGTGAAGTTCTGACCAGAAGGCAGCGTGGATCGATGTAAGGCTCGTCTGGTCGCCAAAGGCTTTACTTAGATTTATGACGTTAATTACTTTGACACTTTCTCTCTCATTACTCGTCTCAACACCATTCGGGTTCTTCTCTCTGTGGCTGTCAATAGGGATTGGCCACTTTCCCAACTAGATGTCAAGAATGTCTTTCTCTGTAGTGATCTTTAGGAGGATGTTTACATGGAGCAACCTCCTGGGTATGTTGCTCAAGGGGAGACATGAGTATGTCGGTTGAAGAAGGCCTCTTTGGCCTAAAGCAAAGACCTCGGTCTTGGTTTGACAAGTTTAGCGGCATTATTACGGCCATCGGTTTTGCAAGAAGTTCTGTCGATCATTCCTTATTCATTCGCAAAACCTTCTCAGGTCTGGTGGTTCCTTCTGTATGTGGATGATATTCTTCTTACTGGAGATGACAAGGCTGGGGTAGCTTTGACAAAGAAATATCTCCGTCAACACTTGGTCACGAAGGATATGAGCTCCCCAAAATACTTTCTTGGGATTGAAATGTAAGACCCCATTTTTTTTTCTTTTAAACCACCGGGGTCTTATGCCCAGAACAACCGCTTTGTGGTGACACCAACACACCTGGGAAGGTCGTCACTACAAAACGCCTATCCCGCCGACTATACCGATCGCAGAAGAGTAGAATGAATATAAGAGTACATGAAAATAGAACTCTAATACTATTCCACAAGAATCACATATATAATAATAATTATCCACGAAGGGAGAGTCTGTAGAAAAGATAAAGTAAGGTACTAAAGAGGGCTCCTGCCCGATACATCAAAATCCTCACTACAAATCACTCGATCGCGGAAGAAAATCTATAATATCTACTAAAGATCGGGACTCACTGTCCCTACTGCCTGAACTCTAGTGTTAGACTGTCTTGTCTCCAAGCGCACCGACCTTTGGGGCTGCATCTCTTAGTTCGGCTCCACGATCCCCTAAAATGATTTGGTCAACGACCGTTAGTCTAAAAGACTAAGTCTTATCATCCCCACCCCTCCGTCATGGCTTCTAGGCACCGAGAGGGGAGGAGGAAAGAGAAGGTAATGAAGGTGGAGAGTAACAAAGGTAAGCGGATGACAGCGGAACTAGTCTATTATGTGTTCATAAACAAAGCAAATAAAAGTAAGCGGTGGTAGGTAAACAGTATAAGTATACACAAAATCGAGAGAACACGTATAGTATGAGAAAGTAAACTAAGTAACCATGACCTATAGGAATGCCCATATAAACCTATAGACCAAGGGGTCATTTTGTAAGGCTTATTGTATAAAGTGTCTCATATAAATTTATACAATATGTGTCAAAGGTTACATACAATGATGATGTTATGTCATGCAAGTATGCTATACTGTGAACATGCAAGTGCAACACACACACTCGACTCTGTGCACACAAACCTTTAGTTCCCCCTTTCTGGAGCCTAACCTCCCAGGATACCTCTATAGTGGCAAACGTAAGCGGTGGGTTAGGCCTCGCCCACCTCTAAACTGGTACCACAATACCAGTCAGAACTATCGTACACCTCAACACTGGTGCACTAAGCGGAGCTCCTGCGTACTCTTGTCGGCTGCGCACCAGACTTTATTTGGTCAAGTTCTAAACCACACTTGCCGAGTCCACGAACTGATGTCAGTATGACGACTCTCCAATACCGAAGACCCACCACCTTTTATCTTATGCACATGCAATATTACTATATTTTCAACCGAGTCAAAGCTCCCCGGACTAACCCATCCGTCACAATTATCTACCGAGCCAAAGCTCCCCGGACTAACTCATCCGTAACAATTATATACTGAGCCAAAGCTCCCCGGATTAACCCGTCTGTCACAATTATCTACCGAGTCATCGACTCGCCGGGCTAACCTGCTTTTCACCAAAACCACCGAGCCTACCGCCCGTGTGACCCAACCTAACTCCCACCACCCCGTGGAGTGTGAGTGTAAGTATAACCCTAAATTATTTCTAATTACTCTTGTAATCGATTTAGTCTTAAGGCTTACGTTAACCTTTGACTGCCCAGG
The DNA here is from genome assembly GCA_039513925.1 of Platanthera zijinensis. Taxonomy (NCBI): domain Eukaryota; kingdom Viridiplantae; phylum Streptophyta; class Magnoliopsida; order Asparagales; family Orchidaceae; genus Platanthera; species Platanthera zijinensis. Next base: position 30,434,059 of record CM077090.1, read on the forward strand.
GCATTCCCTGTGAAGGGCTCTTGGGGGCACTAGGAACTACGATAGGCTGAAGCACAAAGCTCCCTTTCGCAAGGCACTTACTATTATTGGTTAATACCCAATTCTCGATCCCTTTTAATATTATTATGGATCTAACCCTAGTGTATTTTGACTCTCTCTTCACAGGAAAGACGATCTTTCGTCGATCCCGAGCACCTTTTAACACTAGTCTACCCAACACTCTCCTTATCATGACTCCTAATGAAGCTCTCTTTTTCTTTCTCACTTTACCAAGACCAGTAAACCAATAATCCCATCTCCCTATGTCCATTTCACTTGTTATCACAATTTCCGCAATTTTACTAAATGCAGACCAACCTAAGCTATATGATGTACATGATAGGAGGTACTCCAAATTTTCTTTCAAATACCCTAAGATAATTATTATGGGTCTATCATGACATATTTAGCCTAAATTCAGAAACTTGTAATTTTTCTAACTAATTTAGCATTTATTAAATTTTTCCAAAAGTTTGGCCACGGGTAAATTTGAACATGAAGTACTATATTTTCTTAAGTTGTGGTCATCCAAAAATTATGAATATTATATGACAGCAAAATGTTAATGAATACCAAATTTCACAGATTCTTATAAATGTAATAACCTCTAAACAATTAATTCAAAGTAATTCAAATAATTGGAGTTAAAGAAGGGAGTACCATAATTCATAGTCCAAAAATTACATAAAAATTATCAGAGCCTTATAATGATCATAAAACACTACTGACTAAGGCTCCGTTTGGGGGGACTTATTTTCACCGGTCAAGCAGTTATGACCGCATGAACCAGACCATAAAAAAATCTAGTTCATGCGATCGTAACCGCTTGACTGGTGAAAATAAGTCCTCCCAAACTGAGCCTAAGTTTCATGCAATTCCAAGGTCAATAGGACATATATAAAAATACGTCAAGTCAATCTATTAAAATGCACTTTGTGAAGAAGCATTCTTATAAACTCATCCAAATAACATGTAATAATTATCAAGGCTTTATTATTCCCTAAAAGATTCTCTGGTCATGTAACACATTTTTTCAACAAGATATAATATTTATTATCTATTTATTAAAATATGGCGCACTAGTTCACTTAACACATAAAGTACTAAGAAGAAATGTCCAAATGATCCAAATAATTTGCTAGTGCCTCCAAATGATATTTAATTAACCTTTCCAGAGTTTCACATCATTCTAAGTTAATCTAACTATGGTTACTTCAAAATTATCACTAGGGGCAAGGTGGTGATTATAACAAGTATAGGCTACTGTTTTCTAAACATCCTATAATAAATTTCAGAGGTCAATAGCATTATAAAATCACTTTTACCAACATTTCATAAAGATCCAAGGTCATATGACCCTTCAATATTTTCATAAAAGGTATAAGCCTAAACTCTCCCTAATTGGTTTATGTTATGTGTCTAAGTCTAAATGTCATCAAATTCCTTCCTAGGTCATTTCAGCACCCTAAGATCACATTGACTAAACACCAAGTCCATACAAGGACATATCACCCCATATCTTTCACAAACCCCCAAAGTTCATCCTTAGGGTTTGAACTAGGGTTCTGGGGCAAATCCACCCTAATCCACCCCAAAATCCATGTGAGGGTGTTTAATGTCTTAACAAATCAGTGGCTCAAGTTTCAACCTCTGTTGAGGTGATTTGGTCACCCAATACCACAAAGGGCATTTTACCCTAATTAACCATTTTTGGGTCTAGGCTAGGGTTTACCAAATTCCATACCAATTCTTCTCCAAATTGAATGAAATTTTCTAAAGAGTCTTATATTGACCCAAAGGACCACTCACCAAAATGTAAGAGGGTTTGGAGGTCATTAGACTTTTTAAATAATTCATACATTGATTATTAAGTTTCTACAAAAACTTTAGGAAAATGTTTTCCAAAAATTGCCATTTTTTGATATGTTTTAGGTATAGGTAAGAGTGACTCACATCCAAAATTTCAAGTCATTTGGATGCCTGGATGGATGGGGGCACTCAAAATAATATCTGGTCTAGTCTAGGTATAGACCTCACCGAAATGAGTGTTGTTGTCTGACCTGAACTCCAAATTGGTTCAAAACCAATTATAAAATAAAATAGACTCATTGGGATACAACTTTCATGTAGACCACTTTTACTGTAGGGGACCCTAGGTATTTTTAATAATTAATTTAAAACAGCCCAATAACTGTGACAGAAAACGAAATAAAATGAATTAATAGATTCAATCACTGCACGAATCTTAAAGCAGATCGGACGATTCTTAGTTTTCTTCTTCCTCCAGCCAATGGCTGAGATCAACCCGACCTGGAGCACATTCCAAGCCCATTTGTCGGCCCCCCATCCACCTCCCTGGACGACCACCGCCGCCACCACCTTCATTGAGGTGGGGGCTATTGCCGGGCGGCGGTACCGCCGCCGGAGGGGCAGTTTCCGGCGAACCCGCAAGATAGAAAAACCATGGAAATTTCAGAAATTTCTCTCACCCGATCGGGCTTAATTGAGCCCGATTTCTCTCCTAAAAGATCTAAGATGCTAGCCCACGAAGAGAGGAGTAGAGGAGGACCTGTAGCTGGGCTTGCCGACTAGTGTTGTGGTGGTGCGCCATGGCCGGTGGTGGAGCTTTTCGGTTCTCTACAATAACACTACCAAAGTGCACAGTTTCTTTAGGGCAAGAGTGGAAACTTCTCCTCTGACCTTGGGGAAGCTTTTAAGATCATTAAATGGGGGAGGGGAGAGGTCATACACCAATTGCCATTAATGGCCTCAAGGTGAAATTTCGGCCAATGCAAGATCCAGTGAATGCAGTCACTGTACAACCTGGAAAAGCTCTTGATCTCCTCAGAACTATTGGGGGAAGATGAATCAAGACCTTGGAATCAATTAGAGAGGAACTTTTGATCTCCCATGGCCATCAATGGCTTTCTCTCTCCTCTTTCTCTCTCTTTCTTATGGGAGAAATTAAATTCAGCCACTTTGGTGGCTGGCTATGGTTATTCAACTCCTCAAAATAGATGAGAGAGAATGTATCCATCAATTGGAGAGGCCCTTGGTCTCCGTTGACCATGAATAACTTTTTTTTCTCATTCTCTCTCTCCTCCGTTAAAGAGAAAATGGAGCTTTTCTCTCTCCTAGTCATCAAGGCCGATTTTGATGACCACTCCAGCCTAATGGCACCCCACTAACTCATATTATTAATGGAAATGAGGTTAGCCTAAGTGGGGGAAATGAGCTTGAGCTTGGGTTAGCCCATTTGAGCTAGTTTGACCTAATCTTAGGGTAGAGTTGACCTTGGTCAACATGACGATTTGGGTTGTACCCAATGGATCCTTGGTGACCCATTTTCCTCCCCTAAGGTCTAGGTAGGGTTGGGTAGGGTTGTTTGGGCATCTTGGAGGTCACTTGACCCTTAGTTGGCACTTTGACCTTTTTAGGGCTAGGGTTGACTTGGGTCAACTTAGCCTCTTTGGTTGACCCCAATGGATCCTTGGTGACCCATTGGCTTCCCTTAGGGATTAGGTAGGTCTAGGTGGGAACCTTTGGCCAAGGGGATGTCAAATTGGCATGAGTGAGCTTAGTTTGACCTAATCAAGGCTTGGGTTGACTTTGGTCAACTTGACCTTTTTAGTTGACCCTAATGAGTCCCTATGGATCTAATGGACCCTGTAATAAGTTAGTGGTGTTGTGGTAGGGTCATGGAGTCATGGTGAAGCCCTATGACCATCCCTAAGCTAGTGATTGGAATTTTACTCTTTGCAGACCAATGTGGTCTCACCTTCATGTCTATGTTCACTTGATCTTCTTGGGCCTCCTAGGGTTTTTTCATGACCTAGTCATGACAAAACCACTTCTAGGGGTCTAGTTGTCTGAGGGATGTTACATGAAATTTCTCGGAAGCCCGACTCCTTGTTCCTCTCCCAACGAAAGTATGCTCTTGATTTACTAAAAGAGGCAGGGTTGACTGGTGCTAAACCTGCCCGATGTCCCATGGCTACTGGAGAAGACAAAACTTGGACAGATGACTCGCCTCCTCTATCCGATATTACGAGGTACCGGCGTCTGGTTGGCAAACTCATTTATCTCACGGTGACCAGACCCGACATCTCCTATGTTGTAGGCAAGGTTAGCCAATTCATGCAAGCTCCTAGGGAGTGTCATCTACAGTCTGTCATGATGATATTGTAGTATGTTAAAGCAAAACCATAGAAGGGACTGCTTTTTCAGAAGAATGGTCACTTGAGGGTTGAAGCGTACTTAGATTCGAGCTATGCTGATGATAAAGGAGACCGCAAGTCAATAATGGGTTTTTGCACGTTTGTTGGAGGAAATCTTGTGAGCTGGAAGAGCAAGAAAAGTCTGTTGTCTCTAGGTCTAGTGCAAAAGCGGAATATCGTAGTATGACATCGACCACATGTGAGTTAAATTAGTTACGGGCTCGCTCTCATGCTTGACTTAGGAGAGGTCTACAACTATCTTTTTCCTATGTTCTGCGACAACAAGGCTGCGATATACATCTCCAAAAATCCGATCTTTCATGAGAGAACAAAACACATAAAAGACGACTGTCATTTTATTCGGGAAGAGATTTTGAAGAAACAGATTTGTTCTCCATTCGTCGCTTTTGACAACGAGTTGGCGGATATCTTTACCAAGCCGGTGTCCGCTTCCTTTTTTCACATTTGCGACAAGCTAGACATGATTGATATCTATGCTCCAGCTTGATGGGGAGTGTTGCAGTATGGAGACCGGGCGGTCTGACTATGGCAAATTGAAGGTCGCGCGGTCTGGCGGTTTCTCCCAGTGGTTTGGTAGCCGGACTGTTGCTGTTTGGTGTTTGAACGATCTGGCAGTTTGTCTTAGGAGACTTGGAGTCTGGCGATCTAGCGGTCTCCTATGGCGGTTTGTTCTCTCCTTCTAGTTGTTGCCGAGTGGTTAGCCTATTTGTCTAACCGCGCAGCTTGTTCGGTCTGTTTATTGTAAATCCGCTTATACCTGTAATTATTTAGTCTCACATTTTTTATTTGTAATCTCTCTCATCTCCTCCATTCTATAAAAGGGAGGCTATACCTTTGTAATACCTACTTTTTTGGATAATAAAAATTCCTGTGATTCCAAATTCCGATTTCCTTTTTTTTATTCGCACATTGTCCACTTTGTCTTGTTGGCAAACAAGACAAGTCTTGACATATAGCTCCACTTCATCTCTCATCAGTGGCTAGAAGTATAATTCATCCATCAACGCCAACGTGTGTTTCTGTCCAAGATGTCTAGCCCATTTTTTTCATGACATTTTTTGATGATATCCTTCCGTAGTCTCCCTCCTTTAGTGTAAAGTAGCCCATCCTCTACCCAAAATATCCTGGCTTGGCCTTCCTTGGCCAAATGCATAAGTTGCATGACAAGAGGATCCTCTTTCAACCCTTGCCTTGTGGGATACAGTATTCCTCTATTAGTTGTGGATATTGCGGCTAGCTCAGCTTTGCGGCTTAGTGCATTCGCCACAACATTTGTATTCCCCGCCTTATGCTCCAAGATGAAGTAAAACTCAACTAAGAATTTTTGCCACCGTGCTTGCTTTGACGTCAACTTTTTCTGCGTTCAGAAATAAGTTGTTGCAACATTGATCATTTTGATGGTAAACTGGGCTCCCAAGTAGATAATGTCTTCACACTTGCAAGCAATGTATAATGGTTGTCATCTCCTTCTCCTGGATGGTATACCTTCATTCTACCTCATTGAGTTCGCGACTTTCAAATGTCAAGGGATGACCTTCTTGCATTAGCACCCCGTCGATCGCACTGTCTGATACATCTATGTGCAGCTTGAATCTCTTGTGAATTTTGGCAAGGAAACCACTGATTCACTACAAACGGTTGCCTTCAAGTCATTAAAAGCTTTTTGTCATTCATCTGTCCATAGTCAAGCATGGTTCTTCTTCAAGAATTCTGTAAATGGCACTATCGTATTCGAGTAGTCCTTGATGAACCTACGATAGTAGTTCACCAAGTCAAGGAATGATAGGAGAGGAGTCACCTTCTTTGGTGTCTCCCATCCTTGAATTACTTGCATCTTAATCATGTCCATTCGTAGTTGGCCATGTCCAATGACTTGTCCAAGAAATTGTATCTCCTCTTGTCCAAAGGAGCATTTGGACTTCTTCATATATAACTCATTCTCCCATAATGCATGGAATTGAATACCAAGCTGAGGTGCTTCGCATGCTCCTCCATAGTGTCGTTGTAGACTACGATGTCATCACATTATACCACCACAAACTTATCCAAGAATGGGTGGAATATTTGGTTCATCAAAGTGTAGAAATTCGTCAGTGCATTGGTTAAATCGAAAGGCATCAACAACCATTTGAATGCACCATACCTTGTGACGCAAGTGGTCTTAGGTTCATCCCCTTCTGCAATCCACACTTGATGATATCCCTTTTGTAAGTCCATCTTGGATTAGATCCTTACCTTCCCAAGGATGTCAAAGAGATCCGCAATGAGAGGAATACGATATTTGTTCTTGATCATAACTTTGTTTAGTGCCCGATAGTTCGTATAAAGTTGCGCATACATCAGCCTATTGCGTGATGAAGCTTTTATCGGCTGCACGATCAAAGTGTTTAGTAATTACAATGAACTTATTTGAGAAGTACCTTCTTCTAGTGGGCTGACGTTTTGGCTCTCCTCCATAACGGATAATAAAGCCAACTTTGGGAAGCAGCTCATCAGATGTGGCCCCTTGCACACATAACATTCGCCTTTTGGTGCGAAGTTCTTCTTCCTTTCTTCAAACTCCTTCCGTGAATCCGGCAAAATCTTTGATCCTCCTTTGAAGTGGGTGTGTCTCGCCGATCTACCCTACCTTTTCCATTATTGAACTTGTCCTTCTCCTTGATTGGATTGGGTTGGCGTTGGAACTAAGAGACTCAGCTATAGCAAGGGCGTCTTTGGTGGTCCTTGGGTCCTTCCGCTTGACCTCTTGCTTGACCCAATTTTGTAGTCCATCAATGAATTTGAAAAGGAGAATATGCTCGGGAACATCAAAAACTTGTTGTGATAATGTTGTGAACTCCTTAACATAGTCTTCAATGGCTCTCTTCTGCCTCAGATCCCTGAGCTTCTACAAGTTCTCATCCTTCACATTCTCAGGGATGAAGTTCCTTCTCAACTCTTGCCTGAAGTCCTCCCAAGAGTCGATCCGATAAAGTTCTTTGACAATATCTGCTTGTATTTTCCTCCACCATAATGAATCATTGTCTTTTAAATAGTAGCTAGCATGACGTACCTCCAATGCTTCATCAGTGATATCGCATCCCTCCAAGTATTTATCAATATGTCAAAGGAAGTTCTCTACCTCCAAAGTATCCCGCTTTCCCGCAAACTTCTTACGTTTTTGCATGTCCAGCCTTGAGTTGTTCACCATGGCTCCAACGTTCCCTCTATTGATAGGACTTTGCCTGCGCAGGTCTTCCACTTCTGTTGCCATGTTTGTCAAGTGTTCTTCAAAGTCACTAATGATAGTGTCAAAAGTATTATGCGAGGATTCTGGCTTGCCCAATATTTGTTCTTTAAGAAGATCAATATCCATTTGCATCTTCTCTTGTTCCATATAAAAATTATCAAAATACTTACAGATATTCTCCACTTTTTGTTGTAGAGTAAGGTAGGCATCCAACATTGCCTCGTACTCTACCGCATCCACCATGTTTTGCTCCACACTAGGACCTTTGTAACCTTTGCTTGGGTCCCTCTTCTTCCTATCCCTTTTCTCCTCGGTCGCCCAATCGCGCTCATCGATGACGCTTGAGGTGTTGTTCCCTTCCAAAGCCATCTTACTCCTTAGCAAGAACCACGAACTTGAGTGAACCTTCTTCTGATATCAACTGTCGCAGACTTGTCCCCTTGACAATATCACGTGCATTTTTAGCTCCTTTTTGTTCCCCTTCACAGGTAGCTAAGTCAGCCTCCTCCAACACATGGTCGTGACAAAATGAGTAAGAGAGAACTTAGAAATAGTGAACAAGAGAGCAAGAGAACAAGAGTGTGTAAGAAAGTTTTATTGCTTGAATTGCAGGATGAGTTACAAAAGAGGGTGTCTCCCCCTTATATAGTCCCCAAAAGGGGTTTCCCTTCAAAATATGAAAGGATCTAGACTACCATCATCTTTGTATCTACATCTTTCAAGAATATTCTAGACTAATCTCTATGCTCAAACTATATGAGTTATACTGGCTAGATTATGATCCTAAGGCTTCGTTTGGCGCAGCGTTTGGAGCTCTTCGTTTGGGGCAAACGCCGTCGCATGGCGGGTAACCAAATAGCAGGCGACGGCATTTGCTCCGTTTGCACCCGCCACGCCATGAGAAAAGGAGGAAAATGGAGGGATTCCAACCTCGACCTCCTCCCTCCGGTTCCAAAAGCTCACATTCTCCTCCTGCCGCCGGAGCAAAACGCAAAACCAAACGAAGCCTAAGTCTGTAACTTAAGTGCACTGGATTATATATAAATTCAAGCCATCATGCACGAGATTCCAGTGTGTCCTTTCAAGGCAGTACACTCGTTGCTCACTGTAAAAAACTGCAGCCTAATATAAAAAATGTTAACATAAATTGAGAAAACATCACAAATTCTATAAAAAAAAAATCATCAAACCTAAAAATTATTTAGGGGTGCACAAAAAAACCGATCCTCACCGGTTCAGTTGGGACAGGACCGGCTAGGGACCGATCCCAGGGATCCCCTTTTTCATCAATGATTGGTCCCGAACTGGGACTGGTACCGGTAAAAGACCGGTCCCGGACCGGGACTGGTAAAAGACCGATCCCGGATCGGGACCGATCAAAAGACTGGTAAAAGACCGGCCATTTTAGTAATTTTAGTAAGAGACCGATCGTTTTTAGTCATTTTAGTAAAAGACCGGACGAAAGACCTGTAAAAAAGACCGGTTTGGAATCGTTCCCAGCCTGTCTTCCTCCTCTGGAGGAAAACCGGTCCTGAATCGGGACTGGTTTAAGCAGGACCGGTCCGGGACCGGTCGGCCAAAAGACCGGTCGGCTAAAAGGCCGGTCCCGGACCGAACCGACAGTCTTTTTGTGCAGGACTGCAAATTAAACCAAATAGTTGGAGACTAATGCTTCAGGAATCGATTCAAACACGCAATGCATGACTGATTCATATTCGATTAAGATTTGATTCAAACAAATTGAATTCTAATACACGCAATGCATGGCTGATTCATATTCGATTAAAGTTATATTCGAATTGATTCTACTCGTAAGCACCCATCACTACAACAATTAAGGATCTTTTTGTGATCGACGATGCTGCGAAACAATAGTGAGAGGAAACTAATGCTCCGTTTGGGAGGACTTATTTTCACCGGTCAAGCGGTTACGACCACATGAACCGGACCTTAATTAAGATCTGGTTCATGCGATCGTAACAGCTTGATCGGTGAAAATAAGTCCTCCCAAACGAAGCCTAAGTTGTGGTCTGAAACTAGAACTTTTGGGGCTTTATTTCAAACCAAAAACTTCATTTTTATGGTCGAAGTGTTCTAGGCCACTAAACCCCAGCCCGAATACACCTGAACACCCTCACTAACGATTTTCTATCCAAAACAAAGTTTGGATGAAATCGAGATTATAAACGCAAACACACAAATACTATTCATGCATGTTTCCCACCACGGCACTCTCATTGAGGGTGTTCATGAATCAAATCGAATTGAATAGCTCTTCAACCGAATCTAAATTTTCATAGAACGTAGACATTTTAATATTCAGATTTGTAGTCCCAAATTCCTTGATTAGAATTCACATCAAATGATTAACCAAATTGACTTTAATTGTGCAGCCAATGTCATCTTTATATATAATATTGTTGCGGTCTAACTCGACGTCTCGGTCGGACCGGAATAATCTGGACCGTCTTAGCACTCGAAACGGTCGAGCGCGCGCACAGTCAATAGAGTAGGTTGATTGTACACAAGCAATTTTAACAAAGAAAAACCCCTCAACTGGGTAAAAAATCACGTGACCGGATCTTTGCCGGTCAAAGTCCACTATTCTCTGTTTGTTACAGCTTGTTTGTTAAGTCGAGGATGATAGACCATCTCTCGTTACAGCTTTGGGGGTGAGAGAACACTTAGCACTCGGCGGACGACAGGCCGTCGCGCTGGGGGTTGTTACAAATTGCGCTTTGCGCTGGTGGTCTTCGGATAGCGGCTTGCTGATTATGGATGTGGAGCGGAGCACCTGGACTTGCGGTTGAAGGGGACACTTGGACTTGAGAAATTTGGCTTTGCCAGGTGGCTTTGACTTGACTCGCTTGTAGCTCGGGTGCGGCTCGGGTGCTGCTCGTAGGAGGAATTCGGCAGAGCTTTGAACTGATGAAGAAGAAGACTCGGTGAAAAAGGTAAGAAATGAGGAGGCTTGAGGGCTCCTTCCATAGGCTCAGGGTGGTGGTTACGCGGCTATCCGCACACCATAATGACAATCATGATTACTTTTGGTGTAGTTTAAATGCGCGTATTTCGCTATTTGGAGACCATTTCCATAAATTACAAAATATTAATTAAATCCCCCCACTAACCTGGTGGTTAGTGGGTTGTTACGCGTGGATCGAACGGCTGGGAGCGTCCCTCATCGATCAGACGATGGGAGAGGGACCCCATGGGCGGGCGGCGAACTCGCCGCCAAATTCGCCGGCGAGGGGAGGACGGCCGACGGCGGCCGGGGAGGCCCCCTGGCCGCTCCCGTTGGTCGCGCACCGAAGGTCGAGGGAGGGGCGGCCCGGGCGGCCGCCCCCTGGGCCGCACCGGCGGCCGAGGGAGGGTGCGGCCGGGCGGCCTCCCCCTTGATCGCGCCGATGGCCGAGGGGGGCGGCGGCGGCCCGGGAGGCCACCCCCTTAGTCGGGCGGGCGACCGAGGAAGGGGGCATCCCGGGCGGCCATCCCCCTTGGCCTCGTAGGCGGTCGAGCGTGGGGGAGGCCCAGGCAGCCGCCCCCTTGACTGTGCCGGCGCCCGAGGGAGGCACGGCCTGGGAGGCCGCTACCTCGGTCGCGACCAGCATGGCGAGATAGTGCGGGCGGTCGGCGTCTGGGGAGGGGGTCGACCGCCTGCCGCCGACAAGGTGGTTCTCGCGGTTGTTTTCCCATTACGCGTAATGGGATCAATGTGAAGGGGATCGGGCGCTGTAATTGCGAGCGCGATCAATCCCATGATCCCACCTCTTTTGAGGTGGAGATCATGGGTGTGTGGTTATGTGCACACCCAATCTTTATAAAATGGGGGTCATCCCCAACAATTGCCCCCCAGATCCTTTTTGTGCGAGACCGCTTCGGACGAAGAAAAGCAGGGATCTTTTCTTGTTCATCTGTTATGGTGGCGACGATGGAGGGCTGTGTCGGACTTGAGACGACGAGTAAATGCGCCCTGCAAACTTAGGTAAAAATGTTAGAATATATTATGGCGTAGGAGAGGCGATGAACGCGACCGAGGAAGGAAGCTGGTGTACCCGCTGTCAAAGGTGCGTGCGAGGGGTCGTGCATGGGCGCGTGCGGTCTTGGCCGCCCGCGAGCATGCGCGCGTGGACATGTGCAAGATAGCGCGTGTTGAGGAGAGGATACCACGTGTTGTGGTGAGGGTCCAAAATCCTCCTCGTGGCTGGTTGACGATCTGTGAGACCGCCTTGAGATCGGGATTCTGGTTCCCTCCCTGCGAATAAGTGATTGAGATTTTGAAATTCTGCAGCATGCCGATTTCTCAGTTTACTTCCTTGGGGGTAGTTGTAACATCCCGACTTTTCTTGCGCTACCAGAATCCTAGTGGGCCCAATTAAAGTGACTCAAATCCCTACCTGCGACCTGGTAGGAGGTAAACCTAAGCGGGAAATGGAGCTAAAAAACTCTGATTTGAGTTCTGTCAGTTCCTGTGTCCTCGTATAGTTAATATGAGCGCATCGGAACTCGTTCCGTTGGACCCCCGCGGTCATATGGTGGATATGACCATTTCTGGTAAAACGTCGCGAAGACAAGATTTTGAATATCAGTCTAGTGAACTTCGATTTGAGTTCTGTCAGTTCATGTGCCCTCGTATAGTCAATATGAGCATGTCGGAACTCGTTACGTCGCAATCCGAGGTATAACGATGAATATAGATATTTTGACTGTTTTAGTGCGTCGCGACGCACAGATTTTGGAATTTTAACAAACTAACACCGATTCGACCCGGTCAGTGGTATTGGACTCATATGATCGATACAAAGTCAACATAAGTTGTCCCGATATATTTCGATGACGGGTGGTCGACTCATGGTCAAATCAAGGACAATCGTGCACCGAAAAGCGTGTGCACACCAATTGTGTCACGACACCCAACTTTGACCTGACCCCGATTACCTGGACCCCCTTTGACTTTGACCAGCATGGGGACCCCCCAGGGTTGACTTTTTTCAAACCCTCTCTTTTTCCATTTGTTTTGGAAATTTCCCCTAAAAAAGAAGGCCACCCCCTCCCCTTCATGGCTAGCTAGGACCTTGCCCCCCCCCCACCCTTTGGGCCTCCAACCAGCAAGCCCATCCTTGGGACAAGTGGAGTCCCACCAACTCAACCCCACCTCACTCCCCTCTCTTTCTCTCTTTTCTAAAACCAAAGTCCACTAGGTTCTTCCCCCCCCCCCCCGCCTTATTTGATGCTGCCATATAACAGTACCAGCCCTCTCAGGATGGCGCCACCTGGCCAGGAGGAAGAGGGGAAGCACCCTCCTCTCGGTTTAGTCCCCACACGGGGAGAGGAGGGATGACCATCCCTCCCCTGGCTATAAAAGGACCCCCACCCCTATTATTCATACACAAGCTCACTCGAGCACACCCTTCCCTGCCCCCTCTGTCGGAGCCCAGGTCGCCGGAAAAAGACCAACCCGAGCCCACATCCTCCGCCACCTTGCATGGCTGACAAAGTTGGCCCCTCCCAAGCTCCCCCCGCCCTGGTGGATACTCTTACCCTCCCCATTCCCTCTCCCCCTAACGTGTTTCATGTACCTCCCAGCGGCCGGAGCGTCGCCGGCGCCACCCGAGCCAAGCTCTAGGTTGGGTGGTGTCCATGAGCAGAGAGCCATCCCCAGCGTCGGTGATGGCACTGGGAGAGTGCTAGGTCACCGGGAATGGAGATTCTCGATGGCAGAGTACGGTGGTGCCGTCGGAAAACATTGCTCTGGTAGCTCCCGAAAACAGAGCAAGCCTCAGTATTTTTCCCTACGACGGCGGCCGACAGCACCAGGACGTCGGGCACCCGCCGGTGTGAATCCCGACCCCCGACGCGCTGGCAGGGGGTGGTGTAGTGGTCGAGCATTCACCCGAGAGGCGGGGTGGCGCGGTGTTGTTGGGAGCAAAGCCGCCGCCACCCCAGCGCTCTTGGGAGGTTAACTCTGGCAGTGGCCGGCGGCGCCAGGCCGCCGGACCACCACCCAGGAGGGCGCCGGCCCCCGGAGAGTTGATCGGGGGTGGCGCCAGCGGCTGGAAGTGGCCGACCGATGGTGGTGGAGGTTGATACCCTCCACACCACCGGGAGGCGCAACCACCGTCCGATCTCCACGGTGAGATCGGACGGCCCAGAATTCTGGATTCCCGCCCCCGCCGCAGCATCAGCGCCCCCCACATCAGATCCGTGCCCGATTCGCTGTGGGAACAGAAGAAATATTGGGGCGGTCTGGCTCAATCTCAGCCGCAGGATCGGGTTTAATCTGGTTATCTACAGACCTCTTTTATTAACAGAAACTTGATAAATTTCTAGAATAAAATATAGGCCTCTGGGAGAAAAGTGGCCAACAAAAAAAATGCTCCCCTTAATGAGGGCTTCCTCCACAAAAAATTTGAGAATTTTTTAAAATGATTTGATATTTTTAAAAGCCTAAACAAAATTTATTTTGGCAAAATAAAATCCCAAAATGGCTCGGAAAATTATGAAAATTTTTCTAAGCTTATTTTATACCCCATTAGAGGTTGTATTAAAATTTGGGGGCATGGTGATAAGAATTGGTATTTTTCCTAATTTCTGGGATCCTAGGATCGCGCTCGAAATTTATTTCGCTCTTTTTTCGGAAATGAAAATTGGAGTGCGCGACCACCCTCCCTAATTTGAATGTTAAATTCAAATTACCTTATCAACGAGAGTGGTCGAGGCAAGTGTCCAAGCTCTTAGTGTTCCGAGATTTTGTGAAGCCGCTGAGCGCCTCGACCCTCGGGTAGTTTGGGCAGACTCGGAAAATAGAGTATGAGTCACGAGTTGCTAATTATTCTCGACGAATAATAAAGGGGTAACTCCTAAAAAGCTTTTAATCCTATTAAGCTTTGAACTAAAAAGGCACAACCATATTATAGGATCTTAATAATGGGTGTAACCCAAGGAAATCTTGAAAACTGAGAAGGAACTGAATACACCTCCTGAGAATGGAGTTGGAACTGAAACCTCCTGAATTGAGTTATTGGCCTACTAACCATTTTCTTTATGATTATTCTAGTGTTGCACTGGTCAAGTTTTTTATTTATTTCAGTTCAGTATTTCAATTCAATTCTACTCCAGTCCCGTATTGATCAAGTTCAATTCAATACTTTCAATTCAGTTCTACTCCAGTCCCGTATTTGTCAAGTTCAATTCAGTACTTTCAATTCCGTTCTACTCCAGTGCCGTACTGATCAAGTTCAATTCAGTACTTTCATTTCAGTTCTACTCCAGTCTCGTACTGGTCAAGTTCAATTCAGTACTTTCGTTTCAATACTACTCCAGTTTCATACTTGCCATATTTCATTCAAGCACTCTAATTATGCAGCTTATATTATCAGCAGTTTTAATTACCACATTTTCATTATTGCAATTTACTATTATTAGCATGGGTTCTGCTCTAACGAGCAGCCATCTGTTAAGGTCGAGCCTTAGTTGGGGATAACCCGAGTTGATTTGTTCCTCTAGGTTTAGCCCCAAATAAAGTGCTCTCATGCTCCTTGTCGAAAGTTGAGCTGAACGTTACTACCCGAAGATTGAAGCATAGTAGGGCTGGCCGCCATAGACCCAGTGCGTGCTAGCAAAATTGACTGTTTGATTGCTTGTAAATTGCTTGCAGTGAACTGTGGAGGGTCAGTCCCTTCCGTAGACCGTTTGTACCGGTGCGGGAAGTTCGACGACTCAAGGCAACAGGGAGAAGGGTACCACGGGTGACCGGCCGTTATGTTTGTTTTCCCCGGTGGGTTTTACTCCGCTAGTCGGCAAAAATGTTGTATCGTCGGATGTCGCTCACATCCAATAGTACACGGGATTGTACATTGGGGCCTGGGGTTGTGCAGTACGACCACCCCCAGAAGTGGAAGGACTGGCCACTATCACCGACGACCACATTGGTGAGGCCCGCGGGGCTCGCTTCCCTACTAGAACAGAAGCGGTCCATACTATGTCGACATAGGATATGTGTGCGCGGTTGTGAATTCCTGCGATAGGATACAAGTTGTGAATACCTGATGTGCTGATGTGCTAATGGGGCCCTTATTATAACTGATGTTATTGCTGCTGCCATTTCAGTTATATTATGCTGTCCTTCCTTTATCGTTGCTCCTAGCTTAAAAATATGAAATATTGTACTAACTCTCTCTTGTTTTGGCTATTATTGGGTGGGTGGGTGCTCGTCCCCAGGATATGGATCTGGGGAGTATATTTGTTTCCACTTAGTCTTGTGACTAACGATTATTTAAATAACCATCCACGGGAAATAGAGTACCGTAGTGAACCCCTATGGCAGGAGAATGTGCCAGCGGTTAGGACTACTCTAGCAGAAGCACCACTGAAGTATTCAGAGTTTCGAGACGTGGATACAAGCGATCAGGATTGGGAGAGAGAGTGAGGAGTTATATATAGAACTTGTACAGCCTGCGGGCTTATATAAGAACTTAGGCTATGACCCTAGTACTCATGTAAATATTTATGATGTTATATATATTTTATAGTGTTTTCCTGTTAATGCTTCCGCAAATCTCTGATGTTTTGTGAATGTTGTGATTCTAGCCGAGCAAGGCGGCCAACTAGTGCTTAGATAGGGTGGATCGTTACCCCTAAGGAGCACTGGGTGGACGTCTTGGGCAAGTAGTACACCCTCCAGCCCGACCCGGGCAAAGGTTGGGGGGTACTATAAATGGATCAGAGCCATCGTGATTCGTCCTTGTGGAGAAATGTCTGGATCCCTTTGTCCCTCGCTTCGTTCCTTGGTTCGGGATGAACCTTGGAGCAGAAGCCTGGTAGACCCTAGTGTAGAGGCTTAGGTATTATAGACTATACGATAGTAACAGGGGGTCCTCTTCTAGAGGATATGTTCCCGACACCCCACCTCCAGACTCGATAGCCCCCGCGGTTGTTCCATTTCCCGAGACTGACTTGGGGAAGACATTGACATCCATCCTGGCCACCTTCCGGACAGCCTTGGCACAACCACCATGAGAGATGATGACACCTACTGATTTGCTGATGACTTTTCGAGGACTGTGACCTCCCACTTTCAGAGGCACAGAGACTTCCATCTAGGCAGAGGAGTGAGTGGAGCGTGTGGAGGAGCTGCTAGTAGGCATGATGTGCCTAGTAGTAGCTGCAGTCTCACTGGTAGTGACCTTGTTAGAGGGATACGCTAGGGACTGTTGGAGAGCGACCAACCGCTTGACTTTTAGAGGATGACCGTTGAGCGCTATTTTATGGGGAGAGTTCTCAGAGGCTCTGCTGGAGTTCTTTATTATAGACGTGGACCAAGCTATTTTACAGGAGAGGTTCCTGCACATCTGACAGGGTGACCGGACGGTGTCAGAGTACGAGAGAGAGTTCATACACCTGACACACTTTATTGGGAACTTGGATGCCTCCGACAGGGATAGAGCTTCCCGTTTATACCGAGGCCTACGAGATGACCTGAGGCAGGCCCTGATTATGATCTCTTAATCTACCTTCCACACCATAACTACTCACGCAGCGGCGTTAGAGTTAGACCAGCGGATGGTAGCCCAGCAGCATAGAGGATAGGTCGAGGTCCCTAGAGGTCATAGACGAGACAGAGGAGTTGCTCCCCACCGATAGGATAGAGAGCGCAGGTAGAGACACCGCAGACATCCTTATAGGCGCCCACCAGCACCCCCAGGACCCCCAAAACCGCAGCAGGACGTTAGACCAGCTCTAGCACCACAGCCTGCGCCAGTAGTCAGACGTGACGTTCCCTTCGGAGGGAACTGCTTCTTTTGTCAGCAGCTAGGGAATATGAGGGCCTTCTTCCCACAGGTAGCATGAAGTCCAGGACAAGGAGCTTTGTAGGGTGGGCAACCAGCATGGGGATAGGGCCAGAGAGGTCGCAGAGGTAGAGCTAGCAGGAGAGGCAACCGGGGTCGAGCAGCGCCCTTGGAGGCCTATGCACTAAATCTGCAGCGCAGACCAGCCCCCGATGCAGTAATAGGTATATATGTTAGACGATAAAGATATATCAGATGTTGCTACTTATGTTATACTGGATATATATGTATACCTGCACCTTGTGTATTAATATATGATATATATACTCCCTATATTGTCAGGAATTCTGTTGGTAGGAGGACATCCCGCCAAGACCCTCTTCGACACTAGAGCGACGCACTCCTTTGTATTCCATGATTTTATTGTGACTAGAGAGAATGTTGTTCACTCGTCCGGACTGTCTATACGAATCCGTCTATCGGATGGATCAGACATGACGTCAATGGAGAAATGCTCATTCCAGGCTGTACTAGGGGACGTGGAATTTGAGGTCTATGCGACAATCTTGGCAATAACCTGATTTGATATTATACTGGGAATGGACTGGCTAGCCGAGCACAAGGCGCAAATAAATTGTTCAACGCGAGAGGTCCGACTGCAGAACCCAAACGGTCAGGACGTTACATTGACAGGTGTACCCTCTGTCTCTCATATTATTTTTACTTCTGAGCAGATTATGAGATCAGTACGGCAGAAGGAAGAGGTGTACCTTATTTACTTCGAAATGGAGGACAAAACTCAAGTGCTCGCCAAGGTCCCAGTAGTACGCGACTTCTCAGACTTTTTCCCTGAGTCCCTCCCAGGATTGCCACCACAGCGAGAAGTTGACTTTCACATAGAGCTCGTGACCGAAGCTCGACCAGTGTCCCGAGCACCCTACCAGATGGCCCAAAGAGAACTGGCTGAGTTAAAGATTCAACTCTAGGAGCTAATAGATGATGGATTCGTTCGCCCCAGTTCCTCACTCTGGGGAGCCCCAGTATTATTTGTAAAGAAGAAAGACGGGACATCACGTCTGTGTATAGAATACCGGGAGTTAAATAAGCTTACGATACGAAATACATACCCCCTCCCGAGGATCGATGAATTGTTCGATCAGCTGTAAGGTGCATCTGTGTTTTCTAAAATGGACCTGAGATCAGTGTAAGACCCCATTTTTTTCTTTTTAAACACCGGGGTCTTAGGCCTAGAACTGCCGCTTTGCTGTGACACCTTCACGCCCTGAAGGGTCATCACCGTGAAACGCCGATTCTGCCGGCTAATTCGATCACGGAAAAGCAACCAAGTAGAGTAAACACAAGCGAAGTAAAAACTCTAACCGAATGTCCACAATAAAATCACATCAGAGTAATAAAATCTCCACGAAATCTAAAAGTGCTGAAAATAAGGGCTTAAGCCCGATACATCAAATCCTCACTACATGGTCACTCAAGCAGAAGCAAAATAAATCACTACTGGAATCAGGGACTCATAGTCGTCCCAGCTGTCTGAACTCCTGAGCTAGACTGCCCTATCTCCAAACGGGCCGACCTCCGGGGCTGCTCCTCCATGCTGGGCTCCACGATCCCCTAAATGATGTGGTCCGAAAACTGTTAGTCTATAATACTAAGTCCTATAATCCCCTACCCCTTCCCCCATGGTCCCTAGGCACCGAGCAGAGAGGAAGAAAGGGGGAACTTGAAGGTGGAGAGTAATCAAGAAACAGATGACAGCGGACCTATAGTAGCAATTTTATAGTACATGTGATAGTAAAGTAAAGTATGAAAAGTAACCTTAACTTATGTGCAGAAGCGCATAAGCCAAAGGATCTTCTGCAGGGCTCCCATCGTATAAAGAGTCTCATACCAATTTATACGATGGGGTGTCAGTTATTAACAGCAATATATATATGAAGAATTTGACCTTAATTTATAAACTTGCCCACACAAGCTTATAGACCAAGGGGTCATTTTGCAAGTCCTATTGTGTAAGCATCCCATACCACTTACACAATAGGTGACAGGGGTTATATGCAATGATTATGTTATGATATGCAAGTGGGTATAATGCAATCATGCAATTGCAACTCACCCACCCGACTCTGTGTACACAGACCTTTAGTTCCCCCTTTCTGGAGCCTCACCTCCTAGGATACCTCCGTAGTGGCAGACGGAAGCGGTGGGTTGGGCCTCGCCCACCTCTAAACCAGTAAAGCACTACCAGTCAGACCTATCGTACGCCTCAACGCTTGGTGCACAAAGCGGACTCCTGCATACTCTTGCCGGCTGGTGCACCGGACTTTTGTTTGCGAAGTGCTAACCACACTTGCCGAGTCAGCGTATTGGTGTCAGTGCATCGACCCTCCAATACCGAAGACCCACCACCTTATCTTTTTTTTTCCTTTTCTTTATGCACATGCAATATCTAACGTGTCCAACAACCGAGCCAAAGCTCCGTGGACCAAACTGTCTGACTCAAAACTAACCGAGCCAAAGCTTCCCGAACCAAACTGTCCGTCTCAAATCTAACCGAGCCGAAGCTCCCAACAATCTTCTTGTGCTAATAGTGTTTGTGAAATGTGGAACCCTAATTACTAAGTTACTCTTTCTATTTGTTAATACAGTTTACGTTAACCCAGGACTACCCCCGGCATCCCCGGAAAGGGCTCTCAAAGGGCACTAGGAACTATGATGGTAGTTGAAGCTCATCGTTCCCTTTCGCAAGGCACTTACTGTTATTGGTTGATTACCTTTACCCATTCCCTTCTCATATTACAGTAGGCTAATCCTAGGGTGATTTTGACCCTTCCTCTCCTCGGGAAAAACGATCTTTCGTCGAACCCGAGCACCTCTAAACTCTAGCCCAACCACTTCTCACTACTCTTCTTATCCTTCTATGGTGAACTCATCCACATCTATCCAACCCAGCAAAATGACTAACTCCTACACAATGTCCAATCATATCTTATCGCAATTAACTCAATTAGCAAAATGCAGACCGACCTAGGCTATATGCCGAACCAGATAGGAGATAATCCAAATAATCATCCAAATATCCTAAATTATTTACTGGAGACTTATCATTGCACAAATAGACTAAATCCATAAAATTGTAATTTTCCTAATTTATCTGGCATTTAATTAATTTCCTTAAAGCCTCCAAGGGCTACCCGTTTGAACATGAACTACCCTAAGTACTCATGCAAGATGCCTAACAAAATTATGATAAATATTAGGTTAACTCAATAATGTAAATCCAAGGTATCATAATTTTTTTAGCATCTAAGTGGCCTTAAAACTATTTTAGAATTAATTTCTATCTTTCATTATTAATGAATCAAGTACAGAAAATTGTCATCCAAAAATTATGAATTAATTATATTGAGCTAATACAACTCTAAAAACATCATTGGACAAGTTTCATAATTTTTCAGCAGGGATTAAACTCTAAATAAAATAATCACCAAAAACCTCAATATTACGGACTTGTAAGGATAGTACTGTAATTAACCCTCTAAAAATTATGAATAAATTACTACAAGCATATTTAGGCCTGAAATCATCTGTGCCTAAGTCTCATAATTTTTCAACAAATATATCATTTATGAATAATTTTATACCACCAAACCTTTTTTTTAATCATTTGTGCATTATGTACTAGATTTGATAAAACAAAAATTATACTAAAAATCAGGGGCAACAATTTCAACCTAATACATTCACTGCCAAAGTTTCATGGGGTATCAATGAACATAATGATTTTTAATAAATAAAACATTATTTAGGGCTATATCATACCTAACAAATGAAGTACCAAAAATATTGCTCATAAAATTCCAGTAAAATTACTAAGAGTTCTTTATACTTTAAAACTCATGCTCCTTAAGTTTCACACCCTTTTGATGAGTTATTTTGGCTTGTGTTATACAAAGGTGATTCTACCCTAACCCTAGGGTTGGGGTTTTGAGGTATCTACCTACCCCAAAATTCTCTAAGACTCCTTCCAGAGGGCTTAGGAAACACCACCTTCAACTCTACTGAGTTACAAGGTCATACAAGGGTATTTTCTCGTATGCCCTTCACATCACCCAAAAGCCCTTCCTTAGGGTTTGAGTTTGAACCCTAGGGTAAATCAACCCTTAATCACACCATTTTCCTTAAGAGGATGACATTGGTTATACTAAGTCTGTGTACAAAACCCCAGCCTCTGTTGAGGTGAGTTGACCACTCCAAACCCATGGTGCACTTTTTAATCAAAAACACCTCCTTAAGGCCAAACTAGGGTTTGGTGATTCCCTAACTAAAACTCATAAAAATGAGTTAAAATTTTTTACAGAGCCAGGAAGTAATACCAGGGACCACTCACCAAAATTTGGGAGGGTTTGGAGGTCATTAGACCACTTAATTAAAATACCCTAGTATTATTAAATAATAACAAAAACCATAGGACAAAGTATTCCCCAAAATTCCCATTTTTGGATTGATCCGAGGTATGACTAAGGTTGACCCCCTGTCCAAATTTCAGGTCATTCGGACAAGGGATGAAGTGTGGGAACCCTTTTTAATCTCAGGATAGACCTAGGTATAGGTCTCACCAAAATGGATGCCCTGGTCCAACAAGAAGTCCAAATTGGCTCAAATTAATTTTGGATTAAAGTAGACCCCAAGGTCTACAACTTTTATGTTTTGCACTTTTCATCGGAGGCACCTAACTATTTTTAATATTTATTTCAAAATACTGTAAATAATGTGACACAAAATAAATTAAAATGAAATATTTTCATTTGATCCAGCACGGATCTTGGCGCAAATCCAAGGGCCCGGGCTCATCATCTACCTCCAGCCAACGACTGAGATAACCCGAGCCTGGATCCACTTCCAGCCTCCACCGCCGCCCATCCCAGCCCTTCCCTGGTCGGTCACCGCCACCAACACCTCCGTCGAGGTGGCGGCTATCGACTGGAGGCGACTCGGCCGCCGGAGGGGCGAATTCTGGCGGTTCTACCAATAAAATTTCTCGGCCGAAATCATGAAAACCAGAAATTGGTTTAGGCTCAATTGAGCCCAAACCTTGAACCTAGGCATTGCTATGATCTAACCATAAGACAAGGAGAGGAGGAGGGCGTTGCCAACGGCCTGAAGTCGAGAAGATCGCCGGGAAACAATCTTTGAAGGTGGCATCGCTCGGTTTATACAACTGTACAGTGGGGAGGCCCGATTCTTCCAGGTGAGGGTTGGAAAAGACTCGTCTTCCCCCACTGGTGGTGTTTAAAAGGCCAATTGGGGAGGGGAGTGGCTGGATCCTTCATTGCCCATCAAAGTCATTAATGGCATGGCTCGGGTTGAGAGGAGGGGGCTGAATATGACCCTTGGTGGCCGAGAAACGGCAAGAATCAACTCCTCTTCCCTAGAGGAGTTGATTGCAGCCATCAAGGGTGGTTGTTGGCCTCCCTTGGCCGAGCCCTACTCCATTCCTCCTCTTCCCAAAATTCTCTCTCCTCTAAAAAGAAATGAAGCTTTCTCTCTCTCTCTCCCCCTAGTCACCATGCTGATTGGTCAACTCTCTAGGATAAGTGCAGCCAATATAATCCTAATAATTAAGAAATCAAAGTTAGCCTAAGGGGAAAAAGACTTGAGCTTGGGTTAGCCCAATTGGGCTAGGGTTTGACTTGACCTCTGGTAGAGTTGACTTTGGTCATCATGACCATTTGGGTTGACCCCAATGGATCTTTATCGACTCATTGGCCCCTCTTTAGGTCTAGAGAGACCTTTGGTAGAGTTTTTTGGGTTTACTAAGGGCAACTTGTCCTTATATAGGTCAATTGCCCAAAGTAGGCCTAGGTGGGTCCTTGGCCAAATTGGCCACCTAGAATTGACTCCCATGGGCCCATAGGGTTTTGTTGGGCCTTTCCAAGGGTTGGTGAGGTCTTGGAGTCCTGGTGAAATCACATGATCATCCTAAACTAGGGTTTAGGAATATACTATTTGCAGACCATCTAACACAATCACCTTTATTCTCAAGTCCACCTGATCTTTTAGGTTCTCTAGGGTCTTGTCATGACCTAGTCATGACAAAACCACTCCTAGAGGGTCTAGTTGGAAATGGGATGTTACAAATCCCAATAAATAAAACAAAATTTTCATCCCCGAAATTAAGGTTAAGCCTACGGGGGTTCTACCGGAATAAACTAAACTTGTAACATCCCATAAGGAGTGGGAGATTACATCACGACGCCATGTTTGCTAAGTGAGGTTTAAAGGTAAACCTAAATATATGACTAATTCGCCCAATTGGCAAAGCCAAGACCCCAATAAACAAAAGATTAGCATCTACCCTTCCTAGGACAGTCCTACTAGTTTAAAACAGGAAAGTAAATTGAACATCCTGAAAGGTTGTGAGGTATACCTGACTGAAAAGCTCTGGATACTTTTGTCTCATCAGGTCCTGCGGTTCCCTGGTATGCTCCTCCTGGCCTTGGTTCCTCCACAGAACTTTGACTAACGGAACCTTCTTGCGACACAAGATCCGTACTCCTCTATCATTGATCTGAACCGGCTCCAAGTGAACTGACCGGTCTGAAGCTATCGGCTCATCTGTGGTCGAAATCTACTATTCCGGGCGAAGTAGAGCCCTCCTATGTGAGGAAATGTGGAACACATCGTGTAAGCTTGCCAATTCCGGTGGTAACTCTAGCCTGTAAGCTAGGGGCCCGACCTGCTCCAGGATCCTGTAAGGGCCCATATACCTAGGGCTGAGCTTATTCTTCCGACCACGCACCCGTGAAACTCCGTGCATGGGCTGAATCTTCATGAAAACCTGGTCTCCCACCTGAAACTCTACCTGACGGTGTCGGGCGTCGTAGTACTTAACCTGTCGGCTTTGCGCTTCCAGCATTCTTTCCCGTATCAGTCTCACCAGAGCCTCGGTGTATTCGACAAAATCCGATCCCAACACCTTCGGATCCTCATCCTGAATCCATGAAAGCGGAGACCTGCATCTCCTTTCGTATAAGGCTTCATAAGGAGCCATCCTTATGTTGGACTGTTAGCTGTTGTTATAGGAGAACTCGACTACTGGTAAGAGCTTCTCCCAAGGTTCGTTTCGATCCAAATGCATAGCCTTAGGAGGTCCTCCAATGTCCAGTTGGTGCGTTCCGTCTGCCCATCCGTTTGGGGATGAAAAGATGTGTTGAAGGCCAGTCGCGTGCCTAAGTAAGTCTACACGGATCTCCACTCCCTGGATGTGAACCGACCATCCCGATCCGACACGATCGTCCTGGGCACACCGTGGTAACGAATGAACTGCTCTACGAATCTCCACACCAGTACCCCAACCGAGTCATCTTTTCTGATCGGAATGAATCTGTCCACCTTCGTCAGTCGATCGACGATGACCCAAATTAAATCGTTTCTCGTCCGTGATCGGGGGAGGCCATGAATGAAATCCATCGCGATGTCCTCAAACTTTCACTCCGGCATCGGAAGTAGCTGTAGCAATCCTGCGGGGTTCCTGCACTCCGCCTTCACCAGCTGGCATGCCTCACAACAAGTCACGAAGTATGTAATGCCCTTTTTCATCCCTGGCCAAAACATCGTCTTCTTCAAGTCTGCCGTCATCTTGGTGATCCTCGGGTGTATGGAAAATCTTCTAAAATGTGCCTCCACCATGATCTCCTCCCGAATTTGGCCTCATGCGGGTATATAGACCCTGCCTCTAAAATATAGCAATCCATCTCTCGGTGAATAATCTCCCGTCGAACCCTCCTCCAAGGCTTGGAATATCGGCTCTGTCCATGTATCTGTCCTCTGTCCGTCCCGGATGCGGTCCTGAATATCATCTATGGCAACCATCGATGCTAGATACTCCAAATACCGTTCTGGATCATTCTCGAACACTAGGGATATCTGCATATCTCTTAAAGACCAGACTAGCTCCATGGACATCAGATGTGGTCCCTTCCCTGAGGTATATCCTCTCCGGCTCAAAGCATCTGCAACCACGTTCGCCTTCCTGGGATGGTAGTGCATGGTGTACTGGTAATCCGACAGGAACTTTACCCAATGTCTCTGTCTGATGTTGAGTTCCTTCTGCGTGTCCACATATCTCAAATTCTTGTGATCAGATAAGATGTCACAGTGAACTCCGTAGAGGTAGTGTCGCCAATCTTCAGAGCAAAGATCACTGCACCCATCTCCAGATCATGCACCGGATAGTTCTTCTCATGTATCTTCAGCTGTCGGGAGGCGTAGGCTATTATGTTCTCGTTCTTCATCAAAACGGCACCCATCCCCTGGTAGGAGGCATCCGTATACACCTGGAATCCCTCCCTTTCCGACGGAAGAGCGAGAATGGGAGCCGAGGTAAGCCGACCTTTCAACTCCACAAAGGCCGCCTCGCACTGTGGCGTCCAAACGAAAGGGGATTCCTTCTTTGTCAGGGATGTAAGAGGGAGTGCAATCCGGGAGAATCCTTCGACGAACTTCCGGTAATATCCGGCAAGTCCCAGGAAGCTCCGTACATCCGTGGCTGTCTTCAACGATGGTCAATCCTGCACTGCCCAAATCTTGGTGGGGTCAACTACCAACCCAGCACCGCTGATAATATGACCTAAGAAGGCCACCTCCTTTAACCAAAACTGGCATTTGCTGAACTTCGCATACAGCTGGTGCTCCCGTAGCCTCTCTAGAGTCAAAGTCAGGTGTCGTGTATGCTCCTCCTCCGTCCTTGAGTAGATGAGGATGTCGTCAATAAATACGATGACAAATACATCCAAATAGTCCTCGAATACCCTGTTCAAGAGGCTTGTAAATGCTGACGGCGCATTTGTGAGCCCGAAGGGCATCACTGTAAACTCAAACAGTCCGTATCTACTACTGAAGGCGGTCTTCGGAATGTCCTCCTCTCGAATCCGTAGCTGGTAATAACCTGACCTCAAGTCAAGTTTCGAGAAGAAATGCGCTCCCTCCAGTTGATCAAACAACTCGTCAATTTGTGGCAGCGGGTATGTATTCCGGACCGTCAGTCTGTTCAACGCTCGATAATCAATACACAAGCGGAGACTTCCGTTCTTCTTCTTGACAAATAGCACCGGGGATCCCCACGGTGAAGAGCTTGGTCGGACAAACCCTGTCTCTACTAGTTCCTGTAACTTGCTTCAGAACTCTGTCAACTCTTTCGGGTCCATCCTGTAAGGGGCCCTAGATACCGGCTTGGCCCCCGGCACAAGATGTATCTAGAAGTCCTGCTCTCAGTGCGGAGGTAGTCCTGGCAGTTTCTCTGAAAAGACGTCAGCGAAATCTCGCACCACCGGGATGGCTGTCACAGACTCCTTGACTTCCGCCATCTCAAATAGAATCTGATAAACCTCCTCTCCCTGCAGATGGGCCTTAACGGCCTGTACCGAAGATAAGAGTATACGATAGGCAGTTCTTATACCTTCGATGACAATGAAAGAGTCCTCATGCCTCACGGTGATCCTCTTCGCTTGGCAATCAATCTGGGCATGGTTCCAGTACAGCCATACCATGCCAAGGATCAAGTCGTAGTCCGTCAATTTCAAAAGCGTCGCTGGAGCCTCAAACGCCTTTCCACCGATTTCTACCTCCATGTTGCAGTGGTCCGAGGTAAGGAGTTCAGATCCATCGGGTAGTCGCACCCTCATCTCCGAGCCCGTGAATCGCTCCATGCCTTCCAATCCTTCTACGAATGTCTCCGACATGAAGGAGTGAGAAGCTTCGGTATCGAAAAGCGTGTGGGCAGGCTTGCCGCTTATGAAGACTATGCCTGGGGTGGTTAAATGTCTTAGAATTCTATAACGAGTTTTTCTTCCCTATTTATTCTATCTAGTGTAGTTCTACAAATTTGTCAACTGAGAAAGGGGAAATTCTTTTAAAATAATTAAACATCTCGGCGTACCTACTATGACCTGCTCTGGATTTCGAGGCTGCACAAGGTCCAAAACATACACCTTCTCCCTTGTCTACGATCTCCCCCCTGGTATCCACGTCCTCAGCCCCCAAAATACTGCGCTAGCTGGGCAGCCGGTGGAGCTGGTGGGGGTGCCCCTCTCATAGGCAATTTTTGCGGATGTGCCAAACCTGATGGCAGTGGAAGCACTCTGGCGGGGGATATGCCATTCCCCCGGGTCTCTAGCCCTCCCGTGTCTGAAGAGGTGGTGGAGCCACCACCACTGGCTCCCTTGTTTCCTGTCTTGCCTCTTGACGAGGCTGGTCCTCGACCCTTCTCCCATCCGTGATACGGGCTCGTCTCTGATCGTTCCTTGCTCCTCGACCCTGATCCTCCGCTGGCCGTTTCCGGCTCCGAGTAGCTTGCCAATCAGCCTCTATCCACTTGGCCATCTCTAATATCTGAGGTATTGTCCCGTCAGATACGAACAGTAGGGCCTCCCTTAAGTCCTCCCGTAAGCCCTTATAGAACTTGTTGATGTATCCTGCCTCATCCAGCTGTTAGGAGTCTGCAAACCAGGCTAAATGGTTGAACTCCCAGTGGTACTCTACCACTGTCTTATTGCTTTGTTTCAGCTGCAGGAACCTGTCCTCCAGCTAATCCTTAGCCGACTGTGGAACAAAATACTCCAGTAACGCGGCCCTGAACTCCTCCCAAGTAATTTCTCCAATCTCCATATCCGTAAAGGTCATGTCCAGTGACTTCTTCCACCATCTCTTGGCGTGAGACTCCAAGCAAGAGACCACCAATGGCACTCTCTCCTCCCAGGGGCACCGTATCCCTGTCAACATCTCGTATATAATGTCCAGCCATTCTTCCGTCCGGACAGCTGACTCTGTCCCTAAGTAGGATGAGGGAGAGAGTCCTCGGAAGATGCTCAGCCAATTGGCCCCCGGGTTTGGCTGCGGGATTGGAACCTGTTGGGCACTGAAAGCCTCCAGAATTGATGTCAGAGTCTGCCCCATCTCCGACTGTAGGAACGGAGTGGGGATCCGGGGAGGTGGTACAACATTCAGAGTCTGCCGGACTCCGCCCTGTGGTGTAGGCTGTGCTGGAGGCTGCATATAAAAAACCGTTTGTAAGAAATTGACTCAAGCCTAATTAATAGTGGACAATTACATGTGATCCCCACATGGGCACACCACGCTTCCACTGCTTAGTTTTTCCCCAAACTAAACTCGAGCGGGGGAGACCCAGGGTTAGTGGACTGCTACTCTTCCGATCGAGGTTAGCTCTGATACCACTTGTAAGACCCCATTTTTTTCTTTTTAAACATCGGGGTCTTAGGCCCAGAACCGCCGCTTTGCGATGACACCTTCACGCCCTGAAGTGTCATCACCGCGAAACGCCGATTCTGCCGGCCGATTCGATCACAGAAAAGCAACCAAGTAGAGTAAACACAAGCGAAGTAAAAAATTTAACCGAATTTCCACAATAAATTCACATCAGAGTAATAAAATCTCCACGAAGGGAGAGTCCACGAAATCTAAAAGTGCTGAAAATAAGGGCTTAAGACCGATACATCAGATCTTCACTACATGGTCACTCAAGCACAAGCAAAATAAATCACTACTGGAATCAGGGACTCGCAGTCCCAGCTGTCTGAACTCCTGAGCTAGACTGCCTTATCTCCAAACGGGCCGACCTCCGAGGCTGCTACTCCATGCTGGGCTCAACGATCCCATAAATGATGTAGTCCGAAAACTGTTAGTCTATAAGACTAAGTCCTGTCATCCCCTACCCCTTCCCCCATGGCCCCTAGGCACCGAGCAGAGAGGAAGAAAGGGGGGACTTGAATGTGGAGAGTAATCAAGAAACAAATGATAGCGGACCTATACTAGCAATTTTATAGTACATGTGGCAGTAAAGTAAAGTATGAAAAGTAACCTTAACTTATGTGCGGAAGCGCATAAGCTAAGGGATCTTCTGCAGGGCTCCTATCTTATAAAGAGTCCCATACCAATTTATGCGATGGGGTGTCAGTTATTAACAATAATATATATATGAAGAATTTGACCTTAATTTATAAACTTGCCCACACAAGCTTATAGACCAAGAGGTCGTTCTGTAAGTCTTATTGTGTAAGCGTCCCATAACACTTACACAATAGGTGACAGGGGTTATATGCAATGATTATGTTATGACATGTAAGTGGGTATGATGCGATCATGCAAGTGCAACTCACCCACCTGACTCTGTGTACATAGACCTTTAATTCCCCCTTTCTGGAGCCTCACCTCCCAGGATACCTCCGTAGTGGCAGACAAAAGCGATAGGTTGGGCCTTGCCCACCTATAAACCAGTAAAGCACTACCGGTCAGACCTATCGTACGCCTCAACGTTTGGTGCACAAAGCGGACTCCTGCGTACTCTTGCTGGCTGGCGCACCGGACTTCTGTTGGCGAAGTGCTAACCACACTTGCCGAGTCAGTGTATTGGTGTCGGTGCATCGACCCTCCAATACCGAAGACCCACCACCTTATCTTTTTTTTCCTTTTCTTTATGCACCTGCAATATCTAACGTGTCCAACAACCGAGCCAAAGCTCCGCAGACCAAACTGTCCGACTCAAAACTAGCCGAGCCGAAGCTCCCCGGACCAAACTGTCCGTCTCAAATCTAACCGAGTCGAAGCTCCCAATAATCTTCCTGTGCTAATAGTGTTTGTGAAATGTGGAACCCTAATTACTAAGTTACTCTTTCTGTTTGTTAATACAGTTTACGTTAACCCAGAAATGCCCCCGGCATACCCCGTGAAGGGCTCTCAAAGGGCACTAGAAACTATGATGGTAGCTGAAGCCCATCGTTCCCTTTCGCAAGACACTTATTGTTATTGGTTGATTCCCTTTACCCATTCCCTTCTCATATTACAGTAGGCTAATCCTAGGGTGATTTTGACTCTTCCTCTCCTCGGGAAAGACGATCTTTCGTCGAACCCGAGCACCTCTAAACTCTAGCCCAACCACTTCTCACTACTCTTCCTATCCTTCTATGGTGAAATCATCTACATCTATCCAACCCAGCAAAATGACTAACTCCTACACCATGTCCAATCATATCCTATCGCAATTAACCTAATTAGCCAAATGCAGACCGACCTAGGCTATATGTCGAACCGGATAGGAGATAATCTAAATAATCATCCAAATGTCCTAAATTATTTACTGGAGACTTATCATGACACAAATAGACTAAATACAGAAAATTATAATTTTCCTAATTTATCTGGCATTTAATTAATTTCCTTAAAGCCTCCAAGGGCTACCCGTTTGAACATGAACTACCCTAAGTACTCATGCAAGATGCCTAAAAAATTATGATAAATATCAGGTTAACTCAGTAATGTAAATCCAAGGTATAATAATTTTTCTAGCATCTATGGGGCCTTAAAACTATTTTAGAAATAATTTTTATCTTTCATTATTAATGAATCAAGTACAGAAAAGTGTCATCCAAAAATTATGAATTAATTATATTGAGCTAATACAACTCTAAAAATATCATTGGCCAAGTTTCATAATTTTTCAACAGGGATTAAACTCTAAATAAAATAATTACCAAAAATCTCAATATTACGGACTTGTAAGGATAGTACTGTAATCAACCCTCTAAAAATTATGAATAAATTACTACAAGCATATTTAGGCCTGAAATCATCTGTGCCTAAATCTCATAATTTTTCAACAAATATATCAGCTATGAATAATTTTATACCACCAAACCCCTTTTTAATTATTTGTGCATGATGTACTAGATTTGATCAAACAAAAATTATACTAAAAATAAGAGGCAACAATTTCAACCTAATACATTCACTGCCAAAGTTTCATGGGGTTTCAATGAACAGAATGATTTTTAATAAATAAAACATTATTTAGGGCTATATCATACCTAACAAATGAAGTACCAAAAATATTGCTCATAAAATTCCAGTAAAATTACTAACGGTCCGTTCAGCTCCCTGGAATTGGAATTGGGAATTGGAATTGAGAATTGGAATTGGGGCAACAGAATTCCAATTCCAGTGTTCGGATGTTAGAAATTCGCTCGGAATTGGAATTGGTCCAATTCCATGGAATTCAATTTTGTACTATGACCAATTCTTTTGGGTAAAGACAAATATTTCATGGAATTCAGTTTTTTACTATGTTCGTCGTTGCCCGATCTCATCGTCGTCCCCGATCTCTCCGCCGCCGCCCGATCTCGTCATCGTCGTTCGATCTCGCCGCCGCCGCCGGATTTCGCCGCCGCCGCCCGATCTCGCCGCCGCCGCCCGATCTCGCCGCCGCCGCCCGATCTCGCCTCCGCTGCCCGATCTCGCCGTCGCCGCCCGATCTCACCGCCGCCTCCCTATCTCGCCATCGCTCACTCCCGATACCGCCACCACCCCCCGATCTCGCCTCCGACGACCGATCTCACCGCCATCGCCCGATCTCACTGTCATCGCGGCCCGATCTCGCCGCCTCCACCACCCGATCTCGCCGCCGCCACCGCTCGATCTCGCCACCACCGCCCGATCTCGCTGCAGCCGCTCGATCTCGCCGCCACCACTACCCAATCTCGTCGTCATCGCCTGATCACGGTCCCGATCTCGTCGTCGTCGCCCGATATCGCCATCATCGACTGATCTCGTCATCGTCACCTGATCTCGTCATCACCGCCCGATCTCGTCGTCGTTGCCCGATCATAATTAATTGTTTGTACACTACTTGAAGTTGATTTTTCTGATGTTGTGTTCTTTTTTTGCCAATTTCTATATTTTCTTAGAGATTGTAAAAGGAATAATTCCTCCCATCACTTGGTTATGTTGCAATAATTTCGTCCCGAGTGACACAAGACTCCAACTTTAAATTGTCATGTCGCTCGGTCCTGCAGGCATGAGAAAAAAAAGAAATTCTAAACCAATTCCAATTCCAATTCTAGAAATCCATCCTGCAGCCGAACAACTGCATTGGAATTTAGACCAATTCCAATTCTCACAGGAATTGGAATTAGATGAATTCCAATTATGCAATTCCAATTCCAGGGGGCTGAACAGACCGTAAGGGTTCTTTCTACTTTAAAACTCATGCTCCTTAAGTTTCACACCCTTTTGATGAGTTATTTTGGCTTGTGTTATACAAAGGTGATTCTACCATAACCCTAGGGTTGGGGTTTTGAGGTATCTACCTACCCCAAAATTCTCTAAGACTCCTTCAAGAGGGCTTATGGTACACTACCTTCAACTCTACTGAGTTACAAGGTCATACAAGGGTACGTATTTGCTCTTATGCCCTTCACATCACCCAAAAGCCCTTCCTTAGGGTTTGAGTTTGAACCCTAGGGTAAATCAACCCTAAATCACACCATTTTCCTTAAGAGGATGACATTGGTCATACTAAGTCAGTGTCAAAAACCTCAGCCTCTGTTGAGGTGAGTTGACCACTCCAAATCCATGGTGCACTTTTTAATCAAAAACACCTCCTTAAGGCCAAACTAGGGTTTGGTGATTCCCTAACTAAAACTCATCCAAATGAGTTGAAATTTTGTACAGAGCCAGGAACTAATACCAGGGACCACTCACCGAAATTTGGGAGGGTTTGGAGGTCATTAGACCACTTAATTAAAATACCCTAGTATTATTAAATAATAACAATAACCATAGGACAAAGTATTTCCAAAAATTCCCACTTTTGGACTGACCCTAGGTTTTACTAAGGTTGACCCCCTGCCCAAATTTCAGGTCATTTGGACAAGGGATGAAGTGTGGGCACCCTTTTCAATCACAGGATAGCCCTAGGTATAGGTCCCACCAAAATTGATGCCCTGGTCCAACCAAAGGTCCAAATTGGTTCAAATTAATTTTGGATTAACGTAGACCCCAAGTTCTACAACTTTTATGTTTTGCACTTTTTCATCAAAGGCACCTAACTATTTTTAATATTTATTTCGAAATACTGTAAATAATGTGACAAAAAATCAATTAAAATGAAATATTTTCATTTGATCCAGCACGGATCTTGGCGCAAATCCAAGGGCCCGGGCTCATCGTCTACCTCCAGCCAACGGCTGAGATAGCCCGAGCCTGGAGCCACTTCCAGCCGCCACCGCCGCCCATCCCGGCCCTTCCCCGGACGGCCACCGCCACAAACACATCCATCGAGGTGGCGGCTATCGACTGGCGGCGACTCGGCCGCCGGAGGGGCGAATTCCGGCGGTTCTACCAAGAAAATTTCTCGACCAAAACCATGAAAAATAGAAATTGGTTTAGGCTCAATTGAGCCCAAACCTTGAACCTAGGCATTGCTATGATCTAACCATAAGACAAGGAGAGGAGGAGGACCTTGCCGGCGGCCTGAAGTCGAGAAGATCACCGGGAAACCATCTTTAAAGGTGGCGCCGCTCGGTTTCTACAACTGCACAGTGGGGAGGCCCGATTCTTCCAGGTGAGGGTTGGAAAAGACTCGCCTTCCCCCACTGGTGGTGTTTAAAAGGCCAATTGGGGAGGGGAGTGGCTGGATCCTTCATTGCCCATCAAAGCCATTAATGGCATGGCTCGGGTTGAGAGGAGGGGGCTGAATATGCCCCTTGGTGGCCAGGAAACGGCTGGAATCAACTCCTCTTCCCTAGAGGAGTTGATTGCAGCCATCAAGGGTGGTTGTTGGCCTCCCTTGGCCGAGTCCTACTTCATTCCTCCTCTTCCCAAAATTCTCATTCCTCCATTAAAAAGAAATGAAGCTTTATCTCTCTCTCTCTCTCTCTCTCTCCTAGTCACCATGCTGACTGGTCAACTCTCTAGGATAGGTGCAGCCAATATAATCCTAATAATTAAGAAATCAAAGTTAGCATAAGGGGAAAAAGACTTGAGCTTGGGTTAGCCCAATTGGGCTAGGGTTTGACTTGACCTTGGGTAGAGGTGACTTTGGTAATCATGACCATTTGGGTTGACCCCAATGGATCCTTATCGACTCATTGGCCCCTCTTTAGGTCTAGAGAGACCTTTGGTAGAGTTATTTAGGTTTACTAAGGGTACCTTGTCCTTATATAGGTCAATTGCCCAAAGTAGGCCTAGGTGGGTCCTTGGCCAAATTGGCTACCTATAATTGACTCCCATGGGCCCATAGGGTTTTTTTGGGCCTTTCCAAGGGTTGGTGAGGTCTTGGAGTCCTGGTGAAACCACATGATCATCCTAAACTAGGGTTTAGGAATCTACTATTTGCAGACCATCTAACACAATAACCTTTATTCTCAAGTCCACCTGATCTTTAGGTTCTCTAGGGTCTTGTCATGACCTAGTCATGACAAAACCACTCCTAGAGGGTATAGTTGGAAATGGGATGTTACAATCAGTCTACTACCAACTTCGGATCCGGGAGGAAGACATCCCCAAGACTGCCTTCAGCTCCCATTATGGTCTTTACGAGTTCTTAGTGATTCCTTTTGCGCTCACCAACGCACCCTCCGCCTTCATGGCCCTAATGAATAAAGTCTTCAAGCCTTTCCTAGATCACTTCGTGATCGTCTTCATTGACGATATTTTGATCTGCTCAAGAACCAAGGCAGACCATACTTGACACCTGCATATGGTGCTACTAAAACATCGAGAGCACTCCCTCTTCTCCAAATTCAGTAAGTGCGAGTTATAGTTAGAATAAGACGGATTCCTGGGCCACACTATAAACAAGAAAGGGGTAGCAGTGGATCAGGACAAGATCCAGGCAGTGCAAAACTGGCCACCGCTCAGAACAGCGGTAGATATCTGAAGCTTCCTTGTCTTGCCGGGTATTACAGGATGTTCGTAGAATTTTTCTCCAAGATTGCATTACCCCTCACTGCCCTTACCTGGATGGATGTTACTTTCTGATGGACACCAGAATGCGAGACTGCATTCGTCGAGTTGAAGAAGCGGCTAACTTCTGCACCAGTCCTTACGATCCCCGCAGGGACCGAGGGATTTCAGATCTACACTGATGTCTCCCTAAAGGGAATAGGAGTTGTTATAATGCAGCACGACATGGTGGTGGCCTATGCATCTCGCCAATTGAAGCCGCATGAGTTGAAATGCGCGGCTCGTGATCTAGAATTAGGCGCTGTCGTCTTTGCCCTTAAAATCTGGAGGCATTACTTGTACGGGGTAAGGTGTGAGATCTTCTCTGACCATAAGAGCCTCAAATACATCATCACTCAGAAAGAGCTGAATCTCCGACAGCGCCGATGGTTAGAATTCTTGCGCGATTATGACTTCGCTCTCCAATATCACCCTAGGAAGGCTAATAGAGTTGTCGATACTTTAGCCTTCGATAACTGGGAGTTGGATGGAGAAAATCTCAAAAAGGCTGTTTCAGTCTTTGATAGACTTGCAAATAACCCTGGTTGCCCGAAGAGATCCGGAGGAATACAATGCCCAGCTATATTGGATGGAGATCCAATACGATATCCGGGATCGGATACTAGAGGCCCAGAAGATCTATCCAGAGGTAGTTCCGATCATCCGATCTCTACAAGATGGGGCACAGGAGGATTATAATAATGGGATCCTACAATTCAAGCATCACATATTTGTCCCCTCTACCAGGGGAATTCGTGAAGATATTCTATAAGAAGCGCACCAGTCGAGGTATTTCATCCACCCTTGTGTGGTTAAAATGTATGTTGATATGCGCAGGACCATTTACTGGCCTGGAATGAAAAGAGACGTCACCAACTTCGTGGTCTAGTGTCAGACCTGTCAAAGGGTTAAAGCTGAATATCGCAGCCTAGGAGTCCTAATGCAACTCCTGTCGATACCCGAATGGAAATTTGAGGACATTTCAATGGACTGTGTCCACGGCTTACCTCAATCTCGTGCTGGAAACGACTCCATATGAGTTATTGTGGATCGACTTATCAAGGTAGCACGGTTTATTCCAAACCGACAGGGTGACAGAGTTGATATTCTAGCCAAGTTGTTCTTAGAGCAAGTAGTCCGATTTCACAAAGTACAAAAGTCCATTGTGTCGGATCGTGATGAGCGATTCACATCCAAGGAATGAAGACGGGTGCAGACATACTTAGGGACCAAGTTGGCCTTTAGACTGCCTTATACCCTCAGACATATGGACAAACGGAAAGGACGAATTAGACGATAGAGGATCTACTTCGACTTTGCATAGTGGATCACATCGAACCATGGGAGCATCTATTGTCTTTAGTCGAATTTTCTTACAATAATAGCTATCAGGTCAGCATCAAGATGGCTCTGTACGAGGCATTGTATGGGAGACATTGCCAAAGCCCGTTGAATTGGGCTCAGGAAGAGGACCCAGAAGCCTTAGGAGTGGCTTATATTGACGACACTACGACCGCGATACGGATAATACAGGAACGGATGTGTGAGGCGCAGAGCTGCAGGCTAAGTATTATGATGTGCGGCACTGACTGGTGGAGTTCAGTGCGGGGGAAATGGTGTTTCTAAAAATTAAACCCATGTATGGTGTCTCTCGATTGAAGCATAGTAGGGCAGGCCACCACAAACCCATTGCGTGCTAGCAAAATTGACTGTTTGATTGCTTGTAAATGGCTTCCGGTGAACCGTGGAGGGTCAGTCCCTTCCGCGGACCGTTCGTACTGGTGCAGGAAGGTCGACGAATCAAGGCGACATGGAGATGGGTACCACGGGTGACTGGCCATTATGTTTGTTTTCCCCGTTGGGTTTTCCTCCGCTGGTCGGCCAAAATGTTGTATCACCAGATATCACTCACATCCAATAGTACACAGGGTTGTACGTTGGGGCATGAGGCTATGTAGTACGACCACACCCAGAAGTGGCAGGACAGGCCACTATCACCGACAGCCACATCGGTGAGGGTCGCGTGGCTCGCTACCCTACTAGAACAGAAGCGGTTCATACTATGTCGACATAGGATATGTGTGCGCGGCTGTGAATGCTTGCGATAGGAAACAGTTTGTGAATACCTGATGTGCTAGTGGAGCCCTTATTATAACTGATGTTATTGTTACAGCAATTTCAGTTATATTATGTTGCCCTTCCTTTATCATTGCTCCTAGCATAAAAATATGAAATGTTGTACTAACTCTCTCTTGCTTCGTCTATTGTTGGGTGGGTGTGTGCTCATCCCCAGGATATGGATCCGGGGAGGAGATTTGTTCCACTTAGCCTTGTGACTGACGGTTATTTAAATAACCATTCACAAGAATCGAAGCACCGTAGTGACCCCCTGCAGTAGGAGAATGCGCCAGTTGTTAGGATTACTCGAGCAGAAGCACCACTGACGTCTTTAGAGTTTCGAGACGTGAGTACCAGCAAGCAGGATAGAGAGAGAGAATGAGGAGTTATATGTAGAACTTGTATAGTGTGCGGGCTTATATAAGAACTAAGGCTATGACCCTAGTACTCATGTAAATATATATGATGTTATATATAATTGATAGTGTTTTCCTATTAATGCTTCTGCAAATCTCTGATGTGTTGTGAATATTGTGTTTCTAGCCGAGCAAGGCAGTCATCTAGTGCTTAGATAGGGTTGATTGTTACCCCTAAGGAGCACTGGGCGGACGTCTTGGGCAAATAGTACACCCTCCAGCCCTACCCGGGCAAAGGTTGGGGGGTATTACAGTAGTATGCCTCATGGGGTTGGTTGTCTTCTTTCGCGAACATGACGGGAAATTCTCTTTGGACTGCTTTTGAGATTGGTGCGACGTTCGCTCTGATGGTGGTGAGCGTGTGGAAATTCATAGTAACAAGAATTGCTTGATTTTAAGACTCGGACGAACCGCCTCCATGGAAATACTTTATTTGGTTATGTTAGGAACTCTTGGTGCTTGCCGGAGCTATGGAACGCATTGCTTGATCGTTACCGCCGTCAAAAGGGGAGAGTGCGGGATTTTTCTCCAGTGCTTGGATTTTCATAGCCTCATGAGTTGGCGTACTAGATGTTCAATATTTCTTCATTTGTGGAAGAGAAGCGCTTGTTACGGTGTGACATTTATTCAGGCTCTGGGCGAACCGCTGAGACATCTTTAGTTTGTCGTCGTAAACGAAAGGCCATTGTAGTTTCTTGGGGTAGCGGTAGCGTGGTTCCTTGCTCGTCTTCTCTGGATGAAGACTCTTTCTGGCGGCCGTGGCAGTTCGCCTCCCGAGGTATAGGTGCTTGGGTCATCTGCCCCCCAGTCTTTCCCTACGGAGGCGGTGGCTCCGAGGCTATCTTCTTCTTTGAAGGTGATGAATGTAGTGGTAAGCTAGCTCGGTTTATTCTTAGCTCTTCTTTATTGTTGTTTGATGCTAACTTCTCTTCATCCTTTCTTTTGCAGATTGAGGCTCAGGTTTAAATTGTCATCACCTAGAACGATCATTACGTGAGCTTGAAGGATGGGTATCTGGCCCTCCAGAAGAAGTTTTGAGCTATGGAGGGTTCTCTTATCTCTCTGAAGGATGATCTTGCACGAGACATTTCTCGATTTTGCCGGATTGGATCGAAGCTGAAGGCGGAATTGGAGGAGACTCGAGCATCTCTAGAGGTGGTGAAATCTCTGGTTGAAAGGATTACTTCGATGTTGAAGCGTGCTCAAGAGGAGACTTCTCGTTTAGAGACGGAGCTTTGTGCGGCGATTGACCAAGTGGAGGTGTTATCTTCTGATAGTCATGTGTCAGAATTGAAGGCTACTGGTCTTGCAGAGTACATGGAGTCTTTGGATTACATGCGGGATTGGTGCTTGATCTACAAGGAAGTTATTGATGAGATCTGGAGCAATGAGGTGGAGCCTCAGATGGAAGACGTTCGAGAGCTGGCCCTCATGCGTGGAATTAAGCCCCGAGCGATCCTCGTGCGAATTAGCTCGCATGAGGGCCCTGACGACATCCTGGCATAGAAAGGCAGATTCGGCGAATAGCTTTTGTATTCAAACCGCATGTGCAGTCTTACCTTTTGCACGATGATCGCTCGTGGCTTTGTTTGCACGAGAATCGCTCGTGGCTTAGTTCGCACGAGGATCACTCGTGGCTTAGTTCGCACGAGGATCGCTCGCGGCTTAGTTCGCACTAGGATCCCTCGCGGCTTAGTTCGCATGAGGATCGCTCATGACTTAGTCTTACCTTTTGCATGAGGATCACTCGCGGCTTAGTCTTACCTTTTG
Source organism: Platanthera zijinensis (assembly GCA_039513925.1). Lineage (NCBI taxonomy): Eukaryota > Viridiplantae > Streptophyta > Magnoliopsida > Asparagales > Orchidaceae > Platanthera > Platanthera zijinensis. Next base: position 30,473,468 of record CM077090.1, read on the forward strand.
TACAAGGATCGCTACCGGCTTAGTTTTACCTGAAACTGGTCGGACACTATTGAAGCGGAAACGTAACTTTTTTAATAACTAATTGTCTACACGTGTCCGGGCTTGCAGTTCTTACTCGTCATAGAGTTCAAATATGATAAAAATACTTTTAGGAAGTCCAGAGCGAGAAGTCACTGATATTCAGGGTTACGACTTCTATTAGCTGAGCTTGCTTAGAGTTACAAATCATGACAGCTTTTTGGTTTCCATGTACGACACTTGTCCCTCCAGTAGTGGGGAATTTCATGGCAAGGTGCGGGTTTGAAGGAATGACTTTGAAGATTGACTGAATGGGTCTCCCGAAGATCGCATTGTAAGCTGAGCTAGAATCTACCACGACGAACTGGATTTCATGCGTACTTTGCCTTGGAAACTCTCCCATGGTGACTGGTAGAGTTATTGTTCCTTGCACTCAGACTGGATGGTTGTCGAAGCCATACACAGGTCATGTTGCTGACGTGAGATGTTGAATGGTATGCTTCATGCTTTGAAGAGTGGAGAAGAATAAGACGTCGACTGAACTTCCGTTGTCGACGAGTATCCTTTCGACCTTGTAGCAGGGATCATCGATCCCTATGTTGATCACGAGAGGATCTCAGCGGGGTGTCTGGATTCGCTCAATATCTTCATCCTCGAAGGCTATTGTGGAGTCTTGCTTGCGTCCTTTGTATTCGTGGATATCTTCTTGGGCACTTACTTAGAATATCTGGGTAGAGATAATTGGTGACCCAATAATATTTTCGATGTTCCCAACTATTTTCCTGCCACTGGCTCCTCCTTGCTGGGCATTCTGCTGGTCTCTTGCATGCCCAGGGGGAGCTTGTTGATTTTGTTAACGTCCTTGAAAGAAACTACCTAGGAGTCCCTGGCAAACTATATGCTCTATTTCATCCTCAGTCTTGCACACTCCTCCATAGTGTGCCTGGTTGCCCGATGAGATTCGCAGTACTTTGACTGGTCACTTCTGGGATTTAGAGCAGGTTGCTTGGGACGGTGCATAGTTGGCTCTTTCTGGATGGCATAAAGCACATTTTTGCGGGTGGTATTTAACAGAGTGTATTCTCGGGGTGGCTGGTCCCTCTGAAAGTCACGCCGTCGCTAGACATTTCGGCGCTCTTCCTGAAATCTTCCTTCCTGGATTTTTGAGGACTGTTCTCTGACCCTCTTGCATTTCTGGTATCCATCGAACTGTTGACGTTGTGCTTTAATAGCTTCATCTACTACTATCTGCGCTTCCACGCAGTTTACAAGGTCTGGGTAACTAGGGACAGTTTCTCTCATCAATGCTAAGTAGAAACCACTGGGGCGAAGCCCTCCAAGAAATACTCACCTCAGGAGTTCTGGGTCTACTCCCGAAATCTGGCGGGCTTCTGCAGTAAACCGGCGTATAAACTCCTTCAAAGATTCTCCTTTGTTTTGTCGAATCCTCGACAAATATGAAGGGTCTCAGACAATTCTTCGATTGGCGATGAGCTGGTCGGCGAATTGTCTCGTTAATTCTATAAAGTTCGTGATAGTTACCTCCAACTATGAGTGGAACTAGGTCCGAGCTTAGCCTTTGAGAGTGGATGGGAAGACTTGACAGATTAGCTGGCTAGGTATATTATAGCTCCTCATAATCGTAGTAAAGTGGTTGACATGTTCTAACGAATCATCTGTCCCGTCGAAGGTTTCGATATTCGGTAGTTTAAAGCCATACGAGATTGGATGAGCCAAAACCGGGGGAGCAAGTGGGGAGCCCTGGTGAAGTGGTCGATGGGGGTGAATATCTCGTCGGCCGACCTGCCTACATTCCTCAGTGATCACTTCCTGTATCTCTTCCCAAGTGAATCTTTCGCATGGCGGTAAGAGGGGTTCTTCTTCTAAGATTTGTCGCGATGATTGGCTCCGACTGCTCTAAGGATTGGGTGAGTGGAACTAGCAGCATCGGAGAATTCTTCTAATGCCTCTCTTCGCGGAGCTTCTCTTGGTATGTCATGGATTAGTGGAGGCAGGGGATTGTCCGGTGCAGGCGGTTGAGCTGGAGGCTCTACCATATTCCTGAGGAGAGCGAGCATCTCAGTTTACTGCTCCTCCATCTATCGAACTGGTCCCTTCAATGCTGTTATTGGGGCGAGAACAGTTTCTGCTTAGAGGGGCACGTCTACAAGTAAATGTGAGTGGGATGGCTCAGTGCGCCCTCCTGGGACGGATGCTTCAGCTGTCCAGGCGCTTCTCTTCGCCATTAAAGCTGTTCCTTGGAAACTGTTGGGTTGAAAGTTCTATCTTGAGAACTGCTGTGCCGAGAGTATAGTCTTCTGAGGATGTTGGGAACTTGTTTCCCACAGATGGTGTCAAACTGTTGCAGTCTAACTCGACGTCCTAATCGGACCGGAAAAACCTGGACCGTCTTAGCTCTCGGAATGGTCGAGCGCGCACATAGTTAATAGAGTAGGTCGATTGTACACAAGTAGTTTTAACATGGGAAAACCTCTCAACTGGGTAAAAAATCACGTGACCGGATCTGTGCAGGTCAAAGTCCACTATTCTCTGGTTGTTACAACTTGTTTGTGAAGTCGAGGGTGACAGGTGATCTCTCGTTAAAACTTTGGGCATGAGAGAACACTTGGCACTCGGCGGACGACAGGTCGTCGCGCCAAGGGTTGCTACAAATTGTGTTTCGCGTTGGTGGTCTTTGGATATCAGCTTGCTGATTCTGAATGTGGAGCGGAGCACCTGGACTTGCGGTTGCAAGGGCCACTTGGGACTTGGGATATTTTGCTTCGTCATGTGGCTTTGACTTGACTCGCTTGTAGCTAGGGTGCGGCTCGGGTGCGGCTTGTAGGAGGAATTCAGCAGAGCTTTGACCTGAGGAAGAAGAAGACTCAGGGGGAAAAGGTAAGAAATGAGGAGGTCTGGAGCTCCTTTTATAGGCTCCGGGTAGTGGTTATGGTGGTTATGCGGCTATTCGCACACCATAACCACCATCATGATTATTTTTGGTATAGTTTAAATGCGCGTATTTTGCTATTTGGAGACCATTTACATAAATTACAAAATATTAATTAAATCCCTCCCCCACTAACCTGGTGGTTAGTGGGTGGTTACCCGTGGATCAGACGGTCGGGAGCGTCCCCCATCGATCGGACGACGGGAGCGAGACACCACAGGCGGCCGGCGAACTCGGCGCCAAATTCGTCGTCGAGGGGAGGACGGCCGACAGCAGTCGGAGAGGCCCCCCCGACCGCTCCCTTTGGCCGCGCGCCGACGGCCGAGGGAGGGGCGACCCGGGTGGCCACTCCCTGGGACGCACTGGCGGCCAAGGGAGGGGGCGGCCCGGGCGGCCGAGGGGGCGGCCGCGGGGCCGGGCGGTGGGGGGGTGCGGCCCGGGCGGTCGTCCCCCTTGTCCGCGCTGGCGGTCGAGCGTGGGGGGCGGCCCGGGCGGCTGCGCCGGTGGCCAAGGGAGGCGCGGCCCGGGCGGCCGCTTCCTCGGCCGCGATCGGGGCCGGCGTGGAGAGAGAGCGGGGGCGGGCGGCGTCCGGGGAGGGGGTCGGCCGCCCGTCGCCGGCGAGGGGGTCGGCCGCCCGCTGCCGGCGAGGTGGTTCTCGCGGTGGTTTGCCCATTACGCATAATGGGATCGGTGCGCGGGGGATCGGACATGGTGATCGCACGCGCGGTCAATCTCATGATCCCATCTCTTTTGAGGTGGAGATCATGAGTGTGTGGTTATGTGCACACCCAACCTTTATAAAATGGGGGTCATCCCCAACAAATATATATTGCTATTATTCACGAACAATTGACAAATCGAGACAATTGAGACAATATCATTCGAAATCATATTCAAATACCGCTCGAATCCCATTTTGAATTTAAATTCAAAAAAATACTAATCTTGATCAAATCTCCGCAAATCAATTCCCAAATTATTCACGAACTATTTCGCTTAAAAACAGCCCTGCTCACACCGGATTCCGCTCTCCCAAACAGTTATATTTCTTCTGCACCAGTTTTACAGATTCACAGTTATTTAACTTTACAACCTTTTTTCTTCAGCACTTCCTGCTTTACAGGTTTTCCAGAGCGGTTATAGAAGACACGGTGGGTCACTGCAGGCTGCTGATAGGGAAAGAAAACATGACACTGAAAGCAACATTAATTTCTTCCTCCGTGTTATTCGGCCAAGAACGCAGGCGTGTTTTGGAATATTTCGGGGGCGTTAAATTGCTTGTGAATGAATCAGGAATTTCCAAAAATGACACGTTTTTTTGGCGATTGTTATCCGCACTACAGTTTTGGTTATTCGTGCATTTTTGATATCCGCAAATCACTTTTGATAAATTTATATCCGCAAAACATATTGTTATCCACACTACATTTTTTTGATATCCACAAATTCAATATTAAAAAAGAATTTAACAACAATTCTGAGTTCACAAAAATTCCAACAGTCCATAATGTAATCCAAAAGTTGTGAAAATACGTTCTAACAATAAGAAGATGTCAATATTATCTTCTTTGACGTCAATGACTTCAATTTAACGTTTGAACCTGAAAAGTGCGTAAAAAAGTGTTAAATAAATTAAATTTTCAAGTTGAATATATATTGTAATGGAAACCTTCATTGTTGTACCTGAAGTAGTTTGCAAAATTTGATACTGTTTGATTACTTCAATTTTGCCTGCTTTGTATATCTTTAAACCTGCAAGTCTTAAAAATGTCAATCATAAAAAATTGAATCGACATGCTAAATAAAATTTAAATTTAATTATTTTTACCTTACTTCATTGAAGATTATCCAACACTATTAAGTTGGTTGGTCTCATAACCGGTGGCGGTGCCTGACATCGTTCGTTATAATGTCTTCCCCAACTATCCGCCGTCCATTCATGATGTTTCACCCAACATGGAGTAATTTGTGGAATCGAAGAACAATTACTTAATTGTAGCCGGATGTAATGATTATCATTTATGAAACCAATACAAATAAATGTCGGCACTTCGATCCAGTATATTTGAGTGAAGCGGTAGAAAAGTTAAGCTTTGCACCTTAGACAACTGAACCAATGCTATGTTGTAGCATGATGAGATTACAAGGCCCATATCCGGTAGTGTCATCCATTTGGTAAACGGAGCGGAAGTTTCTGTACATTGTAAAGATTCTGCCAATTCTAACCGTCTATCTCTTCCATAAATGACATCATATAAAATCTTTTTATTTTCAAGTTCCCAATAAAGGTCATTGCGGACGTGTGGTCAATCGCCAATTACATTCAAATCGTCACTAATCACTCGGTATCCACAATGTTCATCACCCAACACGTCAAAGGAGTCCACTATGTGTTCCGACCATTGGCGGACCTATTTAAGGTCGAGAGAGGGCGGCCGCCCCCCCTCATGAAATAAATCGCTAGGGTTTAACTTCTTCTTTCCCGAATCGCCCAGCGCCGCACCGCGTCACCGCCGCATCGCGCCACCGCCGCACCGCGTCACCGCCGCACCGCGCCACCGCCGCACCGCGCACCGCCGGATTTCCCTCCCGACTGGCAGAGCGCCGCACCGCGCCACGGTTCAGATTTCTCTCCCGACTCGCAGAGCGCCGCACATGTAAGCAACCAGTCCTTCTCTTCTTTCTTAACCATGATTTTGTCTTGAGGTTTTGATTTCTTCTTGTCCCTCCCTCGTTTCATAGTTGGCACTTGGCACAGGGCATTTGGATTCTTAACCATGAAATTCTTTTTATTGAGGAATAGTCCAACAATTAACACAGTATGCTCATCGACTATTTTAATTTCAACAAAAATTTACAAAAACTTTCGTTAAGGATCTATTTGGGGTGGCATTTTTGCAACGATGAAGTTTAGATGTTTTGCATTTTCAACTCGGCTCCCAAATGCACAAACACCTTCTCTTGGGTAATGCGTGATCGCAACAACCCCCAGCTTTCGCGCTCCTCATTCCGCAATTTCCCTCTGATGCGGCCTAAGCCCCCTCCTAGGATGCAAGATTTGCTTGCTCTCTTTTATATTGGTTTTTGAGATCTTGATTTATTTTCATCCATGAGAAAATTAGAACCAAATGTTGGGTTTTTGTTTAGGTATTAAACTCATCCTGTCCTTGCATGCCCTAATCTGCTTCAGTTCACTGTCTTTGTAGTTTGGAGTTTGGATATTGCTTGGATGAGTTTGCTTTATGTTGATGTGTAGGTGCTTAAATTATGTGAATATGTTTATGGATGATTTGAATTATGAGAATATGTTTAGAGAATGAGTAATTATGTGATGTGATTTTTTTAGATTGTTTAGGGATTATTTAAATTGTGATGTATGATAGGATTTGCATATGAATGTTAGGGTTTTTATCTGTTTGTATTCAAAAAAATTAGTTATGTTCAGGCTTTGTTCTCCAGAAAATTATGTAAAACAATAGAAACTTGTTCTCTCAATTTCTCATATTCTGCTACTGTGATTTTTATTGATATCTGAATAGTGAATACTGACAAGTACCTCCTCATATTCTTGATTTATAAATTGCTATGGTTTGTGATTTCCAAGCATTGCTTTCAAGTTTTCGATTCCCTGTTAATCCATTATTTATTGATTAGATTTTAGAGTCTTTTGCTTTTTAATAGTGTTTGTTTAAGTTGTGTTTTAATCTTATGCAATTTTTTATTTTCAAAATGGAAAAGTATTTTAAGAAGAAATTAAAATCGGATGAGCAACCTAATTCCGATGTGCCAAGTACTAAAATTATTCCAAACTGTTGTGTTGATGTTTCTGAGGAGAAAGAGTATGTAATTGTTAGTGAATCAAGTCAGTTCAAACATCTTAAAAGAAATCGTGAACATTTTAATTTGGATGAGTTAATTTTAGATCCTGGATTAAGACCAATGATTTCAGATTATCATGTGAACATAAGAGATCAAGTTCGAAGGGCTTATTGGCTAAAAGGCCCGTGCCAACCAAGAAATCATAATTTTCAGTTTACTTATTTTGGTAAAGATCCAAGGCGTTTTGTTCCAGATTGGTTTAACTTACATAGCAATTGGTTAGAGTACAGTATAGCAAAAGATGCTGCATTTTGTCTATGTTGTTATTTGTTTAAAGTTGAACATGGGGATCAAGCAGGTGGACACACATTTGTCACTACGGGATGGTCTAACTGGAAGAAAAGTGAAAAATTACAATTGCGTGTAGGCTCTCATGCGAGTACACATAACATTGCTTTGAAGAAATGTCAGGATCTTGTAAGTCAAAATGCTCAAATTCAAGTTGCATTATCTAAGCAAACAGATATTGTTAAAGCAGAGTGTCACGCCCGTTTAACAGCATCAATTGATGTTGTTAGATTTTTGTTGAACCAAGGACTTTCTTTTCGAGGTCATGATGAATCCACTGCATCTAATAATCAGGAAAATTTTCTTGAGCTTTTAGAATGGTTGGGAGAGCACAATGAAAATATTGCAAAAGTGACCTTAAATAATGCTCTAGAAAATAATAAATTAACATCACCTCAGATTCAGAAAGACATAGTAAGTGCTATTGCTTGTGAGATTAGAGAGTCTGTGGTTGCAGAAATCGGTGATGACCTATTTTCAATATTAGTTGATGAATCTCGTGACATATCAATTAAAGAACAAATGGCTGTTATTTTTCGTTATATGGACAGGACCGGAAGTATTATTGAGTGTTTTTTTGCTATCGTTCATGTCAGTGATACAACAGCTTTATCCTTAAAAGCAGCAATAGATATGTTATTCTCTACTCATGGTTTGACAATTTCAAGATTACGTGGACAAGGATATGATGGAGCAAGTAATATGCAGGGAGAATTCAGAGGCCTTAAAAGTTTGATATTAAAAGAAAATGAATCTGCATATCATGTACATTATTTTGCTCATCAATTACAACTAGCACTTGTAGCTGTAGCAAACAATGACTGTCAAATTTCTATGCTCTTTACTCTGGTTAGTAGTATTTGTAATATTGTTGGAGCTTCATGCAACAGACGAGATAAACTTAGAGAGAAGGAGATTGCTAGAATTACTAAAGCGCTGGATAATGGAGAAATTCAGAGTGGTCAGGGTTTAAATCAAGAAACAAGTATCAAAAGAGCTGGAGATACTCGTTGGGGATCGCATTATACTTCTTTAGTGAGTCTGATACTTATGTTTTGTTCTGTTGTTGATGTGCTAGATGACATAAGATTAGATGGTTCAGATTTCAAGAAAAAATCGGAGGCATCTGCTATTTTAACTTTTGTTCAAACATACGAATTCGCATTCAATCTACATCTGATGAAGCATCTTTTGGGAATGATGAATGAATTATCACAAGCCTTACAAAAGAGGGATCAGAATATTGTAAATGCCATGCACTTGGTCCATATTTCTAAACAACGATTACAAAAATTTAGAGATGATGGTTGGTTTGATTTGATAAAAGAAGTTACATTATTTTGTGAGATTCATAAGATAGAAGTAATCAAAATGGAAGAAAACTTCAAAGTTTTGGGAAGATCAAGACGAAAGGTAAAAGAAAGAACTAATCTGCATCATTATCGTGTTGAAGTATTTAATGCAGTTATTGATTTGCAACTGAATGAATTAAACCACCGGTTTAATGAAGTCAACACAGAGCTACTGATTTGTATGCCTTGTTTAGATCCAAGTGGAAAATTTGTAGCGTTTGATATACAGAAGTTGATGCGTCTTGCCAAATTCTATCCATCAGATTTCTCACAAATGCAGCTTATAACTCTTCAAAGTCAGCTTGAAACTTACATTTTAGATGCATCATCCCGAGCTGAATTTTTGAATCTTACGGGAGTTAGCGATCTAGCAAAACAATTTGTTAGGTTCAAGTTGGATATGACATATCCTCAAGTATTCAAGTTGATTAAATTGACATTATTATTGCCAGTTGCAACAGCTACAGTGGAAAGAGCATTCTCCAAGATGAAGATTATCAAGTCACGTTTACGCAACCGAATGGGTGATGAATGGTTTAATGACAGTTTATTGGCCTACATTGAGAGAGACAGATTCAAATTAGTTAAAAATGAGTCAATCATTCAGCGATTTCAAGCAATGAAAACACGACGTGGGCAATTATGATTGATTGTAAGTGAATGTTAATTTTTATTATGCATTAATATATTATTTTTTGTGATACATATTTTAAACATTAAATTCCGCCCCCCCCCCCCCCCCCCAAGATAAAATCCTGGCTCCGCCACTGGTTCCGACCAAAAAAGTGTGAAAAGGTGATGCACTCTGTCAACAAAGGTTTGGTTCTTTCGAATAGACAACTTATATCTTTTTTTCTTTGTTTCCAACACTCGATCCTCGACCAATGCATACTCGAATTTGGAGGGGAGTCGTTTTGTTGATATAACATCTTCATTAAATTTCTTGCGACTCCCTTTTGGCCTCCCTTTTAACTTTAATGGTACCGATGGCTTCATTGTTTGACTCAAAGTTGGCTCTATGATTTCTCGTAACTTGAGCTTGATTTCTTTTTTCTATTGTTCATTTGAATAGTAGAATTCTTGTACAACCTTCTCAACTTCAATGTCAATGTTGCTCTCTACGTCCACGCCAAAAGTTTCATCTAATACTAGTTCTTTCCAATGCGGATGAATCAACCATAACGGAATACCTTTTGAGTTCGTAATGTATGAAAAAATTTCATGCGCACATGATAATCCCAAAGTATTTCTCTTCAAGTGTTGGCATTCATGAACCAACAGAAAGTGCACTCCTTTTTTCACTAAATCCTCTTCATCCTTGATGAACCTTAGAGCTTGTATTGAAACCTTCCCAACTACATTTGAGTACAACTCACCTGTATAATCATTGCTAATTTTGATATGACTCTCACCCAATGATCGTCTAATATCTGTAATTTGAAGTTTGATCATTTGATCGAAAGTCTTCCAGACTGTCGTTAAGTTACCAATAGAAACCTCCAAAAAAAAAATTTCAACTGACTGTGCCCTCCTTCAACACGATTAGTGCATGAATTATCCAAATGTTGGAGCTTATCAATCCAAGGTGACATAAACCTTTCTTTATATGGTTCAATCCAAGTTGTGATAACATACTCCAAAACATCAACATGAAATGTAGAATAAATATCAACAAAATCATTAAATGCAATCTTAAACTCATTCTCCGAACCAACTTCAATCAAGCTTTGCCATTGATACATGAACTTCTCAAATTCCATTCCGTTAGCAAATAATTTTTTACAATGAGCTAGAATATTTCTGTTGATTTGAATACGACATAAAATATTTTTTGCATTTGGAAAATTTTTAGAAATAGCATTCATAAGAGCAATTTCTCGATCTGTCACCATAACAGTTGGAAAATTTTTTGGGGCAAGTATAGACTTAATTAAAACAATCCAAAGCCCATTCATAACTAGACTGAGTTTCGTCCGATAGAAATGTGAAACAGGACATGGGGGGAAGCGGCTATGCACAGCCCGACTTCTTCATAAAAGGGGGTTCATCCCCACCAATTGCCCCCCAAAATTCTCGGAGTTAGAAACTGGTACGGGTGAAGAACGAGGATTTCTTCCCTTGAGAGCTCGAGTGCTACGATGATGGCCAATGGTGAAATGCCGGAGAAGGAAGATGGCGGCACCTCGCAAATTCAGGTAAGGCGTTAGAGTGAGGACACAGCGAGCATGCTTGTCAGGGTGAGCGGTCGGAGACAGCCTTCGCTGCGAATGCGCGCAGATGTGTCCGCGCGAGTACATGTCCACGCGCTCGCGCTTGGGCGCGCGGTTAGGTGACTGTGCGGACAGCTAGGCAATATGGGCACCTATCCGCGCGCGCGGGCCTGGGCGCGTGGTCAGGTGTCCGCGTGCCTGGGCGCACGCACGCCCGCTGATTTGCTGGTGCACCTGGTTTGGCGACCAGGTGCGCGCTAGTCGCGCAGCCTAGGCTGCGCGCACACCTGGCCGCACGGGCACCTGCGTTGGCTGCAGGTTTTGCATGCGTTCTTGGCTGTGCATGTTGTTGGGTCCGTTCGAGCGCTTGCATACGCGCGTCTATGCCCGCGTCAATATTTTTGCTACGCGGGGCTTGGTTTGAATTACTTAACACAACCTTTTGTGTTTCCTTTTGTTTCAGGCTTCGAAGCGTACTGCGAGACTGATGCGTTTGCATTCGTCTCTTACCGATGATCAAGTTGCGATTTGGAGGAAGAAATATGGTTTACCTGCCAATCTTGAGGTGAGGATACCACGTATCGAGGAGTGGGTCAAAAACCCTTCACGGGGCTGGCTAACGATTTGCGATGTTACTTTGAGTTCAGGCTTCCGGCTTCCGGCATGCGAGGAGGTGGTAGACATTCTGAAATTTTGTGTCCTTCCAATGTCCCAATTTACCCCGTTGGGATGGTGCGTTTGGTAGTACTTGTCGGGTTTTTCAGGGAGCATAGTTCGATGTTCTCCTTGGACCGCTTTAGAGACTGGTGTGATGTTCGCGTTGATGGTGGTGGACGTGTTGAGATTTTTAGCAACAAAAGCTGGCTTGATTTCGAGACCCGGACGGACTGTCATCATGGGAATTCTTTGGTTGGCTATGTTAGAAACTCTTGGGGCTTGCCGGAATTGTGGAATGCGTTGTTGGACCGTTATCGTCGCCAGAAAGGGAAGGAGCGGGAGTTTTCCTCGATGCTTGGATTCACAAAGTCTCGCGAGTTGGCCAATCGTCTTTTTAGTATTTCCTCATTCTTGGAGGAAAAGCGTTTGCAGCGCTGCGGGATCTCCTCCAGTTCATTGCGGATAGTCGAGAATTCTCCAGTTCGTGATCGAAAGAGGAAGGCTGTTACATTTGTCTGCAGTGATGAGGGTGCAGAGCCTTGTATGGCTTCTCTAGATGAGGTTGTTCCTTCTGGTCGTCGAGTCGATGCTGCTTCTGTCAAGATTGATGTTCAGGTGTTGGGATGTTCTGCCCCCAGGCCCCTCTTTTAGAGGTTTTTACTTCACGAGTGTCCTTTTCTTTGAAGGCAATGAGCGAGGTAGTAAGTGAGCTTGTCTGTTTTGGTTCTCTTTTGTTGTCGTTGTGTCGTACTGACTTTTCTCTATTTTTTCTTTGTAGGTCGAGGACCAGACTCATATTGTTGTTACTTGGAACGATCATTGCGTGAGCTTGAAAGACGGATATCTGACTTTTCAGAAGAAGTTTCAGACGGCGGCTCGAGCATTCTTGAAAGTGAAAAAATCTCTGGTGGAGAGAACTGTCCAGATGCTTAAGAATGCCCAAGTGGAGATTTCTCGTTTGGAGACGAAGCTTGGGGCGTCGGAGGCCCGAGTGGAGGCGCTTTTTTCGGAAAGCCGTGTGTCAAAGTTGAAGGTTGTCGGTGTTGCTGAATACATGGATTCGTTGGATTACATGTGTGATCATTGCTTGATTGGTGAGGAGATTCGTGAAGAGATTTGGACTAGAGAGGTGGAGCCTCAGATGGATGATGCTTGCAAGCTCGCGCTCAGGCACGGGGTGTCCAAGGCCTTTCGCCTTGTTGCCAGGAGTTTGAAGTATGACGTATCCAGTCGTTTTGATGATATTTCAGATGATGAGAGCCTGAGTCCTGATTCTGGTGTGGATGCGGCTGATTTATAGCAGCGTGGTTTCTTTATGTTTGTATGCTTGTGTCTTCTTTGGTTGAATATATTGTATGTTTGTCTTTTATTTATGATGGTCGTTGACTCGATCATGTATTTTGGTATGCCATTATTGTAACGGAGTTGTTCTTCTCCCTTTTGCCCAAATGTTGTTTATGAGTTTGACTTGCGGTATTGCTTTGTGCGAGTTATGATCGTGGTTTAGTTCGTTTGAGGCTGGCTTGCGGGTTAATTTGCACGAGGATCGCTCGTGACTTAGTTTTTGCGAGAATCGCTCGCGGCTTAGTCGTGAGGGAGAAGGCCCTGACGATGTCGTGGCGTAGAAAAACAGGTTGGGTGAATAGCTTTTGTATTCAAACCGCATGCGCAATCTTACCGATTTTGCGCGAGAATTGCTCGTGGCTTAGTCGTGAGGGGGGCAGGCCCTTACGATGTCGTGGCGTAGAAAGACAGGTTCGATGAATAGTATTTATATTCAAACTGCATGCGCAGTCTTACCAATTTTGCACAAGAATCGCTCGCGGCTTAGTCGTGAGGGGGGCAGGCCCTAACGATGTCGTGGCGTAGAAAGGTATGTTTGGTGAATAGCTTTTGTATTCAAACTGCATACGCAGTCTTACCGATTTTGCACGATGATAGCTCGCGACTTTGCTTGAAACTGATAGGACACCACTAAAAAGAAAAACACAATACAATATTTAAGTAAAAAATTGTTTACACAAGTCCGGGCTTGCGGTTTTTACAATAGTTAGTCAAAAAATGGCAGTTGATTGAGAACTTGGAGTAAAAAGTTATGATTCAGGGAAAAAAGCGGCGGGAGCGGGTTTTAAAAACGTCAAAGAGTGATTTTTGGAGTATCGCGGTGTGATCAGAATCAGCCTGAATGATAACGAACTGCACATCATAGGTTGCTTGTTCGGGCTCTTTTCCAAGAGTGACGGGAAGAATGATGGTGCCTTTGATCGGTACTATAGTGCCCCCCGGGATGCGTGCGCTAGCTGATCCTAGTTTTAGGTTGTCAACGGTTAGTTTGAGCTGAAGTAGTGTTGATAGAAATAATACGTTAACTATAATTCCTTCGTCTATCAAGACTCAGTTAGTTTGGTTGACGGCTCGCCGATGCTGATGGTTATTCTTCTCATGTTCTGAGTAGGAGGCTGCTCCTCTTTTGAAAAGAATTGATCGACTGCCCTCAGACTGGTGAGTCGCTGAATTTCTCCCTTCAGTTGATTGCATTTGTCGGTGCTGTGGTCGGGCCCCTAGTGATATTCACAATACTCTGATGGATTTCTTCGACCTGTGGACAGTGGCCTGGGCTCATGCAGTGTCGGGTGGTTGCGAATTGCTTGGAAGATCTTGTCTTGGGGGGCGTTAAGTGGCGCGAACTTCTGATGTCGATGTGACTCTTTTGTTCGGTATGTATTTGTGCGTTGGTTGCAATTCCTTTTAGGCTTCTGGTGCGGATTGCTCTCTTGTTTTCTATTCTGAGCTTTGTGTGGACTTGGGCTTCTTGGCATGGGCTTTCCTTCTATCATGAATCTTTTGACAACGAGGTCGGGCAGTTCAGTGTAGCTATTTATCTTCTTTTCTCACAGAGAATGAAACCAAGTCCGAGCTTGCCCTTTCAACGTTATCGAAAGCGTTTAAGCCATGAGTTGATCCGAGGCATTGTGGGCATACATGATGGCTTCGAAATATCCAAGGTGCGCCAATGGATTGTTGGTTCCGCTGAAACTTTGGATTTCTAAGTTACCTTCTAGAGCGGGGCCTGCCCAAGGGGCCGGCGATTTATAATTTTCCTATAGTTTAAGGGTGCGTATTATGATCATCTATTTTGCTACTCGTAGACCAATGAATTTAATAATAAAATTCCCTACTAACCTGGGGTTAGTGGGTGGTTACACGTAAATCGGGTGACGATGATCGATCCGAGATGATTAGAAGGCGGGGACGCGCTCCTTCGGGCGGTCGACAATCCGGCGTCGGAAAGGGGGGAGTGGCCGACGGTCGGTTGGGTGTTGCCGGCTAGGCCGCCTCCTCGGCCGCGCGCTAGCGGCCGAAGAGGGGCGGCCGACTCGGCCGCCTCCTCGGCCGCATGCCGCCGATCGAAGAGGGGCGGCCGCCTCGGCCGCGCGCCGGCGACCGAAGAGGGGCGGCCGACTCGGCCGCGCATCGGCGGCTGAAGAGGGGCGGCCGCCTCGGCCGCTTCTTTGGTCGTGCGCCGGCGGCCTAAGAGGGCGGCCGGCCCGGCCGGCACATCGGCCAAAGAGGGACGGCCGGCTCGGCCGCCACCTTCCGCGCGCGCCGGCGGCCGGGAGGAGGTGGCCGACGACGGCAAAAGGAGGCGGTCGGCGTCCGGAGATGACGTCGGCCGCATGACGCCGGCGAGGCGATGCCCTCGGTGGTTCAGATGTCCTGCGTAGTGGGATCGGTGCGTGAGGGGATCGGGCATGGCTATCGCATGCGCAGTTAAATTCATGATCCCACTAATTTAGTGGAGATCAGGGGGGGGGGGAGGCGGCTATGTGCAGCCCGACTTCTTCACAAAAGGGGGTTCATCCCCATCAGTACTATTACACTTATTTTTACGACAAAAATACAGTTATAAAATAGTTAAAATGCATGCATTCTTTACAAATGTATTTGTACACATTTTATTTTAAAATACACACACATAAATACTTAAAATAATCATAAAAATACATAGATTAATATTTCATTAATTCTTTCATAAAAAATAAAAAAAACTTCAACAAATAAATTCATTTTTTCAATAAAATTTTATCCTCAACTCATCATGCTCCATACCTCTATCATACAAAATCTTCTTCCCCAAAAATAAGACTTTATATTAGTAAAAAATGAGCAAGAAAACGGACAAGAGGTAAATAAGCCGTAAATTTTATTGCGTCAAAAAGATAATCATTACATAGGTATGTCCCGTTATTTATAGAAAACGGGGGAGATGAGAGAATACAATAACCGATGTGAGACTAAATACAAGTCGGGCTGTCTGTGCGGTTTGTCATGATCAAACTACACACTATACAAAGAACAATTGTATACCTGGCGGCTACTAAGGAAAACTGCCACAAAGCTATGGAAGACCGCCAGACTAGGCCGCTAGACCGCACCTGCGGGTTGCCACCAAACCGCAGTTACGGCTAACCACCAGCCCACAGCTGCTGCAAGCCACCTGACCGCATACTACGGGTTGCCACCAGACCGCAGTTGCGGCTAACATTCAGTCCACTGCTGCGGCTTCATCCATACCGCTGTGGCTTCACCAGACCGCTGCGGATTAACTCTGGACCACTACCACGGCTTCCTGCCAGACCGCTGCGGCTTAAATCTATACCACTGTTGTGACTTTCCTGCCAGACCACTACGGGTTAACTTCAGATGCACTGCTGCAGCCTCAAACCAGTCCGCTGGAGATGCTACCAAATAGTCTGTTGTGTCGAACCGCCAGATGGTTGAACAAAGCCCACAAGATCACACTGCCAGACCTCCGGCTAGACAAGCCACGGTGAAAAGTTCGACTAACTTCTTGAACTATGGTTCTAACACTGCCCCTCAAGATGGAGCATATATGTCAATCATATCCAGCTTGCTACAAACTTCCGTGAATGAAGTAACCGATTTTGTGAAGAAATCAGCCGGCTCGTTATCAGAGGTAACAAGCGGCGTACATATTTGATTATTCATAATCTCTTCTCTAATAAAATGACAATCTACTTCAATATGCTTCGTTCTCTCATGAAAGACCGGATTCTTTGAAATGTATATAGTCGCTTTGTTGTCACAGAACATCGGTAGGGGATGATCATAAAAATCTCCCAGATCCAGCAAGAGTGTCCGAAGCCACTTCAGCTCGCAAGCCGTCAGAGCCATGCATCCTTACTCTGCTTCTGCACTCGATCTGGCAACTACAGTCTGCTTTTTTCTCTTTCAACTGACCAGATTACCTCCAACGAAGGTACAAAAACCATATGTCGATTTCTTATCTCCCTTGTCATCTGCGTAGCTGGCATCATAATAAGCCTCTACCTTTAAGTGTCCCCTTCGCTGAAATAAGAGCTTTTTTCCTGGTGCACCTTTTACATACTCGAGAATCTTTAGAGCAAACTGCATATGACATTCCCTGGGGGCTTACATAAATTGGCTCATTCTCCCTACTACATAGCAAATATCTAGACTTATGAATGTCAAATAGATGAATTTACCGACAAGACGTCTGTACCTGGTGACATCTTCAAGAATAGGAGTGGTCTCACTCCAGCATTTGTCATCTCCAACAGTCATAGGAGACCGAGTAGGTTTAGCCCCAAGAAGACCTATTTCTTGTAAAAGATCCAAGGCATACTTTCACTGTGAAAAAATAATAGAACCAAGTTTCCGAGATATCTCAATCCCCAAAATGAACTTAGGAGATCTCATATCTTTTGCAACAAAATGCCGAAGCAGATGCTTCTTTATCATATCAATACCTTTCCTATCATCCCATGTAAGAAGAATGTCATCCACATACACTGCAAGAATAACAAGACAAGTTGTGGTCTTCCGAATAAACAAAGAGTGATCTTCAGCGCTCCGAACAAATCCAACAACAGAAATAACTTCGTTGAACTTGTCAAACCAGTCTCGCGGGCTTTGCTTAAGACCATGAATGGCCTTCTTCAATTTATACACCTGAGACTCCCCTTGAGCAACATACCCAGGAGGTTGCTCCATATAAACTGTCTCATTCAAATCACCATAAAGAAAGGAATTCTTGACATCCAACTGAAACATTTCCCAATATCTTTTTACAGCCACAGAAAAAAAAAAGCACACGGATCATAGTAATCCGAGAAACAGGAGAGTATATGTCAAAGAAATCCACACCATACGTTTGTATAAACCCTTTGGCAACAAGCTGTGCTTTGTATCGATCAATAGTACCATTAAGAAGATATTTAATGACAAAGACCCAGCGACACCAAACCACATCAGCTCCAGGAGGGGTAGGAACAAGAGACCAAGTACCCCGTTCAGTCAGAGTTTTCATCTCTTCATCCATAGCAGCTTTCCAATGAGGAATAACCAGAGCATCATGATAAGACATAGGAAGAACATCTGCTGAGAGAGCAAGAGCAAAGCTCTAAGCTAGAGGAGACAATCGAGCATAAGATACCACACCACCAAGAGGATGTTGAGTGCATGAACAAACACCTTTTGGAAGAGCAATCGAAAGATCAAGGTCATTCTTATCTATTGTCTGAGTTCCATCAGAAGGAGAGACTACTGAACCAGGAGCTGTTGGTAGTGGCTCAACAGAAGAATCAGAGATAGCGGGAGAATCACAAAGGGAAGAAGGAAGTGCAGACTCTCAAAAAGGTGCCGAAAAAAGAGGAAGAGAAACTGAATCACCAGAAGAAGGGAGAATTGAGGAAGGGAAAAGAATGGTACATCCTAAAAAAAAGTGACATCGGCAGAAACATACTGTCGGCGGAGAACAGGATCATAATGTAACACCCCAAAAGGAGTAGTGGTCATTTGAGGCTACCGCGCGGCGATAGTCTTATCGCAGGCGCTAGCTCAGTGAATTAAAAGGCTAAACGCTCGGATTTTTACCGTCTGGAGATAGTAAGCTATCGCGCCGCAGTAGCAAAAAGCCTTCGGCGAAACCACTCAACGCTTTCGAAGAATCGTCAAGAGCGCTAACGCCGGGCAATAGGCGTTACCATGCCGCGCTAGCCTCTCGATGAACGTCGAAAGGATTTCTCGAGTAACCAGTCTACCGCCAGGCGCTAAAGAGGTATCGCAGGGCGATAGCTCTGGATAGCGGTGTCGGCTGGGCAAAGCGGTTACCGCCCGTGTTACCGTGCGGCGGTAGGAGTTACAGCGCGGTGGTAGCTTTTGTACAAAGGTATAGACCTGAGATTTTATTCTTATCTTCTGATAGACTTGCTCTTCTTTACTTCTGGAGAGAGAAGAGGAGGAACGTCCATGAACTCTTGTAGAGATTGATCCAAGGTGTGCTTGTGATTGGAATCGCGAGTCGACGCTAGATCCACGGAGAGGAAATTGTGACGATCAATTCCATCCGGATCAAAGATCACGGTCATGGATCCGAAGAGAACTACAAGGGTAACGATCTTCCTTCTAGGATAAGTGAAGTCCTTCTTTTGGCATATGCATGGAATCCCCCACCAAAAGTTGGAGAATCGAGGGAATTTCTTTGGGTTGATTCATGAAATCCTCAGTGAGTCTTGCATATAGATCCGGAATTTTGTAGTATGGAATATGCATGCTATGTGAAGCCCATCTGGACAGGTTGGTCTGGATTGGTGATGTTTATTTTGCGTGTTGGAGAAGACTCTGAGTATAAACAAGTAATATACGGGGTCTGCGGGGTATTGAAGTTGCATTCCAGGAAAATACCTTAGAAATCCACTGATGAAAACTAGTTGGATACCGCCGGGCGATAGTGAGTATCACAAATGGCGAGCTCTTGGTGAGCTATTTGTGTTGAATGCTATGGAAAGACTTGTATTTCTGGCACTACAGGATGCTGCAGGGTTTGGGTTGAGTTTAGGCGCAAAAAGAGAGCTTCTGTTGGTCCCGCCAAGTGATCATGATGAATGTTGGCACTAACTCCCTTTTTGATTGTGAAGCCTGTCTCTGGGAGACTGTGAGGCTAATCTGTGAGCCGCGAGCTCTTAAAGGCCAGTTTGTCGAACGGGTAAAGGGAAAGCTGACCCGCGTCGATTGACGATTTGAGCAACGGGAAAGGCTGAACTGTACTCATGTTATGTCTGACCGACTGGTAGACCGAGGTTTTTGGTCTCGTTGGAGTGCATAATGAGAGTCTTAGGCCTGCGCGCCATTAAGACTAGAATGCTCAAACTTGTCATTATGTCTGGGACCTCTGAACGGTGGTGGGACCCTAGTTTTCCGGTACACCGATAATGTGCCCTGAGTGCACGGAGTGTCGGGCCGTACGACCGACGTTTGTGATATATTGAACTGTGCGGGAGTGCATGTTTTTGTGATATATCTGCTTGTGAAAAAAATATGCATGTAGGGAAGGAATACCAATACCCCGAGAAAGGGGTAGGGTCGTTATAAATTGGTCAGCTAAATGCTGACCGTTGCCTTGTTTGCCACCCTCATGGTGGATTGTCTCTGTGTAGGTGTTGGAGAGCCGAGCGAGAAATAATGGGCTGAAGCCCTTGTTGCTATGCTGGCCCTCGAAGGCCGAATGAAAAAGTTTTACTGTTTTTATGTGTGGCTTGTGTTGGGTATTGTATCCACAATTACCTGGATTTGAGGAAGCCACCTGTCAAGCTAAGATGAATTCACAATGTATTTGATGAACTATTTTTTAGTTGTGCTTGCAGTTATTCCATGCTAAGTACACACCAATGTCAGGGTTCAGTGGGTCAATATACACGGGTCTGTGCAACGTAATCCCTCGTTGAGCAGATCAGTGTGTTGGCCTACGTGTACTCTCTCTATTGGGGTGTACTTAATTTCAAGTACAGGGTTATAATAAAGCAAGAGCAGACAAGGAGCAAGGATGGGCCAAAAACCAGCTCACGGGACGAAAGACGAAAATCGTCCAAGTGTAATTCGTCGAGAATCACTAGGTGATTCTCGCCGACTCGAGTGATTCTCTACGAGTCGTCGAGAATCACTAGTTGATTCTCGCCGGGTTGGGCCGGCTGTCTTGATACAGACAGGAAAATTATCCAAGGCAGAATCGTCGAGAATCATTATGATTCTCGCCGATTCGTCGAGAATGACCTTGCATTCTCGACGATTCGGTGAGAATCAAAAGTGATTCCCACCGATTCTCCCAGGCCTCTACAACCTGTGTTGCCAGAATTCACCAAGTAGAATTCGGCGAGAATCGTAGGTGATTCTCGCCGATCCGTTGAGAATCACCTACGATTCTCGCCGATTTTGACTTGGCAATTTTTCCAAATTCCTGGACCGGTCCCTGATACTTCCTGCGGCATTTTGAACCGGTCCTAGGACTTTGCTTGGGTGGGGCCCACAATGGTTATCTCTTGATCTACGGTATAAATACACTTGTATGAATGAACAGTAAAGGAGAGAAGATAGGCGATACAAAAACAGCGGCCGACAAACCCTAAAATTGCGGATCGTCTCCGCCTCCGCCGCCGCCGTCGATCATCGAAGCCGATCTCGATCTCCTCCAGATCCTCGGTGATAGAAGCTTAGGCTAGCATAGCGTCTCACGCGTCTAACCAGAGATCCCTTGTCTCTTGATTCGTTGATCGGGAAAATCCTTCCCCTTCCGAATCGATCGAGACGACCGATCCTAGTGTGACCGTTGGAAGACCTTGCTTCCTTTGCTACGAAGGTTGAATCAAGATAGCCCTGCAGCAGCTCTCCATCGCCGCTGCTTATTCCGAGAACCTTGCCGCCGCTCCAAGCCGCCGCCGGTTTCGGGAAGATTCAATCCAAGTGAGATCTAGGGTTGTGGACTCTTCGTTGACTTCAAGAACACGTCGTCGAACGAAGAGGGACACCTTAGTCTCCAAATGTCGTTTGTATTTCTTACAAGCTATTTTCAATTTCTTTGTAATGGACCGATTGGTCTCTAGTTGTAAGGGTTGGGTGCAACCCGGGTTGTGGGAGTGTTGACTCCTACGTGTGGAAGGGTTCCTTCCGTTAGTGCAAGGATTGGATTTCAATCCTGTTGGTGAAGTGACCGAGTCGTCCCTGGTTGGGAGATAGGTCGAAGGGGGAAAGTGGACGTACCCAAATTGGGGAACCACTATAAATTGCCTGTGTATTTTCTGTGCTTGGTTGTTCTGTTTTCTTGTGCAGGTAAAATCTTAATTCCGCAAATACGCTGCAAAGACACCTATTCCCCCCCCCCCCCATAGGTGAAGATAGTTGACACTAGGTGGACTTTCAAGTGGTATCAGAGGGAGGTTACTCAACAAAAAGGTTCACACCTTGAGTAGAATCCTGCCACCAGTGTCAAAAGCATGGAGCTGGATTATGGGATCTCTCCGCTAAGACTTCCCGTGTGCACAAAGGACTATTATCCTATCTGGAAGATGCGGGTATCCTTTTATTTGGAGGCCATCGACCCTCGTGCATCAATCATCTTGGAAGAGGGTCCATTCATTCCCATGAAGGCCTCCTGCTCTGGAAAGGATATGCAGATCCCCAAGGAGACTACTGAAATGTCTGAGATTGAATTCTCTCTATTCAACTTGGATAAAATGATTCGTAAAATCATCCTGGATGTCTGGACTGGACCTTCCCGGTCAAAACTTGAAAAGTGTAGGACGGCCAAGTCCTTGTGGCAAACTGTATCAGACCTCATGGAGGGATCAGAAAGAACAGGGACAAGTAGCCAGCAAGAGGATGAGGCATATATGGGGGTCAGCATTTCTGAAGAAGAAAGTGATGACCAATTTCACAGTATCAGGGCACCTGTGTCTTTATCAGAGACTGAGGAGGAAGTTGAGGAAGACTGCTCAGTTAAAGATGACTCAGCTGCCCCAGTCAGTTCTACCATTATCCCTGATCAGCTAAGTCAGGACCAGGTAACTTCGTCACCTTGCCCCTCTCTTCCTCAAGTTCCAGAAGACAGGAATAGTTTGGATGACCGCCCTTCAGAAAATCCTGATTCCTTGAAGAGAGCCCTTCAGCAAAGCAACCTACTTGTTGAGGAACAAGCTAAGGAGATTGCTCGGCTGAAGATCTTGTTGGTTCTCCAATTGGCATCCAACAAGGTTAAGGACTCCAAAATCTCAGATCTAGAGAGTAGTCTAGAGAATGAGAAGAGGATAGTATCCAACTTTTCCAAGGTTGATGCTATCAAGAGAAAGGAAGAAAATGGATGGATCTCCCGAATTATCAATTCATGGAGAAATGGGGAAACGGTATTCAGACCCCCACACCAGGAAGGAAGGGTACTCATCATGCCTACAGGTATGATCACAGGAACAACCGTGGTCACTGCAAGGGTGATCTGCCCTCATGTGGAGGCACCCAAAATGCAAGGGCTGTCATGGCCACCCAGAAGAGAATACCTCCGGCTTCCACCAAGCCCTTTGTATTCTCGGCCACAGCCCCTACTCGTCATGAATCTGCCAGCATCAGCTCACAATGCGCCTCTCACCTCCCTAGGACTCTGGAAAGGGGGGATAGAAATCATGTTGTTAGGACTCATGAGGTCCTTGGAAGGGGGCTGACTGAAAAGAAGGCACCACCTCCCAGGCCTCATGACGCCTGCCATATGCATTCTTTCCACCCTTCCAATAGTCACGATGGAAGAGACAATTCTGTGAGCATATCTGGCTCTATTCCGTTTAGACCTAGAACTATGACTACCTCTGTCATCCGTTTAGGTCACAAACGGCGATACAACATTCATGAGTGTTGGTGTTGTGGCAAAGTGGGTCATTTTGCCATAGATTGTTGGCACAACTATTCTGTATCAATGGCAAGGGGACTTCCACATCCTCGAGGCAATGTTAGTCTTCCCACCAGGATTCCTGAGGGAAGGCAGTCCAATTATTATGCTGACAGGAACCTAGGACCCAATACATATTGGGCTCCTAAGGTAAGGTAATATTCTTTGATGCAGGGTAGTCTAGACTTCCGTATCATGATGGGAGCTAGACAGAAGATGTTCCAAGATTGGTCTGGAACAAGTATCTGGAACGAAAGAAGTACTATCAACAATGGGATACTCCAATTGAACACCTGGTATGCTCTAATCAGAAGGGCTGAATGATGAATCTTACAATTCCAGGTATCATTGATCAGCCTAAATATTTGAGTCATATTATGTCGACATTTACATATATATATATATATATATATACATATACACATCTATGTGTGTTATTCTAAGGACAGATCAAAACTGTAAAAATAACCCTTAGATACATCATTAAAGGTGTGTCAGTAAATTCTCTGATAGATTCGAGAAGGCACATCAATAGGCATACATTACAAGCTGAAAATTAAAGCTGACACGTCATTAGGAGTCACTGAGAATGACAACTAACATCAAGAATATTGCGTTTATCAATCTCGACATAATCTATGAAATCTGCTAGCCAATGTTAGTAAGTTAGGAATCACAGAGTTGATGTGCCTCCTAAGCTGTGTGGTATGTTAAACCACACTTGGATTAAGAAATGATCCTTTCGAATTCTTTCCAACCCGTGACAAATACATGAAATTGATTTCTGCAATCCTCATCGAACCAAAGCTCTTATATAAACCCGGTTATAACGTACAATATAAATCTCGCCGACCCTGGTATCCCGCCGACCCTGATATAAATCCCGCCGACTTTTCATCTTCCAATTTACGCGTTCCTTCCGCCTATCCCGTCGACTTTTCACATTCCCGTTTCTCGCCGAAACACTGTCCAAGCTACGAAGGAATCCCTTCGATCCTCTCAGCGGACTCCTCCGTCGACCTCGTAGTGACCTAACGACCCTCCCAAAGACTCCCTCTCGCCGCCGGGGACACGCCCACGCTCAGCTTCGGATCGGCTCGCCGCAACTCTGATAAAGCATCGTAGTGCCGGAACACTCACTGCATCTCCTCACAAGGTAATCCCCTTCTTATCCCTAACCGTGACTTAAGCTTAGTATAGATTGTATCCTCAACCTCATAGTTTCGGAGATCCTTAGACTTGGAAATTGATATTCCCCTTCTTCCTAGTTTGCTATGGCCCCACGGACTACTGCAGGCCTGGTCACTGGATGCGAGCTAGTGAGAACCGGTTTCTCCCAGGCCTCAGACGAGTTCCGCAACATAATCATCATGCTCGAGGAAGCAGGACTGACATTCGTGCTGGAGCACCCATGCAAGATCTTGGATAAGGAGGTACTGGAGTTCTTTGCCACTGCCAAGCTCCGTCATGAAGACACCTCCATCAAAAGCAAGGTTGCTGGGAAGAAGATCAAACTATCCGCCAGGAAACTGATCCAATACCTGCGGCTATCCAGTTGTGGGGAAGAAGACTACCTGGAGGAAGAGGATAGAGCAAGGACACTTTCCTTCTGTGGACTGGCCCGGGGGATCCGGTGAATCAAAAGGAAAGATATGAACGAGGAGGGAAAGCTGCTGTCCGACATCGTTGGGAAGGTTCTAATCTGCAAACCTGGATCCCACGACCATATCTCAGGAGAAATGTTCAAGATTCTGGTGGCGATCGTCTGCCGGAAGCGGTTCAATTGGGGAGCCATGCTCTTTGAGAAAATTAAAGACACACTCCGAACCCCCAGCTTTGGCCGAATCATCAGTCTCTATCTGAATCAGCTTGACGGCGGTACATTCGACATGAGCAAAGGAGTGCCTCTGCACTATTTGAAAAGGATGGACGCAAGCATATTCGACCGGTGGGAGCGTCGAATAGGGCAAGTCGCCAGGGAAATAGACCACGAGGATGCATCTCCTGCCGAGGACACCAGTGCTCCTGCACAGTCTATGGCTGCCCCCAGTGAAGTTCCTGATGCACTGATTACAGGAACTGAGGGGGAGTTTGTTCTCTCTTCTGCAAACACCATATCAGATATTTCTCAAATAACAAAAGATGCTGTGGAATCTGTGCAAGCAGACAGTGAGGAGGAAGTGGCAGATGTGGAAGAGGAAGAAGACGGTGAGGAAGATATAAATTACCTGGGCGATGAGGTGGCTGATGAAGAGGAGGTGGATGCAGTAGAAGAAGACATGCATAATTCTGCAGATCAGGCTGAGCACATGGAGACTGAGGTGGAGGAAGAAGTAATTGAGCGGGAGAAAGTGGTGGACCCTCAGGAGGATGCTGCTGGTTCATCAGAGGAACAAGCTCCTGAGAGGTCGAATGCAGGAATACAGGGGGAGCCCTCTCAGCAACCCGTTGTCCCCCCTGTAGACTCTATTCTAGTGTCTAGCTCTCCCAGTACTTTTGCTGGGGAGCCCGACCAGGATCTGCCTGCAGCTCCTTCCCTCCAAGCAAACCTGGCAAATCTCACTGTTAATGTTGTCCAAGGGATACTGGATGAGCTCAAGAGTACGTTTAAGAAATCCCACAAAACGGTGCTAAAGAGACTGAAGGAATCTGAGGATCTCATGCTCAAGAACATAGTTCAGATCAACCATAAACTAGATGTGATGGAGAAGAAATTTGATGAAAAGTATACAGAGGCAGGCACAGCTGTATCTCTTCTCATGAAAGGACTGAAGAAGAATACTGACGACCTGGGCGTGGTCAATCATAATGCACATGTTGTGGCAAATAGCATACAGAAATTCGATGCCAACATGGTGCTCCTCAATAAAAATTAACAAGACCTACTGGCTGAGTTCTCTAAATCTCTGAAGCACATAGATGAGTCCCTGCACTCCTATGCAAACTCCATTGCAATCGAAGCCAAAAAGGGGGAGAAAGAATATACTGCCAAAATGGAAGGGCTTCAGCACATCATCATTGAAAACTTCGATCAGTCTAATGTATATGTATATGACAGTTGCCAGTGGTTGCTCAACCAGGCATTAGGCAATGATATACCTAATAATCCTGAGGTTAATCCTGATCATGAGACTACTGAGCACAATACTGTGGATGACGAAGGAGCAAGTGTAGAGGTTGTTCCGTTAAGCGAAGCTGAGTCGAAGAAAGCTGCTGAAAGGGCTGAACGAAGAACCTGGTTTGATCAAGATGCCTTAGCCAAAGCCAAAGGCAAAAGGCAAATCAAAGAAGGAACTTCAAAGGAAACACCAGCTGAAAAGAGGATCAGATTGACGGAGGAGGATGTGAGAAATGAAAAATGGAGTCCTGTATCAAAGAGTATCATCTTAGACACATTTTTGTTACAGCAGAAGGGGCACATAAATCGAAGTGAGGTATATAGCCAATACGAATGGGAGCGGCACAAAGAATTTGAAGCCAAACGCAACATATTCTTCAGAAATAACACAGTGGCAGATAAAGCCCCTCCTCCCAGATATCATCCTAAGCCTAAGGAATATTTCGAAAGACAGAGCAAGAAATTCCTGGCTCAGAAGCTTAAGGATGTTCTTGCTAAAGAAAAATAGGCTTAGGACCTTTTCGCCCCTCATTGCACATCTATGTTTTCATATTATCTTACGAACAAGTATTGTGGTTTTATATATATATATATGTGATGTCATGTTTTGACTCAAGTATTGTTATGTTTATTCTTGTTTTCTTAAAGTTTTAATCATTCTCTGGATGGTGGTATTCATCTTAGCTAGTAGGATTTTGGCTTCGTCAAATAGGGGGAGATTGTTGGGTATTGTATCCACAATTACCTGGATTTGAGGAAGCCACCTGTCAAGCTAAGATGAATTCACAATATATTTGATGAAATATTTTTTAGTTGTGCTTGCAGTTATTCCATGCTAAGTACACACCAATGTCAGGGTGCAGTGGGTCAATATACACGGGTCTGTGCAACATAATCCCTCGTTGAGCAGATCAGTGTGTTGGCCTACGTGTACTCTCTCTATTGGGGTGTACTTAATTTCAAGTACAGGGTTATAATAAAGCAAGAGCAGACAAGGAGCAAGGATGGGCCAAAGACCAGCTCACGGGACGAAAGACGAAAATCGTCCAAGTGTAATTCGTCGAGAATCACTAGGTGATTCTCGCCGACTCGTCGAGAATCACTAGTGATTCAATCACTAGTGATTCTCTACGAGTCGTCGAGAATCACTAGTTGATTCTCGCCGGGTTGGGCCGGCTGTCTTGATACAGACAGGAAAATTATCCAAGGCAGAATCGTCGAGAATCATTATGATTCTCGCCGATTCGTCGAGAATGACCTTGCATTCTCGACAATTCGGTGAGAATCAAAAGTGATTCCCACCGATTCTCCCAGGCCTCTACAACCTGTGTTGCCAGAATTCACCAAGTAGAATTTGGCGAGAATCGTAGGTGATTCTCGCCGATCCGTCGAGAATCACCTACGATTCTCGCCGATTTTGACTTGGCAATTTTTCCAAATTCCTGGACCGGTCCCTGATACTTCCTGCGGCATTTTGAACCGGTCCTAGGTCTTTGCTTGGGTGGGGCCCACAACGGTTATCTCTTGATCTACGGTATAAATACACTTGTATGAATGAACAGTAAAGGAGAGAAGATAGGAGATACAAAAACAGCGGCCGACAAACCCTAAAATCGCGGATCATCTCCGCCTCCGCCGCCGCCGTCGATCATCGAAGCCGATCTCGATCTCCTCCAGATCCTCGGTGATAGAAGCTTAGGCTAGCATAGCGTCTCACGCGTCTAACCAGAGATCCCTTGTCTCTTGATTCGTTGATCGGGAAAATCCTTCCCCTTCCGAATCGATCGAGACGACCGATCCTAGTGTGACCGTTGGAAGACCTTGCTTCCTTTGCTACGAAGGTTGAATCAAGATAGCCCTGCAGCAGCTCTCCGTCGCCGCCGCTTATTCCGAGAACCTTGCCGCCGCTCCAAGCCGCCGCCGGTTTCGAGAAGATTCAATCCAAGTGAGATCTAGGGTTGTGGACTCTTCGTTGACTTCAAGAACACGTCGTCGAACGAAGAGGGACACCTTAGTCTCCAAACGTCATTTGTATTTCTTACAAGCTATTTTCAATTTCTTTGTAACGGACCGATTGGTCTCTAGTTGTAAGGGTTGGGTGCAACCCGGGTTGTGGGAGTGTTGACTCCTACGTGTGGAAGGGTTCCTTCCGTTAGTGCAAGGATTGGATTTCAATCCTGTTGGTGAAGTGACCGAGTTGTCCCTGGTTGGGAGATAGGTCGAAGGGGGAAAGTGGACGTACCCAAATTGGGGAACCACTATAAATTGCCTGTGTATTTTCTGTGCTTGGTTGTTCTATTTTCTTGTGCAGGTAAAATCTTAATTCCGCAAATACGCTGCAAAGACACCTATTCCCCCCCCCCCCATAGGTGAAGATAGTTGACACTAGGTGGACTTTCAGCTTGCCTGCATGTCGATGTTTATAATCCACACCTGTGAAGTTTAATGTTGGTGTTTAGAGACCGGGCGGTCTGCCGATCTGGCTCTGGCGGCTTGGAGACCGGGCGGTCTGGCGGTCTGGCTCAGACGGCTTGGAGTCCTGGCGGTCTAGCGGTTTGGCACATGCGTCTTGGTGGCTCGGCTTGTCTTGAGGTCTCTCCAGCGATTTGTTGATGTTGCCGGGCGGTTTGCCTTACCGCGTGGCTTGTGCGGTCTAGTTTGTTTATAGTCGCTTGTTAATAGTCCCACATTGCTTATTTGTATTCTCCCTTCTCTCTTCCATTCTATAAAAGGGAGGATATACCTTTGTAATAGATATCTTTTTGGCATAATAAAATTTCAGTTATACCAAGTTCCGGCTTGTTTTCTAGTCGTTTGTTCGCTACTTTCACATGGTATCAGAGGACTCGATCTTTTCCTCCTGATTCTGTGCGCCCTCCCTGTCCGCACGGCTTGCTTTACCTGCTTGCGCCCTATCCGCGCGGTCTCTTTCTCTCCTTGTCGCTTCCCTCTGTGTGCACGACCTCTTTGTTCCTGTGCTTAGTCGCCGCATTCTGTTCGCCGCGACCTATTGCCCTGTGCCTTGTTTTGCCTGTTGCTTCTGTTCGAGCAGACTGTTTTCTAGTCGCTCGACTTCTATCCCTCTGCTTAATTCTGTGGCTTGGTCGTGGCTTCTCTGGCCGCTGGTGTCTGACATCGTGACCGCTGTAGATCTTCTTCTTCCTATCCGCACGGCTTGTTTCCTAACCGCGCGGCCTCTCTTCTCTTTCTAGTTCTATTCGCGACCTATTTTCGCGGTTTATCTGCCTCTGTTTTTCCGTGATCTCCTTTGATTCGCGCGACTCCTCCTCTGTTCGTGTGGCCTTCTCTCTAACCGCACGACCTTCTCCCTGCTTTGATCTGCTTCTTGGTTGTGTCCTTTGCGGTTTCCTTTTTTTCTACAGCGGTCTTCTGGTTCTCACGAACTTCTCTGTATTCGTGCTGTGTTCGCTGATTGTCTGTTCGCGCGACCTGTTTCTCTGTTCGCGCGGCATGTTTCTCAGTTCTCTCGCATTCCTTTTTAGTTCGCGCGGCCAGTCTCTCTATTCGCGCGACCTTTTTCTACTCCTATGGCTCTCTTCGATATCTCTACTTTCTCCTCTTCTTCGAAGCCTTCGGCCTCGGTGGTCACGTCTTCTGGTAGTGCCCACTTCGTTACTCAAGGAAAATGACTGATCGACTCAGGTGCTACCAATCATATGACGGGCTCTCCCCAGTTTTTTTCTCTCCTGGAAACACATGATCGGTTGCCCCCGGTTATTCTCGCTGATGGATCTCCATCCCCGGTCTATGGGACGGGAGTGGTTCAAGTCACTCCGTCTCTTCAATTGGCGAATACTCTCTACGTGCACAAATTCTCGTGCAACTTAATATCTATTACCTCTATATGCAAGCAGTTACGGTGTTCTGTCACATTTACTTCTACTTCTTATTCTTTTCATGATCCGGACTCCCAGCGGACGATTGCTACTAGGACTGAGAGTGGCGGCCTATTCTTCCTCAACAACGTTTCCGCTCTATGCGCCTTCTCCTCCACCTCAACAGATCTACTCCAATGGCATCTTCGTCTTGGTCGTGCTCCTCCGCGTCTTCTTCGTCAGCTTCCGCCCCATCTTCCTCCACAAAGTCCTCCCCTCAATTGTGAGGCCTGTCAGCTTGGCAAGCATCACCGCTCCTCCATCCCACCAAAGCAAGTTCGTGGATCTTCCCGACCGTTTGATCTCATCCACTATGATGTTTGGGGTCCTTCTCCTACCCTTACCGTTGGTCGGGGAAGTTCATATATTGTCACGTTTATTGATGTTTCTCTCGTTGTCGTGGGTGTATCTTTTAAAAGATCGCTCCGAATTATTCTCTGTATGGACATCTTTCTATCTCATGATCAAAACTCAGTTTGATGTTTCTATTAAAGTATTTCGATCTGATAACGCCCAAAAATATCTCAGTCATGCTTTTTCGTCCTTCTGTATACAACATGGGATTATTCATCAAACTAGCTGTGTCTATACTTCACAGCAAAATGGTGTGGCGGAGCGCGAAAACTGTCACCTCCTTGATTTCGCTCGCACTCTGATGACACAGATGCAGGTTCCTCGTGCCTATTGGGGCTATGTCGTGCTCATCTCCTGTTTCCTCATCAATCGCATTTCATCCACCATTCTCCATGGTCAAACCCCATTCTCCATTCTCCATCTTGGCAAGGAACCCTTCCCCCTTCCTCTACGTATATTTGGATGTACGGCCTTCGTACATGCTCCCTCCGTTACCCGCGATAAACTCTCCCCTCGTGCCACCAAATGTGTCTTTTTGGGTTACTCTACAAATCAGAAAGGTTATTGTTGTTTTGATCCCATTCTTCGCAAACAGTTTGTCTCCGCGGACGTAACCTTCTTTGAAAACGCATCATATTTCTCTCGTGACTCCGCACCTCTTCCTGATGTTCCATCTTCTCCTACTGAGCCTTCCCCTCCTACTGAGCTTTCTCCTCCTACTCTCCTCTCTGTCCCGTCTACCCCTGCCGAAATATCTCCTCCTTCATTATGTCCACCATCTCCTGTTCCTCCTTCTTCGTCGTCGTTGCTCTCCACTCCCGGGCCAGCTCTCTCCGCCACGGACGCTCTAGATACTGAGGAACCCGCTGATCTGGATCTTCCCATTGCTCTTCACAAAGAGGTGCGGGTGTGTACCCAACACTCTCTTGTTGCTGTTGTTTCCTATGATCGTCTTACTCCTTCTCGCGGGACTTTTGCGTTGGCTATCTCTGCCGCCTCTACTCCCCGCAACTACCACGAAGCTCTTACCATTCCTCATTGGAAGGCTGCCATGGATGAGGAATTTGCCACCCTAACTGAGC
Source organism: Platanthera zijinensis (assembly GCA_039513925.1). NCBI lineage: Eukaryota > Viridiplantae > Streptophyta > Magnoliopsida > Asparagales > Orchidaceae > Platanthera > Platanthera zijinensis. Next base: position 30,505,021 of record CM077090.1, read on the forward strand.
GCGGTACATGGACCCTCGTTCCTCCTCTAGTGGGCACAGATGTTGTTGGTTGTCGTTGAGTCTTTGTTGTGAAGTTCAGACCAGATGGCAATGTGGATCGTTACAAGGCATGCCTTGTCGCCAAAGGCTTCACGCAAACTTATGGCGTTGATTATTTTGATACCTTCTCTCTTGTTGTTCGTCTCAGCACTATTCGGGTTCTTCTTTCCGTGGCAGTAACCAGGGATTGGCCCATTTCCCAACTAGATGTCAAGAATGTCTTTCTCTATGGAGATCTTCAGGAGGATGTTTACATGGAGCAACCTCCTGGGCATGTTGCTCATGGGGAGATACGGGTATGCAGGTTGAAGAAGGCCATCTATGGCCTAAAGCAAAGCCCTCAGGCTTGGTTTGATAAGTTTAGCAGCATTGTGGCAGCTGTGGGTTTTATAAGAAGTTCTGCTGATCACTCGTTATTTGTTCGCAAAATCTCTCTGGGTCTGGTGGTTCTTGCCATATATGTGGATGATATATTTCTCACTGGAAATGACCAGGTTGGGGTTGCCTTGACAAAGAAACATCTCAGTCAACATCTGGTCACAAAGGATATGGGCTCCCCAAAATACTTTTTGGGGATAGAAATATCTCGGAAGTCCAATTCATTAGTTCTCTCCCAGCGTAAGCATGCTCTTGATCTTCTAAAAGAGACGGGGTTGACTGGAGCTAAACCTACCCGATTCCCCATGGCCACTAGAGAAGATAAAACCTGGACAGATGACTCACCTCTTCTATCAGATGCTACGAGATACCAGCACCTGGTCGGCAAACTCATTTATCTCACGGTAACCAGACCTGACATCTCCTACGTTGTAGGAAAGGTTAGCAAGTTCATGCAAGCTCCTAGGGAGTGTCATCTGCAATCTGCCCTAAGGATACTAGAGTATATAAAACTGGCGCCAGGTAAAGGGTTACTATTTCAGAAGAATGGTCATTTAAAGGTAGAAGCATACTCAGATTCTAGCTATGCTGACGACAAAGGAGATCGCAAGTCCACATCGGGCTTTTGCACTTTTGTGGGAGGAAACCTTGTGAGCTGGAAGAGAAAGAAACAGTCTGTTGTCTCCAGGTCTAGTGCAGAAGCGGAATATCAAAGTATGGCGTCGACCACATGTGAGTTAAAGTGGTTACGGGCTCTCATGTTTGACTTAGGAGAGGTTTATAACTGTCCTCTACCTATGTTCTGTGACAACAAGGCCGCAATATATATCTCAAAAAATCCCGTTTTTCATGAGAGGACAAAGCACATTAAAGTCGACTGCCATTTTGTTCGGGAAGAAGTTTTGAAGAAACAGATCTATACTCCGTTCGTTACCTCCGACAACGAGTTAGCAGATATCTTCACCAAACCTGTGTCTGGTTCCCTTTTTCACATTTGCAACAAGCTGGGCATGGTTGATATATATGCTCCAGCTTGAGGGGGAGTGTTGGTGTTTAGAGACCGGGCGGTCTGTCGGTCTGGCTCTGGCGGCTTGGAGACTGGGCGGTCTCGCAGTCTGGCTCTGGCGGCTTGGAGTCCTAGCGGTCTAGCGGTTTGGCGCAGGCGTCTTGGTGGCTCGGCTTGTCTTTAGGTCTCTCCAGCGGTTTGTTGATGTTGCCGGGCGATTTGCCTAACTGCGCGGCTTGTGCTGTCTAGTTTGTTTATAGTCGCTTGTTAATAGTCTCACATTACTTATTTGTATTCTCCCTTCTCTCCTCCATTCTATAAAAGGGAGGTTATACCGTTGTAATAGATATCTTTTTGGCATAATAAAATTTAAGTTATACCAAGTTCCGGCTTGTTTTCTAGTCGTTTGTTCGCTACTTTCACATTTAACTGTAAGGCCTTAAGTTCAAACACTTTTGTGTATTTTTGTATACATTCCTGTGATATATATAAATGTGGTTGTTTATATATAGTGGACATTCATGATTGTTGAGTTCAGTATAACCCTAAAGCTTCTGCTAGAATGCTCTGAGTTAGGATGCGTGTACTGATTTTGATATTTATAAGTAATTTCGATGACTGTCTGCGGAATATGGCGTGGGGCCCCGGCCGGACCCTCTGTTATATTTCATGTGACGGATGGAGGTGTTATACATAACACTTGTATCCTTTCTGTGTTGGACAATAACCCAGAAAGATACATTTGATTGAGCGAGGAGACAGCTTTTCACGACCAGAAGAAGGAGAGTGAACAAACGTTGTGCACCCAAAGACACGAGGAGATAAAGGAAAAGGATTCGCATCAGGATGCATGATAGAAAATGGAGTCTCCCATCCAAAACTGACGACGGAACTCGATTAATGAGAAAACACGAGAGAAGAACAACATGACCCTTATAAGACTTAGAAACATGCATATGAGTGAAAAAACTACGAGCCACGTCAAGAAGATGGCGATTCTTCCGTTCAGTAACGTCATTCTATTGCGACGTGTAAGGACAAGTAGTCTGATGAACAATTTCATGATCTATACAAAACGATTTAAATTGATGACTAAGATACTTTTTAGCATTATCAAATCAAAGAATTTTAATATGAGTATCAAACTATGTACGAATTTCATTATAAAACGCAGTGAAAATAGAAAAAATTTCAGAGCGTTCGTGGAGCAAATACAATCACGTACAACGAGAAAAATCATCAATAAAAGTCACAAAATATAAACTACCCCTACCAACAGTCGGAGTAGTAGCAGGGCCCCATATATCTGAATGTACAATTTCAGAAGGATGAGAAGAACTACGTCCATTCTTAGCAGGAAAAGTAGACCTGTGATATTTGCTAAATTGACAAGCCTCACAATGAAGATAAGAGTATCCCTGAGGTAAATCTGGCAGAAGTTGATAAAGAATCCGATAAGGAGGATGTCCAAGCCGAAGATGCCACTGAAGCAAAGGAGAGGATACAGAAAAAGCAGAAGAAGTATCAAGATAGAACAAGCCGTCGCTTTCCGTCCTAGTAGCAATCGTCTCCTTAGATTGAGGAACCTAAAAAGCACAAGTAGAAGCAGTAAAAATAGCTTCATAGTGCAACTGTTTGCAAAGGGCAGTAACAGAAAGAATATTGCACGGAAAGTTCGGGACATAGAGAGTGTCTAGAAGCTGAAGAGAATGAGTAACATGCACTGTGCTAGACCCATGAACCGGGGACGGAGAAACATCATCAATAAGAACCGTAGGTAACTGGTTACTTTTTTCAAGAGAAGAGAAAAGCCAAGAATTCTCGGTCATATGATTAGTAGCGCCAGAATCAATGAGACACCTACCTGTAGTAGCTAATTGAGCAGCACCAGAAGTAGCAAGAGAAGAAGTAGACTTCTTGGCGGAACTAGTAGAAGTAGGACGGAGGTGAGGAAGTTTGACCCAACAACGATCAACCAAGTGGCCAACTTTGCCACAATGAGAGCAAAGGAACTTAAAATAACCACGGCCTCCAGTACGGCCACCTTGACCACCAGAGTTATCATGACGTACAGGATGAGCAACAATATCAGGAGAAGGAGAGGAAAACAAAGGACGCTGAAGCAAAGTTATAACAGCAGAAATGCAAGCAATAGTAGCATTCAGAGTCGGAGTATTCGCCTCTCCTAGAATCTGTTGACGAATCATGTCATACGAGTCAGGAAGACGAAGCAAATAACAAACGACAAGAAGCTCCTGAAAATGCTTTTGTTGCTCAGCAAGATCACCAGAAAATGAATGATGTTGAAGAAGTTCAGCCCCAAGACTCTGGACCTCCTGATAAGCAGCAGCAGGAGTCATAACCGGGCCAACAAAGAGATCCGCATATAAAGTATAGATGCGCGAAGTCTGACCCCCCTTGGAATATTAAGCAGCAAGATGATTCCACGCAGCTTTGACTGTTTGGTCATGTCTAAAGATAGGAAGACACTCATCAGACAAACTGTTGGCTAACCAAGTGCGAACCAAGGCATCGACAGCATCCCAATCATCATAAGTGGCTGAGCCAACAAAAGGGGGATCATCGGTCAAATGAGACCGCTTACACTGAGAGCGTAAAGGGGAATTAAAAGATATACTCCAGTCCGGGTAATTTGGACCAGTAAGCTTGGATGAAGTACCCAAACTACCAGATGGAGAAGCAGAAGTAGAAGAAAGAGAGAGAGGAGCAGAGAAAGTAGCAGAAGAAGACGGAGTATCCATGTAGAAAAACATCAAGCCACACGGTTAACCAAACAAACCGCACAAACAAATAACTTGAACAAATCGCGCGAATAAGAGGAGAGACTGCACAGTCTTGGTTTCAACACACCAGCAGCAGGAAAGAAGTCGCGACCAAAATGTGGAACCCGAAACAGAAAAGAGAAACTGCGCAAACAGACAAGCGCGCATGAAACAAGTCGCAATCAAAGAGACCAGCAAGACAGGGAGGAAAGAAACTGAAAGAAGCTAAGAGCAAGGGAGGGAAGTCGGAGAAGAGGCCGCGCGGTTACAAAAAACAAACCACTATCAAAATGGAGCAAATGATCGGTTTCCCTCTGATAACAAGTAAAAAATGAGCAAAAAAACGGACAAGTGGTAAATAAACCGCAAATTTTATTGCTCTAAAAAGGTAATCATTACACAGGTATGCCCCCTTATTTATAGAAAATGGGGAAGATGAGATAATACAACAACCAATGGGGGACTAAATACAAGTCGAGCGGCCTGTGCGGTTTGACATGGTCAAACCGCACACTATACAAAGAACTACTATACACCTGACGGCTACTAAGGAAAACCGCCACAAAGCTATGGAAGACCGCCAGACCAGGCAACCAGACCAGGCCGCCAGATCATCAGTCAAATGAGAGTGTATTCTCGAGGTGGCTGGTCCCTCTAAAAGTCACGTCGTCGCTGGCCATTTCGGTTCTCTTCCAGAAATCTTCCTTCCTAGATTTTTGAGGAGCGTTCTCTGTCCCTCTTATGTTTCTAGTCTCCATCGAACTGCTGATAATGTGCTTCAATAGCTTCATCTGATGCTATCTGCAATTCCATGCGGTGTACAAGGTCTGGGTAACTAGGGACAGTTTCTCTCATTAGTACTGAGTAGAAATCACTGGGGCGAAGCCCTCCAAGAAATACTCCCTTTAGGAGGTCTTGGTCTACTCCTGGAATCTGGCGGGCTTCTGCAGTAAACCAGCGTAAAAACTCCTTCAAAGATTCTCCTTCGTTTTGTCGAATCCCCGAAAAATGTGAAGGGTCTTGGACGATTCTTCGGTTGGCGATGAACTGGTCAGCGAATTGTCTCGTTAATCTGTAAAGTTCATAATAGTTTCCTCCCTCAGCGAGTGGAACCAGGTCCGAGCTTGACCTTTAAGAGTGGCTGGGAAGACTTGACAGAGTAGCTGGTCAGGTGCATTATAGATCCTCATAATCGTAGTAAAGTGGTTGATGTATTCTAATGAGTCGTCTGTCTCGTCGAAGGTTTCGATATTAGGTAGTTTAAAGTCATGTGGGATTAGATGAGCCAAAACCGGGGGTACAAGTGGGGAGCCCTGGTAAAGTGGTCGACGGGGCTGAATATCTCGTCGGCCAACCTGCCTACATTCCTCGGCGATCACTTCCTGTATCTCTTCCCGAGTGAATCTTTCGCGTGGCGGTAAGCGGGGTTCTTCTTCTAAGATTTGGTCATGATGACCGGCTCCGACTGCTCTGAGGATTGGGTGAGTGGAACTAGCGACGTCGGAGAATTCTTCTAACGCCTCTCTTCGCGGAGCTTCTATTGGTATGTCATGGCTTAATGGAGGCAGGGGATTGGCCGGTGCAGGCGACTGAGCCGGAGGCGCTCCCATATTCCTGAGGAGAGTGAGCATCTCGGTTTCTTGCTCCTCCATCTGTCGAACTCGTCCCTCCAATGTTGTTACTGAGGCGAGAATATTTTATGCTTCGAGGCGCACGTCTACAAGTAAATGTGAGTGGGCTGGCTCAGTGCGCCCTCCTGGGACAGATGGTTTAGCTGTTCGGGCGCTTCTCTTCGCCATTGAAGCTGTTCCTTGGAAACTGTTGGGTTGAAAGCTCTATCTTGAGTACCGTTGTGTTGAGGGTTCAAACTTCTAAGGATGTTGGGAACTCGTTTCCCACAGACGGCGTCAAACTGTTGTGGTCTAACTCAACGTCCCGGTCGGATCGCAATAACCTGGACCGTCTTAGCTCTCGTAACGGTCGAGCACGCACACAGTCAATAGAGTAGGTCGATTGTACACAAGCAGTTTTAACGTGAAAAAACCCCTCAACTAAGTAAAAAACCACGTGACTGAATCTGTGTAGGTCAAAGTCCACAATTCTCTGGTTATTACAGCTTGTTTGTGAAGTCAAGGGTGACAGGTCACCTCTCATTACATCTTTGGGGGTGAGAGAACACTTAGTACTTGGCGGACGACAGGTCGTCGTGCCGAGGGTTGTTACAAATTGTGATTCGCGCTGGTGGTCTTCGAATAGCGGCTTGCTGATTCTGGATGTGGAGTAGAGCACCTGTACTTACGGTTGCAGGGGCCACTTGGGACTTGGGAGATTTGTCTTCGTCAGGTGGCTTTGACTTGACTCGCTTGTAGCTCGGGTGCGGCTCGTAGGAGGAATTCGGCAGAGCTTCGACCTGAGGAAGAAGAAGACTCGGGGGAAAAAGGTAAGAAATGAGGAGGTCTGGGGCTCCATTTACAGGCTTCGGGTAGTGGTTGTGGTGGTTACGCGGCTATCCGCACACCATAACCACCATCATGATTACTTTTGGTATAGTGCGAATTTCGCTATTTGGAGACCATTTACATAAATTACAAAATATTAATTAAATCTCCCCCCCCCCCCCCCACTAACCTGGTGGTTAGTGGGTGGTTACGCATGGATCGGACGGCCGGGAGCGTCCCCCATCGATCGGACGACGGGAGCGCGACTCCACGGGCGGTCGACGAACTCGCCGCCAAATTCGCCGGCGAGGGGAGGACGGTCGACGACGGTCGGGGAGGGTCCCCCGGCCGCTCCCGCGCGCCGACGTCCGAGGGAGGGGGTCACTTGGGCGACCACCCTCTGGGCCGCGCCGGCAGTCGAGGGAGGGGGCGGCCGCACTGGGGGGGGTGGGGGGCGGCGACCGAGGGGGGGGCCGGGCGGCCCGGGCGGCCGAGGAAGGGGGCGACCCGGGCGGCCGTCCCCCTTGGCCGCGCCAGCGGCTGAGCGTTGGGGGAGGCCCGAGCGGCCGCCCCCTTGGCCGCGCCGGTGGCCGAGGGAGGCGCAGCCCGGGCGCCTGCTTCCTCGGCCGCGGTCGGGGCCGACATGGCGAGAGAGGGCGGGCGGCCGGCATCCGGGGAGTGGGTCGTCCGCCCGCAGCCGGCGAGGTGGTTCTCGCGGTGGTTTGCCCATTACGCGTAGGGGGATCGGTGCGCGGGGGATCGGACGTGGTGATCGTGCACGCGGTCAATCCCATGATCCCACCTCTTTTGAGGTGGAGATCATGAGTGTGTGGTTATGTGCACACCCAATCTTTATAAAATGAGGGTCATCCCTAACAAATATATATTGCTATTATTCACGAACAATTGAGAAATCGAGACAATTGAGACAATATCATTCGAAATCATATTCAAATAACGCCCGAATCCCAATTTGAAATTGAATTCAAAAAAATACTAATCTTGATCAAATCTCCGCAAATCAATTCCCAAATTATTCACGAACTATTTCGCTTAAAAACAGGCCTGCTCACACCGGATTCCGCTCTCCCAAACAGCTCTTAGGCATCCCCAGAGCAAAACCTTATCGTTCCACGAGAGCCCCGCCCCACCCACAGCTTGGAATGTGCCATTCTTCAATGGATGTAATGACTGAAAGAGTAATGTGGGGACAGCGCCGTATATTTCTTCTGCACCAGTTTTACAGGTTCACAGTGATTTAACTTTACAACCTTATGTCTTCAGCACTTTCTGCTTTACAGGTTTTCCAGAGCGGTTATAGGAGACACGGTGGGTCACTGCAGGCTGCTGATAGGGAAAGAAAACATGACACTCAAAGCAACATTAATTTCTTCCCCGGTGTTATTCGGCCTGGAATGCGGACGTGTTTTGGAATATTTCGGGGCGTTAAAATGCTTGTGAATGAATCAGGAATGTCCAAAAATGACACGTTTGTTTTTTGCTCTGATGAATTTGGACAAAAACGCCACCGCCATAGAATGTATGTTTGGCATGACAACGGTTATAAACGCAATCAAAAAGAAAATTAGCTTTGAACATAAAAGTGGATAAAATTTCTTTGATAAGATGAGACGTTGTTCATAACTACGAAATAAGTGCAGGTAAATGCAAATTTTAAGAATAGATAGAACTACGAAATAAGTCCCTCAATTTTGATGATTTTTCTGAAATGAGTACTTCGTATTTGTGTACGGTTTTAGTCTCTTAATTTTTGTAAGTCTTGTCGAGTGTTCAAAAATAGTGAGAATATTTGTGCTCTCAACGCACCAAAAGTTTGGTGAGTGGACTTTTTGTCTTTGTAAAATTACAGTTATAACGTAATTTATAATTGTAATGGACTATATTCTTACACTTATTTTGACGCAAAAATACAGTTATAAAATAGTTAAAAACACACATTCTTTGCAAATGTATTTTTACACATCTTATTTTAAAACATATACACATAAAAATTTAAATTGATCATAAAAAATACATTGATTAATATTTCATTAATTAATTCATAAAAATAAAAAAAAAACATTAACAAATAAATTCATTTTTGTAAGAAAACTTTATCCTCAATTCACCGAGTAATAATTATTACGTACTCCTAGCATTTCATAAATTGGGAGCGAGTGAAATACAGTTTTTTTTATTTTTTGATTAAACGATTGCTAAAAATCAAAGGAAAAACAAGAAAAAATCAATGCAATGCACAGTTTACAAAGCTGCATTGAACGGCTCCTACGCTACCCGCGCTCCTTCCTCTGAAAGCGCGTAGCCCAGGAAAAAAATATTACAATTCATCATGCTCCATATTCCTCCATCACACCAAATCTTCTTCCCCAAAAATAAGACTTTATATTAATGATTTTTTGAGAGTTGAGAGATTTAAAATCACCCAAACTATTATGGCTCCGTTTGGCACGGTCGTGTCGGTCGTAAACGCAGAGCAATAATTCTGTGCGTACAATGCATATGAAGGATCTTGCGGGACTGCATTTTTAGTGGGAAATATAACTACAATGTAAAATACAGTTGCAAATGGACTGTATTTTCAGTTGCAAAATACAGTTTGTCTTTTTATAAGTATATTTTCGATTCAAAATATCTACATATGACTACTTAAAATGACTATAAAAATGCATTGATGTATATTCCATAATTTATTTTACGAAAACAAAAATAAAAATGAAAAAAAATTGAATTTACACATGATTCTCAAAATACGATGAAAGTATAAAAAAATTGGCCCTCGGACACATGGTTTAAACAATAATTTGTTAAGGATCACCTGACAAACATCATCTGTTTGAACATAAAAGTGGCTGAAGTTCCTTAGGTGGTCGTTAACGAATGGCAATTTAATCTCATGTTCATGACCGCTACCACTATGCCAAACGGAGCCTATATCATTGAAGGCAACACACATCCCTTGCTTTTTCCACGGTTTTCGCTCGAGACGCAGCCCGTTGAGGGCAATTTCGGAATGCGAAAACTGCGAGGGACGTGCCAACACGAGCTACTGTATATTGAAGCTCCATGTTTCCTTACATATATTAATACACCATGGATGCTAGTAGTGTTGAGTTATAACAGAAAATTAAAGTAAACTCCTGAAATTTCTTGGAGCTTTTCAGAGATCAGATGCCGTTTATTTTTCATTCAATGATGCTGGGTTTGTATTTGTTAGTGGAGGAAGTTGAACAGAATCTCGATTGTGGGTCATGTTGTTAATAACTAAGATTTGTTAAAAATAATATAATTTTGTTAATTACCATCGTTGATTTCGACTAAATTTAGGTTTCGTTTAGCACGGTGATGGCAGTCATGATCATGAGAGTTAAATTGTCGTTTGTTAATACTTACCTAAGGAATTTCATTCACTTTTATGTTCAAATGAATGATATTTATTTGGTGATCCTTAACGAATGACGATTTAACCTATCCATTTACGACTGCCACCATCGTGCCAAACGTAGCCTTAGATAATTTAATTCTCGTCCGGTTCTGACGAGAGGAGTATTTTCCGTCATAGCCATGTAGATTTGAAAAATCAATTAATTTTCATGGATTCATGTATGCTTTCGCTTTTGCCTCCCTTTATTATTCCACTAGAATGAACATGCATTTCATATGAATTGAGCATAATCTCTGTCACAGGCAAGGGCATGCGAAATTAGGATTTTTGCTTAATCCTAACACATATAATTATAAATTAAATATAATTGATAAAAATATTTCAAAAAAAAATTTGCTCCAACAATAACTTGTTTATATGAAATTATAATGAAGTCAAAATTAAAAACTCTCAAGCAAATCATAAATAAATAAAAAATCAAATATGCAAAGTTACATAAAATATAATACATTGGATGTGGAAAACAGCAAAATAGAATAATTGTTCTATGGGACATTAAGGCTCCGTTTGGCATAGTGGTCATGACGGTTGTAAACGCATGGGATAAATCGTCATTCGTTAAGGTTCACCTAACAAACATTGTCCGTTTGAAAATAAAAATAGATAAAATTTCTTAGGTGAACGTTGACGAATGACAATTTAACCCATGACCGCCGCCACCATGCAAAACGAAGCCTAATACAGTCGACGAGATCTTGTTCAGAAATGAATTCAATCAGATTTTCAGGTGGCCCAGCTGGTGGAGGAGGCTCGTAGGAGGATTTTTAGGGCTCCGATCTGAGGAAGTAGAAGACTAAGAGAAAGAAAAGTTAGAAATGAAGGGGGTCAAAATTTTAGAGTAAACGCTAGCGCTACGAATCCAACGGCGAAGTTGAAATCAAAGTTTGACGAGGCATTCTCGAGTTAAGATTTTTCAAAGTTTACGACATTAATAATTTTTTAAATCTTTGGAAATTCATCGGGCTTCCAATATAGCTCGGATCCCAACAAAACTTTACAGACATACTTAAAATTAATTAACTTAGTTTTCTCAAGTCAAAGATCTGAATTCCGACAAGATCGAAATTTGGTCTACTTGATCAAACGGATGTGAAAACGCACTAATGACGGCGCACCGTTAACTCCGCGTTAACGTAACACTCTTACGTCATTATTATGCCAATAAGAAGATCAAAATTAATTATCGAAAATTCGGGGGCGTTACAAAAACTATTTATGATAATTTGGATAAAGTTAGAATATTCAAGGACCAATTTTAATGTTTTAAAATCTTAGGGACCTCTTTCAAATATCTCACAAATTTTAGGGACATATTTAGATATTTTGTTAAAATTTCACAAGGTGATCAAGGTGATAGCTCTGATACCAAGTAAAACTTTCAAAGCTATCAAGATGACACATTGATGAAGCGGAAAACGGAAATCAGGCGCAAGAACACTCCAACCACAACCAAGCTCAATAAATCAGATGCAAGGAAAGTAACAAGCAGATCATGTATTAATAATCTTCTTTATAGCAAGAGGTATACATGACGAGACATGATTTTGCCAAGTACAAACAAGGAAGCAGAGAACAACAGAAAAACAGAAGCCGAGGGGATAGAGGCCGAGACCGCCGCTCTTGCCGAACTGAACAACAAAGTCCGCTGAGACAGCGAGGTCGCGCGGACTACCCGTTATTCAAGCTGAAGAAGAGCTGTCCGCAAACTACAAGCCGCCTGACTGCTGAGGTCGCCTAGCCGCCAGTAAGACCACGAACAAGCCGCTGCCGAACTGAAGAACAGATTGCCCAGACCGCCCAGACCGACGGACAAGTTATTGAACTGGAATTGCTGAAGGAGAGAGGACCGGCTGGCCGCAACTACGACCTGCTGCTAACCGCTGATTGTAAACTGCAAGCTTCAATGATCCCTGACCGCAGTCAGCACCAAAGTCCTGGCTTCTCAGTGCTAGCCGCACAACCTGCAAACAACAAACCGGTTATCCTTCTCAAACCGCGCAGACAGAAAATCCGAGCCCGCGGCAATTAACCCAAGTCCAACTTACTGTTCATTCAGTTAAATATGTTGTCACAGGAGGTCCTATTTATAGGCACGGAGAGAAGTGTGGTCACCGCCCTAGTGGATAGAAACATCACCCCAGCTCGCAGCTAGCACCAAGCAGTCCGCATGGACAAGGCCGGACACTGCACCAGTCCATAATAAGCAACGTCCACGACCAAAGGCACAAGCCGTCCGGTCAACCAGCGGACATTGCGGACTCTGCGATCAAACTGGACTTGTCACAGATCGTGACCAAGTCCTGCAAACAGAAAACCTCTGGCACGAGCTCCGCGGACATGAACTATCAGTCCGCTCAGACAGCCAGATCCAAACCAGTTTGCCTAGCCGTGAACTCCGTGGTTACCTCCTAACCGCACCACATGAGATCAAGGACACAAGCCAATGCCGATCTCGCAAGCTCGAAGAACAGTCCGCATATAGCGAACTCCGCAGACTCCAAACCAGACCGCCCAAGCCGCGGATAAACAATCTATCTGCATGGCTTTCACCAAGGACAAACCACCAGGCTAAGAACAACAGACCGTACAGGCCGCACACTAGACCGTCAGACTGTCCGCCCAGGCCGTGTAGTCTACCCAATCAACCTCCACTTTCACTTCAAAAAATTCAACACTCCCCTTTGAAGTGAGAAGTGATGACCAAACCCAACAGTCCTCATAGCCGTTCAAATGGCCCCTTCGACAATGGCTTAGTGAAGATATCTGTGATGTTGTCCTCACTCTGTACATACTCAACCATAAGAGACCCCTCCAACACCTTCTCCCGAATGAAGTGGTGCTCAATCTCTATGTGCTTGGTCCGCGCGTGACAAACTGAATTATTAACCAGTTTTAGGGCACTCTCGTTGTCACCGCGAAGCAGAGTTGGACCTCGCACTTCTTCATGGACATCCTCTATTTGTCTCCTCAGCTAGATGACTTCCCGAGCTGCCAAGGCCGAAGCCTTGTACTCCGCTTCCGTAGTAGAGACGGACACCGAGTCCTGCTTCTTACTGCACCATGAAATATCCGCTGATACGCATGTGAAAACATAATCAAACGTCGACTTTTGATCGTCTGAGTCTCCCCCATAATCATCATCAGTGTAGCCATGCAGAGAAAATGTTGTGTCCCTCCTATATAGGAGTCCCATATCAGAAGTAGACTTCACATACTTCAGAATATTTCTTGCCGCTACCAGATGATGCTTCCTTGGTTCCGCCATATAACGACTAACCCGTCCTACAGCATAGGCAATGTATGGCCTTGTAATCGTCAGGTAAATCAAGCTCCCGACCAGAGCCCAAAACACCAAGGGATCCGGAAGAATCCTCCCCTCATCTCGTCGAAGCTTCAGGCCATAATCCAAAGGAGTAGAGCTACTCTTTCCCTCCCTCAAGCCAAATCGAAGAATGATCCGCTCAGCATAGCCCTTTTGAGAGACGAGTATACCGATCTTCTTCCTCTCAACCTCGAGTCCAAGGAAGTGATGGAGCTCACCCAAATCCTTCATCTCGAACCGTATTGCTAGCTCGGCCCTGAGCCTAGCTACTTCCTCCTCAGAGTTTCCCGTGACGATTATATCGTCCATATACAACAGCACCAGGACATGAAGCTCCCCCTGCTTCTTTATGAATAGGCTCGAATCTTAATCAGAGGCAATGTATCCACAGAACTAGAGGTATTCTGCGATCTTCTCATACCAGGCACGTAGAGCCTGCTTCAACCCATAAAGAGCCTTCCGAAGCTTGCAGACGTAGTCCGGATGATCTTCAGATACGTAACCCGGTGGTTGATCCATGAAGATGTCTTTATCTATCTCCCCGTAAAGAAAAGCATTCTTTACATCAAGTTGCCACATCTTCCACCCTTGGCAAGCAGCCAAAGCGATCACCACTCGCACCGAAGTCATTTTGGCAACTGGACTAAACGTCTCTTCATAGTCTTTATCGTACTGTTGGAAGAACCCTCGAGCAACCAGACAAGCTTTATATCTTTCGATACTCCCATCATCCTTCTTCTTCAGTTTGTATACAAACTTACACGTCACAGAAGTAACACCAATGACCTTAGGCACAAAGTCCCAAGTCTCGTTCCTTATGAGGGTTGTCATCTCCTCATCCATAGCGTCATCCCACTGTTTGAATCCAGTGGCATCTTTAAACTTTGAAGGCTCCTGCTTATCCAGGATGCCTGTGAAGAAAAGGAGACAAAGCTCACCATGTTTCCATCGCTATACCGAACTGGTGGTTTAATGGTCCTCTTCGATCTCCAAAGGGCCTGACCATTACAGACCACCTCCGCTACTTCTTCACCTGCTCCATTCTCGGGCAAACTTGGAGCAATGCTCCCCCTGCTTCCTGAACCAGAAGCATCCGCCCCAAAGCTTGAAATACCCGGAGCTCCGGGTGACACCGACAGCTCCACTAGAAGATCCTTAGTAGCTTCCACCTGTCCATCATCAGACCTGCTCTCCTGCAGATCAACAGAGCTACCTCCATACGACGTCAGTTCATCAAATACAACATCTATTGATACAACAAACTTCTTTGTCGCAGTATCCATACACTTCCATCCCTTCTTCCGCTCATTATAACCCACAAAGATAAGCTTCCTCGCCTTTGCATCTAGCTTGATCCTCAGAGCATCTGGGACGTGTACGTAGCAGGTTGATCCAAACACCCGAAGGTGTTCAATACTGGGCTTCTCCTTGAACATCAGATCATGAGGAGACTTCATGTTGATCAGACTCAGAGACATCCGATTGATGACATAAGTTGCGCAGGCCATTCCTTCCGCCCAGAAGGAGCTCGGAATGCCCTTTGCATGAAGCCAACATTTACAGGTTTCCATCAAATGACGGATCTTCCTCTCCGCTACTCCATTTTGTTGTGGAGTATGTGCACAAGTAAGCTCCCTCCGGATGTCTTGCTTCCTGCATAAGTTAGAGAACTCAGTTGAGACGAACTCACCTCCGTTCTCTGTTCTCAACTTCTTGACCCGCAGGCCAAGCCGGCCCTCCACCAGCTCCTTGAACTCCATGAACAACTGAAAAGCATCTGACTTCTCCTTCATGAAGTATATCCACGTGTACCTAGTATAGTCATCAATCATCACGAGTATATACTTGCTCCCTCCAAGAATGGCAGTGACGGTTGGTCTCATCAAATCATCATAAACACACTCCAATGGTGCTTTAGACCTGGTTTGTGACTTATCAAGTGGAAGGCGATGTGCCTTTCCATACTGACATCCAGCACAAACATGACCATCCCCGTAGGATGACAACATAGGCAATCCTTTCACAAGGCTTATCACCTTCATGGCTTTCAGCGTGTCCATCCCTCGTGCCCCAGCATTTCATGCCAGATAGTCGCGCTATCATTGACCCTATTCGATCAACATAGGAGTTTGTTGATAAAACAAACAAATCCTTAACTCTCCTTCCAACGTGAGCAACATCAGCCTTTACCGCTGATACATTCCGGAGAAATTTCACTTTTGTTGGGCCAAACAGAACATGATAGCCCGCATCTACTGCATTGGTCATAGAGAAGAGGTTCTTCTTCATGCCCGGTACGTGATAAACACTCCTTAACGTGAGTGTCTCTTTATCACTACCCAAAGACACAACTCCATCTTTCTAAACTATATGCACAGAATCATCAGCAGTAATAATAGCTTAATTACCTGAGTAAGCCTGCAGCGAAGAGAACTTTGACTCATCCCGGTGAGATGGTGACCACACCCAGAGTCAATGATCCAGTCATCTTGGTAGTTGATGGAAGACAAAGCATGGACACACACGCCCGTCAAGAAAGCATTCCCCCATCCAGCTCCCTCAGCACTGGAACTAGCCTTCTCCTTGCCTGCAACATGACCTGGCTGAAGCTTCATCTTGCAGTCTCGTCTGAAGTGACCCGACTGATTGCACCTGTAGCACCTTGGTCCTTCTTTCTTCTTCTCACCATGCTTAGAAGAGTAACTCCTCTCTTGCTGATATGAAGTTGATTGACCATCACCAGCAGGTTTCTTCTTCTTATTCCATCTCTTCTTCTTCCCTAAGAAGAGAGCCTCATTGTCTCCTCCAGAAACAGTCAAACCAACCATCTGCCTTGCTAAGCTCTTCTGCAAAGCCAGCAAGTTCTCCAGCTCTAGCAATGATGGTCGAGTGGCCCAGCCTTGAACAGAGGTCACAAAGACCACATACTCCCTCTGCAAGCCACAGATGATGTGCCTCTTAAGCTTCGCCTCCGAGATAGGCTCATAAGGATGTAACGCTGATATCTCAGTGCACAGGTTCTTCATTTTAAGGAAGAAGTTTGAGACAGACAAGTATCCTTGAGTGGCTTTTGCCAACTCATTCTCCAAGTACTGTAGCCGAACTATATTCTTCTTGTTGAACAACCCATCAAGGAAAGTCCAAATCTCAACAGTAGATGAACATTCAAGGATGTGGTCAAAGAGCACTAGTGAGATAGCCCGCTTCAGAGTAAACTCAGCCTTTGCATTCATTTTCCTCCAATCTTTCACCTCTTTAGGAGACCCAATTGCAGCAGTGACCTCTGTTATGTTGTCTCCACACACAACTTCCAACAAGTCCTCTCCAAGAAGATAGCTTTTCATGCACAACCTTCACTTCTTAAAGTTGGTCGGCATTAAAAGCTCAATACCCAGACCTCTTGCAAACCCACTATCCATTGCACTATTACTGATTTACCAAACTTTCAGAGAAGAGAAAACTTAGTGGCTGATCACTGCTCAAGCCGCTGTTCCCTCTGATACCATGTTAAAATTTCACAAGATGAACAAGGTGATAGCTCTGATACCAAGTAAAACTTTCAAAGCTATCAAGATGACACCTTGATGAAGCGAAAAATAGAAACCAAGTGCAGGAACACTCCAACCACAACTAAGCTCAATAAATCAGATGCATGGAAAGTAACTAGCAGGTCATGTATTAACAATCTTCTTTATAGTAAGAGGTATACATGGCGAGACATGATTTCACCAAGTACTAACAAGGAAGCAGAGAACAACAACAAAATAAAAGCCGGGCAGACAGAGGCCGAGAACGCTGCCCTTGCCGAACTGAACAGCGAAGTCCGCTGAGACCGCGAGGTCGCGCGGACTACCCATTATTCAAGTTGAAGAAGAGTTGTCCGCAAACTGTAATCCGCCGGACCACTGAGGTCGCCTAGCTGCTAGTAAGACCGCAAACAAGCCGCTGCCGAACTGAAGAACTGACCGCCCAGACCGGTGGACAGGTTATTGAACTGGAATTGCTGAAGGAGAGAGGACCGGCTGGCCGCAACTGCGACCTGCTGCTAACCGCTGATTGTAAAACACAAGCTTCACTGATCCCTGACCGCAGTCAGCACCAAAGTCCTGGCTTCTCAGTGTTAGCCGCACAACCTGCAAACAGCAAACCGGTTATCCTTCTCAAACCGCGCGGACAGAAAATCCGAAGCCGCGATAATGAACCCAAGTCCAACTTACTGTTCATTCTGTTAAATATATTGTCACAGGGGGGTTCTATTTATAGGCACGAAGAGGAGTGTGGTCACCGCTCTAATGGATAGAAACACCAACCCAGCTCGCAGCTAGCACCAAGTAGTCCGCATGGACAAGGACGAACACTGCACCAGTCCGCAATAAGCAACGTCCACGACCAAAGGCACAAGCCGCCAGGTTAACCGGCGGACAGTACGGACTCTGCGATCAAACTGGACTTGTCACAGATCGTGACCAAGTCCAACAACCAGAAAACCTCTGGCGCGAGCTCCGCGGACATAAACTATCAGTCCGCTCAGACCGCCAGATCCAAACCAGTTCGCCTAGCCGCGAACTCCGCGGTTACCTCCTAACCGCACCACTTGAGATCAAGGGCACAGGTCAATGCCGATCTCGCGAGCTCGAAGAACAGTCCGCTTATAGCGAACTCCGCGGACTTCAAACCAGACCGTCCAAGCCGCAGATAAACAATCTATCCGGACGGCTTTTACCAAGGACAAACCACCAGACTGCAAACAATAGACCGCACAGGCTGCACACCAGACCGCCAGACTGTCCTCCCAGGCCGCGCAGTCTGCCCAATCAACCCTCACTTTCACTTCAAAAAATTCAACATATTTTGCCCACTTTTTTTCTTATCCCTCCAAGGATTCTATTTGCCCATTTGGATCTTGTTTATAAGTTTATTAATGAAGATTCATTTTATAATAAAAGAAGATTCTCACTCCATCTAAAAATATATAATTGTTTTACTAAAGAAAAAAATGAGACAAATTATTTTGAGCAGAGGGTACTATAAAGTAGGGAAGCAATTCGGGTCGGTTATGATTGATTTCACTCAAAACCAAGAATCAACTCATATAGGTTCGGTTATGTCTTTTGGAAACCAGAACCGATCCATGTACTCATATGGAACTGGATTTAAACCGCAAAGCTCGGTTCGGTTATCGGTTCTACTCAGGTGTCATAATTTGTTTTTTTCAAATTTCCTTATATATGTAAGCATTCGATCTTAATGATTAAATAAAAAATTATAAAATCAAATATTTAATGTTAAATAAATTATTCAAATGTTATATAGTTGCATATAAATTCAAACATTACAAAAGTACGCACAAACTAGTGAAATCACACAAAATAATAATTTATTTGAATCAAATTGTATTTTGATTACTCTAGAAATTCATATGTTTGGTTTCAATAATTGGTTCTCGAGTACCCAAGTATAGGAACCGAGAACCAAATCAAACTATTTAGTTCTAAGTTTTGTGGATCTGAAACCCAACTGATACCAATGAGAACTAACCCGAACAGCTCAGTTCAATTTGATTTCGGTCTGGATTTAAATTCTTTGGATATTTTTGCACACCGTTACTATAAGAATTCGTTTTTGGTACGTATACATATTTATTTTCGGAGGTGCGCTAACAGATCTGTGTTGTAAAACCCGGTACAAACTCAGACATAGCTATAAAATTTGCAGATAACAAGAACACGGAAAAACAACCACAAAATTTATATATTGAAATATAGTTGAAAATACAGTAGAAAACATGGGAAAATTTAACCGTTCGATGAAACGCACGTGAATGCATCGGATGTGCAAGATCCGCGACGAGAATCTGAGATTTGGACTACAATCCACCTCACAGACGCACAAGGTTCACTGAAACCTTCAACGTCAAAGTCCGACTTTCAATTGCACCTCCACAGGAGAACAATGTCACCACCGGAGAGAAACCACTGTCGAGGCTAACTGCACTCACACACGTCGTTGACACCACACCTCTCCACTCCAAAGAATGTCCACTGCAACACTGACGACAAACTCCACCAAGCCCGGCAGCAACATCCTCTCTCAACGTCATTGTCTATCTCCTCCAAGACCGGTAACTACACCCAAGGTCGACGGCCCCTCCGAGTGCATGAGCGAGAGAAAGAGAGAAAAGAGAGAGAGGCGACAGTCTACTCTCACAGGCGGCTCCTCCAAGAAACTCTGGGCGGCTCTCAAAACTTGAGGCAAGCGGCTCCTTTTTCAAAAGCTCTAGGCGGGCCTTCTCTATCACATATATAAGAAACTCCAAAACCTAGGCGGCTCTTACAATTATCCCTCACGGAGGAGTCAAATGGTCATTTAATTTCTTTCACACAAAAAATATCATCTCTCCCACGTCAGTCACGGGAGAACAAAGATGGGAAAATGAGAAATTTCCTTTTTTTTTTCTAAATCTTGCGGCTCGATCCAAATCAAAAAGCCAACAATCCACTACCTTGATTTGGGATCCAGAACCACCACATGCACGAACCATTCCCTACACAAGGCACCATCTGCACTAGGTAACACTACACGTAGCACGGTCTACATGCGGCACCATTCTGCACGAAGCACCACCTCAAGACTGAGGTGTCAGCTGACATGCTCCAGTCAACTCATCCCTGCTCGAGCCCAACCTCTGACAGTAGACGTAATTGGATCGTTGAATCTAACTTGCCTAGTCAGACAACCAGAAGGGTGAACCCCCTACACCCCCTCAACCATCAACTTCTTCGCTCGCAGAAATCATGGGCACACCACTTCATATCGTGGTCTCCATCAGTCGGTATAGACTATTACACTACATAGCTCGCATGAGCACGGTGCACCCTCGCGTCATCGTTAGAACTCTACCTCTCACCGCAAAACTGCATCCTTTGGATTCTAATCTACCCAGCGATATCAAATTCCTGTGCCGCTTGGGTACTAGATGTACTCCCTCAAGCCTACACACTCCTCTGTCATGTGTCATGATGTTCACTGTCCCTGTCCCTGTGACCTCACATGCTGAGTCGCCACCAGAAAGACCAACCCAGTCATCACCTCTAGTGAACTGAACATCCCCGTATCTGAGCAAATGTGCTGCAAAGCACCAGAATCTAATATCCAACTATCTGAGTCACATGGACTCTCAGTGATAAGGATAGACACATCACTCTCGTCTGTCATAGCTACCTCCACCTTGCCCACACCCTGGATATCCCCAGAAATATGTGTATGTTGTAGACAATGCCTTCTAATATGGCCACTCTGCCTGCAATGGTAGCGCATCACTGCCTTCCTCGATGCGTATTTGAACTATGCACTCCCAGATCCCTTCTCAAACTACCTCCCTCATCGTCCTCCTACTGTCAAAGCATGAACACCCTCAGGAGCGGGGTCCGATAGCATCTGGCGGGACAGTAACGCAGATGTGATCTGCTCAACGTCTATTGTATCCTTCCCATACAGCAGAGTGGTCAGCATGTGCTTATACGACGCCAAGAGCGAGGTAAGAAACAATAAGGTCTTGTCTACTTCCTCTACCTTCACACCAATCACATGCAGTTAGCTGAGAAGTCCATTGAACACGTTGAAGTGTTCCTGCAGGTTACCACCTTCCTGCATCATTAGGCCGTACAATCTCCGCTTTAGTAACAGCCTCGTGGTCAACGACTTGCTCATGTAGAGTCCCTCCAGCTTCTCCCACAACATGACAACGAACTCTTCAGTATCGATGTTGAACAACACCTTATCATCGACGCACATCCTGATAGCGCTAGTGACGCGCTCATCTATCTCTATCCACTCAGAATCCTTCATCGGAGTAGGCAAAGAATCATGCCCTCGCTGCACTTAGATCAACCCCATCTCCACCAGTATATCCTAGACCCAAATCTGACATAGGTGAAAGTTGTCGTTACCGTCAAACTTCTCCACTATATATCTATCCAAAACTGTGTTCTTCGCTGTCATAGTTGCATGTAGTAGCTCTAGGTAATCTGATTAATTCATGAATCAGATCTGGGAAGATAGGGAGCAGACCGATGTCGTAACCTACTGTTGACCCAAACCTAAAACCGGAACGTCTAATTAGTTACCTACTCGCAACCTCCTTCTGATACCACTTATTGTAAAATCCGGTACAAACACAGACACAGCTATAAAATCTGCATATAACAATAACACAGAAAAATGACCACAAAATTTATATATTGAAATATAAATGCAAATATAATAGAAAAAATGAGACAATTTGACCATCCGATGAATCGCACGTGGATGCACCGGACATGCATGATTTGTGACGAGAATCTGAGATCTGGACTACAATCTGCCTCACGGACAAACAAGGTTCACCTGAACCTTCAACGTCAAAGTCCAACGTTCAACCGCACCACCATAGGAGAATAACGCCACCACCTAATAAAAACCACTGTCGAGGATAACTACACTCATGTACGCCATTGACATCACACCTCTCCACTCCAAATAACGTACACTACAACGTTGGCGACAAACTCCACCAAGCCCGGCGACAACACCCTCTCTCGACGTCGACGTCTATCTCCCCCAAGACCAGCAACTACACACAAGGCTGGCGTCCCCTCTGAGTGCATGAGCGAGAGAGAGAGAGAGAGAAAGGAGAGAGAGGCAGCAGTCTACTCTCACAGACGGCTCCTCCAAGAAACTCTGGGCGGCTCTCAAAACTTGAGGCAAGCGCCTCCTTTTTCAAAAGCTCCAAGCGGGCCTTCTTTCTCACATATATAAGAAACTCCAAAACCTAGGCGGCTCTTACAATTATCCCCCACGGTGGAGTCAAATGGCTATTTAATTTCTTCCACACAAAAAAAATTACCATCTCTCCCACGTCAGTCACGGGAGAACAAAGCTGGGAAAATGAGAAATTTCCTTTTTTTTTTCTAAATCTTGCGGCTCGGTCCAAATCAAAAAGCCAACAATCCACCACCTTGATTTGGGATCCGGAGCCACCACTTGCACGAAGCATTCCCTGCACAAGGCACCATCTGCACTAGACAACATTGCACGTAGCATGGTCTGCATAAGGCACCAGTCTGCACGAAGCACCACGACTCGGGTGTCAGCCGACCTACTCAAGTCGACTCATCCCTGCTCAGGCCCAACCTCTGAATGTCGACGCAACTAAATCGTTGAATCTGACTTGCCTAGTCAGACAACCAGAAGAGTGATCCCCTGCACCACCTCAACCATCAACTTTTTTGGCCGCAGAAATCAAGGGCACACCACCTCGTATCATGGTCCTCATCAACCGGTACAGACTACCACACTACATAGCTCGTATGAGCACGGTGTGCCCTCGCGTCACCATTAGAACTCCACCTATCGCGGCAAAACTACATCCTTTGGATTCTAATCTACCCAGTGACATCAAATTCCAACGCAACTTGGGTAGCAGATGTACTCCTCAAGCCTACGCACTCCCTGTCATGCGCCATGATGTCCATGTACCATCCCTATCCCCGTGACCTTACACGCTGAGCCGTCACCCAAAAAGACCAACCCAGTCGTCATCTCCAGTGAACTAACATCCTTGCATTTGAGCAAATGTGTTGCAAAGCACCAGAATCCAATATCCAACTATCCGAGTCACATGGACTCTTAGTGATGAAGAGAGACACATCACTATCATTTGTCGTAGCTACCGCCGCCTTGCCAGCACCCTAGACGTCCTTAAAAATCTGTGCATGCTGCGGACAGTGTCTCCTGATATGGCCACTTTGTCTGCAATGTTAGCACGTCACCTCCTTCCTCGATACATATCTGAACCATGCACTCCCAAATCCCTTCTCGAACTGACTCCCTCGTCGTCCTCCTACTATCAAAGCATGCTCACCCTCAGGAGCGGGGTCTGACAACATCTAACTAGATAGTAATGCAGATGTTGAAAGTATCTAGCGTCTACTTAAATCACCTGGAGGGGGTGAATATGTGATGTTTGTATCTTTTTGCGGATTAAAAAATTACTCAAAAATAAACAAGCACACAAACACAGAGATTTATAGTAGTTCCCCTTATTGGGTGCGTCCACTGTCCCGCCTCGCCTATCTACCACTAAGGGTTAGATTCGGCCACTTCACCTTTCTCAGATTATCAATAATCTTACAACTCGGAGAACAAACTCTCCTACAACTCAATCCACATACGGATCTACAAACTCGGTCCACAAACGGAACTACAAACTCGGTCCACAAACGGATCTACAAACTCGATCCACAAACGGATCTACAAACTCGGAGAAACAATCTCTTACAATAGTAAATGATTATTACAATACAATAACGATCACAAGTCTTCGCTCCGACGTTCTTTGAAATAGTAGATCTTGAGATTTGAAGAACTCGGAAAGTGGAAAGCTTTGAAGACTTTAAATCGTGAATTTTCAATCTTCGAACGACTAGATCTAGAGGAGTATAGATCTTAAGAGAAGAAGCAATCCAGTCGTGAAAGTCGGAGACGATGAATCTTGCACTTTACGGGCGGCCGAACGGGAAGAATCGCGCGATCGTGGATGTCGAGTCATCGGTTTCCGATTTTGGAAAGACTTGATTTCAAAATAGCAATTAGTAAGATTACTAAGATCCTTGATTTCAAAATTCATCCTAACATATATATAGAGAGAATCGAAGCAACGGCTATAAAAGCATTCCAAAAACAAAACCCTAAAAGTTACTGTGCATGGCCGACTGAACCCGTAACTGGTTTGAGAAATTTTCGGAAAAATGACCTAAGCCAAATTCATCGAGTATCGTCGAGTATCATAATGATACTCGTCGAATACATCTTGATATGCGACGAAAATGACTTAGCCAAAATGTCCCAGGCCGGCTGCACACTCGACACAATGTCGACAAGTCATACTCAACAAATTCGTCGAGTATCACTAGGCATACTCGACGAATTCGTCGAGTATCGGTCAACAGACTCGACAAAGTCAACGCTTTATATTCGATGAATTAGACTTGGAAAAATCTAGAGAAGTAGTGTCGACTGGACTCGACAAATTCGGCGTGTATCACTTAGCATATTTGACGAATTCATCGAGTATCATTAGATACATTCGACGAATTCGACGAGTATGCACAATGATACTCGGTGAATTTTACTTAACAGATTTTTCACTTCTCCAAAGAATTTACCCTAAGTATATACGACGAATTCGACGGGTATTGGTAAGTATACTCGACGAATTCGGCGTGTATCAATGATGATACTCGACAAATTCGACGTATATGCTTAACCATACTCGCCGAATTTTACTTAAGTAAAATTCCTATTTTTCCTGGGTCTAACCCTTGACCATCCTTGAGCCTTCTCCTGTACTTGGGATAGAAGTACATCCCAATAGAGAGATTACACGTGAGTCAACACATTGGCCTACACAATGAGGAATTACATTGTATAGTCATGTGTTTACTGACCCACTATAACCTGACATTGGTGTGTACTTGACATTGTAGACCTGCAAGTACATAACTAAACAGTGGCATCAAATACAATCTCAATTCATCTTAGCTTAACTTGGCCCTTCTTCAAATCCGGGTTTTTATGGATACAATACCCAATAATCTCCCCCTATTTGAAGAAGTCAGAACGATCGAGGAGAGGCGAGCTTTGTCGCTGACTGATGTGCCAAACGATCGAGGAGAGGCGAGATTTGTCGTTGACTAATGTGTCGATGGAGCCCGTGCGAGTACATAGGTCGGAGGAAGGAGACGTCGTGAGGAGAAGATGCCAGTTGTAAGGATTTCGTAAGGAGTTTGAAGTTATGAGGATTTTCTACACCGCTGCCGTGTGGTAGGGCTTTCGTGAGGATGCAAATCTTGTGTTTGATCTTATGTAACACAAAAGCTTGCAGTTTTGGTGGTGGCAGTCATGGCTTGCAGGTGGGTTTCAGGAGGGGCTTGCCATTCTGATATAACATAGCAGTGGAAAAGTCTGTTGCTTTTGCTTTTGCTGGTACGGTCTTGTCAGCACAATTAAGATACAGCATTTTGATAAGGAGATCTAGCATTTTAATAATACAATAAAGATTGGCACATGTCTCAGCACATGGGGCGGGATTTGATGAGGATATGTAGCATTTTGATCCGACGGCGGGAAAATATTGAAGTTTTTTAATCGTGTGGCTGAAATGAAAAATCTGGTGTGCTTCCCAAATATGCATATTCATTTATATAATAAAGATATATATCAAATTGTCCATAGTGCTTAACAGGGGGGTAACCCACAACTCAACAAAATATAACACTATAGTCCCTGCCGGCTCTGATTCTTCTATCTCTGCCTGTCAAATTAAGCCTTCGGCTTTGGAAAGTACTTTGGCGGAGGTGCAGGCATCGGATCAGCGTCTCTGTGATTTCTGAAGTAGATTCTCCTTTTTGTGCATGATAGCTTGTATTTGTTCCATTCTTCCTAATCATAGTGGTGCAGATATTTTTCACCACTAATGTCAACCAAGGAGAATGTTTCAAATATAATATCTCTTGAGATAGGACTCCACACTTCTTCCATTTCTCTGTTTGGTTCTGTCCTGATAGCAGATGGTCCTTCACCATACTTTCTCTTCTTGTGAACTGGAGCAGAAGGGATCTCTTCAACATCAGCTACAGCAGCAGTATCGACCTGATAAAAGTCCTGTGTGTCTAACCATAGTTGAGAGTAATTCTCAGGAGGATTAATTTCAATAGGGACTGGCACAGCAGGTGCTTGAGAGCTTGCCAACTGCCCATGTAGCCACACGCAATTATCATAGTTGTAGTCAATAGACTTTTGGAAGTTTACTATCATGGCAGCTTCAACAGCATTCAGCTTAGCTTTCATACCTTACTCCCCCTTTCTGACTTCTGCAGCCAGAGAATTTGCATACACTTGCAGGCTGTCGTCATAATAAGCCATAGAAGTATTATGCGATGCAATCATAGTCTTGGTATTAGTGTCCACATTATCCACAGTTTTCTTTGTATATTGGAGGCCATCCATATTTAGCTTTATTGCTTTTCCACCCTCAACAAATAATAAGTCAATCTTTGTGTTTAGAGTTTCAATTTGAATCTTAACTTCAGCAAGGCCTTTTTTGACATCTTGCTCTGTCTCTTTTACCTTGTCCGAGACTTTATCCATTGTTGCTTCAAATTATGTTTGATGTTTTGCCAACAACACCTCTATTTTCTTGAGAATTGAACTGTCAGCACTGGAGGTGGCAACTGTCTCAGAAATAATAGGTGGAAGAGAGGGTAGATCTTCATTGAGAGACTCATTGATCGGGGATAATCGGGCTTTAGAATTCAGCAGAGGCACATCAGCAGCTAGGACAGGAGAATGCTCCTCTGCATCTCCTTCCTCATCACAAATCTCTACTACCTCCTCAGGAATAATTGGAGGTATACTCGTTGCCTTGGCAACTCTTTTGTCAAGGTTGCGGATAAACCTATCAACTCAGTACCATTGATATCGAAATCCTAGTCACCCCCTCCCCCTCAAAAGATGCAGCAGGAACAGTCTCTGGGAGAGGGACAATTAGATTTTCTGTAGAAACTATCTCAGACCCATCATTAGCATTATCAGCATCTCTGGCTCATCAACAACAATCATTTCCTCATCTGCATCGATCTTATAGTCATCTATATTCAAATCAGCATCAGCAACAACACTATACTCATCGGGCACTAGCTCATCAATAGCAGTTTGAGCAATTTAAGCAACCTCTGACAGCAGATTCTCAGGCTCTGGGAATGAAATAACTGACTCCTTTATTCCTGCCCTAAAACTCTCAGGAATATCACTAGGGTGTGGGGAGGTAATCCTTACCTCAGGAGCATGACCTTCCTACTCCCCAGCCACATCTGGGGCTCCCCCTTACCGCAAGATCCTCCTATCCCACCTTGTAAAGATAGTAGAGTCTATCTTCTTAAGGTGATGGATAGGTACACCTTTGGTCATATCAAACTTGTTACCATCAAGCTGATTCAGGTACAAGGTGATAATCCTTCCAAAGTTGGGTGTGCTGAGACTGTCCTTTATTTTCTCAAACAGCATCGCACCCCAGTTCAACCTCTTCCTACAGATAATTGCCACTAGCACTTTGAACATTTCTGTAGAAAGGTAGTCGTGTGAACCAGTCTTGCATAGCAGTACTTTGCCAACGATGTCGGACAACAGTTTCCCTTCCTCGTTCATTCCTTTCCTCTTGACGGCCTTAGTACCTCTGGGTAGTCCACAAAACAACATGGCTCGATAGAAATCATCTTCGTCTAGGTAATCAGCCTCTTCATAGATTGGAAGCCGCAAATACCTGGACAAAAGAAGGGCTTTCACCTTTATCTTGTACTTCTGAATCTTGCTCTTGATAACTGTGTCCTCATGGCGGAGTTTTGCATTATGGAAAAACTCAAGAACTTCCTTGTCTAGCCCCTTGCAGGGGTGTTCGAGGACGATGGAGAGTCCAGCCATCTGCAACATGACAATGACGTTCCTGAACTCGTCAGAAGCAGAAGCAAAACCCTGTCCGAACCAACTGACTTCCCCTTAGCAAGCCACTTGTGGTTCTAAGAGCCATAAAAAGAGCTAAAATCTGGACTTGGAAGATTGGAATCTGATATCACTGGAAAACTGAAATACGATGCTACTGTAGAACTAAAATCGGTTACCACTTGAGAACAAGAATCTGTTGGAATCGGCGGCTTTCGGGTTTACTGGAATCCACCACTGCACGATACCGGCTGGAAAACCTAGTATCTTTGTCGCATAAGGCTTGGAAGGACTGCACAACCCTAATCGACAGGAACGATGACGGGAACGACGAAGAACAGGCACGCGAGTCGAAAGGTCAGGTTGCTGTATACGGCGAATCGGCGGTAGGTTTCGTTGAATGAAATGTGCGGCATCCCCCCTTTTTTGATATATATATATAGATACATATATATATTATATATATATATATATATATATATATATATATATATATATATATATATATAATAACTCATCCCAGGCATGATAAATCGGCTGCCGTCCGATCTAACTAAACCCTCTCTCCAGACTTTTTATAGACCTCCTAAACCTACTCTAAGACAGTCCTTAACATATTCAAAATAATTTCAAAATTGGGTTAATTTAGTCAAAATCCACTTGCGGGCCGGCCAGCACGCAAGGACGACAGCCCACGAAAGCTTTCAAGCCCGCCAGCCCGCTAAAACAATGACTTCAACAGCATGGACCACTGAACTAAATTTAAACCAGAAATTTTTTTTTACAGGCAGTGTGAGACTAAACAGGCGGGTGAACAGTGCTCCGTCACTGTTCACCCGCCTGTTTATAATTTTATTATACTAATATATATATAATTTTATTATAAATATTAATGAAATTTTATAAAAGACAGGCGGGTGAACAGTTCGCCCGCAACTGTTCACCCGCCTGTATCATTTTATAATATATATTATATATAATAATATATTATATATATCATTTTAAATATTAATAATATTTTATAAAAAACATTTTATTTTGCTTATAAAAAACAGGCAGGGTGGGGGCGAAGCCCGCCGTTGCCGGGCGAAGCCCGTCGTCGCCGGCTGGGTACTGTAGCGCGTGGCCATCGGGCCGGAGGCCCGTGCCTGCCACTCGTACCATATTTGTCGTCGGTTCTTCAGATCCAATATGGTAAGAAAGAATTCTCCTTACAAGTTAAGTTTGGCGAGATTCACCGGATATAGAGTTTAATTCGATGAATATCATATTGATATCCGACGAATCGGTGAAATTTCCATACGATATACGCCGAATTTTCCTTTGGAAAATTTTTCTGCCGTCCTGAAATAATTCCCGAGTGAATTCCTGCTTGCTTAGCCTTCTTCACGAGTCAATTTTCAGCATGCCTAGTTCCATTTTGAAAAACGAGAACTTGCCCTTGTCCAGAGGCTTTATAAAAATATCTGCAACATGTTTGTCCGTCGGGACATAGCTGAGGGTTATGTCCTTGTTCTCCACATTTTCCAGGATGAACTGATAACGCACCTCGATGTGCTTTGTCTGGCTGTGGGAGACTGGATTGTTTGCGATTGTTATTGCGCTGGATGAGTTGCAATACATTGGAATTTCTCTGAATTTTAGATTATAGTCTTTTAGTTGATTCCTTATCCATAAAAGCTGTGCGCAACAACTACATGCAGAGATATACTCTTACTCAGCGGTAGAAGTTACCACACAATTCTGCTTCTTACTGCTCCAAGAGATAAGCCGTCTTCCAAGGAATTGACACGTCCCGAAAGTGCTTTTCCTATCATCCCTGCTTCCTGCAAAATCGGCATCTGAAAAACCAATTAGCTCGAGATCATTATTTCTCGGGTACCATAAGCCAAGATTGGGTGTACCCTTAAGATATCTTAAAATCCGTTTTGCAGCGACATAATGAGATTCCTTAGAGTTCACATGATATCTAGCGCAGACATATGTTGAAAATATTATATCTGGTCTACTATCAGTGAGGTAGAGCAAGGATCCAATTATGCTTTTATACTTAGTTTTATCAAAAGATTTCCCTTTCTCATCCTTGTCCAGAGACACAGTTGAACCCATTGGAGTCCTCATAGAGGTTGCGTTCTCCATTCCGAATTTCTTAAGAAGCTCTTTGGTGAACTTTGTCTGAGAGATGAAAATTCCATATTCATATTACTTCACCTGAAGTCCTAAGAAATACTTCAGCTCCCTCATACTCCTCATTTCAAACTTCTCTTACATAAGTTTAGAAAACTTTTTGCAAATGTTGCCTTCCGTAGACCCAAATATGATGTCGTCGACATAGATTTATACTAGCAGAATCTTGCCTTTAACTTCCCTAAGAAATAATGTTTTGTCTATCTTTCCTCTTGTAAACTTGTTCTCAAGAAGAAACCTAGACAACGTCTCATACCAAGCTCGGGGAACTTGCTTAATACCGTATAGAGCTTTATTCAAAAATACACGTAATCAGGGAATTGAGAATTTACAAAACCTGGGGGTTGTGCTACGTATACTTCCTCTTTCAGATTCTCGTTGAGGAATGTTGACTTCACGTCCATTTGGTAGACGGTGAAGCCTTTGAGGGTAGCATACGCAAGAAACAACCTGATCGCCTCGAGCCGAGCCATTGGAGCAAAGGTCTGATCGAATTCAATCCCCTCTTCTTATCTGTATCCTTGTGCTACAAGTATGGTCTTATTCTTGATGATTACTCTGCGTTCGTCCAGCTTGTTTCTGAATATCCACTTGGTGCTGATCACGTTTTGTCCTTTTGGCCTGGGCACCAACTCCCAGACTTTGCATCGTTTAAATTGATTGAGCTTCTCTTGCATTGCCAATATCAAGAAAGCATCCTAGTTTGCTTCTTCGAATTTCTTTGGCTTAACCTGCGATAGAAAACTTAGATGCATAACCTCATTAGTTCTGCCTCTTCTGGTTCTCACACCGTTGCCTAGCTCTCATATTATCTGATCAGCTGGGTGATCTCTCAGGTGTATGAACCCTAGATTCTTTGCTCTCCCTCCAGCAGGATCTGCCACATCTGGTGCATCCTCTATAGGTTTTAACAATTCCTCCTCTAGCAGTTCTTCATCCACCAAGCCCGGATCGACAATCTTGACTGATCTTGGAGCTTT
The DNA here is from genome assembly GCA_039513925.1 of Platanthera zijinensis. Classification (NCBI taxonomy): domain Eukaryota; kingdom Viridiplantae; phylum Streptophyta; class Magnoliopsida; order Asparagales; family Orchidaceae; genus Platanthera; species Platanthera zijinensis. The sequence goes on from CM077090.1 coordinate 30,536,152, forward strand.
TTCTTTGATAGCTTCATCCAAACTTAGTTCCTTGAACTTGGTACATGTATCTGCACCAATAACACTAGACGAGCTGCTTTGGAGCATGTTTGTCTCATCAAATATAACATTTATTGACTCTTCTACTACCAGAGTTTTCTTATTGAAAATCCTATATGTCTTACTATGGCTACTATGACCTACAAAAATACCTTCAAAATATTTTTCACAAAACTTTGTGCGGTAATAATTCACATTATTAAGTACGAAGCATTTGCTTCCAAAGATTCTAAAATAGGACACAGTCGGTTTTCTGCCCTTCAATAGCTTATAGGGGGTCTTACGATAGCTTTTGTTGATAAGTGTTCTGTTTTGCACGTGACACGCTGTGTTGACTGCTTCAGCCCAGAAGTACTCTGGAAGTGAAGCGTCATTCAACATAGTTGTACATGCTTCAATTAGGGTTCTATTCCTTATCTCAGCAACTTCATTTTACTGTGGAGAGCGCGATGAGGAAAACTCATGAAACATACCTTGACTTTCATAGAATTCTATCATGGCACCAGACATAAACTCTGTTCCGTGGTCACTTCTGATTTTGACCACTGAGCAGTTCAGTTCGATCTGAATTTGCTGGACAAAATTGGTGAAATACTCGAAGGTGTCTGACTTGTGTTTCAGAAAGAACACTCAAGTAAAATGCGAGTAGTCATCAACAATTACTAACGTGTAGACCTTACCTCCTAAGTTGTGAATTGACATAAGACCGAATAAGTCCATATGAAGTAAGTATAAACTCCTTGAAGAATCCTTTTCAGCAATGCCCTTGAAGGTAGTCCGTATCTGCTTACCCATTTGACAGGAGTGACATGGACTCTCTTTAAGGCACTTAATGTTGGGGGCATCACACACTAAGTTGTGAGAAAATAACATATTTATTGTTTTAAAATTAATATGTGATAACCTCTTGTGTCATTGGTCACAGAGAGACGCACTACTTTTAGCCATAAAACACATTGGGGAAGAATTATCTAAACAAAAAATATTTTTGCTCTAAGTGCCTGTTAAGACCGTCTCCAGATTTGCAGACGATTTTATCAAGCACTTATCTTTGCACAACTCAATGATGTAGCCTTTATCGCATAGCTGACTTATGCTTATAAGATTATGGTGTAATCCTTCAATATAAGCTACGTCTGTAAAAGAGACTACGCTGTTGGAAATCATACAATAACCTTTTGTTGTTCCCCTGTCTGACCCTCCAAAGATTACTTTTGGTCCGTCTTCGACTGAGGTATACTCAAGTAAAAAGGCGTCTTGTCCCGGTTATGTGTCGAGAGTATCCACTATCCAAATACCAGATCGGATTTTTGGTGGCCTTTGGACATACCTGCAAAGATAAATCATTTTACCTTAGGAACCCAAATGTATTTGGGTCTTTAGTTCCTAGTCAGCTGAACAGCACTAGGAATATTAACCTTGTGAGTGGTCGGTCTCGCATTGCTAACTCATGGGGTTACATAATTAGCAGGATTATTCCAACAATCTGCGCCAAAATGATCAATTTTCCCGCAACACCAACAGTCAAACCTGTTGTACCTTCTCTTAAACTCCTGCTTTACCTTTTGGAGTTGAGCTTTAGCAAGGGCAGCATTCTTAGAGGTGGAGGCCTCCTGGTTGCAGCATATATAGGAGCTCCCCATATTTAGCCTTAGGCATAGCAGATTTAGCTTTTGGTGCCTTCTTATTATTATGGACGTGTACATACAGACCATAACTCTTCATCTGAATTTCTTCATAAGGTGCTTTGAACACGCTGGCACCAAAGTTACGGGGACAGGTCCATCTCTGATATCTATTCTTGGGCACTACATAAGTAAGCCTAACATAATGATCATAGGATGACTCCGGGTCATACTTATTTGTAGGGAAGATTATCTTTCTAAATGAGGGTTGACCCATGAGTGCCTTCCCCTTTTCCTTGGCATTGGCCTTCCTGGCAGCCTTACCCTTTCCACCTACGTAGCCAAGACCACTACCCTTCTTCTAAGCTGAAAACTCATCAATGAGAGGGAGAATAGTCTTCGGCTTGGAGTAACTCTCAACACGTTTTCTCTCCATCACGAGCTTTTCTTTCAGCTCATCAAGATATTTTTCTTTCAGACTCAATGTCTCAGCGGAACCCTTGAGTTCCTCTTTCAAGGAGTGGACTTCATCTCTGAGAAGAAGTAATTTTTCAATTTCTTCCTTCAGATTAGTTTCCACTGCCTTGAGGGAGGAAATCTCCTTTAACTGCTTTTGGACTACCTTACGACATTTGTCGAAAGCCTTTAACAGGTGCTCGTTCTGAGCTATTAATTCTGATTAGTCCTCATCAGAAGAATAGCCTTTCATGACCATTAGTGGATGTTTCAGACTCAGAGATTATTGTGTGCAAATTTACCTTCCCGTGGTACTCGGAGTCACCCACTTCCTCGTCTGATTGTGCCATAAGCCAGAAGTAGGCTTCCTCATTTTCTGAGCTTGGCTCACTCGAGTCACTGTCACTGAGAGTCTTCGACTTCTTGGTGACGAAGCTCTTTTCTTCTTTTCTTTTTCCCTTGAAGGATCTCTTTTCTTCCTTCTTGGAACCATCCTTCTTCTTATATGAACACTCTGCAATCACATGCCCTGACTTATTACAGCAGTAGCAAGCAATGTCAGAGGAAAAATGTCTGTTCGGTCTAAATTTATACATGTCCTCTTTATTGTAGCTTTTCCTTGAACGATCTCCATCACGATGAGATTTTCTATAGTCAGAGGAGGACGACTGATTCTTCATCTGTCTCCTCTTGCTGAGCATTTTCTTGAACTGCTTGGAGATAAGAGAAAATTCTCCATCCGATAGCTCGGAGCCTGATGTGTTTGGCTCAGATTATTTTGGAGTATCAGGATCACGTGTCATTACGGGTGACACAGCTTTAGACTTCTTTGAACCATCAGCCTTCAGGGCCACAAACTTTTCTCTACTAGAAGTTCTGTTGCTTTGCTCCTCCTTCTTCCTGGTATTCATCTGGAGTTTGTAGGAGAGCAACTTGCCAAACAGGTTCTGTGGGTCGATTTCCGGCAACTTCCCAAATTCCCTAATGGCAACAACTTTGGTATTCCAGTCCTTAGTTAGGGATTTAGAAATTTGTCGTTGAGCTCGCCATGAGTGAATGTACGACCATAGTTCCCGATGTCGTTGATGATCTTGAAAAATTTCTCGAAACTGTCAGCGATAATATCACTTGATCCTTGCTTAAATGCTTTGTACTCTTGATTTAGTAAAGATCTTTGATCGTCTCGAACTTCTTCAGTACCCTCCATTAGAATTACTAAACAGTCCCACATTTCCTTAGCAGACTTGCAGTGGAATAAATTTTGGAGCATTGAATCGTCCACTGCACTTGATATGACATTCTTCGCTTTCTTGTCCAAGGAGACCAAGGCTATTTCATCCTTCGTGAGATCCATCATCTTCTTGGGAATCATAATTGTCGAATTCAAAGCCGAGGCTTGAGTAGGTATATGTGGTCCTACTTCCACTATCGGAAAAATTTCTTGAATCAGCAGCTTCTATGAAGAACCTGACTCTTTCTTTCCACATGAGAAATTCTCTTTAGTGCATACAGGTAGCTTCATGGATGACATGTCCTTGCTTATGTCCATGGTTACTAAGCAGAATCTCTAAACACTAGATCAGGGATCTTGTTCAAGGTGTTAACCTTATATCGAACAAAACACCCATCTAATACCATTTGAAAGTATCTAGCGTCTACCTAAATCACCTAGAGGGTGATGAATAGATGATGTTTGTGTCTTTTCGCGGATTAAAAAATTACTCAAAAATTAACAAGCACACAAACACAGAGATCTACAATGGTTCTCCGTATTGGGTACGTCCACTATCCGGCCTCGCCTATCTACCACGAAGGGTTAGATTCGACTACTTTACCTTTCTCAGGTTATCAATAATCTTACAACTCGGAGCAACAATCCTACACCTCAGAGAACAAACTCTCCTACAACTCGATCCACACACGGATCTGCTAACTCGATCCACAAACAGATCTACAAACTCGATCCACAAACGGATCTACAAACTCAATCCACAAACGGATCTACAAACTCGATCCACAAATGGATCTACAAACTCGGAGAAACAACTCCTGCAATAGTAAATAACTATTACAATAAAATAACGATCACAAGTCTTCGCTCCGACGCTCTTTGAAATAGTAGATCTTGAGATTTGAAGAACTCGGAAAGTTGAAAGCTTTGAAGACTTTGAATCGTGAACCTTCAATCTTCGAACGACTAGATCTAGAGGAGTATAGATCTTGAGAGAAGAAACAATCCAGTCGTGAAAGTCGAAGACGATGAATCTTGCACTTTGTCGGCGGTCGAACTAGAAGAATCGCGCGATCGTAGATGTCGAGCCGTCGGTTTGCGATTTTGGAAAGACTTGATTTAAAAATATCAATTAGCAAGATTAGTAAGATCCATGATTTATAAATTCATCCTAATATATATATAGAGAGAATCGAAGCAATGACTATAAAAGAACTCCAAAAACGGAACCCTAAAAGTTACTGTGCATGGCCAACTGAACCCACAACTGGTTTGAGAAATTTTCGAAAAATTGACCTAAGTCAAATTTGTCGAGTATCGTCGAGTATCATAATGATACTCGTCGAATACATCTTGATATACGACAAAAATGACTTAGCCAAAACGTCTCAGGTCGGCTGCACACTCGGCATAATATCGATAAGTCATACTCGACGAATTCGTCGTGTATCACTAGGCATACTCGACGAATTCGAGTATCGATCAACAGACTCGACACAGTCAATGCCTTGTATTCGACGAATTAGACTTGGAAAAATCTAGAGAATCAGTGTCGACTGGACTCGACGAATTCGGCGGTTATCACTTAGCATATTCGACGAATTCGTCGAGTATCGTTAGATACATTCGACAAATTCGACGAGTATGCACAATGATACTCGACGAATTTTACTTAACAGATTTTTCACTTCTCCAAAAAATTTAACCTAAGTATATACGACGAATTCGACGGGTATTGGTAAGTATACTCGACGAATTCAGCATGTATCAATGATGATACTCGACAAATTTGACGTATATGCTTAACCATACTCGCCGAATTTTACTTAGGTAAAATTTCTATTTTTCTTGGGTCTAACCCTTGAACATCCTTGAGCCTTCTCCTGTACTTGGGATAGAAGTACACCACAATAGAGATATTACACGTGAGTCAACACATTGGCCTACACAATGAGGAATTACATTGTATAGTCCTGTGTTTACTGACCCATTGTAACCTGAAATTGGTGTGTACTTGACATTGTAGACCTGCAAGTACATAACAAAACTGTGGCATCAAATACAATTTCAATTCATCTTAGCTTAACTGGGTCCTTCTTCAAATCCGAGTTATTGTGGATACAATACCCAATAGATGTGATCTGCTCAACGTCTATTGTTTCCTTCCCATATAACAGCGTGGTCAGCATGTGTATATGACGCCAGGAGCGAGATAAAAATCAATAAGTCCTTGTCTATTTCCTCCACCTTCACACCAACGACATGCAGTTGGCTGAGAAGTCCATTGAACACATTGAAGTGTTCCAACAGGTTACCACATTCCTGCATCTTTAGGTCGCACAATCTCTACTTTAGTAACAGTCTCGTGGTCAATGACTTGCTCATGTAAAATCTTTTCAGCTTCTCCCACAACGTGGCAACAGACTCTTCAATACTGATGTTGAACAACACCTTGTCATTGACGCACATCCTGATAGCGCTAGTGGAGCGCTCATCAATCTCTGTCCACTCAGAATCCTTCATTGGAGTAGGTAAAGAATCACGCCCCTACAGTATTTGGATCAACCCCTGCTCCACTGGTATATTCTTGACCCGAATCTGCCATAGATGAAAGTTGCCGCTACCGTCAAACTTCTTCACCGCATATTTGGCCATCACCGTGTTTTTTGTTGTCATAGTTGCATGTAGTAGCTCTAAGTAATCTTATTAATTCACAGATCAGATCTGGGAAGATAGGGAGCGAACTGATGTCGTCTCCTACCGTTGACCCAAATCTAAAACATAAACACCAATCAGTTATCTACTCGCAACCTCCTTCTGATACCAAAAATTTGGTACAGATGCAGCCATGCAGGCACAGTTATAATATCCGCATATAACAATAACACAAAAAAACGACCACAAAATTTATATATTGAAAGATAAATGCAAATACAGTAGAAAATTTGACCGTCCGATGAAACGCACGCGGATGCGCCAGACGCGCATGATCCACGAAGAGAATTTGAGATCTGGACTGCAATCCATCTCACGGACGCACAAGGTTCACCGGAACTTTCAACGTCAAAGTCCGACGTTCAACCGCACCACCACAAGAGAACAACGCCACCACCGGAGAGAAACCACCGTCAAGGCTAACTGCACTCACGCGCGCCGTCGAAACCACACATCTCCACTCCAAAGAACGTCCACCGCAACGTCGACGACAAACTCCACCAAGCTTGACGACAACACCCTCTCTCAGCGTCGGTGGCTACGTACCTCCTCCAAGACCGACAACTACACCCAAGGTCGGCGGCCCCTCCGAGTACATGAGAGAGAGAGAGAGAGAGAAAGAGAGAAGGGAGAGAGAGAGGCGGCGGTCTACTCTCATAGGCGGCTCCTCCAAGAAACTCTGGGCGGCTCTCAAAACTTGAGACAAGCGACTCCTTTTTCAAAAGATCCAGGCGGGCCTCTCTCTCACATATATAAGAAATTCCAAAATTTCGGCGGCTCTTACAATTATCTCTCACGGTGGAGTCAAATTGCCATTTAATTTCTTTCACTCAAAAAAAGAAACTATCATTTCTCCCACGTCAGTCACACGGGAGAACAAAGATGTGAAAATGAGAAAAAAAAAATTCTAAATTTTGCGGCTCGGTCCAAATCAAAAAGCCAACGATCCGACCGTTAGATCGCAGATTTCAACGACACAGATCGTTCCTCTCAAAATACGGCCGTATTTCTCGAATACGATCGTATCCAAAAATGATTGTAGTACAGTCACTTCAAATCTACACCATTAATCTTGGGGAGTATACGGACGGATCTGCTCACACACCAGTATAAAATTCCACCAAATTATTGAGGTTACTATAAAGAGCAAAAATGTGGAGTTCCAGGAAAGGATAATGAACCCGCATTTTCCGCAAAAATTCAAAGAAAATGAGCTCATGCTCTGGAACGACAAATAGTTGTATGATTAATTTAATTTAAATAAATGATAAATAATTTGATATAATACACTCTTATGTTCCTTCCCTTGGCCTCTCTCTATCCAATCTCTTCTCCAATTGAGAACTGAGCTCCTCTCTTCCTGTGCAAAGAGACAGGGACGCACAAAGCAAGTGATCCTTCATCTTTCACACGTGTAATTCACACGTTTTTCAAGTCACCAGTGCCGTTGATGCTGGGCAAGCAGCTCCTTCTCCAGTATTATATGGCAGAGAGACATGTGGTGAGGGGACAAGCCAATCTCAGGGCACGGATTTCTCCATGATTTCTGATTCCGGTTTCAGTTAGGAGGAAGAAGATGGCTGTGGATTTATCTATTGGAGTTCGAACTTTTTTGCTGTTTCTGTTCATTTTACCCTCTTTCATTTCCATGTTTTCTGATGCAGATTTCTGTCAGGAAGTAGACATGGCTATGGATGGGGGTTCGAGCTGTGAATTTCCCCCTGTTTTGCTCTTTGATTCCCTGCTCTTCTACTAGTTTGAAGGAAAAAAGAAGATGGAAGAAGAAAAGTTGTCAACTTTAGCAGGGGAAATGAATACGGGCGGCGCATATCCGATGTTCTTCGGCGTTTCATGCGCTTTTATTGCGCTTCAGTTCCTGTCCGCCATGGACTGCGGTGCTAATGCCGAGCTCGGCTACCAAAAGTCCTGTTTCGCAGAGATTATGCTTCGTGGCAGCGCCCAGTTGTTAGGAGTGCTGTTCGAGAAAGCCCAAAGAATTCATGAGGATCTGCGGGAGAAGGAGAGGATGGCTTTGTCGGAAGTAATGGAGCTGAAGCGGATTCGCGCGGATGACGCCAGGGCCAACGAGAAGGTCATGTCCATCTTCTCCACTCGCGAGCAGAGCTGGCAAGCCGAAATTAGGCGCCTTCTGAATCAGATCCGTTCCCTCTCCGGCGAACTATCTTCGGCGAAGTCGAATATTGAGGAGATAGTTTCTGATATGAAGGTCAAAGATGACTTTTTGGAAGAACAGGGGAAGAAAATGGCGGTGTTGGAGGAGAAGCTGCTTTCGTCGGAGAGAGAAGTGGAGGAACTTCGGGAAAGAGCGAACAAGGAAGACTCTAATCACATGTTGGAACTCCGGCGACATAAGGCGGCCTTCACCGAGTTAGTTTCCGACCAAAGGAGGCTGGAGGGGGAGACGGCTCGCCTTCTTCGCGAAGCTGACTCGGCGAAGGAGGAGCTCGAGGAGGCTTTGGAGCAGAAAGAGGAGGCGATGGCCATGGTGGAGAGCCTGTCGGAGGAGTTCGTTAGGCTTCAGAAGGACGCCGATCAGAAAGGGAAGATTGTTTCCGCCATGATCAGGAAAGCGAAGCACGACACGGCTGAGAAACAGGCGCTTTTGAAGGAGGTGAAGATAACGAGGGCGAAGAAAAAGCAAGCGGAGCTGGAAGGTGAGAGGTGGAGAAGCATGTGCGAGAGTAAATTACAGAAGAAGAATTCGAGCAAAGAAGCTGGAACTTCGGGGAAAAGATCGCCGGAGTTACAATCAACGGCCAGGATTGACCTGAGAGCTCGTTTACTAATGTACTTGGACACAGACAGCAATGGCGAACACGAATTTCCCTTCTCGAGTCTAATCAAACCTTCAGAGTTTCAGCATCAGTACTTGAATGAAAACAACGATAATCTCGGTGAGCATTATTTCTACCCTTTTCGTTTTTTTTTTGAATCCTTGGCTAACGGTCAAATTAATGTCCAAGAGATTCAAGATTGGGTTCGGCTTGAGACGAAAAAGTACACTGCAATTCTCGAGGAAAAGCATTATTCAGAGATAGAAGCATTTGCAGAGCAGCTCAGAATCAGAGACGAGAAGCTCGAGGATTTACATTGGCGTCTTCTAAGCACGGAATTGGACTCGAAGACGCTGCAATCTCAAATCGAAGGGCTGGACGGGAGCCTGGCGCAGCTAACCGACGAGAATCTGAAGTTGGAAACTTTGCTGGAGAACAGGGAAAGAGACCTGAATTCATTAACCGCGAGACAGAGCTTCCACGGCGAGTCTGGTTTGCGCCAGTCTTTCGATTTGCTAATGAAGGGGGCGAAGAAGAAGAAGACTAGAGAAGTTCAAAATTTATTTGAAGTGGAGAGAAATTTCGAGGAAAAGCATGAGAACGCTGAAGAAATTGTATTGGTTAGACAATTCAAACCGGAATGGAAGCGGAAATGACCGTTGGAATCGGTTCTTTTCCGTCGATGAACCTCTCGGATGATCAATCGAACGACGAAGATTCGTCGGAGCAACAGCCGAGGAGCCGAGCCACTTCTCGGCCGCCGGAAGAAGGGATTGAAGACGAAAGGGAGCTCCGCGCCAGGCAGAAACAGCGAGCTTCTGATGCGCAGCCTGTGTTCAAGATGAATATACTCCTGGGAGTCTCGTTCAAGATCAAAAGGGCGAGCCAGCAGATTCTCATACTGAAAACTTGGCCGCGGAGATGAAGCGGCCGGTAGTAATCGCGAGAGGAAACCCGAGTTGAAGGGGCTAACGCAGGTGATCTCTTTTCTCAACAAGCAGCTCAAGAGATATCAACCCTGGAGGAGAAAACAGAAGCCTTGTGCGGAAGGATGGTGAGAATTTTCAGAACCATTTTTAGATTTCTCCACACAAATGAATGGCAGTTTTTTTTGGCATTTTCACTCTTAAATATGACATTTTTGACATTTTGCATTCTAAACATTAATAATTGGCATTTCGCACCTCCCAAATATCAATTTTTAGTAATTTCACTAATTTGTGCCCCCGGGCCAAAAATTCAAGAGAATTTAGGTTTGGGCAGCACAAAAATATGCTCATATTGGCGCATTGCACTCCCAGACCTAAATATCATAGAATGAACATTTATTTTGTTGTTGGACTTAGATACCTTTGAAATTTCGACTATCTCGAAATCAGTAATGGGGTGGGGGGTGCAAGTTGTGTTGAGCCGGCTCGAAAGCTCGATGAGCTGATTCGAAAAAAGCTCGACCCTAGCTCGAGCCTATGGAGCTTGAGCTCTAGCTTGATTACGAGTCGAGTGCGAGCTCGGATATTATTGTACATGAGCTCGCGAGATTTTTATTCCTATATTTTTTAAAATATATAAAATATACAAAAAAAAATCAGGCTCATGAGTTAAAAAGCTCGTGAGCAGCTAGAGCTCGACTCGAGCTCGCGAGCTCGAGCCAGAACAAAATGAGCTCGACGAGCTCGAGCTCGAGGTTGGAACTCCACTCGTTTACACCCTTGGGGGTTTGAAGTGCTTGGGGGGTGCAAAGTGCCAAAAAAACCAATGAATCGCCTTTCCGACTTCCTATTTTTGTTCTCAGCTGGAGACTTCCGGGGGTGGTGCCAGCGGCCGGCGTTCGGATGCCGGGGACGAAGAGAACACCGGTGAGCTGGAGAGATTTCTAGAAGAAACTTTTCAGCTGCAGAGATTTGTGGTGGCAACAGGGCAGAAGCTGATGGAATTGCAGCCCCGGATCAAAGCAGTCTTTCCAGTGGTGAGGAAGAAGATTGGAGGAACCGGTTTCAATCTGGGCCAGTTTCTGGATGTGTTAGGAATCTGTTCATGGAAGTGCAGAGGGGATTGGAGGTGAGAATCGCTCGATTATCGGCGACATCGAGGGTACTTTGGCCAGCGACGGCATCCTTCGAAGATGACGGTCGCCGGCGGCGATCAAAGTTTGTTTTTTTTTCTCTGTGTGACTGTTCTCTGCATAGTAGCATACAGAGCTGATTTCAGAGCTACATTTCTCTCCTTTTGATTTATATTCCCCCCTCTGATTTTGCAATGGGGAATGAGGATTGCAATCTGGAATTTTATTTGTTTCTGGATCTATTTTAAAATTCGTGTTCGGGAGCTCCGCGATTATGATATGTGGCTGAAAATGCGAGACGCTAAACTGCTAGTGAAATCAAGCATGATCTCTTGAATATAGAATCGCTCGAATTTTATTTGTTTCTTGATCTATTTGTCTCTTGAATATAAAATGCGATCTTCATGGCGAGACGCTAAACTGCTATTTTAAAATTCGTGTTTGGGACTGTGCGGTTTGCGCGGATAGGCTTTGGCGAATGACCCGGTTCTTGCCAAATATTTGTTCTTGTGGTCTGACTTAGCAGGGTCCCTGAAGTGTTAACCGCGCAGTTAGTTTTTAGCTAACCGCGGACTACGCGGTCTGGATTGGGAGACCGCGGAGATCGGCAGACCGCTGTGTGTGTGGCTGAGATTTAGTTCGCGTGGTTGTATGCTTGATTACTTAAGTCCACGCGGACTGAGTCTGCTGTCTGCATAGCTGTGCGGATTGTTGTTGTTAACCACGCGCGGTCTGGTGTTGACAGTCCGCATGTTGGACTGACTGGTGCTGATAACTGTCACATCACTGGCGGTTATTCTATCCCCATGGGCGGTGACGATATTCACTTGTCTGCCTATAAATGAGGGTACTGACCTCGTCACTAATAGCAAGAATTGTAAGAACTGTAGCTTTGGTTAAACTTATGATTAAGGTTTTGTAGCCACGCGGCAAAGAAAAGTAACCTGCTTGTTTGATGTTTGCAGATTGTGTGGCTAGCACTGAGCAACCAGGCAACTGGTTCTGACGGTGAAGTCAGAGGAGGTAGTGTGGTTAAGTGGGTAGCAATCGACGATTAGCAGCAGACCCTAGGTTCAGCAACTAGGCAGTCTTCATCCTTTACAGTTTCCCAGCTTGGATAAATCAGTTTGCCTCTGGCAGACTGACTAGCAGTTCGAATTTGCTATTTGTTCAACTCTGCGGTTAGGCGACCTTGGCGGTTAGGCGACCAAGAGTTGCATACAGTTAGCAGCTCAGTTCCAGTTCAGTCTGTTCGCGGCAACTATAAATTAGTTGCAGACAGTTATGGATATTGGATTCTGGTGTTTCGCAGCATATTTGCTCAGATGTAGGGATGTTCAGTTCACTGGAGCTTACTACTAGGTCGGTCTTTTTGGGTGACGACTCAGCATGTGATGTCACAGGGACAGGGACGGTGGACATCAGGATGCATGATGGAGTATTGCGTAGGCTTGAGCGGGTACACTTAGTACCCAAGCTGTAACGACCCCATCCGTTAAATAACATATAATAGAAGGTCCGGCCGGGGCCCCACACTATATGCCATAAACAGACGGCGAGGTTACAGGTTAATACCAAAATATACTTGCATTTTAACTCAGAGTATATTAGAAGAAGATTTACAGTTAATATTGAACACAACAGTCACGAATGTCCACTATATATAAACAATCACATTTATATATAACCCCGAAGGAATGTACGTAAAATACACAAAAGTTTGGCCTTATACCTTACAGTTATCCTTTAAAGTTTGTCCCATGATCAGTTGCTCTCTAGGAAGTCTTCCAGTTCTCATATGACTCTGTTTGATGGGGCTGCAGCGACTTAAGAAGTAATTGTAGGAAGCAGTGATGAAATAATCAGCTGTTTTGCAGAGTGGTGGCAGAATTTGTGAAACTGTTTGGAAAAACAACAATTACAGTGTTGTTTCAACATGTAAGACACAATCACATGAACCAAAACTTTCTAAAAATTAATAAAAAATTCTTTTGAAATAATTTATATAACTTATATTAATTAAGATATTTTTAAGACTTTAATATTATATTATAACATAATTAATAAATATATTATATTATAATGTATCTCATTTTAATGTTTATAATATAATTATTTTAGATTATAATATATTATATTAACATTTATAATTATAATATAAATTATTAGAATTATATTATTATAACAATTTTAAAATTATAATATAAATTATAATATAATTTATAATATAATTAAAAAAATGGGGGGGGGGGGGGGGGGGGGGGCAGCGCTGCAGCGGCTGAGCGTTGCTGCTGTTTTTGAGTAGCGAAAAATTTCCGCACTCAAAAACAGCCCCCTTGCTGTAAAACATGGTGTCATCAAGCCACCGTGTTAGCCTCCAAATGTTGTTTGGCGTGGCATTTGAAAAATCGACTGCCCGCCCCTCTCAAAACGCTGCCCCAAAAAACAAAGCCATAGTAAAACTACTAGTAACGGCCAATAGGGGGGGGGGATAATTTTTTGGGTCCGGGTCCCGTCTCCAGATTTGGAGACGGGGCCGTTCTGATTTTGACACATGACGAGTTATTTATTATCTTTCCGCCATCTTCTTTGATCGCAAGATATACAAAAGTAATCGCAGGAGAAACCTAAATAATCGCAAGATATACAAAAATGATCGCAATATATACACAACTAATCGCAAGATATACGGAAATGATTGCAAGAAAAATAAAATTGAACGTATATCTTGCGATCAGTTTTGTATACAAAATGATCGCAAATTTACACAAATTCAAAATTATTTTATTGCGATCATTTTGTATACAAAACTGATCGCAAGGTATACGTTCAATTTTATTTTTCTAGCGATCTTTTTTGAATATCTAGCGATCAGTTTTGTATATATTGCGATTACTTTTGTATATCTTGCGATCAAAGAAGAGCGCGGAAAAACAATAAATAACTCGCTACGTGTCAAAATCAGAAAGGTCCCGCCCCGTCTCCAGATTCGTCTCCAAATCTGGAGACGGGCCCGGACCAAAAAATTTCTCGACCTGGACTGTGAATATGTTTTTAGCCTACAAAAACTATATTTTGAACTGGAAAAAATATACCGAATTTGACTGCTTTCCTTTTTCGCGACTTCCTCTCTGGCATTTTCTCTCTCTTCTGTATTTCTTCCCGACGCGTAGATCGGAAGGAACATCGGAAGAAGAGAGGAGGCTGTCATTTCTTCCGCCTCGTCTTTCGTTGATGAGTTTGCGCAGCGTAGATTGCTTGCCGTCGAGCGACGGCGTAGACGAGAGGAGGAGGTCACCTCACGCTCCACATCCCGTTCTCCAAGCCCCATGGCGGCGCGGCAGACAAATTGGCATCGACGGCGCCGGGATTACGCCGGCCACCGTCATTCGAGAGCTGATGGAGTGCCCAGTTTGCACCAAAATTCTATGTATCCGCCCCAATCCATCAAGTCAGTTTCCCGTCCCTTCACCGGTTTGTTTTTTTTTTCTAATTTGCCCTATCTTGTTTCAATGTCGGTTTTCATAGGCATGGTTTTGTATTAGATGGACGGATCTTTGGAATGCAGCAGTTTTCTGTCTGCGAAAGGGATTCTGATTGTTGCCCAACGATTTTTGATTACGAAGCTTCTGTCTTCCGATCTCATTTTTCTTTCTCACATGATTTTTTTCCTGTGATTTCTTGTTCGACTCATGGTTTTGCCGATTTATTCAATGCTGGTTAATCTGGGGACAAAGGTATCTCACTCTAAGTCTCATCTATAGTCTAATTCCATCTTTGATTTGTTAAAGGGATATCCTTAGAGCGATCTGGGACCTTGTATGTGATTAAAAACATGGATCTTCTTCTTGCTCTGGTACGATGGTTCTTCTTAATAGCCATCAATGTTCAGTGCTTAACTGAATCTCTCGTCATAGTTATCATGATCAAGTGCTTAACTTTCTGAGTTCTCCTTCCCCAAAGTAGTATAGTTTTCATTGAAATAAGCCTGCATCAATCTAATTTGGAGCTTTTGTTCATGTCATCCTTAGCTGCACATAATTCCAGCTTGTGGAAGTGATTTTTTTCATGGGAGTGATTATTTTGTTATGTGGATTGACACATATTAGATATTTTGTTTTTGAATTCTTATTTTTAGCTCCGTTTGGAGGGACTTATTTTCACCGGTCAACGTTACGGGCCCATGAATCGAACACAAATTTAAGGTCCGATTCATGCGGTCGTAACCGCTTGATTGGTGAAAATAAATCCTCCCAAACGAAGCCTTAGTCTTTCCCGTTTGATTTCTAAAATTTTGGATGGTTTCGAATAAAATTTTTTTGTTGTTTTAACGATGCAAAAATGTAACTTTTATGCCCTCATTGGTGATATTTCAAAAAAGACTGACAATATTTTGGACTATGATCTAGCCCCTGAAATTAAAGATTGGGATAGCAATAATCACACGATTATAACTTGGTTTAGCAAATTCACAATTCCATCTATTCTGCCCAGTTCAAAAAATTCTGCACCATAGTTTAGAACATTCTTGCTACTCTCACTATATTGGCAAAACTCTATCAAATCAGTATGTGCTTGGACCTCTCTGCAACAAATGAAGCAAGTGTATGATCGAGCTATCAATGACTTTCATGACTAAACATAAGTTATTTTGGATCAGCTATAATAATCTAAACCTATATGAACCAATGCCATAGGTGCCATAACATTACAAACTTATTGAGAATAGTTGCTGCTCATCCATTTTCTGATGATTTTTTCTCTTGTTTATGATCCCATTAGAAAAACCCTACTACATTGACTCCTATTTCCAACAATGGTCTATGCACACTATCAAAACTCGTGCTTTGAAAACTTAATTCAAGATGTTGAAGATGCATAATATTAATGTTGTTGTTACATAGTCATAATCTTCTAGTACTCTATCACAACCCGTGATTCAAACTCCAACTTTATATCCATGCCTCAAAACACTAGGTTTTTATGATTGGAATAAGCCAAAAATGTGTCCTCCATACTGTAAGATATGTAAGAAAACTGGGCACTCCACCTTTTATTGTCATAATGCTAGTTGCAACTATGGTCATGATTGGAATCAACCAAAAATGTGTCCCCCATACTGCAGGATATGTAAGAAAATTGGGACTGTTAAGGTACACGAGAAAAGGAATCCACCGCGAGACAAGTCTTAATTCATCCTATGGATCAAAGGTTAAAATTGTCAAGCATGCCAAAGCACATATGCATTCCTTGATCGTTAGCCTTAATCGAACTTTTACAACATGAACAAAAATGCAATACATATAATTAATTAAAATGATTGATGGATAATTAGAATTTACAAGTCCACAATCACTTTGTGTCTTTGCTCAGGTCTTTCAATTGTCGTGCACTTAAGTAGGATTTGTGATTGACGTTTTTTCTTTTGTACGAGTGCCTGAATTGAAGTGTTGTGGCATTGTGTAACGCGAGTACCCATGATGATATCTGGGTCATATGGGCAAATGGATTCGAATACAAGTTCTTTTGGAATTGAGGCCTTAGCAGTGTGATCACTTATTACCCGTTTGAGTTGTGACTTGTGACACATGCAAAATTGAATGCATGCAAATTTAGGGTGAAAGCTGAAGGCGAAAAATTTCCCATGTGCCATCGATAAGAGGGAAAGACCCACCCACAGTGGCATGCCGAAAGCTTAGTATGAATCCGGATGGCCACAGTGATTTGACCATGTGGGCGGAGTTTGACAAACACCATGTTGCCTACCTATAATGGCATGCACATGCGTCATTTGTAGACATGTATAATCATTCGTCATTGGATGCGATGCATGTGAAACTTCAGGTGACACAAGCCTCAAATTTTCTTCTTGACATTTCTCTAGCAAATGGTGAATCATGGTTGAGGGAGGTCACTCATAGACCACCTCAAAAGGGGTTGTATTGACTTTTGTATGAAAGGATGTATTATACAAGTATTCAACTTAGTCAAACCAAGCGACTCATTTATGTTGTTGCTTTGAAGCGAATCATAACAATTATGTCTCCAACTCACGATTGGGCATCTTTGTCTACTTATTGGTTTGTTGACGGTAGGCAGTACTCATTCACAAAGTGGTTCCTTTCAGTTTTAATAAAACATTTCAGAGATTGCTTATAAAAATTAATTGCGACCACTCACCATCGAATGAGGGTAACTCATGAAGTGCATATTGTCGTGGACAAATGTAGCTGCAACAATGTCGGATGGGCACAATTGGCATCATAAAATGAAATGAGTGTACTTTGAAGAATGATCAATCCACCACGGCGAAGATGTTGTATTATGCAAACTTGAAATTTTTTGTAATGAAATTCATGGCAATGCTTATATAAGCTCTAGCATAGGTAGTGGCTGCAGGATGCTTGCTGGGAACACAATCTCATACTAGATCCATTGTCAAGTTAGACATGAGGCCATAGATTGATCGACATTGCATATCATACCTTGCAATAGAAGGATATCTTTATGCGTCCATAGGTTCGGAAGATATCCGCCTGCATGTATTGTTGTTAACATCATGAGGAATTCTTTCAAAAGTATCATAATGTAAGTTGAAGAGGCCGCCAGTACTGTATGATCTTGATGATAGAGGCACACCCCCTTGCAAGTGATTGTACTGGCTAGGCTGTGGGTCGCGGTTCACAGACTCCCAAATGTCTCAGAGCAGGGTCCAACCTTGACCTCTTTTGTAATGGTGTCTGCATCCTCTCACAAAGGTCATGAAATGGCAATACAATGGATTCCGACTCTCGAGATAATGATCTGCAACTTGGGTGGACATGATTGCCTTGTATTTAGTAGTGAAGTTGTATCGCAACAAATTTTCAACCTATACCTATTGGGTCAGTGTCTATATCTCCTAGCTGAACAAGTATCGAGGATTGCGACGATCTTTGCAGACAACAAAATGACAACCCAGAAAGTACGACGCCAATATTGGATGGCTAAAAAAGGTGTCATTAACTCATTCTTGTAAGATGAACTAGGTTGCACAATATTGGAGAATGTGCGACTCAATAAATTCTATTGGGCAATCATTCTTCATGAGTACCACATCGATGTTGTTGTTCAAGGTGTTGCACTCGACTACAAATTATTGCGAGAAATCATGCTTGGACAGTGCTAGTGAAACCAAGGCTTGTTACAAAGCTCGCAATGCCTTTTCTACAACAGATGACCACTGGAATAGTGAGGAAGTCGATTTTTTCAAGAAGGCTGTCAATGATTGGGCCATCTTGTCATAGTGTAAATAATTTTGGGTAGTACCTGGTAAGCTCCAAGAACCCTTGAACACTACAACATATTGTGGGGTTGGCCAAGGTAAGACTACAATACTACATAGACTTTATTAATTTCCATGGACACTCCATGTGCAGAGATAGTGTGTCCGAGATAGCTGATGATTTTCTTCTCAAATGTACATTGTTGGGCTTAGCATGCAAGTGTGCAGCTGATGTTACCACAACATTTGAAGGGTCGTCAAAAGATACTTCAAATGGTCTTGACTCTTGACAAGAATGTTTATGAACATGTATGTCGTCAAAATACTAGCACATATCATCGGAGTGCGGGATTAAAGATGTCATTCATGATTAATTGTAAGTGGTCCGGAGCGCTGGTCAATCCAAGTGACATGACGAGAAATTCATAATGAATGTTATGTGTGTGACATGTGGTCTTGTCACTTTCTTTAGCCTGAACTCGTATCTGATAATTTTTGGATTGTGCGTTTAATTTAGAGAAGAATGAGCTCCTTGAAATTCGTTTAGCAGCTCAAATATCACCACAATTAGATTTTGTCTGGAATCATCACCCTGTTCAACTCCTGGTAGTTAACACAAAAACACAAGTTTTCTTCTTTCTTGTGATCCAAGTGAACATAATGCAATAAGGGATGAAAATCAGACAAATAATGCTCGTGTGAGCATTTCGGTCACCGGGCATTTGATCTCATCCTTCCGGTATAGCCTTGCCCATAAAGCCTCAGATAAACATCATTGAACTCTGGATGGAGCAGTATAGTACGACGTGTGGCTTGGCAAGATAGTAAACTCTTTGGTTGTATGCCACACTAGCAAATTGGTCGAGCAATTGATATAATTGATGCCCTTGATAAGGGGATAAGGTAGTGGATAATGGTTGTCATGGGTGAGGAAATAAAGTGTCACAATATTGCGATGAAATTCACATGTTGGATTTTTTGGAGTGACAACAAGACTATTGGGGTACGCGCATGTGACCACGCTACTCTAAAGACAACTTTGATGTCTCCTGATCCAAAGTTGTATCAATCCACCATAATGAGCACGCTTCTCCGTCAATCACAATGTTGCAGTATACTCCACTAGCTGGAGATCATCGTTTGTTGCTTAGGTACAATATAAAGCATGAGATGAATCCACTAGAAGCTTTAAATCAGACGAAGATGAGAAAGTTGTCCTTGCTTTTTATGAAGATAGTCATCGTTGTTTGACACTTGCAATGAAAGAATTGTCCTTACTTCAAAGATCATTGCATTCTGGATTAAATAGGAGGCACATAGTATGGTTGTGCGGGGTTAGAATCGATGGGGGGGGGGTGGTATGATTTTTGGTGGCCGGTGGTGATGTGGGGGAACATCGGGGGAGGATTGTTTGAAGGTGTGGGAGGATTGCAAGTGGAGTATGTGGTGTAGCCAAGCAAGGAGGAAGAGGATTTGCGTTAGGAGTCTAACGGCCGGATTGCAAATTTAGTTTCGACTAGATGTGCCATATCCATGACCTAATTTATATTGGTGGGTGGAGATAGTGAGGTCGACACAAATGTGGAGTTGGTGACTGCGCATGTAATATTCTATATAATAATCTAGCGTAAGGCCAATTATGTGTGTTGGAGATCGACAAAGCGGGAAGGAGCAGAATAAAAATGAATCTGTAGGTATAACCACAGATGCAAAATTGCAGACAGAGTGATGTTGGATACGCTAAAGTCGTAGACTCGTAGTCTCACACAATCGGGATCTGATCGCGCGATCGGTGAGACATGCGGAGAGGATAACAGACAATGGTGACTTACACGGTAGGTGGCATTGCAAGCATCAAATCACTGCTGATGTAGGAGCTCAAAAATAAGTGGATGGAGGCGCGACTGCTTGGGTACATGAGAAGAGGAATCTATCATGAGACTAGTTTCAATTCAACCTAGGGCTCGAAGGTTCATATTACAAAGCAAGCTAAAACACATATATGGGGTCCTATATATTTCTGTAACCGGACCATTACAAGATGAATACTGGATAGATAATTAAAACTTACGAGTCCGCCGTCACTTTACTACTTTGTCTGTGTCATTCAATTGTCATGGGTTGTCAGGATCGAGATCCTAGATGGGATCGTTTTGAGGTTGGATCAGATTAGATCGTAGGATCGGATCGAAGATCGTAAGATCATACAACATTCATAAATTAAGACTAAAAATAAAATTGAATTTTATATCAATAAATTACATGCTCAATTAATAAAAAAATTAATAAATTGAGTAGTATGTGAATAACTATATTAATTTTTTTTGAATAACTAAATCAAAAAGATAATATCATATTAAGTTCAATTTCAGTTTCAGATAAGACACTCAATGTTTACTAACAATAAAAACAAATCTGAACTAGAAGCGATCGAAAAGCCGCTCTTAGCCTCTATTTGCAGTCGGCAATCAACACTTGAGATACGGTAAAAGAACATGATATGATTATGTGATGGGGTATGAGGGCCGGATTGGGATAAGGTTAAACATTGGGTTATGGGGGTTGGGCCGATTGAATGGGGTCAGGATAGGGCTGGACATGTTTCTAATTACCTTTGGCCATACCGGTAGAATCGGGTCAGGATCGCGATCCTAAAGATCCTAAGATCTGGATCGCGATCCCAGTCGTAGATGTAGCGATTTAGATCCTAGGTAAGATCCGGATCGATTTACAAAATCTGGATCGTAGGATCGTAAGATCCTACAATCCGGATTGCGATCCTGATAACCATGGAATAGACCCTCCGGACTTGATTAGGCATCTCGCTATTGGGCCCGTCCATAACATTTATTTTCATTTTTATGCGTTGTGTTTTTTTTTTTGTACTTGTGGTTTTAATCTTCTCCATGAATAAAAGTCCAGAAAGCTGCCTTAAAAGTTGGCGGTGTCCCACTTCTACTTCCACTATTGTAAGATCCTACTGTTTTTTATTTTGTTTGTTGAATGATTATTCAGGGTTTTATATGGATTTACTTACTAAAAGAGAACTTTGAGCTATCTCAAATTTATATAAATTTTACCACAATAAAATTAGGTGTCCACTTCTACTTTCATTATAGTAAGATCTTACTGTTTTTATTTTGTTTGTTGATGAGTATTCATGGTTTTATATGGATTTACTTACAAAAGACAAATCTGAGCTATCTCAAATTTATATAAATTTTACCACAATAAAAGTAGGCGGTGTCCCACTTCTACATCCACTATAGACTATAGTAAGATCCTATTGTTTTTATTTTGTTTGTTGATGAGTATTCATGGTTTTATATGGATTTTACTTACTAAAAGACAGATTTGTGCTATCTCAAATTTATATAAATTTTACCTCAATAATTCAAACACAATTTTTGAAGACCATATTTGCTCTTCATTCAGATAATGATATGGATTAACTTGATTTTCAATTGCTAAAATCCCTTGCAAATTAAAGCACATTGTCCAAATATATTGTCTAGGAACCTTTAAACAAAATGGTCGAGCAGAGGTAAAACATCGACATGTTCTATACTGTTTGAATCATGCTTTCATTTACCTCTTGTCATAAGCATTTTTTGGGTGAAAAATCTCTTATTATTATTGTTTATGCCATAAATCAACTCCCGTCTCCTGTGATCAACCGCCAATTCCTATATGAAATGTTGTATGGAATATCTTCAAACTATAGTCTTTGGATTTGCTTGCTTCATTTTTTTTGCAACATCAAAAACGCCTAAAACATGTTCAAGTCCAATTTATTGCTTCCTAGGCTACGGTATTGAACATAAAAGATACCATTGTTTGTTATCTTGACACATCGCATTCTGGGAACACAATATACTCCTCACTAACCAAATTTTTGCATATTTTCTCTTACATTCACTCTTCCTCTTTGTTCCACTCCTTTTCCTACTAATTTTAATGCAGGTACCACAAATAAAATCAGCATACCACACTCCGAAGAACATGCATACCACAAATAAAATCAGCATACCACACTCCAAAGAACATGCACAAATACAATATATTATATATTATTAGTCTTTGTCAATAGGTGGCTCTCCTGACCCCAATCGCCCGCATCCTAAAAATGACTCAATTGCTATGAGACATCAACTTGTTAGTCACAAAGACTATCATTGTTTCTATGATTTATACCGTTTCATGAGCCTCAGCCCTTCGTTAGGCATGCACTAATCGTGTTGGTATCAAGCAATGTTTGAAGAACAACAAGGTTTGGAGAAATTTAAACATGAATGTTGTTTGACTTAATGACAGCTTTAGTAGGGTGCAAGTGAACCTCTAAGAATAAAACTCGCTCAGATGGTTTCCTCGAGTATTACAAAGCATATCTAGATTCAAATGGTTTTACTCAAGGCTATGGAATTGATTCTAAAGAGACATTTTTTCTGGTTGCCGAATTCACTTCTGTATGAAGTTATGGCGATACCAACATGTCAATTGAAATTATTTTAGAAGGATGTAAAAAATTGTTTTCATGAATGATACTATTAGTGAAGAAGTTTATATGCAATCATCTCTTGGCTATTCTCATCCATCAAGAAAAAATTGTTGGCTTCAGGGCGTCCTTTATGGTCTAAACAGTCGCCAATGGCATGCTATTCTAAATTTTGCTTTACCATTCATTCAAAAAATTAATAAGAGACTCTCATTTTACTTATATATGTGAATGATATGATCATTGTTACCAATAGGAAAGTAGCACTGCAAATTACCAAATAAACTTGATAGAATCACGAGGTATGCTTGTTCCCAAATTCAGGAGGCTGGTTCCTCCTAGAAGCTCTTCTCCCAAACGAGAGCTCTCAAACCTAGAAGATAAAAAGGTAAAGATAACACTCCCATGCCTCCTCCTTATATAGGGAGGGGGGGACTCACATACCATTTACCGTAATGCATATAATATAAAATAAGAATTACAAAATTCTTATTATACGCGCATGCGTAACAATACTTCCCGCCATAAAATCGACCTTGACCCCAAGGTCGAAGTGTCGCACGCCATTTAGTAATGATGTGCCCGCGGGTGGGCTGCCTTAGAAGTGCTCGGAGCTCCGTTCGACAGTACATCCGTGATCATAAGGGCGTCAAAGTCAACCATGCCGATCTCGTCCAAGTTATCCACGATGAGGGCCCAGAATTCCTTGACAAGACAATTATGATTAAGCGAGTAGGGTTGCTTGCAGCGGTAGCACAAACCCTTGCTCCGCGAGTCATTGTACTCTTGGTTGGAATGACAGTGAGTAGTGATATGACGGTTGTTGCGTGGGACCATAATGGTTGACCGAGGTAGAGGTATAGACGGGTGAGGAAAATATGGTTCTTATAGAGGTTTGGATAGAGATGATATGAAAGAAGGGTCCCCAGACGTCGCCAGGAATTCGGCTTTCACCAGTGGGGAGAGGTCCATGGCTTGGTTGACATTTAGCGGTTGCAGAGTGTGGATGTGGGGTTGTAATCCGTGCATGAAGTAGGACAAGTAATGGTCGGGTGGGAGACCTGGAACATGGGTGACCAACTCGATAATGCATCAACGTACGAGTCAATGAAGTCGGCTTGACAAACTCTGCAAAGACGCTTGATCATGGAGCCATAGTAGCGATGATCACAATGCTGAATGAGGGACTCCGTGAGAGTTGTCCAGGTGAGGCTGGGAGAGGAATGGTGGAGCCAACAAACCCAATGGAGAGAGGGTCCAATGGAGGGCGGACCCTTCCATGTCGATAATTGTTGTTGAGACCCGTTGCATCCGAAGAGTCTGATGAAAGTCAAAATACTGCTCGGCGTGGACAGTCCAACCGAGGGGGTCGGTCCCGTTGAATGTGGGAATGTCGAGGCGTGGGAGTTGTTGAGGAGGTAATCCCGCCGTGCGAGTTCTGCAGGGGATAATGTGCTGAGGAATCTCAAGGCAGAGACGGTAGGGGGCCAGAATCCGGTTGCAAGTTGTGGAGCATGTCTATGATTAAAGTGAACTGCTCGGCTTGGGTATCGAGACGATAGTTGATTGTGGTGAGGGAGTGTTCGAGGGCCTCCACATGGGATTCCATCGATTGACGACCCTTTGACATAAGAAAAGAGGGCACAAGAGCTGGAGGGTCAAGAGAGGGCACATGATCTGGCGGCGAGGAGAGTCGGGAAGAAGAAAGCTGATCTGTTGTTGGCGGGCGGGATCGGGATCGTCCAAATCTGTTGCTAGCTGATGGGATTGGGATCGTCTAGAGTTATTGCTGGCGGGCGGATCGGGATCGTCGCAGGTGTCAGTGAGTTTGTCTGGAGCTATTGTCGTCAGACGAGATCAGGAAGTAGATGAGGGCGGCAGACTGGACTGGATATGTTGGACGGAAGCGAAGCTGCAGAATGGATCTGCTCGAGAAGACGAGTGTTGTGGAGGAATCGACAGATAGATGGATCATCGAGGTCGATGAGGTCGATTACTGTAGTAGACTGCGAAAGGTGGTGGCCATGGGAGGACAACTGTTGACGCGAGGAGAACGGTGCAGAGAAGAACCCGATGACACACGATGCGCAGGCGGGGAGGGTAGGTTGGACCAATGTTACTAATAGGAAAACAACACTGCAAATTACCAAATAAACTTGATACAATCACGAGGTATGCTCGTGACCAACTTCAGGAGGCTTGTTCTTCCTAGAAGCCCCTCTACCAAATGAGAGTTCTCAAACCTAAAAGATAAAAGATAACACTCCCATGCCTCCTCCTTATATAGGAGGGGGGGGGGGCTCACATACTATTTACCCTAATGCATATAATATAAAATAGGAATTACAAAATACTAATAATACGCGCATGCGTAACAATCATCATCAATATTGACATTGCATGCAGTTCAAGATGAATGTCTTTGGTCCTCTTAGTTATTTCAACGGTTCTAAAGTCTCAATTCGATCTTTGAAATGGACCGGTCGCCGAGCAACTGAAAGGGCAGACAGGCTTTCCGGTTGGATTGCAACTCAAGGATAATGGGCCCGTATTAATGGTCTCTGTGGACTTCCTATGAAATAGGGTCTGTGTCCAATCATCATGGTTGTGAAAGGTCATAAAGGGCCATGGTCTCCTCTTTGCATGACAAGGAGTCAACCGTGTTGCAAGTTTGTCAGGATCGAGATCCTAAGTGAGATCGTTTTGAAGTTGGATCGGATCGGATCGTAGGATCAGATCGATGATCACAAGATCCTACTACATTCATAAATTAAGACAAATTATAAAATTGAATTTTGTATAATTAATTACATGTTCAATTATCAAAAAATCAATAAATCGAGCAGTATGTGAATAATTATATTAATTTTTTTGAATAACTAAATTAAAAAATTATATAATACCAACCAATGGAATGCTCATACGCAGAAATATAAGATAAGACACTGACAATACTTGAAATGAAACCTGGTAAAGAAGGAAAAGGAAGATATTCTCTGGACTGGAAGCGACCAAAGACGTTGCTCTTGACTTCCACTTGCAGTCGACAATCGACATTTGGGATACGGTAAAACAACATGATATGATTCTGTGATAACATCCGACTGGATTGAGATAAGTTTAAGCAATAGGCTATGTGCGTTGGACCTGTTGACTGAGGTTGGGATAGGGTTGGAGATGTTTCTAGTTATCTTTTGCCAGACCGGTAGAATCGGGTCAGGATCGCAATCCTAAAGATCCTAAGAGACGGATCGCGATCCCAACCGTAGATGTGCCGATTTAGATCCTAGATAAGATCCAGATTGATTTACAAAATCTGGATCGTAAGATCCTACGATCCGGATCGGATTCTGATAACCATGTCGCGTTGTTACTTTGTTGGTTGATCTCGCTTTGTATTCGATGAAGAAATCATACCCCATAAGTTTTACAATCCAAACTTGTTGTCTTGGTGTGGAAATTCTCTTGTGGAGCAAGTGAAGGAGGTTGAGATAATACCATAAAATGGCGGCCCAACAGATATGGATGCTAATGATGGATGTATAAGACGAGGGCCATAGGTTCAGATTCGTATGTGGAGGTGATGCGACGAGGTTCCATGAGCACCCGGTTGAAGTAAGACACAAATTAGTCATCTTACATGAGAGCGATGCCTATTCCGCTACTGAATGCATCACATTCGATTACAAAGTGCTTGGATAAGTCTTGCATGGCGAATGCGTGCAATGTGCAAAGGTCCTATTGATGCTTGGCGAAGGCATGTTGGGCCTCAACTGGCTATGTGAAGGGGAGGGCAGACACCATTTTCAGGAGATTGGTGAGAGGTTTGAATGTGGGTTTTTAGTTGTGGATGAAGTGTCGGTAGCATCCGGGCGAGGGACCCTCGAACGATGCGAATGGAGGAGAGTATTGACCACTGAGCAACAACTATGATCTTTTTTAGGTCCATGTCTAGGCCCTCCATGGAGATGATATGATTGAGATAGCCACTTTTGAAACATCAGAATGCACATTTTTTGATGTTCACCTCCAATTGCTATTGTGCTAGAGGATGGAGAACCCGTCGAAGGTGGTCCAAGCACAAGCTTTCAAAGAAGGCCAAAAATGGCATTCCTGACTGAGTACAAAGTCAACATGGTGTTAGTTAGCCCAACAGACATGATTAGGAACTCATAATATCTTTTGTGTTCAAAAAACTATTTTGGGTACATCTTCAGGCCAAACATGAATTTTGTAATACTCCAATTTAGAAAATAAATGAACACCCTACAACATGGTGGGCTAGTTGAGTTCTCTGTAGTCCACACACTAAAACACCAATTGTCATCTTTCTTTCACACGAGGAAGATTCTCACGCATGGTTGAATAATCCCTGCCCGAAGCATGTCTGCCACTATCTACTCCATGGCGTGCCTCTGTAACGATATGTTTACACGAAAATAGCATTCACCCAAGTTGTAAAGGTAAACAGTGATCCAATGCGTAGATAGGTGGAAGCCTGTCCGCGGGCACAAAAACTGCAGGAAATTTTGACAAGATGCGCTTTATCGCTGCGGTGGTCGACGATGTAGTGGATGGATGGTCTGCCAATATGTGGCATAACAGTGCCACAAACTCGGGTTTGGTTATCTTTTCGATGGAGCAGTGACCCATGGGATTGCGTGAGAGAGAGGGATCACCATGGAGGCAATACAAAGGAAATCTTCTTAGAAGTCCTAGTCGTGTAGTCACACGACAGTGCGCTAGCCGCGCAACACATTCCATTTGTGAGTATTCGGCCCATCACCCAATAATACATTGACGCTTCTACTCGGTGTGATGACTAGGTTTACGCACTCCATTACTTTGTGAGAAGTTGTGGCTTGTGCCACTATCGATCATCATAATAACCAGTGTCTCCTGAATACGATCTTGGAGTTTCCTGGTGTGTGGTTCAGAGATACTGCTCACGGAATGCAGCGGAAGTCGTAGACAGGTGATACTACTGTCCTGAACTACGGGGACGTTAGTGCCCTCGCCAATCTCGCAGTCAAATTCCCCAGCTTCTATGAGGATGCACCCTTCACGATTATGACCTTTATGGCCATGGGAGTAGGGCCGAGGACAGCAGAAACACAATCCCTTGCTGCAAAGCTCCACAAATTTTTGGTGTGACAGTCGTTAAGGCGGCGATTTCTTGGATAGGGCTGCGACTGTGGTGGCTCTAGTAGAAGGCCTGACTAGCGAAATGGGCTCCCAACGACGATCATTTTGAGGGTAGTCATGAGGGGGGGGGGGGGGGAGGGGTTGTATTGATTGAAGTCATTTGTTAGGAGTGGATCGTGGTTGGAAGGATTTCATCTTCGATGTAGCAAGATCTCACTATGGAGTGTGGTCGGGTTATGTATGTGTTGTGGGTCACGAATGTGGTTTCAAGCCATGCAAAAAATCGCCAAGGTAATGCTCTTTGAGTAAGTCTGACACATGAATTGTGATCTCATCATATTCATCAATTTTTAAGTCAAATTTTAGGATTGTTGATCGACGAACATGTGTTCATACCCATTGCCGGAGTGATACCGTCATAGTTGCAATGAGAATTCCTTGAAGGCCAACCAAGTAAATTGAAGGTTGACCTGGTGAGGCCAACAGGTTTAGTGCAGAGCAGACCGGTCCATGTAAATAGTGGCAAGGGGAACCTTTTGATGTTCAGGCATGTCGTGGAGGTCGAAGAATTGCTCTGTTCATGCAATCCACCACGGTGGACTCATGCCCTCAAAGGCCATGATATTAGCTCGGAGGAGGTGGACCACATGGGATGCAATTGAAGCTTCTGCGGTGGGGCCGAAGAACGTTTCTCGGATTGGTGTGCCGACGGAGGACACATCAACGATTTAGGCGCCTGGTGCAGGTGGAGAGGAATGACTGTGCATGACCGAGGCAATGAATTATCAAATGAGAAAGTTGAGATTGGTGAGGGAGCCCTCTAAGAGATCAATATGGGATTCAACCGTAGATGTCTGGGCAAAGGAGCCGTCGATGTCTATTTAGCGAGATGCAATGCAGGTCACCATACGATGTCATGGAAAGATAGGGCAGAATAGCTATAAAATGGAGGCATTTGTGGTTGCGCTTTGGTCCAAACGGCGAGTGCAGTGGACATACGGGGGTTGGCGGCGCTGCAGGCGGAGAACCTTCCAACAATGGATGTCTAGGGCTAGAATTTGGTGGCAATGAAAGTTGAAGAAAGACGGCAGGTTTGACCAAACTGATGGAACTAGGGTTGAGAGGACCCTAAACAAGTAACTAGCAATAGAAATTCATGAAAAAAGCAACACAAGAGGATTGGTGAGATCTTCGGCCAGTCCAAGGGGGTTGTTGCTAGGTTGGTTTCCCCCCTTTAAGATCAAGACTCACTCTCTTGATGCCTTAGTCCTCCATCCCACTCTCCTATATATAAGAGTTTGCAAGGATATTATTTAGAAAGTTTTCAAAATAGGAGATGAAATAAGGAGGAAATAACATGACGGGGTAATATCATGATTATGGTATCCAAAATAGGCCTTAGTTGCGCCCTCGCTTGGCTCAGGTATCGTCCTGGTATCCGCTCCTCCCTTCGTGTGACACGAGTAGACTCAAAAAGCCATGGACATATTAGATGTAGGTTAAGATCTTTGTATGGTAAATTTTTTTTTTTGAATGGATCTTTATCATTCTATTATTGTGTGAGTTTTGGTTTTGTTAAAGTACCTGAATCACCCCATAACTTGCCATCTATCTAAACTTTGTCTAGTTCAAATGCATATCCAATAAGGAGTTCAAGTCCTCAGGTTTGACTCACTATTTTTTAGGGTAGGCAAGGAGTTCAATGTGCCAAATGGAGTTTAAACCAAGTCAAAAATGATTATTTGTGTTGTTATGCTTTGGTTGTCAGGGCTCTCAGCTATGTGGATAGTTCAATGTGTTCATTGATGCCTTACACAAAGATGTGGATTATCACATATTAACATTCCGCACTCTTCCTGTTCGAATTGTAGTTTGAAACCAAACTTGTCCTCAGGAAGGTAGAACGGTCATTCTGGTGAGATCCAACGATGATCGAATTATCAAATTTTTGATTCACTCAAGAGATATGGACGGTGCAGGAGGGATGCAATGACTTCTCTCTTCTCAAGAATTTATACACCCCTTATCAGTATATGGACTACCATCTCTCGAGAATAGATTGCGGTTTGACCTCCATGAGAAATAAAGCACCTAATAATGCATTTCACAAACCAAGAACTGAGAGATCACCTCTGGTCACGACATTGTCCCTGCGCAACAACGCTCCCGCTGCTCGTAAACCCCCGAGCGCTATACTCCATCCATTGTTTTTTTTGTGCATGAGGTTTTGCAAGCTGTGAGGAGAGCATATTTTTTATTGGACTTTGCCTATATGAAAGCGCTATACTCCATCAATTAAGAGATGTTTAGGGTTTTAGGTTAAGTGCATGATGCTAATCTCCTGCACATTCCATGCATTGAAATTTTCAAAAGGCAGGCCTTTTGTTTTTAACAACTACAACAAATTTTGCTGAATGAAGATAGAGTAAAAGTGAATCAGACAGTGACAATCTGCTTTATTTCTGCAGTGCCCCAATGGCCACACTCTGTGCTCAACCTGCAAGACGAGGGTGCAGAACCGGTGCCCTACGTGCCGGCAGGAGCTCGGAAACATCAGGTGCTTAGCGCTGGAAAAGGTGGCCGAATCATTCGTTCTTTCATGCGGGTATTCCTCGCAGGGCTGCCTGGGAATTTTTCCATACTACAGCAAGCTGAAACACGAGAACCAGTGCAGATTCAGACCATACAGATGTCCGTTCGCGGGATGCTCCGTGACCGGCGACATTCCGTTCTTGGTCGGTCACTTGAGAGACGATCACAAAGTAGACATGCACTCTGGTTGCACGTTCAACCACCGATACGTTAAATCCAACTCGCTGGAAACCGATAATGCCACTTGGATGCTAACTGTAAGTACTAATGGATTCTTGATGCATTATATCTTCTAAGGTGTTCATATAGTTATACTTCATGAAATGTGTCACTTTTATCATGTGGAAAGAAGGCTTGCTATGTAAAGCAGTTGGGTGTTGAGTTATCAATAATTTAGGGATACTATTAGTTACCAAACTTCCCCCTGGAGCTTACATAATTACAGGCTGCACCCCTCTATCTTTTGAAATTACAAAAAACCTCCCTAGAAGATAATATGATGGTGTATAAATATAGTGTGATTAGATCTTAGCCGTAGGATTAAACTTGAGGGTTTACTATTGGTTGATCGTTGACAAGAATTGGCTGTTTTGGTCGAGCATGGATTTGACCGCTGGTGTATCTAGCCCAGCCTCGATTTCCATTCGCTCAACTGAGAACGAGATGTTCATGCGATTTGCCGCCCCCATGGGTCTTGCTACCTTCAATAATGAAGCAAGATATAAGAGTGGGCCAGTAGGGCTAGGCGGCCACAACTCTACTGTTGGATATATGGAGCAGAACTGAGGCCCCCTCGATCCATAGGCTTAGACTCTATTTGGCATGTTTTTGCTCCGGTGAGTTTTGACAAAAATGTTACCGTCATAGAATGTATGTTTGACATGACAATGGTTATGAACGCTAGCAAGAAAAGAAAACTAGTTCAGAACATAAAAGGGTATGACATTCCTTGGGTGAGGTCGAGCGATCACCGCGTTCGTGACTGCCACCGCTGTGCCAAACAGAGCCCCCTTTCGGGGTGGCAGGGGATTATTTAATGCTACATTCTACTGATGTTTAATCCTTTGGATAATCTCTTTCCTCCACTGTCAGGTCTTCCACTGCTTCGGTCAGTACTTCTGCTTGCATTTTGAAGCATTCAAACTTGGGGAAGCTCCAGTGTACATGGCCTTCCTCCGGTTTATGGGCTCCCCGGGCGACGCCAGGAACTATGCCTACAGCATCGAGGTCGGCGCCAGCGGCCGGAAGCTTCTCTGGCAGGGCACCCCTAGAAGCATTCGGGCCAGCCACCGCAAAGTCCGGGATAGTCACGACGGCCTCATTATCCAGAGGAGCATGGCGCTCTTGTTCTCCGGCGGCGACGGGAAGGAGCTGAAGCTGCGAATCACCGGCCGGATTTGGAAGGAACAGCCCAATTCTGAGCCCGGCGGCACCTGTATACCCAATCTCTCCGACTGAAACCAGCCGGAGCAGCACTGTGTTGTGCAAATCCTGTAGCATGTACCGGGCGAGGGTGGGAATCATTGTTTTGTTATGTTTTTTCTAGGGGTTAGACCGTTAGAGAATGTAGAAGTTTTTTTTTTGTACGGGCAACGCAGCGTTATCGTTCGTGCACGTGCAAATTTGGCCTTTCCTTGTGCTTTATTGAAAATATATCCTGATTTTTGGTACGGGCGGGTCTGTATTTTCGCGCGGAATATCCATCGCGGATCTTACGGCTGTAATTAAACATGCACGGTAGATCACTGTGCGTTGCCCGTACAAAAAATTGATTGTTAGAATGGTTCTTTTAGCATTTGTGAGTGGGCCAGAAGGGGAGATGGTTCATAGTTCTTGTGCTCGATGGAGGGTGGGGGGAGTAAAATGCAGGGGTGCATTTTACTGTAAAGTTCAAACATTCAACGGTTCGTGTGGATGTCCGCACATATCTCAAAACGGACATATCTTAAAGCGTTTTGAGATGTGTGCTGGCATTCATGTGAACCGTTAGATTTCCGTGTTAGATATCCGTATTTTACGGTAAAGTGCATCACCCGCACTTTTCCGCCCCTTACCCCTTCAGGGACTTATCTCAAAATAGTAAAAAATGTAAAATAAATGTTTCAATTTCTCAACTCTTGCTTAAATTTAGCATAGATTCTTTTTTTTTTCTCTTATTGGTCCTATAAATTTACACAATTTGAGATAGCTTCCTCGATTAACTGCCGTAACAGTTTTATATGGTGTAGTGGTCCTAACTCTTAAGATGGTGATGTGGTATTAATGTGAATATTGTGGATTATTATTTTATTATAAAATTGATCCAATATTTTTTAATTTTGTCATAAAATTTTGGTCTTAGATAATAATAATAAATTGTTTAAAATTTGAATCATAAAATAATACTAGTTGTAGTCAACTCAATGCTCCAGGTAAGTTGGATTAAATTAGGTTGCCGTAATTTGTGAAGCGGTTGATCGTGCAAACAGTTATAGAATAAATAAGGAAGCATTATAGGACGATTTTATCATGAGAAATCTCTTAACTGGGTAAAAAATGATATGACCGGTTTGATGCCGGTCAAACTTCATTATTGGTGGCGGTTTTCAAATTGTCAGTGAAATTGAGGGCGACAGATCACTTGTTACAATTCGGAGATGAGAGAGAATCTTGATGCGCTTGATGGACGATAGACTGTCTCACACGAAGCTTAATTCCTATTACTTTTTGGTTGTGGCGAATGTTGTCGGGCGCGATCGGGTTGTTCAATATTGCTGCGAGGTTTATAATGATGTGTTGGTGGAGGCTTGCTAGATGCTGTGCATGTAGGAGAATTCTCAGAGTAATCGGCGTGACGTCTTCTTTTTTAGAGCGTTGTGGACTTAGACGAATTCTTGGGGCTCGATAAGAGGAGGTGACTTGTAGGAGGATTTCAGCGGAGCTTTGACCTAAGGAAGACGAAAGCTGGGAGGAGAAAAAGTTAGAAATGAGAGGGGTCTGAGGGTCTTTTTATAGGCCCCAGGTGGTGATTACCGTAGTTATGAAGCTATCCACACATCGTAAACACACAACTTACTGGTGCAGACCATATTTCACATAGTTTTAAATATATTATTTCAATAATATTTTCTATATGCAGAGCATAATTAAATAAATAAATCTCTCACTAACGATAGTGGTTACACGGATGGTTATATAGGTGGTTACCCACGTAACGAACGACGATGATCGTGATGTAACGATCAGACGGTGGAGAGGGATCGCTATTCTCGGGTAGCGAATCCTTGGCGGAGGGCAGCCGCCGGGGAAGGAAGAGGAGCCGCGATCGGCAGAACGGTTGGCCGCACGTGAGCAAAGAGGTTGGTCGGCACTGGTGCGGGTGTCACGACCCGTCTAATTACAATTATCAGAGTGCTCTACGGGCGGGTCGTGATGCCTCATGCATGGACGAAGAAAATTTCATGTATGTTAGGCGGGAGCTGAAATTGAAATATTAAATTTAAAATAATTAATTAGAGAGAACTAGTTTGTTTTTATATGCGGAAGCTTTAGGGTCTGTTTGGGAGGGCTTTCTAGCTCCTTATCGTTTACTAGAAAACGCCACCGCACATAATAAATCGTTTGGAATGTCTACCGGTGGGAAAAGCTACCACAAAAAACTCCTTTTTCTCCTCTATTTGAAAAGTCACTAGCCTCCTACTTTTCAACTTTTCGAAAAGTAATTTCTCATCCCGATACACAGTTGATGCTATGAAAACATTTTACTCCTCTGGATCATGTTCGACAACACTGCGAAAACACTAGCCTTTCTCTAGATGAATATTTCGCTCGGGCGTGATTTTTTCGCACGGGGTGATTTTTTCGCCCTGGCGCGAATTTTTTGGCACAAAATTTTTCGCCCGTGCGCGATTTTTTCTCCCGGACGCGTATTTTTCGCCGAGACGCGATTTTTTGGCTCGGTCACGAATTTTACCCCCGGATGCGAATATTTCGCCGGGGCGCGAATTTTTCGCCCGGGCGCGGAATTTTTCGCCCGGGCGACATTCTTTCGCCCTTGCGCGAATTTTCCACCGGGTCGCAAATTTTTTCACCTGGGCGCGAATTTTTTCTCCCGGGGTGAATTTTTCGCCCGAGCGCGAATTTTTTGTCAGAACGAGAATTTTTGGCCCGATCACGAATTTTTCGCCCAGACGCGAATTTTTTGCCCGGGCGCGAATTTTCCACCCGGGCGCAAATTTTTTCACCGCAAATTTTTTCTCTCGACGCGAATTTTTTGCCCTGGCTCGAATTTTTCGCCCGGGCGCGAATTTTTTCGACGAGCGCGAATTTTTTCGCTCGGGCGCGAATTTTTCCCCCAGGCGCTGTTTTTTCGCCCGATTGTGCATTTTTGCTCGGGAGCATTTTTTTCCCCGGGCGCGATTTTTTCGCCTGGGAGCGGTTTTTTTCCTCCGGACGCAGTTTTTCGCCCGAGCACAGTTTTTTCGCCCGATCGCAATTTTTTCACCCGTGCACGATGTTTTCGCCCTGGCGCGAAATTTTCGCCCGGTCGCGAAATTATCGCCCGTGGGCGAAATTTTTGGCCGGACGCTAAATTTTCGCCCGGGTGCGAATATTTCGCCCGGGCGCGAATATTTTTCCCGGGCGCGCAGTTTTTGAGCGATGTTTTCGCCCCGACGCGAAATTTTTGACCGGGCGTGAAATTTTCGTCCATCCGGAAAATTCACGCTCGAACGAAAAATTTGCGTAATTTTAATAAAAAAGTCACTGCAACGGAGATTTGCCAAACAGTTTATAAAATGCTCCTTTCTGAAAATCTTTGCAAAAGAAGTTCACCAAAACGGATCTCTTTTTGCAATATACATTTTCCAAAAGCTCGTTTTTCAACCTTCCTTTTGCTACCACTCCTTTTCCTTTCCGAAAAGCCCTCCCAAATTGAGCCTTAATGCAAAGTTGATGTACATGCACTTTAATAAATTCACATGCCACACATTGCTGGTATAAGATGTAAATGCAATAAACCAAAAAGATGAACATGTCATTAATATTAAATTCCAGTACATCAGTACTAGCCTAGCAATTATATATGACTCAAAAGAAAGTAACTGATCATAACTATTACATCATAAACAAATCCAACAGTAAAAGAAACCAAATACATTGAACCCGTCACAACGACAAAAAGTAAACCTCCAGGAACACTGGAACTTGACACAGCTTGGGCTCAGGTGTCAGGCGGCATGATCACGAACGCTAAGACAAATTAAAAAAAAAGTGTCTCAGAACAATGAAATAGTATGTAAGCAAAAAAAAATGAAGCACACGCATGAAAAATAGAAATGTCTGTGTATCAATTTATCATATGAGGCTAAAGCTAGTAGAAAAGACAAGTAAAATAGTCTAACAGAAATAATTTTAATTAATAGCCTACTCCGGAGTATAACCTAGATTCGAAGACGTAATGACATAAGTTTTAATCGGTGAAATGTGTATGTGTTTTAATTTGATGCATATGATTCTAATATTAGTTAAAATACAAGGCTTATCAAAAGATTTGTGATTGATATGACCATTCATTGGTTTCCGTTGAAAATCAAGTGGAAAATCGAGTCGAAGCGTCACATCAATTTAACATTAATTTTCAATAATTGCTTATGACATTAGTGAAATTATGGATTCATGATTTAATGATTTCTAACATATTAGGACATGTTACCAATTTAACGATTCAGATATTTAAGAGTTGAATCATAATGTAAAAAAGAGTACATGAGATTAAATTCAATTTTTGCAAGCGAGAGAAATTTTCTACTTGCTTTAAGGTGAAGCTGAAAAATGATGGCGGTGGATAAGCGGCGCAAGCAAAATTAACACTCTTTTTTCGCACTTGTTCAAGATCACATAACGATATTCGACATAACGAAGATTCCTATGCTATCACGTGCATTTGTTTAATGCACAAGTAAAACTAAAGCGAATGAAGAAATTTACCTCCCTCAAGAATGAGGGGAGAGGAGACTACCACGAGGAATTAGAGATTTGATGGCGCTTGGGTAACAGAAACCCTAAATCAGAGGGGGCTTTGGGAACCGATGAGCAGCACTGGAAAAACATAAACAACTTTGGATTAGTTGATTATACAACGAACACATGTTAGATCGAAGTAATTACATCGATTGGTGTGCGAAAAATATCCCAAAATTTCAATAAAAATCTAAATAGAGGGGAGGAGAGAAGTTTCTTACCCAAGGAGACCACTTTCGAGCAAACTCTAGGAGATCCCTTCGCAAAACTCAGCCAAAACGAACATGAAGGGGGATGTCGGAGGAAGAGGTTGCGATTGCCGGCCTTGAGATGGGGGATGAAGCTGCTGCCGGCCCCTAGAAATGGAGAGGACGAAAGGGGGTTGCTTCCCGAAGAACCACTAGCTCTTGGGGTTACCGACCCGAGGAAGTGAAGAGGAGTAGGGGAAAACTTATATCCAAATTACAAAAATGCCTTTGCCATTATTATTTGTGTCATCCTTAATGTTTTTTTGTTTTATTTATTTTTACATGAGTTGTTACACCGACCTGAGTTGTTACACCGACCGCACCTTGCGGCCGCACGCGCGGGTGGCCGGGCAAATGCGGCTGTCTGGGGGGCCGAGCGTGGCCAGCCGCGGCTTGCGGTGTCGGCCACTCCACGCGATAGCTGGCTCGCGGCCGCGAGGTGCAACCGTGGGGTGCGGCTCGCAGACGCGGCACACGGCCGCCTCTTGCAGCCGCGGCTTGCAGTGTCGACCACTCCATGCGGCCACCGGATGGCGGCCGCAGGAAGTGGCGCGAGGTGGGCCCGCAAGATGCGGCCGTGGGGTGCAGTTCGCGCTCTCCTCTTGCGGTCGCGGGTGAGGCCGCTCCCGCCGGCCGCTGTGGAGCAGAGGCGGCCGACCATTTTGGCCGACCGCTGACGGTTTGTGTGCATGGTGGGATCCCATGCGTGGATCGCGCGCGGATCGGGCACGCCGATCGCACGCGTGGTAGTTATTTCCATGAACCCCACCAAATTATTGAGGATCATGAATGATTGACTATTTGCACATCTTTTTCTCTATAAATTAGGTCTCCCCTCATCACTACTCAATATTAATGTTAGCACTGTATCACTACAGTAGGGTCATTAAATTATCTAAAATTATTAAAAATTTAATAAAGTTAATCTAGAAATCTTTTTAAAATATTGCTTAAATTTTTGTGATCAATATTAAAAAGTAGAAGTTCAAAGGCCTATTTATAATTGAGGTTAAATTTTACGGACTGATTTAGATATTTTGTCAAAAATTGAAAAAATATTATTTTATTTACAATAAAATTTAGGAAACCGTATCACTGCAGTCGAATCTGTACTCAAGCAGATTTCATGCAGTTGAAAATGACTTAGTGCAGAAATGAACAATACAGTCAAATTCATGTAATCTAATCATCTAGTCGAATTCATGCAGTCGAACTTGGACTTAGGCAGATTTCATGCAGTTGAAAATGACTTAGTGCAGAAATGAACTACACAGTCGAATTCATGCAGTCGAATTCATTCAGAAGAATCTGGACAGACAGATTTCATGCAGTTGAAAATGACTTAATGCAAATGAACTATGTAGTCGAATTCATGCAGTCGAATTCATGCAGACGAATCATGCAGTCGAATTCATGCAGTCGAATATAGACTTAGGCAGATTTTATGCAGTTGGATGACTTAGTGCAGAAATGAACTATGCAGTTGAATTCATGCAATCGAATCATGTAGTCGAATTCATGCAGTCGAATCTGGACTTAGGCAGATTTCATGCAGTTGAAAATGACTTAGTGCTGAAATGAACTATGCAGTCAAATTCATGATTTCGAGCCATGCAGTCGAATTCATGCAGTCGAATTTAGACTTAGGCAGATTTCATGCAGTTGAAAATGACTTAGTGTAGAAATGAACTGTGTAGTCAAATTCATGCAGCCGAATTCATACAGTCAAATTTATGCAGTCGAATCTGGACTTAGGAAGATTTCATGCAGTTGAAAATGACTTGGTACATAAATGAACTATGATGTCAAATTCATGCAGTTGAATCTTGACTTAATAAAAATTATGGATCAGACTGTTGATTTTTTTGGTTTTTAAGCAGGTTTTACATACAGAACTTCCAGAAGTAAATTCCCAGCATGTTTTGAAATGCAAAATTTCAAGAAATTAAATCTTTAAGAAGGAAGGGAAAAAACAAGCAATTTCTTAAGCTAATCTACACTCATACAATAAGATTAAACAGAGAAACGGAGATGGATAAATGAAAAAATTAAGAGAGAGAAAACAAGGAGAGCAAACATCACTTGCCTCCACTATAACCACCAGAAATCGGTCTCACAGGACATCTACGCTAAGGATCGGCTCACACTCGAGCTCGACACAAAAATCTACGAAGATTTGGCAAAAACGATGATTAGGGTCGCAAACCCTAATTCTAAAACCCCCATGAGACGGAAAACACGTACCAGGCACATGAAGTACTCGACAAGAGTTTCCCGAATCTAGGCCCTGTCGAGAATTTTGAGCATCGGAGCTCAAAAATCTACGGTCGAAAAGTTTCAGGTGAATAACTTTCTCCGCTTCTCTGGTTCGGGTTAGGGAGAAGAAAAATATAGACAAAATAAACTACAACTGGTTTCTTTATTTCTTAAAAAAATTAATTTCTCAAAATAAGAATTTAATATTTTTAGTCATTACTGCTAGTTTGACTAAATTGATTCAAGATTAGAATAAAAGAATCCCAATCAATTAATTAGGTTTGTTTTAATTATGACTTAGGAATTTTCGATTTTTTTTATAAATTAAATATTAAAATCATGAAATCTCAATTTCGATCAAGCTCGGGATTCAGTGGTCTTGATCAAACGAACATAAAAACACACCAACAATGACACTCCGCTAAACGTACACCAAGCTAACGTAACGCCTTTACGCTAAATATTACTCCAATTACATGATTGAAATTAATTATCAAAATTTCGGGGTATTACAGTCACGTTTTCTAAAAAGAAATTTTTTCCCAAAATTTAGAGTGTAAGGCAAACCCTAAGTGCAAAACGAGGTAAAAAAGATTTTTGCTGGATAGAAACACTTACTGAAGAAGCTAGGAGAACATATCAGGATGAGATTCTCTCATTACAGACTCCAATTCCCAGGTTACGCTCCCGACGTCCTGATTTCTCCAAAGAATTTTAACCATATGAATTGTTTTTCTCCTCAACACTCGATCTTGCATCTTCAGAATACGGTCAGGCTCCTCGATAAAAGAAAGATTAGGCTTCAATTGGGAACCGAGCTAAGGACTTGACGATCACTACACAAGCACTTTCACAACTGGCTCACTTGAAACACATCGTGAACTTCAGGAAAAGTCGCAGGCAATTCCAGCCTATAAGCAAACACTCTGATGCTCTCAATAATCTGAAAAGGTCTCACATATCTGGGATCCAACTTATGGATCTTCCCAAATCTCTTAACACCACCCGACATCAGAGAAATTTCAAGAAAACCATGTTCCCAATAGCGAACTCCAGATCAAGCCTCCGCTGATTTGCGTATTTATCGTAACGCTCTTGAGCCAATCGAAGTTTAACACAGATATGTGTCACATAAATGCTCATCTCTTCCAAGGCCTCTGGACCCAACAATGACTTCTCGCCAACCTCGGCTCAAAATAAGGGAGTTCGACAATGCCTCCCATACAAAGCTTCAAAGGGGGTCATCTGCAAGCTTTCTTGATAGCTTTTATTATAGGCGAACTCCATGAGTCTGAGACGCTTGTCCCAAGCTCCACCATGGTCCATGATATAACACCTAATCATCTCTTCCAAAATCTGATTGACCCTTTTCGTTTGACCATTAGTCTGCGGATGATAAGCGGTAGAATACCTAAGGTCAATACCCAACGCTCCCTACAAGCTTTGCCAGAAACAAGACATGAACCTGGAGTCCTGATTTGACACTATACTTGCTGGAACACCATGCAACCTGATAACCTCATTCAAATAAAGCTCTGTTATCTTCTCCATGGAATAGTAAATCTTGAAAGACACAAAATGGGCACACTTCGTCAATCTGTCGGCTATAACCCAAAAAACATCATGCTCTCGAGGAGACCTTGGCAAACCGGTAATGAAATCCATAGAAATACTCTCCCAATTCCATCTTGGAATATCCAAAGGTGTCAACTTACCTCCAGGCTTCCTATGATCTGCCTTGACATGCAGGCAAGTGTAGAACTCAGATATAATCTTGCTATATCATTCTTCATACTTGACCACCAGACAATCTGCTTCAGATCTCCGTACATCTTTATAGAACAAGATGATAGACAACACTAGAACCATGCGCTTCTTCACAAATCTTTGCTCAAAATTCCTCAACAGTGGGAATGCAAAATCTACCGCGGTACTTTAAGGTACCAACATCATCAATGGAAAAATCCGATAATTCTCTCTTTTCAGCTATACTTCGGATATGCTGCAAATCCGGATCATTCTTCTGATATAATCTTGTAAGTGCAATCCACGAAGGCTCTTCAACTTCCAAGCTACTCGGCAAGGCGCTATCCCCAACAGTTATGTTAATAAATAAGAACTCCTCCACCAATCGCACAGAAAGATTAAAGATAAGCGCGACCTTTCAGCTCAAGGTATCGACCACCACGTTAGTCTTTTTCGGATGATAAAGAATCTCAACATCATAGTCCGCAACATACTTTAACCATTTTTGCTGGCGCAGATTCAACTCCTTTTGAGTGAAGACGTATTTTAAGCTCTTATGATCCGTGAAGATCTTGCACGACACTCCATGCAAAAGATGTCTCCACAACTTCAAAGCATAAATAATTATAGAAAATTCCAAGTCATGCGTAAGATAATTCCTCTCATGAACCTTCAATTATCTTGAACCATACGTAATAACTTTTCTTTCTTGCATCATAACACAACCGAACGCAACTCTGAAAGCGGAGGACGGGTGGCCAAAAGGCCGCTCGTCTGGAAAAAAGGGGTCCCCCTGCTTGGGGCGGCGACTGATGACAGGTGGCCTTACAGCCACTCGTCCTGGGCGAAGGGGAAGCCGCCCCAAAATCGCGGCGACCGATAGAGGACGGGCGACCACATGGCTACCTATCCTGGGACAAAGGAAAGCCACCCTTGTTAGGGGCGGTAGCTAAGGATGGGTGGCCAAATTGGCTGCCTGTCCTGGGTATCAGAGAGAAGAGGAAGGGCGGCCAAAAGGGCTGCCCTCCCCAAAAGAAGAATATGCTGCCCTAACTGGGCGGCTAGGGGGAGTTTGGACGGCTAGAGCAGTGAGGCAGCGTGTAAGAGCATGCTACTGACCATGCACGATGCTAGGGCTGCGCGCGCGTAGGTGTGCGCACGCGCATGGGCTCTCGGTGGGGGGGGGGGGGGGAGTAGACCGAGTGTAGGCGCACACCTTGATCGCGCACGGGTCTTGCGCGTGAGCTAGACCTGATCTCGCGCAACATTGCTCGTAGTCAGGTAGGGTCGGGTGCATGCTTGCGCACGACCTGTGCCCTTCGCAGGCGGGGGCGCGCTTGTTCAGCTTCGCGGTCGCTCGGACGGGCTTGTGGGAGACTACTCTGCGCACAGGTATTCACGCGAGTGCGATCGACAGACTAGACTGTGCTTAAGGGATTCACCGTTTGATCGAACCCATTCTAGGGATCCTCATCATTTGCCCCCCAAGCCCCCGCTTTCTAGAGCCGAAGCGAATAGGAGGCGGGGACTTTTGCTTGAAGGATGGGCTATACGAACAGTGTTTTGCTGTGGTATTTGCGTGACAAAACGCTTAAGAGGTGCGAAGGATGAAACATGCAAGGGGCTCCCTGGGAGCTAGGAGCGGTGTGCATAGTTAGTGCAATGTTTGTGAAGCGTGCACTAGGCATAATGTGCATGGGGCGCAATGTGCGCAATTGTGGAGTGTGTGCAACATGCGAGTGAGGCGCAAGGAGTAATGTGCAATGTACGATGTGTGATATGCATGCTATGTGCGTGTGGGGTGCAATATGCACGAAACTGTGTGTGATACCCGCAAGATTGAAGGTGATTTATATGGTGGTGCAGATGCGTTTTTGCGGCGTAGATGAATCTGGTATTGGATATCCCTCCAAGACTTGAGTGTGTTGAGCTTGATGTTGACGGTGTGGAGTAGACTCTTATCTCATTGTATTTGGTACTGTCTTGTACACTTGTTTCCTTGGCGACATATTTGTGGTTGGATTTTTCTTTCCTTAATTTATTATAGCAACTCTGGTTCGTTAATTTGAAACTGGTTGTTGGAGGACGAGACCCAGACGTTCTGCAACCTATTACCAGGGCAAAGAATGAACGCTTCTAGCAGGGTAGTAAGAGGTTGGGTTCATTGAGCTGGGGGATCTCACTGATTGTGACGGTAAAGGGCAGGCCTTTGAACCTAGCGAGCACATTGCCCGGAGGCAGGTGCTATAAGAGCGCGCTGCCCGAAGGCAGGTGCTATAAGAGTGCGCTGCCCGAAGGCAGGTGCTGTAAGAGCGCATTGCTCGGAGGCATGTGTTGTAAGAGCGTGCTGCCCGAAGGCAGGGCCTGTATGAGTAAACAAATGTCCTTTCTTTTGGATAAGATTCGAGCGTAGTCCTTTTAACGTGGAGCGTGTTTGCCTTCTCTAGGCCTGTAATAAGGGAACTTTAAAAAGCTATTAGAATCACAACCATGAGTCTGGTCTTGTGGTGATTTACATTAAGGATTCATAAGAAAAACAAAGTTGATAAAACATTACGATGACACGGGTAGAGCCCTTCTTATAGGTAAGAAGCTTTATCCTAAGATGGTCTCCTTAGGAGTTGCCCCCTAGTCGTTCCTGGCGAGTGGTTGGTTGATCCCCTACTTGTTGATTTGGTGTTTGGCCTCGTAATAATCTCCCCAGCAGACTTTATTTGACGAGGTGCTTAATCTCCTTAATTTTGAAGCGACTTTATGTGTCGTGCCCTCATTTGCGGTGGAACTCACAGTACTTTGACTGGTTGCCTGCATCTTTAGCGAGCGGTCTGGGCTTACAAAGTGCCTCAGTGTTTTGGATTGTGAAGAGTACGTTTGCTCTGGAGGTGTTCAGGAGTGTGTAGGCTTGACGATAGTGATGCCACCCTAGTTTGGAAGGTGTTGTGGCCAAACTCAACCCTCCTTGTAGGCCGGACTAAATTGCACCGTCTTAGCCCGGGAGCGGTCGAGCGCACAAACATTTATAGAAAATTGAAAGATAACAAGACAATTTTTTGACATGGAAAACCTGTCGACTTGGTGAAAAACCACGCAGTCGGGACTGTGCCAACCAAACCTGCACTAGAGCTGAGGATGCTATAGGGCCTTTTTGAAGAACTCGAGGGCGACATGATGCCTCTCGTTACAATTTGAGGGGGGAGAGAGAGAGAGAACTACTTGGAGGGTGACAATCCACCACTCACGTAGTTAAGTATTTTACTTGTAGTTGTAGGGGTTTCATGTTCTGAATGATTTGGAGTCTTTGACTATTGTTTCGA
Source organism: Platanthera zijinensis (assembly GCA_039513925.1). Taxonomy (NCBI): domain Eukaryota; kingdom Viridiplantae; phylum Streptophyta; class Magnoliopsida; order Asparagales; family Orchidaceae; genus Platanthera; species Platanthera zijinensis. Next base: position 30,580,135 of record CM077090.1, read on the forward strand.
GACCGGAGATGCTTGCTTGGTTTGTCTTGGATTTGATGACTTGGAAGTTTGAGTTTCTCGTTATGCACGCCTTATCCTCTGCGTCTAGTCTCAGAATGTCTTTTGGAGGATTCTTGGTGCGGTTGTTATGTTGGTGATTGGAGCGCTTATTCTTGAGTGCACATGATGCTTGTTGGAGGAGAGTGCGTTGAGCGCTTACTGATAGAGAGCGCTTGCTGTAGGAGAGCGCACAAAGCGCTTGCTGGAGGAGAGTGCGTGAATCACTTGCTGGAGGAGAGCGCGTAGAGTGCTTGCTGGAGGAGAGCGTGTGGAAAGCTTGTTGAAGGAGTGCCCACATAGTGTTTGCTGGCAGAGAGCGAGCGGGGAGCTCGCTGGCGGAGAGCGCGGGGGGCGCTTGTTGGAGGAGATCGCGCGAGGCGCTTGCTAGAGGAGAGCGCTCGGGGTGCCTGCTGGAGGGGATAAGGCGGGAAGTTTATAGGAGGAGAGCACTCGAGGTGCTCACTGGTGGGGAGTTTGCTGGAGGAGAATGCTCGGGGCACTTGCTAGAGGAGAGTGCGCGGAGCACTCACTAGTATAGAGCGCTCGGAGCACTTGTTGTCGAAAAGCACGCGGGGAAGTAGTGCACAGGAAGGCACGTAAGTAGATGGAGCGTGCGAGAGCGTGAGAGGAGATGGCGCAAGGAAGCATGCAAGGAAGAGGAGCGCACAAGGAAGTGGAGCGTGCAAGGAAGCGGAGCGCGCAAGGAAGATACACGCAAGGATTAGATGTGCGTGGGAGCACACAAGGAAGAAGCGCACGCTGGAGCGTGCAGGTAAAATGCGCGTCGTAGCGTGCTAAGAAGAGGCGCGCATGGGAGCACGCTAGGAAGATAAGTGGAGGAGAGTGAAAATCCATTGGAGGAGGAGGAGGGAGAAAATTTGTAAGAGGATTTTTCAGGGGAGAAGAGGATGAGATGAAGGAGGGCCTGAGGCTCTATTTATAAGCCCTGGAGGTAGTTATGGTGGTTATCTGGTTAATTGCATACCATAACCACCGTAAATACTGACGACAGACCGATAATATAATGTATTACCCGTATATTATCTCATTAGTTTGATAGGCCTAGACCAATCCTATTTTTGGCAACGCATTTTTCCACTACGCATGGTTATGCAAGTGGTTACGTGGGTAGTTACCAATGTAACCAATAGTGGAGATCGTATAGGCGTGATCAGACGATGGATAATTGGAGGCGGCTAAGAATTTGGTCTGTGGGGGCCGGCCGGTGACAAAGCTTGGCCGGCGGCGAAGGCCAGACTATTGAGGAGGCCGGTCAAATGGCAAGGAGGAGGCCGATGACAATGGAGGAGGAGGCCGGTGATGATGGCGGAGGAGCTCGACGAGGATGGAGGAGGAGGCCGACGATGATGGCGGAAGAGACCGACGATGATGGAGGAGGAGGCCGGTGACGATGACAAAGGAGGCCGACAATGATGACAGAGGAGGAGGCCGGTGAACGGAGGAGGAGGCCGATGATGATGGCAGAGGAGGCCGGTGAGCGGTGAGAGATGGTGGCTGGCGATGCTGGCGGAGGAGGCCGGTGTCCGAGGAGGGGAAGGGGGACACATGGCCATCACATGCTGGAGTCCCTCCGGCAATAGCCGCACCACCTCATCGGGGGAGGGGTGGCAGTTAGCCCCCATGTCTCCCTGATGGGGAGTGTGCTGCACTCCCCAAAAGGGAGATCGTGCTTGGCGCTGACCAAGTCAGTGCCTAAAGGGGCGCTGACTTGGTCAACGCTCCTACCAGCCAATGAGGGAATCCTCATTGGCTGGTAATCCCACACGAGATTTTATGCCACATGGGATGGCCTTTGCGCAGGAATCCCGAGCTGGAAAACTTGCTCGAGACAACTCCCATGCGCACAGGAAGTCCTGCGCGTGAGGGATGAATCCCTTGCAGGAAATCCTGCGTTCATGGGATGATTTCCGCACGTGCATACCGCGTGGGAGGATTTCCGCATGCGCACGCCGCACGGGAGGATTTCGCCACACCCACCCCGCTCGGTAGAACTTCCACGCACGTACTGTGCGGGCCTCTCGCAAACCCCGAGCGACCGTGCCATGAAGATATGTTCCTTGCGGCGGCGTGCCTCGCGTGCAGTACTTATGCGGTGCGGGCCTTGTGCGTGGAGGTCATGACTGTGCTCATTGGGTTCATGGTTCGGTCGAACTGTTTAGGGGAACCTCATCATTTGCCTACCAGTCCTTGCATACTAGAGCCGAAGAGAACATGAGGCATGAACTTTTGTTTGAAGGCTGGGCTATTTACATGGTGTTTTGCGGTGGTGTCCGTATGGTGAAACGCCTAAGAGGTGCAAAGGATGGAATATGTGAGGGGTGCACTATAGTTTAGGAGTGGTGCACACAATTGGCGTAGCGTTCGTGAAGCGTGCGCCAGGCGTAATGTGCACGGGGTGTCGAAGGTTTTCTACTTGTAACTAGGAGTCTGAAGTTCAATGTATCTGACCTCAGCTTTGATGATATTTCTAGCGACGAGGATGCGAGGCCCAATTCTGATGTAGAAGCAGCCGACGAGTAGCGGCTTGCACTTTTTTACTTTTAATATGTTGAAGTATGTCTATTTTTTTCTGTTTGCCCAGCTTGTGGGTGTTCTTCCCCGCTTTTTTGACGGTTATTGATAGCAACATTATTGCATCTGATATTTTTGTAACATTGTTGTTTTCCTCTTTTTTGCATAAACGCTGGTAGTTGGTGAAATGTTTGCTTGTAGTGATGATGGAGAGCTCGTATGCTCAATTAAGTTGTGTAATCCTTTTTTTATTGGAGTCGATCGCGAGAGGGTCAGGCCCGGGCGATGATAAGACGTAGAAAGATAGGATCAGTGAAGAGTTTGTTTGTTCAAACATCATGTAAGATCTTACCTAATTGAGATCCGGCTAGTGTCGATCGCGAGGGGGGCAGACCCGGGAGATGACAGGACATAGAAAGGCATGGTCGGTGAAGAGCTTGTTTGTTTAACCACATATGCAGTCTTACACAATTGAAATTTTGCTGGTGTCGATCGCGAGGGTGGTAGGCCCGAGCGATGACAAAGCGTAGAAATGAAGGATCGGTGAAGAGATTGTTCATTCAAACCGCATGCGCAGTCTTACCCAGTTGAGATTTGGTTGTTGTCGATCGCAAGGGGGTAGGCCCGGGCGATGACGGGGCATAGAAAGAAAGGTTCGGTTAAGAGCTTGTTCATTCAAACACATGTGTAGTCTTACCCAGTTGAGATTCGACGGGTGTTGATTGCGAGGGGGCAGGCCCGGGCGTTGATGGGGCATAGAAAGGCAGGGTCAATGAAGAGCTTGTTCGTTCAAACGACATGTGCAACCTTACCCAGTTGAGATTCAGTTGGCATCATTCGTGAGGGGGTAGGCCCGGGCGATGGCGAGGCATAGAAAAATAGGGTCAGTGAAGAGCTTGTTCATTCAAACCGCATGTATAGTCTTACCATGTTGAGATTTGGTTGTTGTCAATCGCGAGGAGATAGGCCCGGGCGATGACAGGGCATAGAAAGATAGGGTCGGTCAAGAGCTTGTTCATTCAAACCACATGCGTGATCTTACCTAATTGAGATCTGGCTGGTGTCGATCGCGAGGGGTACAGGCCCGAGCGATGACAGGGCATAGAAAGGTAGGGTCGGTGAAGAGCTTGTTCGTTCAAACTGCATGTGCAGTCTTACCTAGTTGAAATTCGGCTGGTGCAGAAAGGCAGGGTCGGTGAAGGGCTTGTTCGTTCAAATTGAATTTGTAGTCTTACCTAGTTGAGATTTGGTTGTTGTCGATCGTGAGGGGTGGGCCCGATCGATGATGGGGCGTATAAAGGCAGGGTGGGTCAGTGAAGAGCTTATTCGTTCAAACCGCATGCACACTCTTACCCAATTGAGATTTGACTGATCTCGATCATGAGGGGCAGACCCGGGCGATGATGGGGCGTACAAAGACATGGTTGATGAAGAGCTTGTTCATTCAAACCACATGCGCTTTCTTACCCAGTTGAGATTTGGCTGGCATCGATCGCGAGGGGGACAAGCCCGAGCAATGACAGGACATAGAAAGATAGGGTCGGTAAAGAGCTTGTTTGTTCAAACCGCATGCACAGTCTTACCACGTTGAGAATTGGTTGTTGTCAATCGTGAGGGGGGAAGCCGAGGCGACTCCGCGACCTACTGCGGAGAGAAGGGAAAACCTTCGATCGTTGGTAGTGGGAGGCCACTGGGATGTGGTCCCAGAGAGATGTCGAGCGCGCTGTCCGGAGGCAGGTGCTGTAAGAGTGTGCTCTCCGGAGGCAGATGCTGTAAGAGCGCGCTGTCGGGAGGCAGGTGCTGTAAGAGCGCGCTGCCGGGAGGCAGGTGCTGTAAGAACATGGTGCCCGGAGGCAGGTGCTGTAAGAGCACGCTGCCTGAAGGCAGGCTCTATAAGAGTAAACAAATGTCCCTTATTTTGGACAAGGTTCGAGCATTGTCCTTTTGACGTGGAGCATATTTTCCTTCTAAAGCTTGAAATGAGCAAACTTTAAAAGCTATTAGTCACAATCCCGAGTCTGGCCTCATAGTAATTTATATTAAGGATTTATAAGAAAAATAAAGTTAATAAAACATTGCGATGATACGGGTAGAGCTCTACTGATAGGTAGGAGGCTTTCTCCAGAGATGGTCTCCTTAGTAGTTGCCCCCAGTCCTTCCTGGCAAGAGGCTAGCTTGTCTTCTACTTGTCGACTTAGTGCTTGGCCCTGAAAGAATCTCCCCAGTAGTCCTTGTCTGACGAGGCGCTCGATTTCCTCCTTAAGTTTGGAGCAAATTTTTGTGTCTTGTCCTCATCCACGATGGAACTCGCAGTACTTTGATTGTTTTCTTGCATCTTTAGTGAACGGTCAAGGCTTACAGAGTGCCTCATTGTTTTGGATTATGAAGAGTATGTTTGCTCTGGAGGCGTTGAGAGGTGAGTAAGTTTGATGACAGTGAGGCCCCCCGATTTGGCGGGATTTGTCGTAAGGACTGCCACTCTTCTTGATTATCTTTGGTGGGTCGCATCTTCTTTCCTGGCTACCTTCGATTTGTTGTTGATGAGCTTTTGTTGTCGACGATGAATGATGTTGTATGAGATGTTGGGCCAAAGTGATCTGTTGCTCGTCTTGTCTGCGCTCCTCGAAAAGTGTATTGCGAACTTCTTTATGAGCAATCCTTCGAAACGAAAGGTCGAGTCTTGAAGATCCCGTACGACAATGAAGTTAATGATTTTTAGATTCTTGAGCCTAAGGGACGGAGCGGGCTGAATTGGCAGCACATACCTACTCTCTTACAGACATGTGGTTCTTACTGGAAGGCTCTTCTGTCATGGCATGCTCCAAAGTCAATGGACGTGGGTTGTCGTGCCCTAAGGCTGAGCAGAGGGTGAGAGGGGCCATTTGATGCCTTAAAACCACGAGTACTTGACTTTGGTTCTCCCTAAACCGAAGCATGCGTTCCTCCAATTCCGCAAAGGGTGCAAGCATGAACTCTTCCATGAGAGGCGTGATGTCGTGCGAATAGGAGAGAGCTAGAGCGACGTGCCCCTGAGGGGCTATTCTTTTAGCAACACGAGCATTTCCTCTTGTCAATGTCTTAAATCACGAGTATTGTTGTGCAGATGATACTGTCTTCTAAATCTTTTACGAATGCTGGGAGCTCGGTTCCCACAAATGACGTCAAACTATTGCGGCCAAACTCATCCATCCTAGTAGGCCAGACTAAATTGCACAGTCTAAGCCCGGGAGCGGTCGAGCGCACAAACAGTCAAAGAAAAGTGAAAGCTGACAAGACAATTTTTTTGACTTGAAAAATCCTTCAACTGGGTGAAAAATCACGTGATCGGAACTGTGCTGACCAAACCTCCACTACAGCTGAGCATTGTTACCGTGATTTTTTGAAGAACTCAAGGGAGACAGACTGCCTCTCATTATAATTTGAGAGAGAGAGAGAGAGCTGCTTGGAGGGTGATAGACCACCACTCACGGTGTTAAATATTTTACTTGCAACTGTAGGGGGCTTCACGCTCCGGATGCTTTGGAGCCTTTGACTGTTGATTAGAGACATGAGCTGCTTGTTTGGTCTGTCTTGGATTTGGCGGCTAAGAAGTTGGAGTTGCTCGTTATGTGCGCCTTGTCCTCTACGGCCTATTTCTGAATGTCTTTTCGAGGAGTCTTGGTGTGTTTGTCCTGTTAGTGATTGGAGTGCTTGTTCTTGAGTGCACTGGGTGCTTGTTGGAAGAGAGCATGCGGATCGCTTATTGATAGAGAGCGCGCGAAGCGCTTGCTGTAGGAGAGTGCGTAAAGCGCTTGCTGGAGGAGAGCGCGTAAAGCGTTTGCTTGAGGAGAGCGTGCAAAGTGCTTACTAGTGGAGAGCGCACGGGACGCTTGTTGAAGGAGAGCGCATGGAGCATTTGCTGGAAGAGAGCGCGTGGGGCGCTTTTTGGAGGATAGTGCAAAGGGCGCTTGCTGGAGGAGAGCGCTCGGGGCGCCCGTGAAAACTTCCTAAAAAGAAGTTATTAAGCCCATTTATTTATCCGTTTACTCGTCTTAAAATGGAAAAATTGAGTTTAATTGAAAGATAAATGCCAATAAATCATAATTATTTTATTTATGGTTAACTGAGTCTTTTTCCTATGTGTTATTGCAAGAAATGCCAAAGAAATCCAGTTGTAGAAGAAAATATGGCGAAATATCATGAACCAGAAAAAAAACCACAACCTCAGAAAATAGGTTGCAACCTGCTCTGGGTAGATTTCAAAATCTGAAATTCAAAAATGGCGCCCGCTTCAAGTATGAGAGGTTGCTTCCTTCCAAAGGGTGGCAAACATTTTAAAAGGACAAAATCCCTCTGAAATCAAGAATTAATTGGAGATTATTTTCGGATTTGAGGAGAGCACCATCTAGGGTTTGAAGAAAACCTCCATTGGAGAGCAACGACTAGAGGAAGAAGGAGATGTTCGTGCGGATCGAAGAAGAGACTTCGGGAAGAGAGTCCAACAACGATTAAATGTAAACTACCATGTTTTGTAAAATCTATCTTAACGCTTTGTGTGTTTCCTCCATCGCCATGAACTGATTTTTCTTAATCTTGTATTATGAGAGTACTCGGTTGTGTGTGATGAATATTTTTTAGTTTTTCTTATTGTGATTGTTTGGTGAATGTTCTTTATCAAAATTATGATCTTTATTTAGAAATTTCTGGCAAAGATTTCATCTTTATGCTACGCTTCATAAATTGAGAGAGGAGTTGCGGTAATATATCATAATTCTGATATAATATTTGAAGAGAGAAATAGATTTCCTTTTGGTATTAGCAACTTTGGTTTTTGCTCTTTAAGCGGTTCTTATTCCACCCGAGGGGGAATATAGGACTAGGGTTTTCCGATATCGAGAGATACAGATCTCTATTTTAAAATCATTATAAGGTACTTTCACCACGCATTTTCACAACGACGCAATCACTTATTCATCGCACTAAACCCAGAAAATCATAATACAAGATTATATCTCTGTTTTTAATAAGAAAAGTAGTTCTCCAAATATCTATAGTAATTTTAATTAGAAGTCTTTATTTTCAATTTTAGTATTCCAAAATAAAAATCACCAAGTTTGACTTACTTGGATTTAAGGAAAAACCCTAACTGATATTTGCAAGCGTTGAATTCACCACCTCTTTGAGAGAACGATTCTTACTCACTTTTTATTTCTTGACACAACATGTGCACTTGCGTTTAAATACGTAGACCATTTCGGGCGTATCAAGTTTTTGGCGCCGTTGCCGGGGAGGTGCGAAAAGTTTAGTGTTCCTTTCTTGCAATATTAGTGAATCCCTAGTAATTAGAGATCAGGTTTTGTTTTTGTCATTCTTAATTTTTATTATTATTGCTGTTTTGTTTTGTGATTGTTTTGTCTGTTTGTTTATTATCAATTATCAATTGTTGGTGTGCGTATTTTATGTCTAGATATCGATCACATGAATTACTACCTTTAAACCTAGAGATTGGACGGACGTGTAGACAGAATATGAGAACGTTTCGATTAGGAAACAATAACGTGATAGCAATGAATCCTGATAATCAAAACGCTCCCAATGAAGTAGACCAGGAAGGCTTAGGTCAAGAGGGTTAGGTGGAACAAAATGGACAACCTGCTGAAATTAGGCAAACCTGTCGCGAGTATAATATGACTTTTAGGGGGGGGGGACTGCAATATAGCATCATCAAGCCCGCCATTGAAGCCAATAACTTTAAAATTGACTCCATGGCTATGAACCTAGTGCAACAGAAACAATTCAGTGGACTAAATCATAAGGACCCAAACTCCCATTTACGAACTTTCATGGATGTGTGCGACACATTCAAGATTAATGGCGCATCAGATAAAGCGATTAAACTCCACCTATTTCCATTCTCTCTATCGGGTAGAGCGAAGGAGTGTCTTGATTCCTAATATGGTCTCACCACTTGGACGCAAGTGGTTGACTTATTCTTAGCCAAGTACTTCCCACCCGCAAAAACGACGAAACTGATGCGAGATATTAGTACATTTATGCAAGGGAATGGGGAAACGTTGTATGGTGCATGAGAGCGGTTCAAAGAACTTTTACGAAAGTGTCCTCACCATGTTTTGGCGATGCACTAATAGGTGCGGACGTTCTATAATGGCCTCCAAACATCTACGATGATCCAAGTAGATGGTGTTGAAGCCAAATTTGACCTCAACGAAAGTTCGAAACAGGGGTGCAACCAGCGCCTACTTCTCTCAAGCCCTACCCCTCGACCGGTAGATAACAACCTAGGACTGACCCAAAGCCTCAGCAGGGAGGTCCCACCTCACACCCGGAAGATCTCTGAGAGCTTCCCCTCCAAATCCAAAAGCTGGGCTAGGAGCTCCTCAGAAAGCACTGGAGATCTAGAGAAAAAATAAGAGTCTGCTTTCCAAGGAGCCCTTATAGGTCTATTTATAGCCTGTTGCTGATCTGAAGTTACTGAAGTACCCCTGGCTGGTCTGCCAATAGCCAAATCCCGCTGTCTGAAAAGTGTTAAATGCAGCCCCTGAGGGTATAAGGGTAATTTTACCTGGGGGCAATTAAGACATTTTACCCTGACCCCGGGCCCTCGATGAGAGCTCTGTGCAGAGAACCCTCTCGTCTTCCTTTGGCGGGAGCTAAAATGAAGTGTCAACAGTCTCACGCTGGGCCTGCCCCCGCCTTCTCGACAGCTTCATCCTTCTCGCCGACTCTGCCGAGAGCGGATCCTGGCTGAGTGAGAGTGAATGTTCTCGCCCTTCTCCCGGTGAGAAATCTTATAACCTCGATGCTGTCGCTGGACAACGTTGGGTGAATGAAGCCCACTCAATGCCCTTGCTACTGACCGCGACATTGAGTGAGTGGAGCTCACTCAACGCCCTTTCCGCTGGATGCGGCGTTGAGTGAGTGAAGCTCACTCAATCGCCCTTGCTGCTGACCGCGGCGTTGAGTGAGTGGAGCTCACTCAACGCCCTTTCCACTGGATGCGGCGTTGAGTGAGTGAAGCTCACTCAACGCCCTTGCTGCTGATCGCGACATTGAGTGAGTGGAGCTCACTCAACGCCCTTTCCGCTTGATGCGGCATTGAGTGAGTGAAGCTCACTCAACGCCCTTGCTACTGACCGCGGTGTTGAGTGAGTGGAGCTCACTCAACGCCCTTTCCGCTGGATGCGGCGTTGAGTGAGTGAATCTCACTCAACGCCCTGCCTTCTCGCCTGCTCCTAAGCGGGAGCTCCCTCGGCGCGAGAGCTCTTATGGCCTTCAGGCCCGAGCTAACTTATGGCTGGTCCAACCCCAACCGTTGTGCCTCTGGGTCCCACCCAGCGAATATGGGGTTGTACACAATCCCCGCTCTTTTTGAGCTAGCTCTGCGCTCGAAAAGACATGTCCAACCCAGCAATATTCGCTGGGCACGTGTCACTTCAAAAGAGAATCTTTTGGTGGGCTATGCCACGACTATATATATGCGCTGATAGACGGCTGAAAATCTGCCCCTGACCTTTGTCGCTCCTCTGAGATCCCGCACGACCTCACGATGCGCCCCAAACAGGTTGGTAAGCCACTCTTGCAGAATCTTCAGGAACGCATTAAGGCGGCCCAAGCGCAGGCCCTTGCCAACAGCGCCCTAGTGGCTCCTTGGCTGGCGAGAGGAGCACCCATCGTGGAGCCTCCGCCGCCACCGCAAGAGAAGAAGAAGAAGACCCCTCGGGACCCCGCGCGAGAGCACCGGGCCTCTCCAACTCCATCCCCAAGCCGCGCTGCCAATCTCCTTCTGCCGCCTAGGGTATGTCTTGCCGACTAGCGGATTACTGTTCTTAAGAATCGATCACTGAACCTTTCTTGGCAGGTGGTCCCGGAGGGTGGTGCTGGGCTTCCGCTGGTGCCCCCGGACCCATTGACGTCTCGCCCGCCTGAGGATTGGCCGCAGGCTCCGGAAAGAGCTCCCGCAGATGGTTCGGGACCTCCAGGTAGCCCCTCCTTTTTTGTCCGCTTTTCCTTTGGTTATTCTAACCCCTTGGGCAGGACTCTCGCAGCACCTGCTTTCGCTTGCCCGGATCCTACCTTGCAGGAGACTGTCGCAGAGATTTCCCCCTGTGACGATCCCGCAATCAATCCTCACCCAGCAATCAATCCTCACCCTTCCGTAGGTGAGGCGCCTGCCGACCCATCCTTGACGCCGGAGTCTGACCGTTCCGAGAGGGAGGGCGACCCTCCCCAGACTTCGGGCCCTGCGGAGACTACGACGCGCGAGACCTTCCGTCCAGGACGTGGAAAGCCCCTCCATCTTCTGTTTGGGAGGGATGTCGAGGGAGAATCCGAGCCTTCTCGCCTTCCCCCGGCCGACGGCTCTCGCCATGGTTCTGGTATGCCACATACTGCTGTTGCCCCTATCTTGTTCTCGCACTGACCGCCCGATTGCCTTCTCAGGGGATCCGGACGTGCGATCGGGGGCTGAAGAGGACGAGGACGATGATGGGGATCAAGAGGAGTATTGCGACAACTCTCCCTTCCCCTCCTCTGATGAGATGGAAGAGATGCTGGTTGGCACGGGAAGCACGAGAAGGCGCGGGAAAAGGGTCGCGGCCATCCTCTCTAAACTTGCGCGGCGGGAGCGGGCCCAGGCCTACGCGGCGAGAGAGTTCCACAGATCTGTGGATCAGAGGCTGGAGGCCCTAGAGCAGGACTACTTTCTAAGCGAGGCGGAGCGGCCGGGCTGCCCTACTGCGGAATCTTCCCCCGGGAGGTGCCTTGCGCGGATACGAGACCAAGCTCGCCGGATCAATCTAGGGTGCACCGTGCTCTCCTCCTACTTCAACCCGCTGGCGCCCCCGAGGACCCGACAGCGAGAGCGAGGACACTGGCGCTGGGAGACTTATTGATTCCTGCTATCTCGCCTCTCCTTACCTCTAGCCTTCCCTTCTCGCCATATACCATGTTTTTAAACTGTTTTTCTTAATTGTTTTGGATTATGGACTGCTTGCGATATTGTGAAATGCTTTTATTGGTTAAACGTTGTTATCACTGTTATCTTAGATTCCGCTTAGCGAGAACATTCTCCACTCTCGCTTCCGCCGTGCCGTTCAACCCTTGCGCGGGCTAGGGTTTTCGATCAGTCACTGTCAATTTGGGCGGGGAACCGAGGTGCCGTTGACTTAGGGCGTGACAGCTGTACCTCCGCCCCCTTTTTCGGGAAAATCATCATTATCACAGCTTTCTATAAATAGGCGGATTCACCCACCACATTAATTTCTCTGATCCGGAACCTCAGCCATTTCTCTTGCTGTTCTCGCGTACTCGCTTTCGCCCTTTCCTTCTCATTTCTGCCCACCTCTCGCTCTTTTTCTCTTCCCGAAAGTTCTCGCCTACACCCCCCAACCACGATGCCCGGCGAGAATGAGGGTTGCGCCAATTGTGCGGAAGCCTTCCGAAAACACTTATTCCCTTCTTGCAACCTGACCTTGGACGAATATTAGATGATCACCTCTCGCTTCGTTCCCGCCGGCTTCACGGCGAGAAATCCCGGTAATCACGACAAGGTGAACACCCCGAGGGCGGGAGAGCTCGCCATCCCTCTCGAGCACTTCGAGGTGGGCTTCCGCCTCCCCCTCTGGCCGGAGATGCGCCAGGCTCTCCGCTATTACGGAGTAGTTCCTGCTCAGCTGAATCCCAACTCGGTTTCCATCCTTGTAGCGTTCATCTGCTATATGAGATCGGAGAAGATCGAGTTCAACCTCCTAATCTTCCCGAAACTGTTTACTTTCCGCGCGAAGGGCGGGGTGGTCTTCTTCTCCGGGAAACTCCTCAAGACCACCGGTCTCGCCAACAAGCACCATCATTGGGGCGAGAAATTCGTTTTCATCTCCGGCGACTTCGGGAACGTCCTGCTCGCCCCGGTTCAATACGAGGATGCCGCTTACAAGCCGCCCACCTTAGGGTACTGCGAGGGCGCGCTCCTCGAGTTATTTGGGACTAAGGAGTTTGACGTCCCCTTACTTAGGCGGGATGTCGACTCCCTTCCCCCCGTTCCTCCTGACGAAGGTGAGATCTCGCTTCTTTTTTCTTTTGTTCGGTGTTTGCGCGTCCCTCGATGCTGAGTGTTTTTCGTTGCCTTCGTAGGAGAGCGGGAGATCCCCTTTCTCCAACCCTTCCCCGAGATGTCAACGGCCGAAGGCCAGACTGCGGGAGATCCGTTGGCTCTCGCGAAGTCTGCGGCCCGCGCTTGCCTGGAAGAGCCAGCTCCGCCTCCGCCATCTAGTGCCGCGAAGCGGAAACCCAGTGGCTTCTCATCTCAACGGGTGAAGAGGCCGAAGCCATCCGCCGCCGAGAAGGGGAAGTCCCGGATACCTTCGCCCCCCCGACCCCCTCTGCCTGGAAGGTCTTTCGCTGAGATCCTAGCGGCGGTCAGCGAGATGAGGGACATCCCCAAGAGTTGTGGTGGGGTCCCTGCCGAGAACCTTCTGGCCTCGGCCGAGGCAGGTGGCGAGGTGGGCACCGAGATAGTGGCTGCCGCAAGCTCTGCCCAACCTCCGCCCAGGCCTGTACCAAAGGGGCACAGGAACTTTGGCATGGGCATGAAGAGTCTAGATGCCGAAGGGAAGCCTTTGCTGCAATGGGACCCGGAGGCCAACAGAGTTTCGCTCTCGACGCTGCTTCTGAGCTGGGCGGAGGGCGACGAGGTCACCGGCGAAGCCTTCGCGCTGGGCTACGACCTTTATAGCCGGGAGCATGCGGGCCTATACGACCAAATGTCCACTCGCCTCCTTGCTTTCGATTCCGTCCGGGCCCTGATGCGTGGGTTCGAGCTTGCGCACATGTGCGCTCGCCAAAGCATTACCATCGACCAGAATTTTCTTGACATGTATAAGGCGAGAGAGGAGGCAGTGGCTCAGGTGGTAGCCCTAAAGACCGAGCTGGAGGACGCTCATCGCCAGCTGTCCATGCGCCCGCCGAAAGAGGTAAGCGAGACCCTTTCCAACCTTAGTTCTCGCCTATGAAATTCATACCACCCTTTTTGCTGCTAATAGAACGCTCTTACGCAGGACTCTCCGCAAGTCGTGGTGCTTCACGCGCGATTGGCCGGGGTGGAGTGCGAGAATGAAATGCTAAAGGGCCAAGTCGAGCGCCTGGAATCGGCGATAGCTGCGATCCCGCCCCCTCCCACACTCGATGAAAGGATGAAGCGTCGAGATTATTCCGAGTATGACATCGACAAGCTCTTGCAGGTCAACGCTCAGGCGACTGCCAAGCTGATGATCGAGACCTTGCGGAATGTGGGATGCTTGGACGAGGGTGGCGAGACCCTGACCGCTCCCCAGCTCGTCCCCTGACTCTTCGAGCCCATCCCGAAACCTCTAGGCGCGCCCGACTCTCCGCCCTCGGAGGTTCCGAATTTTACCACGGCTGCTGGCGAGGCTGTTGGCGAGACGTCCGGGGAGGATTCGGGCGAGAGCTCCGGCGACAGCTTGAGCTGGAGCTCGAGTGATTACAGCGCATCTTCTTGAAGTCATCTCCCCTTCTCTTTTCTTTTCTGGCTTGTAATGGGCGAGAGGCTCCCCCTTTTTGTAACACTACTCAATTTATAATGTAAATGTAACCGTTGGTACTTTGTGCTTCTCTTTTTTCTCTCTCTTTTTTTCTAACTGCTAAGAACGAGTGCCGCTCAAGAACGCTTTCGCCCGGGGCCCCTGGCCCCCCTCTAGGATAGTTTCTCTTAGCGGCCGAGAGGTGAGGATCTGCCGAGAGTTTAAGGTTCAGACACGTCGTTTTCGCGCTCTGCCGAGAGCCGTCTGCCGAGAAGTGTTCCTCAGGGGCCAAGAGAAGACCGCCCCTCCTTTCCTTGCGCGAACGGTCGGCCCCCCTGCCTAGGCCCACCGAGAACTTCGTTTGGCGAGAACTCTCAGCAAGGGCCTCCTGGCCGGGATCGCTCCCGGCCGAGACCTCTCCTGGCTGAGACCCTTTTAAGGTCTGCCCTTAAGATGCCTTTTGCCTAGCCTAGAATATCCGTGCCGAGATATTTCTAAACACGAAACTTCTCCCCCACTGGCGAGCCCTCGGGCCTGCCAGCTAGATGAGAGCCTGCACATTGGCTCCACCTGGGGCCGAGCCGAGCTCAGGGTGTTGATGAAGATTTCATATTCAACCTCTCCCCCACAGGCAAGCCTTCGGACCTGCCAGCTAGATGAGAGCCTGCGCAGCAGATTTACCTGGGGCCGAGCCGAGCTCGGGGTGTTGATGAAGATTTCATACCCAACCTCTCCCCCACAGGCGAGCCTTCAGACCTGCCAGCTAGATGAGAGCCTGCGCAGCGGGTCTACCTGGGGCCGAGCCGAGCTCGGGGTGTTGATGAAGATTTCATACCCAACCTCTCCCCCACAGGCGAGCCTTCGGACCTGCCAGCTAGATGAGAGCCTGCGCAACGGGTCTACCTGGGGCCGAGCCGAGCTCGGGGTGTTGATGAAGATTTCATACCCAACCTCTCCCCCACAGGCGAGCCTTCGGACCTGCCAGCTAGATGAGAGCCTGCACAGCGGATCTACCTGGGGCCGAGCCGAGCTCGGGGTATTGATGAAGATTTCATACCCAACCTCTCCCCCACAGGCGAGCCTTCGGACTTGCCAGCTAGATGAGAGCCTGCGCAGCGGGTCTACCTGGGGCCGAGCCGAGCTCGGGGTGTTGATGAAAATTTCATATCCAACCTCTCCCCCACAGGCGAGCCTTCGGACCTGCCAGCTA
Organism: Platanthera zijinensis; assembly: GCA_039513925.1. Taxonomy (NCBI): domain Eukaryota; kingdom Viridiplantae; phylum Streptophyta; class Magnoliopsida; order Asparagales; family Orchidaceae; genus Platanthera; species Platanthera zijinensis. The sequence goes on from CM077090.1 coordinate 30,595,450, forward strand.
GATGAGAGCCTGCGCAGCGGGTCTACCTGGGGCCGAGCCGAGCTCGGGGTGTTGATGAAGATTTCATACCCAACCTCTCCCCCATAGGCGAGCCTTCAGACCTGCCAGCTAGATGAGAGCCTGCGCAGCGGGTCTACCTGGGGCCGAGCCGAGCTCGGGGTGTTGATGAAGATTTCATACCCAACCTCTCCCCCACAGGCGAGCCTTCAGACCTGCCAGCTAGATGAGAGCCTGCGCAGCGGGTCTACCTGGGGCCGAGCCGAGCTCGGGGTGTTGATGAAGATTTCATACCCAACCTCTCCCCCACAGGCGAGCCTTCGGACCTGCCAGCTAGATGAGAGCCTGCGCAGCGGGTCTACCTGGGGCCGAGCCGAGCTCGGGGTGTTGATGAAGATTTCATATTCAACCTCTCCCCCATAGGCGAGCCTTCAGACCTGCTATCTAGATGAGAGCCTGCGCAGCGGGTCTACCTGGGGCCGAGCCGAGCTCAGGGTGTTGATGAAGATTTCATATCCAACCTCTCCCCCACAGGCAAGCCTTCGGACCTGCCAGCTAGATGAGAGCCTGCGCAGCGGGTCTACCTGGGCCGAGCTGAGCTCGGGGTGTTGATGAAGATTTCATACCTAACCTCTCCCCCACAAGCGAGCCTTCGGACCTGCTAGCTAGATGAGAGCCTGCGCAGCGGGTCTACTTGGGTCCGAGCCGAGCTCGGGGTATTGATGAAGATTTCATGCCCAACCTCTCCCCCACAGGCGAGCCTTCGGACCTGCCAGCTAGATGAGATCCTGCGCAGCGGGTGTACCTGGGGCCGAGCCGAGCTCGGGGTGTTGATGAAGATTTCATATCCAACCTCTCCCCCACAGGCGAGCCTTCAGACCTGCCAGCTAGATGAGAGCCTACGCAGTGGGTCTACCTGGGGCCGAGCCGAGCTCGGGGTGTTGATGAAGATTTCATACCCAACCTCTCCCCCACAGGCGAGCCTTCGGACCTGCCAGCTAGATGAGAGCCTGCGCCGCAGGTCTACCTGGGGCCGAGCCGAGCTCGGGGTGTTGATAAAGATTTCATATCAAACCTCTCCCCCACAGGCGAGCCTTCGGACCTGCCAGATAGATGAGAGCCTGCGCAGCGGGTCTACCTGGGGCCAAGACGAGCTCGGGGTGTTGATGAAGATTTCATAAACCAAACCTATTATATCATCAAGATGAGAAAGCAGGTAACCGATCAAAGCAAAAGACATATCATGATAGCATTTGGGAAACAACAATATTTTCATATGATAATGTTTGATTACAACAGTACAATCCGCCTCTCCCCTTATGAGTAGAAGCGCTTTAGATCGTCACCGCTCCAGGTGTGGCTCAAGGTGTAACACCCCGAAACTCAAAAGAGGGACGGGTGATGTTTTAAGCCCAGTTTGGATTTTTGGAGCTGGTGTCACGGGCGTGACACGGGCGTGTCACGGGCGTGACACGGGCGTGTCACGGGCGTGACACGGGCGTGTCACGGGCGTGACACGGGCGTGTCACGGGCGTGACACGGGCGTGTCACGAGCGTGACACAGGCGTGTTCGGCCTCGGGTCGTGCGGTCGACGCCTTGGCGGTCGACGCTAGTCGAGTTGTAGAATACGGCCTAGGACACGGGCGTGACCCAGGCCGTGTCACTCCAGGGATTCTGCAAGTGTGGCACACGGGCCGTGACACGAGCACAAACACGGCCGTGTCAAATTTGACACGGGCGTGTCGGATGCCGTGTCACAAGGCCGTGTACCTCTCTGACTGCGAAACGTTGGTCGATTGCACACGGGGGGCGTGACACGGGTCCCGACACGGGCGTGTCGCAGGTGACACGGGCGTGTCGGAGGCCGTGTCAAAGGCCGTGTGCTGGTTTTTCGACTCGATCGAGACGGCGAATGGGTGACACGGCCAGGCACACGGCCGTGTTACAACCCGTGTTCAGCACAGATTTTGTATTTTTGAGGTCTAATCATGGCCGTTCGTTTTCTTGGCTTTGGATCCGATGGTGGGGGGGCTGCTCCTGGGTGGTTTTAGACGGGAATAGGGTTTTGAAACCCTTATTTCACTTGGGTACTCTCTCTCTAAAATCTAGAGAGAAGGGAGAGCTTGGAGGAGGAAGAAGGAGGTCAACTCCGGCGGCCGGTGGAGATTCGGAGCTCCAAATCGCGAGCCGTCTTCGGATCCGCGGAGGCAAGGAGATTGCGGTGCTTTTCATCCGCATAGATTTTCATGGCGCCGCGGAAGAACGCAAGGGTAATGATTTCTCATCCTTGGGCATATGAAGCCCTCTTTTCCTTTGCATAGGAAGCCCTCTCTCGCGAGTGAGCGAAGAGTTGGAGCGTTCCTTGGGGTTGATATGTAAAGTCCCCCTTGTGTAGAGTCCGTATGCGAAAACGGACATAGGCATTGTGTGTGAAGCCTATCCGGACAAGTAGAGCCGGATCGGTGATGTTGCATTGCATATGAACCGGGAAAGACTCCGGGTGTTTGGGCATTTTTCGGGTTTTCTACGTGGTAGATTGCATCAGGGAGCCTTGGAGATTAACTCCAAGGTGCACTCGGAAAACTGGGTAAAAGTGGGTTTTGCCAACACGGTGGCCGGGGAGCCAACGTGAACATAACCGGGTTATGTGATTATTGTGGTGGAAACGGGACTCGGTGAGTCTTGACCTGCGCATATGGCTTAAATTGCCGTTGCGGTGTGAGCACGGGTCAGGCGGAACCGTACCCTGTCTATGTCGTTCGGTAGGACCGTTGGCATGGATGAGGGTCTTCGGCGGTCTATGGCTTAAATTGTCGTGACCAAGGCCAGGAAGGCAAAATGCTCATATGGATGACCGTCCAAGAGGCGGTGGTGGATTGGGAACGTCTATGGCTTGAATTGACGTGACGTTGGCCGGTTCGCCGAGAATGTGCCCTGAGTACACGGGGTGTGTGGCCGTGCGAGCCCACGCCTGTGGTGAAGTGCAAATACTTTGTATAATTGCCTATGCTAATAAAGTGCAGGGAAAGAGCATTGTTGCCCCGAATGTGGGGGCGGGATCGTTATAATTTGGTCAGCATTGCTGACCGTTGCTATTGTTTGCCACCGGGCGGTGGTTTGTGGCTTGCAGGTGCTGCGGAGCAGAGCGGGAAATAGCGGGCTAAAGCCCTTGTTGCTGTGCCGGCCCTCGAAGGCCTAATTGCTTATGTTTCTTTCCCGTTTTTCTTGTATGGCCGGCCTGCGTGCCGAAGTTGGAAAACACTACTTTTGTTAAGTGAACAGTGTAAGGCCTTAAAGCTATTTCTCTTTTGGTGTATGTATACATTCCTGAGTTTGTAGTGGACAATCATGCTGTTGTGGCTGGGTTCTTATTTCTTTTGCAACCTAATAAATTGCTTCCGCTAGGTGTTGTGTAGGACGTCATGATTGGTTGAATGGTTTCAACGTGTAACCAACCGGTCTGTCCGTAGTATATGGCGTCGGGCCCCGGCCGGACCTACTGCTATATGCTATGCGACGGATAGGGGTGTTACAAATTGGTATCAGACTTCTGGTTTCGGTCAAGCTTAAATGAATTCGTGCACGAATTCACTTTAAGGGGTGGTGAGCACATGTGTGCGTCATCGTTATAACAAGAAAAGAACCCATGAATGTCCACTTAGGAATGAAAATACACATGTTTGAGGAACCTGCGTGTTCCTATAATTGCTGTTTGCAGTAATCTTTGGTCGCTTATCGGTGTTCTGCACGATTATAGGTGACCAGAAGTGGTGTTGGGCCGTCTGAACGGCCAAGTTCTGAGGCGAGCAGTGCGCCAAGCGATGCGCCTGCAACACCTCCGTCTGCCGAGACCATTAGGTTGGTGGTAGAAGCGGTCATGGCAATGATCAATGCGCAGCCTGCAAGGCAGGTGCAGCAGCCTGCTCCTGCTGTGGAGCAAGTACCGCTTCAGACGGTAGAGCAAAGGAGGGTTGAGCAAGTAGTTTTGGAGCCAGAGTTGCCTCGGAGAGCAACTGAAAGACAACTGAAGCACGTGATGGGCTTTCATCCACCGGTATTCACGGGGGCAGAAACCCCGACCCAAGCAGAGGATTGGCTCTCAAGGGTCAACAGGGTGATGACTGCGACGGAAACGCAAGAGTGGCAGAAGACCACTATAACGACGTTCCTTTTGGATGGGGACGCAAGACTATGGTGGGAAGGCCTAGAGCTACATCAGTTGCGGGGAAGGCCGTTGGCCGAAGTTTCGATGGAGGAGTTTGCGAGACTATTCATGGCTCGATACCTCCCCTCAGCGCAGAGAATTGCGCTAGAAAGCGAATTTCAGAAGTTGGTGCAAGGGGATTGCACCGTTGATGAGTTCCTCCACGAGTTTACTCGGTTGGGGAGATATGCCGGCGCTACCTTCGCAGACGAGGAGCGCAAGACGAGCCGCTTCTATGAAGGGCTAAGAGACGAGTTAAGGTTGCTACTGTCGGGGCCCAAGGCGCAGGGTTTCATGACCCTGGTCAGTTCGGCCCGGTCCTTGGAGAAGGACATGAAGAATGTCCAAGCGAAGAAGGAATCCGGTAGTAAGAAAGCGGAGTTCAAGGCACCGACTACGTCGAAGTCGGGCTACCGCAGATTCTATAAGAAAGCTAAGACGTCGGGTCCAGCTTCTTCAGGTGCCTCGGGGGCAACTACCAATCGAACCCCGGGCGCTTGTTTCACGTGTGGAAAGACGGGGCACTTTGCCCGCGAGTGCTGGAGCGGACGCCCAAAGTCCGAGAGAAAGCAAGGAGCTACTTACGAAGAGAAGGGCAAGGCGGTGGAATCAACCGCGTCCCACTATGCTCCGACTCAGCCTAGAGTCTATAACTTGGGCCAGCAGGAGGCCATCAAGCAAGCGGATGTGGTGATAGGTATGAGTTAATTTATAGCAAGTTAGCTTTATATACTGTTGTCTATTGCTTGTTAGCCTAATATTGTTTGTATAGGCTTTATTGTGATTAGTGATAGTCCGGCACGGGCACTGTTCGATACGGGAGCTTCACACTCCTTCTTGTCCGAAAGCTTTATATCGCGCATCGGAGTCCCTTCTTTGATGGAGAAGGACAAGTTGGATGTGCTACTACCGAATGGGTGCTCGATGCGTGCGGACAGAGTGTGCGCCGTGAAGGTTCACATAGGGAGCCAAGAGTTCGACTTGCTAGCGTCATTACTGCCGTTAGTGGAGTTCGACGTTATATTTGGAATGGATTGGTTGTCAGAGCAGAAGGCTTGGATCGACTGCGACCGAAAGGAGGTCAAGCTGGGTGTAGGGCGGGAGACTACATTCGAGGGGCTGAAGGGGTCGAGCAAGACACTGATGTCTGCTCTTCAGGTGGTGAAGGCGGTTCGTGCTAGTGCAGAGCTGTTCTTCGCAGTAGTGGAGGCCGCAGAGCCGAAGTCCACTTTGGATGAGATCCCCGTAGTATGCTAGTACCCAGATGTGTTCCCGGATAGCCTTCCTGGAGCCCCACCGCAGCGAGAGATTGATTTCACCATCGAGCTCGTGCCGGGGGCCAAACCGGTGTCACGTACTCCATATAGGTTGGCGCCTAAGGAGATGGCAGAGTTGAAAGTTCAGCTAGAGGAGCTGATGGAGCAAGGGTATGTGCGTCCAAGCTCGTCGCCTTAGATCGCACCGGTCCTCTTCGTTAAGAAGAAGGACGGGAGTATGCGGCTGTGTATCAACTACAGAGAGTTGAATAAGCTGACAGAGAAGAATAAGTACCCGATCCCGAGGATTGATGATCTCTTTGATCAGTTAGTCGGATCGTCGGTATACTCCAAGTTGGACTTGAAGTCGGGGTACTATCAGCTGAGGATCAGGGAGTGTGATATCCCGAAGATGGCGTTCAGTACGAGGTATGGGCATTTCGAGTTCACGGTCATGCCGTTTGGACTGACGAATGCGCCATCAGTGTTTATGGACTTGATGAACAGGACGTTCCGAGATTTCCTGGATCGCTTTGTGATCGTCTTTATTGACGATATATTGGTGTACTCGCAGTGCGAAGAAGATCACTTCAAGCACTTGCATCTGGTGTTGGAGACTCTGAGGAGGAATGAGCTTTATGCGAAATTCTCCAAGTGCGAGTTCTGGCTACCCTCAGTAGCGTTCCTTGGTCATATAGTAAGTGGGGAAGGTATAGCGGCGGATCCGACGAAGATTGTTGCGATACAGGAGTGGCCTGCGTTGTCTTCTGTCGCGGAAGTCCGTAGTTTTCTCGGGCTTGCCGGATATTACAGGCGCTTCGTAGAGAACTTCTCGCGGATAGCATTACCTCTCACGAAGTTGACAAGGAAAGATCAGAAATTCTTGTGGACGCAAGAGTGCATGCAAGCTTTTGAGGAGCTGAAGAGGCGGTTGACCACGGCGCCAGTGCTTAGTTCGCCGAGTGGGACCGAGGGCTTCGAGGTGTATAGCGACGCTTCGGGTAGTGGCTTGGGCTGCGTGTTGTTGCAGCATGGGAGCGTGATAGCGTATGGATCGCGTCAGTTGAAGGTGCATGAAAGAAATTATCCGGTGCACGACTTGGAGTTGGCGGCCGTGATATTTGCACTCAAGTTGTGGAGGCACTACCTTTACGGCGTAAGGGTCGATATATACACCGATCACAAGAGCCTAAAATACTTGTTGGATCAAAAGGACCTTAATATGAGGCAGAGGAGGTGGATGGAGTTCCTAGGGGACTACACCTTCAAAATACATTATGTACCCGGGAAGGGCAACGCAGTTGCGGATGCGCTGAGCCGCAGGGCTCCCGCCCGAGCCAACTGGTTGTCGGTGCATGATGAGCGGCTAGTACGGGAGTTGGAGGAGCTTGAGATCTGTTGCGTTGACAAGCAGACGAGCGCCAAAGCAATGTTAAACTGGACAGAGGTGCAATATGACCTGGCTGACCGGGTTCGGCAGGCATTGGAGTTAGATGACTCCATGAAGGAGCTTATGGAGGTCGCTCTGGATGGGTCAAATTCCCAGTTCTCGGTGGAAGATGGTTTATTAAGGAAGGATCATCAGTTGTGCGTCCCAAGTGGGGGTAACCTCCGGGCGGAGTTGATGTACGAGGCTCGTCATACCAAGTACTCAATCCACCTAGGGATCACGAAGATGTATCGTGATCTCAAAAAGTTGTTTTGGTGGCCGGGGCTCAAGAAAGATGTGGCGTTGTACGTGGCTAAATGCCAAACGTGCGCCTTGGTGAAGGCGGAGTGCCAAAAGCCAGGAGGATTTCTGAAGTCCTTGCCTATACCGGAGTGGAAGTTCGACGATATATCTATGGACTTTGTGCACGGGTTGCCAAGGTCGCAGAAAGGGAACGACGCCATCTGGGTGATCGTAGACCGGCTAACAAAGGTGTCACACTTCATTCCGCATAGGAAGGATGATCCAGTGGAGAAATTGGCAAATTTGTATGTTGACAATATCGTTAGGCTGCATGGTGTGCCCCGTAGCATTGTGAGTGATCGCGATGGGCGGTTCACGTCAAATGATTGGAGGTTGGTGCAGCAGATGCTGGGAACAAAGTTAAAGTTCAGTACAGCTTTCCATCCGCAGACGGATGGGCAGACCGAGAGGGTCAATAGAACGATGGAGGACATGCTACGCATGTGTGTTCTGGATTTCGGTAAGCATTGGGAAGACCACCTGTATTTGGTGGAGTTCGCGTACAACAACAGCTACCAAGCAAGTATACAAATGGCGCCCTTCGAGGCCCTGTATGGTAGGAAGTGTCGCACGTCGTTATCGTGGCTTGAAACGGGTGAGGCAAGGTTGTACAAGAAGCAGGAGGTGGAGAGTGCTACCTCGTTAGTACGGATCATTTGGGAGCGCTTGTTGATCGCTCAGGACCGGCAGACGAAGTATTACAATGCCAAGCACCGGAACGTGGAGTTCACGGTAGGCGATTGGGTATATCTTAAAGTGAAGCCGTTCAAGGGGGTTTCGCGGGTGAGACGCTTGAAGAAGATGAGCCCAAGATACCTTGGACCTTTTGAGGTTTTGGAGCGAGTCGGCGAAGCGGCATACCATTTGAGGCTATCGGAGGAATTAAGTGGATTACATGATGTGTTCCACATTTCTGTGTTGCGGAAGGCGGTGCAAGAGCCTTCGCAGGTGATCGCGGGTGATCAAGTGCCGGTGGACGAGGGGTTGACGACTAGGGTCAAGCCCATTCGTATTGTAGAGGTTGAGGTCAAGAGACTCCGTAACAAGGAGATCCGGATGGTCAAGGTCCAGTGGGATAATTGCGGGCGAGAGGAGCTCTCTTGGGAACGGGAGCAGATTATGCTGGAGGAGTACCCGGAATTGTTCCGCTCAGGTACTGATTTACGTTAAGTCCTGTTTACTTTCCTTTTGTAATTTCGTGGACGAAATTCTTTTAAGGGGGAGAGAGTTGTAACACCCCGAAACTCAAAAGAGGGACGGGTGATGTTTTAAGCCCAGTTTGAATTTTTGGAGCTGGTGTCACGGGCGTGACACGGGCGTGTCACGGGCGTGATACGGGCGTGTCACGGGCGTGACACGGGCGTGTCACGAGCGTGACACAAGCGTGTTCGGCCTCGGGTCGTGCGGTTGACGCCTTGGCGGTCGACGCTAGTCGAGTTGTAGAACACGGCCTAGGACACGGGCATGACCCAGGCCGTGTCACTCCAGGGATTCTGCAAGTGTGGCACACGGGCCGTGATACGGGCACAAACACGGCCGTGTCAAATTTGACACGGGCATGTCGGATGCCGTGTCACAAGGCCGTGTACCTCTCTGACTGCGAAACGTTGGTCGATTGCACACGGGGGGCATGACACGGGTCCCGACACGGGCGTGTCGCAGGTGACACGGGCGTGTCGGAGGCCGTGTCAAAGGCCGTGTGCTGGTTTTTCGACTCGATCGAGACGGCGAATGGGTGACACGGCCAGGCACACGGCCGTGTTGCAACCCGTGTTCGGCGCAGATTTTGTATTTTTGAGGTCTAATCGTGGCCGTTCGTTTCCTTGGCTTTGGATCCGACGGTGGGGGGCTGCTCCTGGGTGGTTTTAGACGGGAATAGGGTTTTGAAACCCTTATTTCACTTGGGTACTCTTTCTCTAAAATCTAGAGAGAAGGGAGAGCTTGGAGGAGGAAGAAGGAGGTCAACTCCGGCGGCCGGTGGAGATTCGGAGCTCCAAATCGCGAGCAGTCTTCGGATCCGTGGAGGCAAGGAGATTGCGGTGCTTTTCATCCGCATAGATTTTCATGGCGCCGCGGAAGAACGCAAGGGTAACGATTTCTCATCCTTGGGCATATGAAGCCCTCTTTTCCTTTGCATAGGAAGTCCTCTCTCGCGAGTGAGCGAAGAGTTGGAGCGTTCCTTGGGGTAGATATGTAAAGTCCCCCTTGTGTAGAGTCCGTATGCGAAAACGGACATAGGCATTGTGTGTGAAGCCTATCCGGACAAGTAGAGCCGGATCGGTGATGTTGCATTGCATATGAACCGGGAAAGACTCCGGGTGTTTGGGCGTTTTTCGGGTTTTCTACGTGGTAGATTGCATCAGGGAGCCTTGGAGATTAACTCCAAGGTGCACCCGGAAAACTGGGTAAAAGCGGGTTTTGCCAACACGGTGGCCGGGGAGCCAACGTGAACATAACCGGGTTATGTGATTATTGTGGTGGAAACGGGACTCGGTGAGTCTTGACCTGCACATATGGCTTAAATTGCCGTTGCGGTGTGAGCACGGGTCAGGCGGAACCGTACCCGGTCTATGTCGTTCGGTAGGACCGTTGGCATGGATGAGGGTCTTCGGCGGTCTATGGCTTAAATTGTCGTGACCAAGGCCAGGAAGGCAAAATGCTCATATGGATGACCGTCCAAGAGGCGGTGGTGGATTGGGAACGTCTATGGCTTGAATTGACGTGACGTTGGCCGGTTCGCCGAGAATGTGCCCTGAGTGCACGGGGTGTGTGGCCGTGCGAGCCCACGCCTGTGGTGAAGTGCAAATACTTTATATAATTGCCTATGCTAATAAAGTGCAGGGAAAGAGCATTGCCGCCCCGAATGTGGGGGCGGGATCGTTATAATTTGGTCAGCATTGCTGACCGTTGCTATTGTTTGCCACCGGGCGGTGGTTTGTGGCTTGCAGGTGCTGCGGAGCAGAGCGGGAAATAGCGGGCTAAAGCCCTTGTTGCTGTGCCGGCCCTCGAAGGCCTAATTGCTTATGTTTCTTTCCCGTTTTTCATGTATGGCCAGCCTGCGTGCCGAAGTTGGAAAACACTACTTTTGTTAAGTGAACAGTGTAAGGCCTTAAGGCCATTTCTCTTTTGGTGTATGTATACAGTCCTGAGTTTGTAGTGGACATTCATGCTGTTGTGGCTGGGTTTTTATTTCTTTTGCAACCTAATAAATTGCTTCCGCTTGGTGTTGTGTAGGACTTCATGATTGGTTGAATGGTTTCAACGCGTAACCAACCGGTCTGTCCGTAGTATATGGCGTCGGGCCCCGGCCGGACCTACTGCTATATGCTATGCGACGGATAGGGGTGTTACACAAGGTCCTCCCCTCCACATCCTGGAGGTAGTAACCTCCTTTTGCCAGAACCTCCTTCACTATGTAAGGCCCTTCCCAGCTTGGGCTGAGCTTGCCAACAGGGGCCGACCTCCCTGACGCGTCGACCTTTTTCAACACTAGGTCCCCTTCGGCGAATTGTTTGACTCTGACGTGTTTATCGAAGTACCTGGCCATTCGTCGCTTGATCTCTTCTTGCCTGATGGCTGCAACATCCCGCAGCTCTTCCGTCATGTCTAATGAGAGGCGCAACTCTTCTTCGTTTCCCAATCTCCAAACCCCATCTCCTTCGCCTGCGGTCGTGACCCGCGGGGACCGAACCTCGAACTCTATAGGGAGGACAGCCTCGCACCCATGAGAGAGCTTGAAGGGGGTCTCCCTGGTGGCCGTGCTCGGGGTCGTTCGCAAGGCCCACAGGATGGAGGGGAGCTGCTCTACCCAGTTTCCCCTCAGGTTCTCCACCTTCTTTTTGAGCAGGTTCACAATAATCTTATTTGCCGCTTCCACCTGGCCATTGCTCTGGGGGTGATGGACAGAGGCAAACCTGAGGTCTATCCCCTGCTGGGTGCAGAAGCTGATGAACTCCTCACTAGCAAACTGGGGACTGTTATCTGTCACTATCGCTCGGGGTAGCCCGTGCCTGCACATGATTTCTCCCCAAACAAAGTTCCTGATGACCTGGGAGGTGACCTTGGCTAGAGCCTTGACCTCCAGCCACTTGGAGAAGTAATCAATCATGACCAAAAGGAACCTCCTTTGTCCACTAGCCGGGGGAAAAGGCCCGACCAAGTCCATCCCCCAAATGGCGAAAGGCCATGGTGACGTTATGCTCCTTAGTCTTTGAGCGGGCAGAAGCTGGAGGGGGGCGTACAACTGGCACTTTTTACATCTCCTTGCAAACTCTGTTGCATCCTTCCTCAGGGTCTGCCAGAAGTACCCTCTCCTGACCACCCTTGCCTCTAGAGTCTTCCCCCCAGAGTGACTGCCGCACTCTCCTGAATATATCTCCCCAAGTATCTTCGGGACTTCTTCCTCGGTCACACACCTGGCCAGGAGTCCCGATGACATCTTGCGATGTAACCACCCTTCCAACATCAGGTAGTGAGCTGCCTTGCGCTTGAATCTCCTTGTATCTTTCACTTCTTCCGTCAGTTCACCGGTTGATAGGAAGGTCACCAGTGGGTCTACCCACGAGGGTCGCTGGCCTACCTCCATTAGCTCCCCTTCTTCGATTGCTGGTCGGAACAGTTCGGTTAAGGTCCCTCCTCCTTGAGCCCTGAACTTTGCCAATCGGTCGGCAGCCACGCTCTCCTCCCGAAGAACGTGCTAGATTGAGAATGATCGGAAGCCCCCGATGATTGTCTTTACCTTAGATAGGTACTTTATGAGGGTAGATTCCTGAGCTTCACACTCTCCTCGAATCTGCGATGCCACCACCATCGAGTCCGTGAAGACCTCCACATCCTAGATCCCGAGCTCCTTTGCCAAACGAAGACCGGCTATCACGGCTTCGTACTCTGCCTGATTGTTGGTCACCGGAAAGTGATAGGCTACCGCCTATTCTATAGCTACCCCCTGGGGGCTTAGCAACACCACTCCTCCCCCCATGGAATGCTTTCCCGAGGCCCCATCAACCATCACCTTCCACGCCCCTGCTGACGTGGCTCCTCCTCCCCAATTTCAATAACATAATCTGCAAGAAAGTCCTCCACCGCTTGCACCTTAATCGAGTGCCTTGGGACAAAAGAGATGTTGAACTCACTTAGTTAAATTGACCACTTGGCAAGCCTCCCCGAGTGCTCCACCCCTTCAAAGATCTTACGGAGAGGATGATCGGTTATCACCCTAATCGTGTGCGCTTGGAAATATGGCCGAAGCTTTCTTGCCGAAACGATCAGAGCATACACTAGCTTTTCGAGGATGGGGTAACGGAGCTCCGCCTTCCTCAAGATCCGGCTTACGTAGTAGATGGGTAGCTGCTTCTTCCCCTCTTCCATGACAAGAACAGAGCTCACGGCTTCCGTTCCCACCCCGAGATACAGGGCTAGGTCCTCCCCTTCTTTTGGGCTTTGAAGTAGGGGAGCTTGGGAGAGCTGTCTCTTCAGTCCTTGGAAGGCTTCCTCACACTCGGTTGTCCATTCAAACCTCTGGTTACCTCTCAACACTTTGAAGAACGATGAACACTTGTCACCAGACCGAGACAGGAACCTGCTTAATCCTGCCAGCTTGCCTGCCAAGCGCTGGACCTCCTTGGCGTTGCGAGGTGATTCCAGGTCTAGGATGACCTTTACCTTGTCCGGGTTAGGTTCCACCCCCGCCGAGGTCAAGAGATGTCCGAGGAACTTCCCGCGGCTGGCCCCGAAGACACACTTCAAGGGGTTCAGCCTCATCTTGAACCTTCGGAGGGTGGCAAAGGTCTCTTCGAGGTCCCGCATGTGTGAGCTCACACACTTTCTTTTCACCATCAAGTTATCGACATAGACTTCCAAGTTTTTCCCCTTCTGCCCCTGGAAGACTCGATCCATCATGCGCTGGTATGTGGCCCCTGCATTTTTCAGCCCAAAGGGCATCATCTTATAGCTGAAGCATCCTTCCCTAGTGATGAAGGAGACGTCTTTGACGTCGAGGGGTGCATGCGAATCTGGTGATAACCTGAAAAAGCATCAAGAAAACTCATAACAGAAAAACCGACGGCTGAGTCACCCAGCGCGTCGATTTGAGGCAGAGGATAGCAATCCTTGGGGCACGATTTATTTAATAAATAGAAGTCAATACACATGCGCCACTTCCCTCCCCCTTTCTTAACCATTACCACGTTGGAGATCCAGCCTGGGTACTGGACCTCCGAGATGAAGCCTGCCTCCAAGAGCTTTCTGACCTCCTCGCGGATGGGTTCCTCCATCTTAGTGGCGATGGCCCTCATCTTTTGGCGTATGGGGCGAGTCCGGGGGTCCAGGTTCAGGCGATGATAGGCTACATCCGCGTCAATGCCCGACAGTCCGCCGCGCTCCAAGCAAAGATGTCAATGTTGCTCTTGATGCAAGCTCTCATCCGCTCCTGGTCCTCGAGGCTCAGGCCCCCGCTGATCCGTACCCTCTACATCTGCCCTGCCTTGGTGGAGACCTCCATCTCCACCACTTCCTCAGCCGGCTCCAACCACGACTGCTCCCAGCCGTCCCTTGCTTCTTCCTCAAACTCCAACTCTTCCCCTCCTACAACATCCATCGCTTCCTCCGGCTTCTCCTCCTGGAGCTGATGAATCTCCACGCCCCTCGGGGCCTCCTGCCCCACTCTCGCAACCTGGCCCTCTTCTTCATCCATCCTTCCCTCCAGACCCTCTTGGTCAACTCCAACAGCTAGCTCCTCTATCTCCATCGCCTCCTCCAGGCTCTCTTCCAGTTGTGGCTCAACTTCCTAACCCCTCTGGGCCTCCTTCTCAGCTTCTCCTACCACTTGCTCCTCCACCTCTGGGCTCACCTTCTCCTGCTTTGCTATCTCCCTCTACAGCTCTTCTGCCTCCGCCATCCAAGACACAACGTTAACCGCCATCACATAGCATTGCCTCGCCGCCTTTGGGTCCCCCCTGATCCTAACCTGCACCCCTCCGTTGTTGAACTTGAGACACTGGTGAAACGAGGAGGGGACACAGCAAAAGGCGTTGATTAGGGGATGCCCAAAGATGGCATTGTAACTTCTTGGGGCGTCCACTATCACGAACGTACAGTTCCGCGACACACACCCCCAACTTTACGTGCAGCCCTACTCCTCCTTCTACTTCCTTCCTCTCTACAGAAAACCCGAAACACGGTCCATCTGAGGCTAGGACCCTCTTCCCTTCGACCTTCATCTCATCAAAAGCTTTCTTGAAGATGACATTCACCGAGCTCCCATTGTCTACCAGTATCCTGGAAACTGCAAAATTCTCCACCGCTGTCTGGATCACCAGAGCATCGCAGAAAGGGTCCTCGTAGTCCGGCATATCCGCGGACAAAAAGATGATTTTTTCTTCCGGAGGGGGGGCTAGGGAGGTTGAGGCGACCCCTATGCGGAACATGGTCTGCAAGCTTCCCTTTCGGGTTGCCTCGATCCCTACCCCTTCGTGGATCACTCTGATCCCTCCTCGGGTCCCCACGTCTACCCGGTCCTCGTATCTATCTTCCTCCCCTCCCTACTGCACTTCCTCAATCCTTACCGGCGGGTCTTGTCCCCCCATTTTTCTGGCTTCCCGCATCTCCAAGAACTCCGTGCAGGTGGCCGTCGCGTGACCTTCCTTCTGATGGAAGTCATAAACGGGTAACACAACCCTGCCCCCCTTCCTTCTCCTCCTCCTCTTCTCCCAGCTCCCCAGATTCTTCTTCCTCCCCCTCTTCCTCTACCGACCTCCATCGCTTCTTGCGGTGGTGGGAAGTGACCTCTCGACCCCTGTCTCAACGCCTGCTGGTCAAACCTTCTCAGTTCCCGAAGATTATCTCTTCCCTGTACACCTCCTCCTTAGCCCTGGGGGCGACCCTCCTGAGGCCTCCAACCCAAACGATTATTCGGCTCCCGGGCTCCCCATCCCTGCTGCTGCCCCTGCCCTCGGGGCTCTTCTCTCCTTCTCTCTTCCCTCTGCTCCCTCTGCTTTCCTGCTGCTGGTTCTTTATCATCCTCCGCCAACCTGGCCAGCTTCCTGGCGAACGCCGGGTTCGCCCTTTTGAAGTCTATCTCCTTCGCCACCCTCTCCATAAGCTATTCAAACGAGAGGGGGGGGGGGAACTCTCTTCAGCTCCATGCTAAAGAAACCTGGTCTTAGCCCCAGGGTAAAAGCGAGCATCAGCGCGTACCCCGGGACCTCCTGGACTAGGAGAATTTCTTCCTTAAACCGGTCAACGTAATGACCCAACGTCTCGTCTTGCTTCTGCCTCACCGTGAACAGGCACTCCGCCTCCTTCTTCCTCTTCTTCGACGTTGAGAACCTCAAC
Source organism: Platanthera zijinensis (assembly GCA_039513925.1). NCBI lineage: Eukaryota > Viridiplantae > Streptophyta > Magnoliopsida > Asparagales > Orchidaceae > Platanthera > Platanthera zijinensis. The sequence continues at coordinate 30,610,971 of CM077090.1, forward strand.
AGAAACCCCCTGCGCAGATCTTCGAAGCTATAGATTGAGCTTGCTGGTAACTGGTGGAACCAGTCCCTAGCCTTCTCCTTCAGTGTGGTCGCAAACAACCGACACTTGAAGGCATCGGACATCTGTCTAATCGACACCACATGTAACATCCCATTTCCGGCTAGACCCCTAGGATTCAGATTTGTCGTGACGGAACCCTAGGAAGCCCAAAAATTGGAAATAAAGCGACCAGTAGTGCGGGTCACGGGTTGGTCACGCCCGTGACCGGCCCGTCACGCCCGTGACCTGGGTGTGTCTACTTCGACGACCGTCGATCTCCACGAGACGATCGTCGAACGCACTGTCTGGGCATGTCACGCCCGTGACCAAGATGTCACGCCCGTGACTTGGGCGTGACTACTTCGACGATCGTCGATCTCCACGAGACGATCGTCGATCGTGCTGACGGGGCATGTCACGCCCGTGACCAAGGTGTCACGCCCGTGACTAGGGGCGTGACCCCATCGACGATCGTCGATCGCCGTGAGACGATCGTGGAGCTTGCGCCCCGGGCATGTCACGCCCGTGACATGAGTGGCACGCCCGTGACCTAGGGCGTGACCCCATCGACGATCGTCGATCTCAATTCGACGATCGTCGACCTCGAAATCTGCTGTTCGGGCCTGTCACGCCCGTGACCCAAGATGTCACGCCCGTGACCATCCATCGACGATCGTCGATCTCAGTTCGACGATCGTAGAACCCAGAATGGGCTACCCGGGCCTGTCACGCCCGTGACCTATGTGTCACGCCCGTGACATTGGCCGAAACGACGGTTCAGGCCCGAAATAATTCTAACGCGCGTGGAAATAAATGCTGGCTTGGGAAGTTACACCAGGAGTAACTACCGGCCGTTTTCCTTCTGTAATTATATAATAAATGAGGAAAAGGTGGTCCAATAGAAAACCGCCAGCTGGACGCACCTGTTCAGTTTCCACCGTTTCTTATCCCTTCACTGTAACCGAAACGTTAAGGGGAGAACCGTCATGGCCATAATGGATTTACCCATTCATCTTCCCATTATCTGACTTATAAAAGCCCACTTGGGGAAAGAGGAGAGGGTTACACGCTCAAGCAAACGAAGCAGATCTTTGTTCTTGCTGTAAAGAGGAGTTCAGCAACGCCACCACCGCGCCATGGCACCTCGTCGCTCTTCTCGCCTCCAAACCGCGAACAAGGTCCTCCTCTACTCCTTCTCTTTCATGGGTAGATCTTAGGATTCTTAGGAAGGAGATTCGCGCTCAACGGAGCCGAATCCATCTCTCGTTTTCATGGAAAAACCATGAAAAAGATATTTCGAGTTCGCCGGAAACCGCCACCTCCGGCGGCCAAACCACCGCCGACCGCTAGCCATCGCCTCAACGGAGGTGGTGGTGGTGGTGGCTGGCCAGGGAAGTGACCGAACAGCCGGCGACGGATCACTGAATGCTTACAGGAAAAATATTTTCCTGTGTCTGTTCGGGTTCATGAAGAAGATGAACAGTGGAATTAATATTATAATACATAGGTTGTTTTATTTTACTTAATGAAAATAGATTATTTGAATGTATTTTTGAGGCTGCAAAACGAGGCACTTAGAGGCCGATTTAGGAAAATTGACCAGACACAAAAGTTGTAGCCCTCGGGGTCTACTTTAATTTAAAATTGATTTTATTCAATTTGGGTGAGTGGTTTGAACACAGCACTCATTTTGGTGGGATCAAGACCTAGGTTAACCAGAAATTAAAATGGTTGCCTACGGTTCATAACATTTCCAAATGACTTGAAATTTGGACTGGAGGTCTATAATATGTATATCGAGAGGCTGTCCAAAAATGAGAATTTTTGGAGAACTTTTGTCTAAAGTTTTTGTAAAAATTTAATAAACAATATAAAATTAATTAGGAGATGAAATTAAGCCCAAACTCCCCCAAATTTTGGGTGGTGGTCCCTGGCATCAATATTAAGATCTGTACAAAATTTCAACTCGATTGGTCGAGTTTTGAATAGGGAAGTATCAAGTCCTAGATAGGTCTTGGCGAGGGGTACTTTGGGAAAAGTACGATTGGGGATGGAGTGGACAAATCTCCTCAAAAGAGGCTGATGTCGTTGGCCACTGATTTGTTGGGACTATGTCTACCCTCTTGGGTAACATGGTGTGGCTTAGGGTGGATTTTACCCTAAGAGATTGGCTCAACTCCAACGGGTGGGAGTTTGAGGTTTGTGAAGGACATAGGAGCAAAAGCTCTTGTATGCCCTTGAAATTTGGAGGAGAGGGGGATGATATGATGAAAACCCTCCGGTTGAAATAGTGATAGATTTGGAGATAGTTAGGTACCTCAAAAGTTGAGATGTAGGATTAGGATGGAAACGTAATTTAGTTATTTTAAGCACTAAAGCTAATCCAAAAATTGTGAAACTCGGGAGGATGGGGTTTTAGGATGTTTTAGACTCATGGTAATTTTTCTGGAATTTTATGATTAATATATATTATACTTCATGTGTTAAAGGATTATTAGCCCAATTTGTTGTTTTAATTAATTTGAGGCTTTACATTAATTATAATCAGTTAAAATTCTGGATTTAGATCTTGACTTGTAGAACATTGATCCCTGAATTTTTATAGAATTTATGTTGAGTAAATCTAGTACTTTATTCACAAATGATAGAAAGGGCTTTTATGTTTAAAAAATTATTATGGATAAAATGCTTGCTGGAAAATTATGAAACTTAGCCAGTGCAAATTTTAGGCCTTATTCATCATGTCATAATTTATTTAGAATTTTTGGAAGAATATTTTCTGTACTTGATTCATAAACTATAGAAATTAGAGATTATTTCCAAAATAGTTTTCATGTCATTTTGATGATAGAAAAATTGTGATACTGAGGATTTAGCCTTCTGAGATAACCTATTAATTATCATAAATTTGCTGGACATCTTGCATGAATAGTTAGGGTAGTTCATGTTCAAACCGGTAGTCCTTGGATTTTTGAGGAATTTAATTAAATGCCAAATAAATTAGGAAAATTTCCATTTTTGGATTTAGGTTGTTTATATCATGGAAAGTCTCCAGTAATTAATTTAGGGCATTTGGATGAGTAATGGACCATTGCATAACCGGTTCGACATGTAGATTAGGTCGGTCTGCATATAGCAGTTTGTGATATGCAATAGGACATGATCTGATGAAGATATAAAGAGTAGTGAGTAGTGGTGTTAGTTAGAGTTAAGAGGTGCTCGGGTTTGGCGAAAGATCGCTTTTCCCGAAGAGTGGAAGGTTTAAATATCACCCTAGGATAGTCTATCGCAACATGAGAAGGGAATCGGGCTAAGGGAAAACAACCAATAACAATAAGTGCCTTGCGAAAGGGAACTTCGGGCCGTAATGCACCGTCTTGGTTCCTAGTGCCCCTTGAGAGCCCTTCACGGGGTATACCGGGGGCAGTCCTGGGCTAACGTAAACTGTAATAACAAACCGACAAGAGTAACTTAGTAACTAGGGCTGCACTCTTCACAACACTGTTGGCACAGGAAGGTTGATGAGAGCTTCGGCTCGGTTGATTTGGAAACGGACGGGATGGTCCGGGGAGCTTCGGCTCGGTTGTTCTGGAGACGGACGGGATGGTCCGGGGAGCTTCGGCTCGGTCGGTTGGAGACGGACGTTTGGTCCAGGGAGCTTCGGCTCGGTTCTGTTTGTTTGCGATTAAACTTGCATGTGCATAAAATAGGAAAGGTTAAGGTGGTGGGTCTATCGATATCGGGGAGTTCGATTGCACCGACACCGATATTGTTGACTCGGCGGGGTGATTAGCACTCCGCCAACAGAAGTCCGGTGCGCCAGCCGGCAAGAGTACGCAGGCGTCCGCTTTGTGCACCAAGCGTTGAGGCGTACGATAGGTCAGACCAGTGTGCTTTACTGGTTTTGGAGGTGGGCGAGGCCCAACCCACCGCTTCCGTTTGCCACTACGGAGGTATCCTGGGAGGTAACGGCTCCGAAAGGGGGAACTAAAGGTCTGTGTGCACAGAGTCGGGTGTGTGAGTTGCACTGCATGACATAACATACCCACCATATAGTTGCATTTCATAATCATTCATAACAACCTTGACACGTAAAGTATAAGTGGAATGGGACGCTTATACATTAGGACCTGCAAAACGACCCCTTGGTCTATAAGCTTGTGTGGGCAAGTTTATAAATCAAAGGTTATTTTCAATATATAATAACCCCTGCTGTTGATAACCGACACCCCAAGGTATAAGTGGTATGGGACACTTATACGATGGGAGCCTTGTAAAAGATCCCTTTGCTTATGTGTTCTCGCATAAGTGAAGGTTTAAATTCATTTAATTACTTTTCTTACTGCTAGACCTATTATAACATTTTATTAACTGCTCACCTAACACAACTTGCTAGATTAGTTTCCGCTGCCATCTGTTCATGTTTAATCTCCACCATCATGTCCTTCCTTTCTTCCTCTCCGCTCGGTACCTAGGAGCCATGGGGGAAGGGGTAGGGGATGATAGGGCTTAGTCTTTATGACTAACGGTTTTCGAACCGCATCATTTAGGGGATCGTGGAGCCCAGCATGGAGGAGCAGCCCCAGAGATCGGTGCGCCTAGAGATGGGGCAGTCTAGCTCCGGAGTTCACACAGCCGGGACCGTGAGTCTCGATCCTTGAGTAGTTTACTGTTTCGCTTCCGCATGAGAGACTTGTAGTGAGGATATTTTGTACCGGGCATAAGCCCGTATTTATAGTACTCTGATGTTTCTGTGGACACTCCCTTCGTGGAGCTTACTTATTTATATATGTGGTTTTTGTTATTGTGGACTGTTTACTATTACTTTAATAATTGTGCTACTTTTTGTGATCGATTTGGCCGGCAGAATCGGCGCCTTGTGGTGATGACCCTTCAGGACGTGAAGGTGTCACCGCAAAGCGGCGGTTCTGGGCCTAAGACCCCGGTGGTTGAAAAAGAAAAAAAAGGGGGTCTTACACCACATCCTCGAACCATTGTACATGCTGCACTGGGTCATCCTTTCCCGAGTAGTAGGACATGTCCGGCTCCCGGAACCCCTCTGGCACCGGGGCTGGGACGATTAGCTCGCTAAAGGGGGTCTCGCCCCCTGCTTGGCGAGAAGGCACGTCTCGCGACCTCGGCTGGCTGGAACGATCCGCGAGACCCGGCCCAGGAAACAGCTCCCGCACCGCCGCTTCCCTCTCGCCAACTTCTGCCGAAACCTCCTTTCCGGGGTGCGTGCCTGGGAAGAGTTCCCGCGCGGCCACGTCTCTCTCACCAACTTATGCCGGAACCTCCTTTCCGGGGCGCTTCCCGGGGGCATTCTCGCCAAGAAGCGGGACCGCCTCCACCGAAACCTGAGGCGTCTCCCACTCACTCCTTGCCGAGAAGCCTAGGCTGATGGTCTGCAAGACTTCTCGCCTAAAGTCTTCCAACATCTTCCTCGACGCTTCCTCCCCCGGGGTGGGGATACCCCCCGAGCCAGATCCTTCACCTTCACCTCCAGTCATGGGACCAAACTCAAGGCTTTCTTGCACTGGCTGCCTTCCACGCTCACCGCACCAGAACTGTTGAAGAAAAATTTGACCTCAACGAAAGTTCAAAATAGGGGTGCAACCAGCGCCTACTTCTCTCAAGCCCTGCCCCTCGACCGGTAGCTAACGACCTAGGAATGACCCAAAGCCTCAGCAGGGAGGTCCCACCTCACACCCGAAAGATCTCTGAGAGCTTCCCCTCCAAAGCCAAAAGCTGGGCTAGGAGCTCCTCAGAAAGCACTGGAGATCTAGAGAAAAAATGAGAGTCTGCTTTCCAAGGAGCCCTTATGGGTCAATTTATAGCCTGTTGCTGATATGAAGTTACTGAAGTACCCCTGGCTGGTCTGCCAATAGCCAAATCCCGCTGTCTGAAAAGTGTTAAATGCAGCCCCTGAGGGTATAATGGTAATTTTACCCGGGGGCAATTAAGACATTTTACCCTGACCCCGGGCCCCACTCGGCGAGAGCTCTATGCCGAGAACCCTCTCGTCTTCCTTTGGCGGGAGCTAAAATGAAGTGTCAACAGTCTCACGCTGGGCCTGCCCCCGCCTTCTCGACAGCTTAATCCTTCTCGCCGACTCTGCCGAGAGCGGATCCTGGCTGACTGAGAGTGAATGTTCTCGCCCTTATCCCGGTGAGAAATCTTCTAACCTCGATGCTGTCACTGGACGGCGTTGGGTGAATGGAGCCCACTCAACGCCCTTGCTGCTGACCGCGGCGTTGAGTGAGTGGAGCTTACTCAACGCCCTTTCTGCTGGATGCGGCGTTGAGTGGGTGAAGCTCACTCAATCGCCCTTGCTGCTGACCGCGGCGTTGAGTGAGTGGAGCTCACTCAACGCTCTTTCCGCTGGATGCGGCGTTGAGTGAGTGAAGCTCACTCAACGCCCTTGCTGCTGACCGCTGTGTTGAGTGAGTGGAGCTCACTCAACGCCCTTTTCGCTGGATGTGGCGTTGAGTGAGTGAAGCTCACTCAACTCCCTTGCTGCTGACCGCGACGTTGAGTGAGTGGAGCTCACTCAACGCCCTTTCCGCTGGATGCGGCGTTGAGTGAGTGAAGCTCACTCAACGCCCTGCCTTCTCGCCTACTCCTAAGCGGGAGCTCCCCCAACGCGAGAGCTCTTATGGCCTTCAGGCCCGAGCTAACTTATGGTTGGTCCAACACCAACCGTTGTGTCTCTGGGTCCCACCCAGCGAATATGGGGTTGTACAGATGGAGCTACAGGAGGGTCTCTCATGAACAAGTACCCCGAGGACACATACGCTATCCTTGAATATTTATCTTCAAATAATTATCAGTCATTCGACCGACAGGCTCCTTATTCTTTGGTAGGTGGTCTCTATCAAGTAGATCAGTTGACCTCATTTGCCGCACAAATGTCGGCGCAGTTCAACTCTATGAATAAGAGATTAAATGCCTTGACCCTAAGTCAAGCCCAACCGCACCCATAGGTAAATAACATAGTTGCCCCTTCAATCCCCATGAACTCATCTCTTTCGGTAGAACAACTTGTTGGTCATAACGAGGAGGTTAACTATGTAGGGGGACAACCGAGGTATAATAATCATCATCACAATAATAATAATAATAATAATAACAATACATTTTCTAACTATTATAATCCTGAAGTCCGTAATCACCCTAACTTCTCGTGGAAGAACAAAACCGGTTTGACATACCCACTCGGATTTAATTCAAATCCACACCCGCATCCACCTCATAACAATAACAATAATTAACAAGGAGTTTCTATAAAATATTCTGAAGAGGTGATTGTGGAATCAATCCAAAAGAGTGACGCTCGTATTACTAGTTTAGAGGGTTCCTTACGGGTAATTGAAACGCAAATAGGACAAATTGCGAGTGCACTGAACCTTAGACCCCAAGGAACACTCCCAACGGATACCATTCCAAATCCGAAGGGAGATAATCCACATTGTAAGGCTGTCACTTTAAGGAGTGGCAAGGAGTTGATGGGAGCACCAAAGAAAGAACAATTTGGGATGAATAATGAAGGAAATGGATTGGAGGAGGCTAGTCCTGAGGTGCCTAGTGAGGAGTTAAGGCAAGAAGAGAATGTTAGCGAAGGAGTGGAGGTGTTAGGAGAAAAGGAACGTGAGTCAACCGTTGAAAATTCAAAGAAGAAGAGTAGTGTGATAGTCTATCCACCACCACCATTCCCTCAACGGTTAAGGAAAAGTAAATTAGACCATCGATTCCAAAAGTTTGTGGAGATATTTAAGAAATTGCAAATCAATATCACTTTCACAAAAGCGTTGGAACAAATTCCAAGCTACGTGAAATTCATGAAGGATATCCTATCGAAGAAGAGAAGATTCGGAACGAATGAGACGGTGGCACTCACTCAGGAGTGCAGTGCCATTATCCAAAAAAGACTCCCACCCAAGTTGAAAGATCTAGGGAGCTTCACTATTCCATGTTCCATAGGATACAAATTCAAGGGCAAGACATTATGTGATCTAGGGGCGAGCATTAACTTAATGCCGTTATCGATATATAAAAAGCTAGGATTGAGAGAAATCTCCAAGAATTCCATAACCTTGCAGTTGGCCGATAGGACCCTGGCGTTTCCGAAGGGGATAGTTGAGGATGTGTTAGTAAAGGTGGATAAGTTTATTTTCCCGGCATACTTTGTTATATTAGATATAGAGAAGGACAAAGAGGTACCTATTATTGTAGGGAGACCGTTCCTAGCCATGGGTAGGACATTGATCGATGTGTAGAAGGGAGAGTTGACGATGAGAGTAAATGACAAGCAAGTAACATTTAATTTATTCAAGACAATGAAATTCTCCCATAGAGAGGAAGATAATATGGAGGTGGTCAATCACTTGTCTATATGTGACTATGAGTCAACTTGTCTATTTTCCAATGAATAAGAAATTCAATTGACTCACCTATTGACTAGGGAGGATTCATCTGAGGAGGAAGAAGAAATGCAAGAATGCTTACAAGCATTTGAAATGCAGATTGCTTGGGTTCAAAATCCGGAACCATTAGATATACCTGAGAAATCCGTCTCAGTAATACCTTCCATCGTAGAGCCACCATTGCTAGAGTTGAAACCCCTTCCCGAGCATCTCACTTATGCGTTCCTAGGCGAGAACGATACTTTACCGGTAATTGCTAACTCTAAATTAGAATCGAACAACTACTAAAGCTTATTGAACTTTTAAAACGATACAAGTTAGCAGTAGGTTGGACCATAGCATATATCCGGGGGATCAACCCATCATTGTGCAAGCATAATATCCGCTTAGAGGAGCCATGCAAGGGATCTATTGAGCCCCAACGCCGTCTAAGCCCACCAATGAAGGAAGTAGAAAGGAAAGAAATTATAAAATGGCTAGACACAGGGGTCATCTACCCTCTCTCAGATAGCTCGTGGGTGTCGCCACTCGCTAGTGTAGTGTGTCCCAAAGAAAGGAGGGATGACAGTAGTAAGAAACGAGAAGGGTGAGTTAGTATCCTCTAGAACAGTTACTAGGTGGCGGATTTGTATAGACTATAAGAATTTAAATATAGACCAGGAAGGATCCACTTCCTTTAATCGATCAAATCTTGGATAGACTGGCGGGGAATGATTTCTTCTATTTTCTAGATGGTTACTCGGGTTACAATCAGATTATGGTAAACCTAGAGGATTAAGAGAAAACTACCTTCACTTGCCCCTTTGGGACGTTTGCATTTAGAATGCTGCCCTTTGGTCTATGTAACGCACCGATCACTTTCCAACGTTGCGTAATCGTGCTCATCACGGACCTTCTACAAGAGGGCAAAGACCCTAAGGATTAAGGCATCGAGGTTTATATGGATGATTTCTCCATCTTTGGGAAGTCATTTGAGGTTTTCTTAATCTGCCTAGAGAGGGTGCTCGCGCAGTGTGTGGAGACTAACTTGGTGTTGAACTGGGAGAAATGTCACTTCATGGTCTGTGAAGGGATGGTGTTGGGCCACCATGTCTCTAGAAGTGGGTTAGGAGTGGATAAGACGAAGTTAGACGTGATAAAGCAGTTACCTCCATCCAAAAATATTAAGATGCTGAGGAGCTTCTTAGGACACGCCGGTTTCTACCGTCGATTTATCAAAGACTTCGCAAAGATAGTAAAACCGTTGAGTGGTTTATTAGAAAAGGATGTGAAGTTTTATTTTAGTGATGAGCGTTTAGAAGCATTCAATGAACTTAAAAAACATTTGACCATGACACCTATCGTTATGACACCTGATTAGAAAGAGCCGTTTGTTTTGATGTGTGACGCGAGTGATTATGCGGTGAGAGTTGTCTTGGGCCAAATGCGGGAGAAGATATTCTATACGATAACCTACTCTAGCAAAACCCTCATTAACGCCCAAGTCAATTACACTACCACGGAGAAGGAGTTATTGGCGGTAGTCTTTGCGTTCGAGAAGTTTAGGTCATATCTCCTATGCACGAAGGTTATAGTGTACACTGACCATGCTGCAATTAGTTATCTTATGGAGAAACGAGATGTGAAACCTCGATTGATCCGGTGGGTACTTCTATTACAAAAGTTTGATGTGGAAATCAAAGATAGGAAAGGAACGAAAAATCCGGTAGCAGACCACCTATCTAGGATTGAGAACACTACCCAATCATTACCTCTTGAGATCGATGAGAGATTCCCTGATGAGTGGTTGTTGCCCATAGCTGAAAGCTCAGCACCTTGGTATGCAAACTTTGTAAACTATTTAGCAAGCAACATTATGCCACCTGAATTAACTTATCAATAAAAGAAGCGATTTTTACATCAGGTGAAGTCTTACATAAGGGATGATCCCTTGTTGTTCAAAGTTAGAGCTGACGGAAGTGTCCAGAGATGCATACCCGAGGAGGAGATGAGAGCGATATTAGAGAAGTGTCACAGCTCCCCTTATGGAGGTCATTTCAAGGGAACGAGGACGGTAATGAAGGTGTTAGAGGCTGGATTCTTTTGGCTTAATTTATTTAGGGATGCTAACGTATTTGTGAAGCAATGCGACAGATGCCAACGAAGTGAGAATATACATAAGAATGAAGGAATGCCCATGAATATAATGTTGGAAGTCGAATTATTTGATGTATGAGGTATAGATTTCATGGGGTCGTTCATGAACTCGAATGGTTACCTATTCATATTATTAGCGGTGGAGTATGTACCGAAGTGGGTGGAAGCGATCGCGATGCCTAAGAATGACGCCAAAGTAGTCCTTAACTTTTTAAGACACCATATATTCAATCGATTCAGAATACCGAGAGCAATTCTTAGTGATGGAGGAAGTCATTTCTGTAATAATCAGTTCACCGCATTACTAAACAAATTTGGGATAACTCATAAATTTGCGCTAGCATATCACCCCCAGACGAATGGGTTAGCGGAAATATCCAATTGAGAGATTAAGAAGATTCTAGAAAAGACAGTGAGCACCAACCGTAGAGACTGGTCACAAAGCTTGTTGATGCATTATGGGCATATCGCACTGCCTTCAAAACCCCCATTGGACTAACCCCGTACCCGATAGTCTATGGAAAATCTTGTCATCTGCCTCTAGAATTAGAACACCGGGCATTCCGGGGGATTAAGAAAATAAACTATGATTTCCGTGATGTCGGTAAGAAGAGACTTTTATAATTGAATGACCTAGAGGAGATTCAGATGCAGACATATGAAAACTCGAGAATTTATAAAGAGCGCACGAAGAGATGGCATGATCGACGCATGAAGGAAAAACACTTTGAGCCGGGACAACTCGTTTTTTTATTCAACTCTCGCTTAAAATTGTTCTCCGAGAAGTTCAAGTCACGCTAGTCGGGCCCGTTTAAGGTTAAAAATGTGCATTCTTACGGAACTGTGACCATTTTAAATGAAATTGATGGGACTGAGTTCAAGGTGAATTGAGAGAGACTGAAGTTATATTTGGGACGCGACGACGACCGAGCGGTGTCATGCGTAGTGCTTCTCTAGTTAGGCAAAGTCCTGTCGGGACTCATAAATTAGACGCTTGTTGGGAGACAACCCATCAGTTATTATATCTATAATAATATAAGTATAATTATCGCATAACTAAAATTTGTTAAGTTTATAGGTCTAGAGTCTTGGAAGATGGAGGAAATTGTGCAACGTTGAAAGATTTTGAAAAAAAATCATAATAATAATTTAAAAATTAACTGCAACCCGAAAAACCAGGTTGCAATTTAATTTTTGATATCTACTTAACATAGAGGGTGCAGTAAAAAAAATTAATTTAAAATAATAATTTGAAAATTAACTGCAACACGAAAAATCGGGTTGCAATTTAATTTTTTCTATCTGCTTACACTGAAGGGCGCGGTGGAGAGGCGTGGCCCGGTCCGACTGAACCGATCGGGATTTAGGCCGGTTTCGAAAATAAACTGCAACCCGAAAAACTAGGTTGCAATTTTATTTTTTCTGTCCAAGAGTGGCGTGGCCCGGTCCAACTGAACAGGTCGCGGTTCAGGCCGGTTTCGAAAATTAACTGCAACCCGAAATAAACTGGGTTGCAAATTTATTTTTACCGCCACTTAAACTGAACCTGTTTCGAAAAAAAAAATACAACCCGGTCACGGTTCAATCCATTCCTAATTAAGATTATTTGGATTTGATATTTTGGACCCTATATTTTGGACTTGATATGTTTTTACTGCGCTGCTAGTACTCATGGACAATTTGATGGTGACTTTTATTTTAAAAAGATATACTGCATAACCATATCCTTATCTCCTATCTTATGTTACATGCTGAATATAGCCACCTAGATTACAATTTGTGATGTGTTCTGATGCTTGACTTCTTGCAAATCAATGTTATACACTGTACTATAAACTGTTCTTCTAGTCCTCGATATGAGTTCTGCAGGTTACAACCAATTGGTAGGATCACGTCACAAGGAATAAAAGTGTGGAGGTGTGATAAGGAGAATATCAACGAGAAGTTCTGGACACGTATGTGTATACTCCGATTTCAGGGGAGTATCTACATTTCAATCTTAAATTTTGTCCTTATCTTTATACGCTCGATAGGAATCTTATTTTAAAAATATCATCATGAGTAACACGTCTCTTTGCTCGGGACTAGCAAATGACAAAAGTGTGGAGGTGGGGGTAATGTTACCCCTACCAATTGGGTTAGGAGTAAGCTTTTATAACTATAATTTTTGATCTCACTTCTCGAAATAATTAACGAACAAGTTAATCAAGTCTATTTAATGAGTATGGTTGAATAAGATGGTCAATCTTATTCATATTTTTAATTTGAAATAAGCAAGATGAGTAAATGTTCTTCTAAAATTTTGTTTATCCACAATATACCTTAAGATAATTTGCTTCCCAGATATATATCGTTATTATCTTCTAAAAAATAATGATGGAAGGGCTAGCAAAAACCGAGTCGGATATGTAAGCTGAAGCGTGTAGATAGTCAATTTGTGAGAATGATTAGGACTTTTCCTTGATCATTTCGTGCCTTATTTCCTATACTTGATTTGATCACCATTCACTCTTTGAGCTTGAACTTTGAATTCTCTCGTATAATTTTCCTATTTTTTCTAATTGTCATTTCTTAGTATGCTCCTCAACTATGAGTGTTTGTTAAAAAACAAAAAAAATTGTTTAAATGTCGTAGTAATATGTGGCCCAAGTGTGTGTACACCTACTTGAAATGATCCTAACTATGACTATATATATAAATGTTTAAATGTCGTAGTGATATGTGACCCAAGTGTGTGTACACTTTACTTGGAATGATCCCAACTATGACTATTTATATAGAAAAAAGTTGAGAAATGAACTTCATAGTTTGAAGAGCTATTAAGAATTTTATCTAGGGAAACATCTTCTTCTATCCAAACTCATTCCCAACCAAACCAAAAAGCACTTCTCACCACTAGTCCTCATGAGTTCTTTTCAAATTCGACTACTAAATCTTGTGAAAGTTAAGTCAAAGACTCGACCTATTCTTACCCTTCTCAATTATCAAGGGAGTTCAATGAGAAAAGTTGAAGGGAAGTAAATGATTTTAAGGGATAGCACACACAACACTAGAAATGATAAGGGAACTTTATTTTTCATCAAGCTAATTGATTTTTATGTATGAACCCTTAATGATTGACAAAAATTTTAATCTTCTATTACATTGAAATTCTTGAGTAGTTTTTCATTAATTATTGTTGAGAAAGAAGAGTCATTTGAATTCGCATCATGTTAGTTATCTCTTTACCCAATGTACGGCTATGAATTGTCTTTGCTAGGGACTAGCAAAGGTGTAAGTGTGGAGGTGTGATAACTTCCAAAAAAGAAGTTATCAAGCTCATTTATTTATCCGTTTACTCGTCTTAAAATGAAAAAATTGAGTTTAATTGAAGTATAAATGCCAATAAATCATAATTATTTTATTTATGGCTAATTTGGCCTTTTTCTTATGTGTTATTGCAAGAAATGCCGAAGAAATCCAGTTGGAGAAGAAAATCTGCCAAAATACCATGAACCAGAAAAAAACCCACAACCTTAGAAAAGCAGGTTGCAACCTACTCTGGACGGATTTCAAAATCTGAAATTCAAAAATGGCGTCCGTTTCAAGTATGGAAGGTTGCTTCCTTGCAAAGGGTGGCAAACGTTTTTAAAAAACAAAATCTCTCTAAAATCAAAAATTAATTGGAGATTATTTTCGTATTTGAGGAGAGCATCATCTAGGGTTTGAAGAAAACCTCCATTGAAGAGCAATGACTAGAGGAAAAAGAAGGAGATCTTCGCGCGAATCGAAGAAGTGACTTCGGGAAGAGAGTCCAGCAGTGATTAAGCGTAAACTACCATGTTTTGTAAGATCTATCTTAACGCTTTGTGTGTTTCCTCCATCGCCTTGAACTAATTTTTTTTTTAATCTTGTATTATGAGAGTACTCGGTTGTGTGTGATGAATACTTTTTAGTTTTTCTTATTGTGATTGTATGATGAATGTTCTTTATCAAAATTATGATCTTTATTCAGAAATTTATGGCCAAAATTTCATCTTTATGATACGCTTCATAAATCGAGAGAAGAGTTGCGGTAGTATATCATAATTCTTATATATCATTTGAAGAGAGAAAGAGATTTCCTCTTGGTGCTAGCAACTTTGGTTTTTGCTCTTTAAGCGGTTCTTATTCCACCCGAGGGGGAATATAGGACTAGGGTTTTCCGATATCGAGAGATACGGATCTCTATTTTAAAATCGTTGCAAGGTACTTTCACCACGCATTTTCACAACGACGCATTCACTTATTCATCGCACTAAATCTAGGAAATCATAATACAAGATTATATCTCCGATTTGATAAGAAAAGTAGTTCTCCAAATATCCGTAGTAATTTTAATTTAAAGTCTTTATTTTTAGTTTTAGTATTCCAAAACAAAAATCAGCAAGTTCTTCTTACTTGGATTTAAGAAAAAGGCCTAACTGGTATTTGCAAGCGCTGAATTAACCAGCTCTCAGTGGAAACGATTCTTACTCACTTTTTATTACTTGACACGACACGTGCACTTGCGTTTAAATACGTAGATCACTTCGGGCATATCAGCCCGCTGGAGGGGAGCACGCGGGGAATTTATTGGAGGAGAGCGCTCAGGGCGCTCGCTGGACGGGAGCATGCAGGGAGTTTGCTGGAGCGGAATGCTCGGGGCACTTACTAGAGGAGGATGTAACACCCTTATTTTATGATGTGAGGCTATGGGAGCTACCGCTTGGCGGTAGGTAGCTACCGCCCGGCGGCAGGCTTGGTTTGTCGAGACAAGATCGTTGAGACGAAGGTGTTGAGACGAAATCGTCAAGTGGCTGACGCGTGGCATTAGGAATCTACCTCCCGATGGTAGGCCTTATTCGACGAAAGCGTCGAGACGAGTGCGCTGAGAGGCTACCGCGCGGCGGTAGGGATACCGCTAACGGTAGCAAGGCATTCTGCAGTGCCAAATGGGTCAGCGAGCTACCGCGGCGCGGTATGTAGCTACCGCACGACGGTAGTAGGCGGAAGCAGTTCCACAGCTTGTCATTTTGGGCTATCCGATCTTTTTGTGATTTAATCGTATGACCCAAGATGCTCCATCCTTAGGGAATATGAAGGGCTCGATGGCTTTTATCCTCTCATTTTCTCTTTTGAGTGAGGAGTTAGGGTTTTGGGAGAGAGATAGAGTTGGAGGAATAAGAAGAGATATCTTTCGTCATTGACGAAGTTTCGAAGCTTTGTTCTTTGATCTGAGGTCGAATTCATGGAGAGAGCTTGGAGACGCACACTTTCATCCGTGTAAATCAAGATCTCCATGGCTAGGAAGAGAAGTCGTAAGGTAACGATATTTTTCCTCTCGGTTTTTAGGATGCGTGTATGACATCCGTTTTGTTCATGCTTTTATTCAAGCATTTAGGTACCAGATCTCTCAAGTGAGACGGATTCAGGTCATCATGATTCAAGAGGAGCCACCGGGTCGATTGAGTCCGTCCCCGGCATGTTGTTGCACTAGAAATCAGCTCCGTTAGTGGATTAAGCATTGCGGGTGAAGCCGTAATCGCGACCGGGGGTCCAATTTAGTGATGTTGCATAACGTGCACTACATGGTTTTTGCCAGAAATCCGATTGCGGCGAAGACGCCGTTTGTGATACCCCCTTTACTTCGTGCGAGAATGAATGGTGGATTAGGGTGGGAAAGGAAATGATTGTTGATGCGTGTGAAGGCTCGACTTTGTCTCTGTGGTCGGCTGGCTAGCCCGTAACATTGCATGTCATGTGTGGAGAGTCTCCTGGCAAGACAAGTCCCCTTCTGTGAAACTGACGAGAACGCCAAGCTTTTGGACAAGCTCGGGTGATGAATCCCACGAGCGGAAAGGGTCAAGCAAGGGTTCTTAGCATCGGTTTGTTTGTGTGGCAGAACTAATGTGAGAGTTGGAACTTGCAGGTAAGCCCGAGTATTGAGACTCATGAGTAGGTGGGGCCTATACAAGAGTTCCGTGTTGTGGGTTTAACGATGTTGGGGGAAATTGGAAGTACCTGTTTGAATGGATGTGTTGTGCTGATGCGTGATGATGTGTTAGATTCATTTGCGTTATAGGGTGCCTTGGGCGAAGCCCTTGTTTGCATACATGCTGCATTATAGGCCCCTTTTATTAAATATTCAACCTAGAAATGTGGTTGATGTATGAGACATCCAAACCTATTACTTTACTTTCTATATTTATGTACATTTGCATACGAATTGCTGACCTGTAGGGTGATGGAGTACCCCGAGGTCCGCTAGGGACGGCTGGAAGGAGACGTGTTGGTTATATAGTTTAGGTCAACCTTTGCTGACCCACGTTACAAAAAAAACTTTTACATGACAAGGATCGCAGGCAGGACCAAGCTCGCCGGCCAAAAAGGCCTAAATCTCATGAATTGTACACTTTCATTTAATTATCTGTATGGTTGTTGTTATGTTCTGTGCAATGGATTTCAGCTTGCATGCTGAGGTAGCCTAGGAGTTCTATGGCACATTGCTATGTTTACTGTTGTCGTAGTTTTGGACTATTGGTTGTTGTAAGGCCTTAAGGTCATTTCAGACTCCTATTGTTGTGGATAACTTCTAACCTTGTGGTGTGTTTTCGTTGTCTTGTTTTTTTGAGTTATGACTTAATAGTTGGGTAGTACATTTATATCACTTTATAATGCTTAAGTTGTGATGTCTATATGTTGTGGGCCCCCGGTCAAATCCATGTTATATGGTCATTATAGGGGAGGTGTTATAAGAGCGCGGAGTGCTCATTAGTAGAGAACATGCAGAGCACTTACTGGAGGAAAGCACACGGGGAAGTAGCGCATGAGAAGGCGCGTAAGTAGGCAACCCATGCGGGAGAGTTGGAGGAGGTGGCGCAAGGAAGCGAGCAAGGAAGCGGAGAGCACGGGAATGCACAAGGAAGCGGAGCGCATGGGAGCGCGCAAGGGAGAGACGCACACGAGAGCACTCAAGGATGAGACGTACGTGGGAGCGTGCAAGGAAAAGGCGCACGCGGGAGTGCACGGGGAAGAGGCGCACACGGGAGGGCACTAAGAGGAGGCGCGTGTGGGAGCACACTAGGAAGAGAAGTGGAGGGGAGATAAAATTCGTAAAAGGAGGAAAGAGAAAATTTGTATGAGGAGAGAGAAAATTTGCAGGAGGGTTTTCGAAGGGAGAAGAGGATGAGTTGAAGGAGGCCTCGAGACTCTATTTATAGGTCCCAGAGGTAGTTACAATGGTTATCCGGTTAATTGCAGATCATAACCGCCGTAAATACTGACAACAAACTGATAATATAACGTATGACGTGCATATTATTTTATTAGTTTTGCTAGGTGCAGACCCGTCCTATTTTTGGATACACATTTTCCCCACTATGGGTGGTTACACAAGTGGTTACGTAGGTGGTTACCCACATAACCAATAGTAGAAATCGTGGGGGCGTGATCGGACGACGAAGAATTGGAGGCGACCAAGAATTCGGCTGGCGGGGGCCGACTGGTGATGAATCCCAACCGGCGGTGGAGGCCGAACAATTAAGGTGGTCGACCAAACAACAAGGAGGAGGCTGACGATAGTGGAGGATGTCGTCGACGACCGTGGAGGAGGTACACCGACGATGATGGAGGAGGTCGGTGATGATGGCGGAAGAGGTCGTCGATGATGGTGGAGGAGGAGCCCGGTGAAGGAGGCCAACAAAGATGGCAGAGGAGGCCGACGATGATGGAAAAGGAGGAGGCTGGTGAGCGAATAGCGACGACAACCGATGATGATGGAGGAGGACGCTGACATCCGAGGAGGGTAAGGGGTACATGCTGCTATCGCATGGCCGGAGTCCCTCCGACAATAACCGTACCACACCATCGGGGGAGGGTGGCAGTTAGCCCCCATGTATCCCTGATGGGGAGTGCGCAACACTCCCCAAAAGGAAGATTGTGCTAGGTGCTGACCAAGTTAGCACCTAAAGGGGCGCTAACTTGGTCAATGCTCCTACCGGCCAATGGGGAATCCCCATTGGATGGTAATCCCGCACAACATTTTTTACCGCACAGGATGTCCTTTGCGTGGGAATCTTGCCAGGAAAACCCGCGCAAGACGACTCTCACGCGCATAGGAAGTGTGGCGCGTGCGGGATGACTCCCGTACAGGAAATCTTGTGCGCGCGGGATTATTTCCTTGCGTGCATGCCGTGCAGGAGGATTTACTTCCGGGCATGCTGCGCGAGAGGATTTCCCCGCACGCACACCGTGCGGGAGGACTTCCACGCATGTCTTATGAAGGCCTCACGCAAATCCCGAGCAATCGCACCACGCAGATATGTTCCTTGTGGCAACGTGCCTCGTGTACAGTACTTGTGCGGTGAGGGCCTTGTGCATGATAGTTAAGACTGTGCTCATTGGGTCCATAGTTCAGTCGAACCCATTTAGGGGAACCTCGTCAGTAGGATTTATTGTAAGGTATGTCACTTTTCTTGAGTATCTTTGGTGGGTCGCATCTTCTCATTTTTCTGTCTTTGATTGTACAGATTATGGTAGTTGGCGGAAGGTTGGCTTGCAGTGACGATGGAGAGCTTATATGATCAATCCAGTTGTGTGGCCTCTTTTGAATTGGTATCAATCGCGAGAGGGGAAGGCCCGGGCGATGACGATATGTAGAAAGGCAGGTTCGGTAAAGAGCTTGCTTATTCAAACTGCATGCACAATCTTACTTGGTGGAGTTGTGGTTGGTGTCAATCGCAAGGGGGCAAGCCCAGGCGATGACGAGGCATAAAAAGACAGGATCGGTGAAGAGCTTGATCATTCAAACCACATGCATGATCTTACCTGATGGATTTGCAGTTGGTGTCGATCGCAAGGGGGCAGGCACGAGCGATGATGAGTCATATAAAGGCAGAGTCGATAAAGAGCTTGGTCGTTCAAATAACATGCACGATCTTATCTAATGGAGTTGCGGTTGGTGTCGATCGCAAGGGGGGGGGGGGTAGACCCAGGTGATGACGAGGCATAGAAAGACCGGATGGGTGAAGAGCTTAGTTATTTAAACCGCATGCACGATCTTACCAGATGGAGTTGTGGTTGGTGTCGATCGAGAGGGGGCAAGCCCGGGCGATGATGAGGCGTAGAAAGGAAGGGTCCATGAAGAGCTTGGTCATTCAAACTGAATGCACGATCTTACTTGATGGAGTTGCTATTGGTGTCGAGCGTGAGGGGGTAGGCCAGGGTGATGACGAGGTGTAGAAAGGCAGGTCAGTAAAGAGCTTGATCATTCAAACCGCATGCACAATCTTACTTGATTGGGATCCCTTTAGACAATATTGAAGGAAAACTTAATGCAGTATTCATTAAAAGATAGTTTGTGTGAGTCATGGCTTGTGGCTTTTACAATATTGAGAAAGGAAATAGGAAATTAGAAAACAACAAGCAGGAAAATGGAAAAGTCAGAAATGAGAAACAAGAAATCCAGGATAAGCGTGACATAAGTTCTGCGTGTTCTTCATGTGTGGAAGGGTCTTTCCTTCTCAATAAGAGCATCCTTGCTATAAATTTGCTCTGCCGCGCAGATCAATGTCGTCGATGTTGATTACAGTCGCAAATTCCGACCGAGCTTTCTTTGAGTGGCAAGCAAGAGCTCATTTTGGTATCCCCGAATGACCCCTACTCCACCGGTGGTCGGAAACTTCATTGCCAGGTGAGGGATTGATGAGATCACTCTGAAGATAGAATGGACTGGCCTTCTAAAGATGGCGTTGTAATTTGAGCTTGAATCTATGACGACAAATTGAATTTTGTGAGTAGCCTGTCGCGAGAACTCACTTATTATGACAGGTAAGTGATCGTCCCTTGGATTGGAACCGGGTGATTATCAAAATCGTAAATAGATTCAGCGGCGGTACCGAGGTGTTCCTTGGTTAGTCTCATGCACTACAGAGTAGATAAAAACAATAAGTCGATGGATCTTCCGTTATCCACTAGGATTCTCTTGACGTTATAGCAGGGATCCTTGATTCCTGCGCTGATTACGAACAGGTCTTGGTGAGGTAACGACAGTCCCTCCATATCTTTGTCACTGAATGTGATGGCAGTGTCCTGACTAAGACTCTTATCTCCACAAATCTTCTCTGATATGCCAACTGAGAATATCTGGGAGGAGAGTACTGGGGCCCGACGATGGTCTCGATGTTGCCCACCATCTATCTTTCGTCGGCGGCCCCCTATGAAGCATTTTGTTGTTCTCGTATAAGCCTAGGCGACGCTTGCTTCTCCTGGACATGCCATTGCAAAAATCTTCCCAGGAGAACTTGACGGGCAAGGCGCTTAATTTTGTCTTTCAGCCTGTTATATTCTTCAATAGTGTGCCCAGTTCCGCGGTGGAACTCACAGTATTTTGACCGGTCGTTCCTATGATTTGGTAGCAAAACTTTCGGTCGATGGAGCGCAGACCGTCCTGAATTACGTAGAATACATTGGTTTCTGATGTATTCAATGGAGTGTATACCGAGGCGTATGTTGACCCAAATCTCTTTGGGGGTCACGCCGACGTTCACCGTTACGATGTTCTTCATTACGACGATCTTCTTGCCCACCAGGGGCCTGCTCCTGCCCCCTTCTTCTCCTCTGACTGCCTTCAAACTGCTGACGGTGTGCTTCGATAACTTCATCAACTGCTATTTGTGCCTTGACCCAGTGCACGAGGTCTGGATAACTAGATACAGTTTCTCTCATCAATGCTGAATAAAAGCCACTTGGGCAGATGCCTCCAAAGAAAACACCCCTCAAAAGTTCAGGGTTAACTCTCGGAATTTGACACGCTTCTGCAGTGAATTGGCGGGAAAATTTTTTCAGGGTTTCTCCTTCATTCTGACGAATCCCTGATAGATGTGAGGGATCTCGAACTATTCTGTGGTTGGCCACAAACTACTCGGCAAATTGGCTTGCCAATTCCGTGAAGTTATCTATGCCCCTGCTCGCAGGGAATGGAACTATGTACGGGCTTGTCCCTTCAACGTTGTTGGAAACACCTGGCAGAGCAACTGATCTAGAGCATTGTAGATTATCATGATGGTAGTGAAATTGTTGATATGTTCCAACGGGTCTTCTATACCATTGAATGTTTGAATATTCAGGAGCTTGAAGCCTTGCGGGATCGGATGAGCCAGGACTTGAGGCAATATAGGGGAGCCTTGTTGTAGAGGATGACAAGCAAAATAATCCTAGTGCCCAATATGTCTGTACTCTTGTACGATCACCTCACATATCTCCTCGTGGGTGAGCCTTTCGCCCAGCGGCGTACATGCTACTTCTTTCGGATGACGACGATGGCCACCCCCAGTGCCCCAATAGGCAGGATGCGTGGAGCTTGCAGCATCGGAAAATTCTTCAGATATATCATCATTGTGGGGAGCTTGCAGTGGCAATGCATGTATCAGAGCCGGAGGCGGGAGATTGACCAGCGCGAGAGGCTGAGGACGAGTTGGATGAGCTCCTTGATTCCTGAGTAGAGCGAGCATCTCGACCTGCTGCTCCTCCATTTGTCGCATGTACCCTTCCAAGACAGCTATAGGTATAAGCACGACGTTTGCATCGAGGGTCGCGTCGATGAGAGAGTGAGAGGGGGACGACTCAACGCATCCTTCGGTGATTGATCGTTCGGTGGTTCGAGCGCTTCTTCTTGCCATTGAAGCTAGTCACGAGTACCGTTGTGCAGAAGGTACTGTCATCTTAAATTTTCCGGGGATGTTGGGAACTTGTTACCAATAGATATCGCCAAACTGTTGCGGATCGCTCAAGGCTCCGGTAGATTGGACTAAATTAAACCGCCTTAACCCAGGAGAGGTCGAGCGTGCAAATAATCATAAAGAAAGAAAAGCTAACAATGTGATTTTTTGACATGGAAAACCCCGAATAGAGGTGAAAAACTATGTGGTCGGATCTATGCCAACCAAACTTCCACTAGTCTTTGTTGTGGTTGTAGAGCTTTTCAACGAATGAGAGGGCAACAAATTACTCCTCGTTACCGTTATTTGGGAGAGAGAGCACAAGGCTCGGAGGGTGGTAGGTCACCTCTCACAGAGCTAATTGTTTTTTCTTTCTACAATAGGGAGCTTCCCACTCTGGACCTTTCATAGTATTTGAATGTTGCCCGGAGGAGGGAGCAGCTGACTTCGCTTGTCCTGACACAGGCGGCTTGGAAGCTCAAGCGGTGCCTTTAGCACGCTTTATCCTTTGCGACTTGTCTCTGATTATCTTTTGGAGAAGTCTAGTGTGGTTGCCCTTTCGATGGTTGGAACACATGTTCTTGAGCACGCAAGGCGCTTGCTGACAGAGAACGCGCAGAGAAGTATCGCATAGGAAGGCGCGTAATTAGGCGACGCATGCGGGAGCATGCGAGGAGTTGGCACAAGGAAGCGCACATGGAAGCACAACGCATGGGATCGCGCATGGAAGCGGATCGTTCAAAGAAGAGACACGCACGAGAGCGGGCAATGACGAGACGTGTGTAGGAGCGCGCAAGGAAGAGACATGTGTGGGAGCGCGGAAGGAAGAGGCATGCGCAGGAGCGCATAAGGAAGAGATGCATGTGGGAGCATGCCAGGACGAGACGTGCGCGGGAGCGTGCAAAGAAGAGGCGTGCACGGGATCGCATGGGAAAGAGACGCGCGCGAGAGCGCGCAAGGACAAGACGTGCGCATGAGCGTGCAAGGTAGAGGGGGCACACGAGAGTGCGCAGGGAAGAGGCGCGTGCAGGAGCGCGCTAGGAAGAGGTGCACGTGGGAGCATGCTAGGAAGAGAAGTCGAGGAGAGAGAAAATCCGTAGGAGGAGGAGAGAGAAAATCTGTTGGAGGAGGAGAGAGAAAATCTATAAGAAGATTTTCCGTGGGAGAAGATGATGAAATAAATGAGGGTCTGGGGCTCTATTTATAGGCCCCAGAGGTAGTTACGTTGGTTATCCGGTTAAATGCAGACCATAACTACCGTAAATACTGACGACAGACTAAAAATATAACGTATTACACGCATATTATCTTTTTAGTTTTATTAAAGGCAGACCATTTCTATTTTTGTCCACGCACTTCCCCACTACAGGAGATCATGCGGGCAGTTACGTGGGTGGTTACCCACATAACCAGCGATGGCGATCTCGGGGGCGTGATCAGATGGCGGGGAATTTATGATGCTGACGATCAAGAATCCGGCCGACGGGGGCCGGCTAGCGACGAAATCTGGTTGGCGCAGGAACTCTGTCGGTCGTCAGGGGAAGGCCAGCCGGCCGTTCGAGGGGAAGGGGGGGCCGCCTCTAATCAGGGCCGCTGGAGGACGGGCGGACAAAGGGCCTCCCATTTGGACAAAAATGGGCCGCCCCTGCTCTGGGCAGCGGCTGAGGACGGGTGGCCTCACGGTCGTCCGTCCTGGGCGAAGGGGAGGCCGCCCCAAAATGGGGGCGAACGGCAGATGACAGGCATCCACATGGCCTCCCCTCCTATTCGAAAGGAAGTCCTCCCTTGTTAGGGGCGGCGTCTGAGGACGGGCGGCCAAATGTCCTGGGTACCGGAGAGAAGGGAAGGGCGGCCCTCCCAGAAAAAAGAATCGGCCGCCCTAACTGGGCAGCTGGGGGGGTCCGGAAGTCGGACGGTCGGGAGGCTGCCCGACTAGAGTAGCCAGGTAGCGTGCAAGAACACGCTGTCGGCCCTACGCGCGGCTAGGGCTGCGCACGCGGGGGAGCACACCACGCGCAGGTGCGTACCCTGACCGCGCGCAAGTCCTGCGCGCGCACGCGTACCTAACCGCGCGCAAGTCCTGCGCGCGTACGCGTACCTGACCGCGCACAACATTGAGCGTGGTTAGGTGGGGCCGCGTGCATGCTCGCGCGCGGCCCGTGCCCTGCGCAGGCGGGGGAGCGCTTGCTTAGCTTCGCGACCGCTCGGACGGGCTTGCGGGAGACGACTCTGCGCGCAGGGATTCACGCGAGTGCGACCGGCGGCCTTGACTGCGCTTAAGGGATTCACATTCAATCGAACCCGTTCAGGGGATCCTCATCAAACTTTGTTACTCAACTTTATCTAGGATTCAAAAATTGGATCAGATAGGCTGGTTCAACTGGTCAGACCGCCAACCGGTCCCCTGGATGGTCCCGTCAAGGTTTAAAAATGACCCCACCAAACATAGGCCAAGAACCGTTGAACTGGCCGGTTGAACCGGCCAACCGGCAACCAAGCCGGTTTTCCAGTAACCGGGAGGTTCGAAGATGCTCCATTGATTTATGATCATGGGGTGCAGATAGCGGCTTTAGGCTTAAGGTTTAATTTTTATGGTGATTGTTTAAGGGCGTTGTTAAGGGCACCGCAGTTTTGGCTATGTGCACCGCACTTTCTCCTAGTTTTTCGCGCTTTTTAGAAATACGCTTTGTACATGCATTTGTAGAAAAAGTGTTCAACACGAAAGTTGTAGATCTCGATGAGATCTACAACTTTCGTGTTGAACACTTTTCCTAAAAATGCATGTACAAGGCGTATTTCTAGAAACCGCGAAACCTGAGCGTATTTCCAAAGTACGCCTTGTACATGCATTTTTAGGAAAAATGTTCAACACGAAAGTTGTAGATCTCGTCGAGATCTACAACTTTCGTGTTGAACACTTTTTCTAAAAATGCATGTACAAAGCGTATTTCTAAAAAGCGCGAAAAACTAGGAAAAAGTGCGGTGCACATAGCCAAAACTGATGTGCCCTTAACAACGCCACAATTTTAATGCTACGACGGGTTTGGACAAAAAAAATCCCCGCCATATAATGTATGTTTGGCATGACAGAAGTATCGACCACCATAAAAAATAAAACTAGTTTTGAACAAAAAACTGGATGAAGTTCCTAAGGTGAGGTCGGACATTGTCATTCACGAATTTCATAACCACCATATTCATGACAGCCACCACCATGCCAAACGGAGCCTCATTCTCGTGTGACCAAACAGCAAGGCGCGGGCAAGCTCTGAATCGAGGGGGTCGCATATCTTCTTCCTCACATGAAATGGCGACTTGCTAGGCGAGGGCATCATTTGAATTTATTTTTTTTATAATAAAAATATGATTTATGCTAATCATTTATCGTATAGATAAGTAAATACTATATAAATCATAAATAGTCGAGTCACAAAAGTTCATCGACGAGAAACAAAGATCGAGAATGGGTGAAGAACCGCGAACATGTGAAGAACCGCAAACAGGAGAAGAAAACCTTTGAAGTGGCGCAAAGGAAAAAAAAGACAGATCGGGAATGGTCGGGACGTGACTTTAGTAATCCCTTGAATAAAAGAGAAAAATTGAAAGCAAAGAAAGTGCCTTTTAGAAAGTCATGTTGTATCAGCTGCTCAAAAAGCCTTCAAAACTCTTTCCTTTGAAAAATTCTTTTAAAAAAACTACTCATCCAAACAACCTAAAATAGACGATGGCGATGAGAATAGAGCTTTTTCCACCATCCCAAACAGAACCTAAATTTCAAAATTTGGAATTCTTATTAAAAACTTCATATTAAACTGTAAGTGTATATTCGGACGAATAACGGGTTTGGGGGCTTTGCGGATCTTAACCCTAGGTTTTACTATAAATTCCTAGCTGGGGGCAACGGGGAGCAGATTCCACTTAGATCTTCCTCCGTATGTTTCGAGCACCTGCTTACATTCTCGAAACACTTCGTTCCCTTCGCTGGTGCTTGTCTCCCGCGCGTGGATCTAGGGCAAGCCGCCGCTCGCTGCAGGCCGATCGAGGATCTGTCTAGCCCAGCCCTTCCCGTCGCCGGTCGCCTGTTTGGGGCAAGCTTCCGCCCTCGTTTTTTCGCGGATTGCTTCTTCCAGGTCGTCGGTAGCCGCCGCTAGAAGGAGGAGCTCCGTCGGTCTGGGGCAACGTTTCTTTCTCGCCGATCAAGAGGTGGGGGAGATCGGCCGCCGTCGCCGTTTGCGTCAAGCCCTAGTTTTTCCGCTCCCGAAGGATCCGGTCGACGTTCGACGTTTTTCCCGGTCGACGATCGACGATTTTCTTCCGATCGACGATCGTCGAGCCTCCAGTTCGAAGCCTTCGGTCGACGTTTTTCCCGGTCGACGATCGACGATTTTCTTCCGGTCGACGATCGTCGAGCCTCCAGTTCGAAGCCTTCGGTCGACGTTTTCCCGGTCGACGTTCGACGTTTTCTTCCCGGTCGACGTTCGACGTTCTTTTCCGGTCGACGATCGTCGATCCTCCCGTTCGACGATTTCTCTGGTCGACGCTTTCCTGGAAGCTGATCCAAGCCTCTGTTCCTGTGCTCGGGCTTGCAGCAAGAGAAGCAATGAGGAATTCTTCCTTGTCCTCTCCGGTTCCCATGAATAAGTTGGAAAAGTTCACGGCCTCCGAGTTCAACGATTGGAAGTTGAACACGCAATTTGGGATGAAATACCTGAATGTCTTCTACACCATCAAGACTGCTCGTGCTGACGTTGCTGGGACTGCAGATGAGGCACAGTGGGCTGAAGATGAGGATTTCTGCAGGGACTACCTGCTGAATTGTCTCTCTTCCAGTCTGGCCAAGAACTACATCAAGATGCAGTCTGCGAAGGAGATCTGGGAAGCCCTAGAGGAGCACTTCAGACAGGAGGAGGACCTCTCCAAAGCTCATCTAGTGGACAAGTTCCACTCCTTCAGCTTCGACGAGTAGAAAGCCATTCTCCCTCAGGTATCAGATTTTGAAAATTTGGTTGATTCTCTGCATAGTGAGTCCATTAGCCTGCCCGAAAGTTTTGTTGCCGACACAATTGTGTATAAGCTGCCCTCCTCGTGGTACAATTTCAAAACGGAAATGTACTGCAAGAAGATGCAAGTTGGTCTGAACGACCTCAAGCGCTTCATTCGCATTGAGGACGAGAACCGGACGAAGCACGCTTTGGAAGCTGTTGGCAAGCAGAAGGCTGCTGCCAACATGATTACAAGCTCCAAGCGCGCTCCTCCCTCTCACAAGATCAAACCACCTCGCAGTAGCCCTCAGGTTGCAGGACCGAGTAGACCCTCTAAAAAGTTTAAGGGTAAATGCTTTAACTGCAACAAGTGGGGACACTGTGCATCTGACTGCAAGTTACCGAGGAAAGAAAGAACTAGAGCACCGCAAGAAGGCAACCAGGCTCATCTGGTTAGCCACGCGGAGCCATCCGACTTTGTTGCCATGGTCGGACAAGCACAGGCCCGCACGGAGTGGTTCCTAGATTCTGGGGGAACGTGCTACGTTTTCAACAACGCTAATCTTCTGACAGAGCTGAAGGATGCGAAGGAATCAGTGACTGTTGCAGATGGTGGCACAGCTGACGTACTGAAGGTGGGAAACGCATCTCTGATGCTCTCCTCAGGTAAGTCTTTACTTTTAAAGAACGTCAAATTTATTCCTTTCTTATCTGCTAACTTAGTGTCTATTAGTTTACTGTGTGATGCTGGTATGTCTATTAACTTCTGTGGCGGTAGAGTGACTCTGTCAGTCAACTCACATTACTTTGGATGTGCTTACGTCCAGAATAGGATGTACCGTTTGAGTCTAGCAAATGAGGTAGTGCAACAAGTTCAATTGAACTTAGTTAGCCCTAGGACTCTACATGAGAGACTAGGACACGTCAACTATAGGAAAATGTTCCAAGTAGCTAGAACTCATAAGATCACACTAGACACTAAGTCTTCTCTTGGTAAATGTGAAGTGTGTGCTCAGACTAAGATCACTAGGAAACCTTTTGGCACGGTTACTAGGAGCACAACACCTCTTGAGCTTATACATTCCGATATTTGTGACTTTAAGAGTTTTGTCACACGAGGTGGGAGAAAGTATATGATCACGTTCATAGATGACTGCACGAGATTTTGTCATCTTTCGTTGCTTAAAACTAAAGATGAAGCGTTTGAAAAGTTTTGTCTTTTCAAAACCAGGGTAGAAAACCAGTTAAGCATGAAAATTAAGCGGTTTAGAAGTGATAGAGGGGGAGAATATATGTCCAGTGAGTTCAGATGCTTCCTTGCTTCTCAGGGCATCATAGCAGAAACCACTGCTCCTTACTCCCCCCAATCTAACGGCATAGCCGAGCGTAAGAATAGAACGTTAACAGAGATGTTAAACTCTATGCTGCTCACTGCAGGCATGCCTTCCGCTTATTGGGGAGAAGCAGTCTTGACTACGAATCACATTCTGAACAAAGTTCCCCATGCTAAGTTAGAGGTTACACCCTACGAGCTTTGGTTTAAGCGACCGCCGTCTTTAACTAGACTTAAGACCTGAGGCTGTATAGCCTATGTCAGGGTTCCTGACCCTAGACGGTCTAAGGTTGGACCTAGGACCAATACATGTGTCTACTTAGGTTGTGCTGAAGATAGTGCTGCTGATAGATTCTTAGACCTGTCTAATAATATAATTATTGAATCTAGGGATGCAGTGTTCTTCGAGGACAAATTCCTCAAAGATAAGAACTTAACTATCCCAAGTATGCAAGCAACTATTACTGAGGAAGATCCTGAATCAGTACCGAGCACCTCCTATTCCGTTCCGGTAGACAACTCTGGCTTAGAGTCTAGAAGGACTTCAGTGAGAGAGCGAACCCCTAGAACCTTCGGTAGTGATTTTGTCACTTACCACGTCGAGGCCGATCCATCTAATTTTAAGGAAGCGATGAGATCAAGGGATTCCCTACTCTAGAAAGAAGCAATTGAGGATGAGATGAACTCTCTCCTTCAGAACGACACCTGGATGTTAGTTGATAAGCCAATAGGGGCTAAAACTGTCGGGTGCAAGTGGGTTCTGAAAAAGAAGTTAAATCCCTATGGTAGCGTAGCTAAGTATAAAGCACGCCTGGTGGCTAAAGGTTTCACACAGGTAAGCGGAGTAGACTATTTTGACGTATACTCACCCGTGTGTCACTTAGCAACCATTAGGGTTCTTCTTGCTATTTCGGCCATTGAGAACTTTATTGTTCATCAAATGGATGTTAAGACTGCGTTCTTGAACAGAGATCTGACCGAAGAGATCTACATGAGTCAACCTGAAGGTTTTATTGTAGACGGTCACGCAAACAAGGTCTGTAAGATTTTAAAGTCGCTATACGGATTGAAGCAAGCGCCGAAATTATGGCATGAGAAGTTTGATGCGTTACTAGGTTCACTAGCAATCCTGGCCAAGACCATTGGGATGCCCTCGATAGGCTGATGCGTTACTTAAAGCACACCCGAAAGTATGCTTTATGTTATAGTGGTCATCCTCCCGTTCTGGAAGGATATTCTGATGCATCATGGTGCTCAGAAATAAACGACAGCAAGTCCACTAGTGGATTCCTCTTTACACTAGGAGGAGCAGCTGTAGCCTGGAAGTCCAAGAGAAAGTCGTGCATTGCACTCTCATCCATGGAATCTGAACTCTATGCTCTAGCTTCGGCTGGTGAAGAAGCAGAGTGGTTAAGAGATTTGGTGATGGACATTCCACTGTCGGGCCTGAAACTGAGTTCTGTTGCAGTTTACTGCGATAATCAGGCTACTAAAACGGTTGCTACGAACACTTTGTTCAATGGCAAAAGAAGGCAACTCAGGATGAAACAGGCCTGGTTGACCTCTCTCACAAGCCAAGGGATTGTGACCCTGGTAGATGTGCGAACGAAAGATAATGTTGTAGACGCCCTTACTAAAGGATTAAATAGAGCTCTCACAATCAAAACATCGGGGGAAATGGGATTAAAGTTCATAGAAATATGAAACTTTCCTCCAACGTTTATGTTTTGATATGCACGAGCCTATAGCTGCCAACATTCAAGCATCTAATAAGTGACAGACTGAAAACCCCAAATAGTTTCTTGATGAAAACCCAAGATGGTTGGATGCGGGTTATTCCACATTTGATAACCTAACGTCCTCTCATTGTAAGTTGATTCAAGAGCTATTCAACTGGGAATTGAAAGTCGTTGTATATGTTAATCTAAACATTATTGGTCACAGCACATTATTCCACATTTGATAATGTTGCACGTGATGTGTGCCCACATGTGTTGGTGAGGCACATAGTGATCAGTAATGAGTAAGGTAACGTGACTAGTCCTAGTTAGACTGGATGAGATGCTGACAGAGTTACTTCACCGTTGCTAGAAGTGCTAAGCTCATTTAGTAAGAGTTAGTTTACTTTAAATGTTACTGCATATGTTTATGAATTCATTGAGTCTGACTCATGAAATTCCTTGCAGGCTACGATGGAGATTTTGGAGGAGCTGTAGACCTGGACATGGATGACGATGATCTACTAGATGAGTAAAATCATCAAACGTTTGATTCATGTTTTTGTTTTGTTTTGTAATAATTCAGACTATGTTTGGGATAGCATCTGTGTGGTGGTTTGCCGTATAGGCAAAACCTTATTTTGATTTATTAGTATGATCTGTCCTGTTTTGGTTTGCTTAGTTTGGATTATTATTATGTCTACGCTCCAGCACCCCGAAACGTCACCGTTATTTGTCACGAATATAGGAGGAGATTGTAAGTGTATATTCGGACGAATAACGGGTTTGGGGGCTTTGCGGATCTTAACCCTAGGTTTTACTATAAATTCCTAGCTGGGGGCAACGGGGAGCAGATTCCACTTAGATCTTCCTCCGTATGTTTCGAGCATCCGCTTACATAAACCAATGTGACCATTTATATGTTCACCACTAACATGTTAGATCACAACACGCCGCGTGATAACACTCTAAACGGCAAATTGAAACAATTAAAATCGCATCACTATCATTAGATCATGGTGCATCACTATCATTAGATCATGGTGCGCAGCCTCTTCATAACATTCATGCACAAAATACCCTCTTCATATAAATTATTAATCACCGTACTCATTTTTCATTTCAAAATTCAGATCAAAGATAGAAGAGGCCGGACATATTAAAAACATTAGTGGACCTACCCACTCATGACATTCCATTATTTTTAGTTTTAGATTTAGTTACCAAGGAGATTTTTATAATTTCAAAAGTAAGGCTTCGTTTGATTGAGTGGTGGCGGGAGGAGGCGGCGTGTCCAAATGGAGGGGTCGAACCGAATGGGGGGAGGCGGGGTTGGAAAAGCTCCGATTTGGCGGAATTTTCTCTGTTCGGCGGGTGCAAACAGAGCAAACGCCGCCGACGCCCGTTTATTTACCCGCCGTCCGACAACATTTGCTCCAAACAGAAGTAGCGAAACGCCGAACCAAACGAAGCGTTGGAATCGGCGGTGGCGTTTGCTCCCGGCGGATCGAAATGGAGAGTTGGAATAGAAAGGGGGAAGGAGGAGTTGGAAAAGCGGCGTTTCAAGGGCTTTTTCTTCTTGCGGCGGGTGCAAACGGAGCAAATGCCGCCGGCGCCCGTTTGCTTACCCGTCGTCCGACAACATTTGCTTCAAACAGAGACAGTGAAACGCCGAACCAAACGAAGCCAAAGAGAAGCCGTGATAAACGCCCCCTTTGAAAATAATAGTACATACATAATCTAGAGGAAGGAAAGAAGCACTAAAACATTGATAGGATTAATAACTTTTACCATCACTTTTTTCACTATCATTCCTTTCTATGGAATTCCGCTCCTTGAATGGCAACAAATTTTGCTGCATGATGCCTGAGAACATCCGTTTTTCGAGCAGCAAGCAGAAGTAACACAACAAGTCTGGCCGATGGCGACACAGCTGCTCATCAACGTCATGATAACCATGAAAACCACCACTGTGAAGAGCAAAACAAGGCGGCTTTTGTTCATCTTTTGTCATCCTGAGCAATAATATAAGCCCTTTGAAGATTTTATATAGGAAACCGGTTCGGTTCATCCAAGCCACAAATGGCGCCGAATGATTATTTGATTATTGAACTAAGCTTATGCCCTGCCAGCCGCTGGCAAGCCAGCGACTGCTGAATATTCAAATAGCCATCAAATGAAGGCTTGTTTTTTTGTTGTACCCTATTTTATATAGGAAGCCGGTTCGGTTCATCCAAGTCACAAATGGCGCTGAATGGTTATTTGATTATTGAACTCACTTCTGCCGGTTGAAATTGTTGAAGTGTGAAGTTGGGGGAAGTCAGGCGGATAGGTTGGAGAGGGCGCACAGATCGCGCAGACTAGGTGGATAGTCTATGTTGAATTTTCTCAAGTTGATCAGCAAGGTAACCCAAACACCATATCAATATTTTCGGCACTACCCTGATCACAACTTGAGCCGCGGAAAGCAGGAAGCAACTCAAATAACCAAAGGCATAGACAGAAGCAAGCAGATCAAATTTTTATTAATCTTCTTTACATGGCGAGACATACATGGCGAGACATGATTTCGCCAGTACAAGAAAAAATAGAAACAACAAAACAACTCGGGCGGACAGACTCCAGAAACCGCCGAGACCGCCGAAGCCGCACAGGTCGCTGAGACCGCCCGAACTGAACTGGAACCAATCTGAACACTGAGTCCGCTTGAGACCGCAAGGTCACGCGGACTCGTCGTTATTCGCCGAACTGTTGCTGAACAGAGGAACCCGCCGCCTACTCGCAGAGACCGCGAGGTCGCGCGGACAGAAAGAACTTGAGATAAAGCTGATGCTGGAAACCGCCGAATGCAGTCCGCAAACTCCACAGAGGTCAGAACCAAACTCCTGGTTCAACACTGCTAGCCGCGCCACCTGCACACAGAAACTGGTTAAGCAAACAGCCCGCGCGGATAAGCAACAACAGTCCGCAGCCTATGCACAAGCTCACTTACTGTTCACTCTGATATAAAATAACGTGTCGGGGGGGTCCTATTTATAGGCCGAGTGAGGAGTGTAGTCACCACCCTATGAGATAGAGTCACCTCCCCAAGGTCGCAGCTAGCAATGCTATCCCGCCGAGTCCGCCCGCATGGGACGAAACAAAACAGCCAAGTCCGGGCGAGATGGCGAGAAGCTCAGGGCAGTCCGCTCAGTCCGCAGAAAACTACAGGACTAGCCGGAACGCAAGAGCCACTAGCTGAGAACAAAGCCAGTCCGTCGAAGGCAAGACAACACGCCTGTCCGCAAGCACCAGTCCGCATCCACAGGCAACCCGCCTGGTCACAGCGGACACTGCGGACAACAGCCCAACTCGCAATGTCCAAACCACAGGCACACCGCCCGGTCACTGCGGACACTGCAGAAACCAACTTCATCTCGCGCAGTCCGCGACCACTGGCACAAAGGCCCGGCCACAATGGACACTACGGAAACCCTGAACTCCACAAGAGCAAGTCCAGAAAGGATAACGAGCTCGGCGGATACCAAACCAGTCCGCCAACTCCAAGCCCAGACCGCGCTTACCGCAACTTCAAAGAAGAAGAGCGGACTCCAAGCCCAGTCCGCACAGGCCGCGCGCATCACCTGCAGAACACAGAACACTGCCGGACACAATCCAGTCCGCGCAGTCCGCTCAGTCCGCAACACAGCCCGCAGCAGCAACGCAGGTCGCCAACCACCAACCCGCCGGACTAAGACCCAGTCCGCGCGGTCAGTCCGCCTAATCCGCCCGGACTGCCCGACCACCCACTTTCACTTCACCAATTTCAACACTCCCCCGTGAAGTGAGAAGTGGTGATCAGGCCGTGTAGACCACGAAGCCGCTGAAAAGGCCCCTTCGCTAGCGACTTGGTGAAGATGTCAGCATGGTTATCTTCATTCCGAACATGACCGACCACAAGAGATCCTTCCAGCACCTTCTCCCTTATGAAGTGGTGATCGATCTCAATATGCTTGGTCCTGGCATGACAAACTGGATTGGTTACCAGCTTGAGAGCACTTTCATTATCCCCTCGGAGCAAAGTAGGACCTTGCACTTCCTCATGGACGTCCTCTACTAGCCTCCTTAGCCAAATGGCTTCCCGAGCTGCCAAGGCCGAAGCCTTGTACTCTGCTTCTGTAGTAGAGACGGATACCGAGTCCTGCTTCTTGCTGCACCACGAAATGCCCGCTGATCCACAAGTGAACACATAACCAGAAGTTGACCTTCGGTCATCCGAGTCACCACCATAATCAGCATCCGTGTACCCAAGCAAAGAGAACCTTGCATCCCTTATGTAAAGAAGTCCCATGTCAGAAGTTGCCTTGACATACTTCAGAATGTTCTTTGCCGCTACAAGATGAGACTTCCTTGGCTCTGCCATGAACCGACTTACACGACCAACAACATAAGCTATATCAGGTCTCGTAATCGTCAGGTAGATCAAGCTCCCAACAAGAGCTTTAAACACCAAAGGATCAGGAAGAATCCTTCCTTCATCTCGACGAAGCTTTAGGCCTTGATCCAGAGGAGTAGAGAAAGTCTTCCCTTCAGTCAAACCAAACCGGTTCACTATGCGTTCAGCATATCCCTTCTGGCAGATGAGTAACCCACTCTCATTCCTCTCCACTTCGAGACCAAGAAAGTGATGAAGCTCTCCCAGGTCTGTCATCTCGAAGCGAATAGCTAGCTCAGTTCTGAGCCTAGCTACCTCTTCCTCAGAATTCCCCGTGATGATCATATCATCAATGTACAACAAGATCAAGACTCGAAGATCTCCCTTCTTCTTGATAAACAAGCTAGAGTCCGAGTTTGAAGCCAGGTATCCGCAGAATTGCAGATACTCTGCTATCTTCCCATACCAAGCTCTAGGAGCTTGCTTCAACCCGTAGAGAGCCTTCCTTAGCTTTCAGACGTAATTCGGATGAACTTCAGAAACAAATCCAAGAGGCTGATCCATGAAGATGTCCTTGTCAATCTCTCCGTAAAAAAAAGCATTCTTTACATCAAGCTGCCACATCCTCCATCCTTGGCAAGCAGCCAATGCAATCACCATCCGAACTGAAGTCATCTTTGCAACAGGACTGAACGTCTCCGCATAGTCTTCTCCATACTGTTGAGAGAATCCCCGAGCCACCAGGCGAGCCTTGTATCTCTCAATGCTCCCATCCGCCTTCTTCTTCAACTTAAACACCCACTTGCAAGTCACCGGAGTAATACCATCAACTCTGGGCACGAGATCCCAAGTTTCATTCTTCTTGAGAGCATCCATCTCCTCTCTCATGGCATCTTCCCACTCCTTGACTCCAGTGGCCTCATTGAAGCTAGCAGGCTCTCGCTCATCAAGAGGACCTGCAAAGAAACATGAGACATAGCTCACGGTGTTTCCTTCACAGTAGCGAGCTGTAGGCTTGATCACCCTCTTTGATCTCCGAAGAGGCTGCTCCTTGCTCACCACCTCCGCTGCTTCTTCTGGTTCACCTCTGCTCTCCAATAAGCTTGGAGCAATGCTCCCCCTGCTTCCTGACCCAGAAGCTTCTCCTCCAGAACTTGAAGCAACTGGAGCTGCTGGTGACACAGCCAGCTCCACTTGATCAGCAACCTCAGCCACCTCCTGACCTTCATCAACCTTGCTCTCCGGTAGCTCAACCGAGCTTCCTCCATATGACGTCAGTTCGTCAAAGACAACGTCTCTTGACACCACGAACTTCTTCGTCACCAGATCCATGCATCTCCATCCCTTCTTCCGCTCATCATAGCCAACAAAGACAAGCTTCCTTGCCTTTGTATCAAGCTTAGTCCTTAGAGCATCGGGAATATGCACATAGCAAGTTGATCCAAACACCCGAAGGTGTTCAACACTTGGCTTCTCCTTCAGTAACATCTCGAAGGGAGACTTCATGTTGATCGGACTTAGAGGCATCCGACTGATGACATAGGCAGCACAAGACATTCCCTCCGCCCAGAAGGACCTTGGGATACTCTTGGCATGAAGCCAACATTTGCAAGTCTCCGTCAGATGACGGATCTTCCACTCCGCTACTCCATTTTGTTGTGGAGTATGAGCACAAGTGAGCTCCCTCTGAATTCCATGCTTCCTGCAAAAGTTAGAAAACTCGGAGGAGACAAATTCTCCGCCGTTGTCAGTTCTAAGCTTTTTAATCCTCAGGTTAAGCCGACCCTCAACCAGCTCCTTGAACTCCACAAACAACCGGAAGGCTTCAGACTTCTCCTTCAAGAAATACACCCAAGTGTATCTTGAATAGTCATCAATCAAGACTAGCATGTACCTGCTCCCACCGAGGCTAGCAGTCGCGGTTGGTCCCATCAGATCACCATGGATAACCTCCAGTGGTGCTTTGCTTCTTGTTTGTGACTTATCAAATGGAAGACGATGAGACTTCCCATAATGACATCCAGCACAAACATGACCATCACCGAAGGATGATAGCTTAGGCAAGCCTCTCACCAGGCTCCTATTTGACATAGCCTTCAGCTTATCCATCCCTACATGCCCCAACCTCTCATGTCACATAGCAGCGCTATCATTGGCCCTCATGCGATCAACATATGAGCTTGTTGATAAAACAAACAAGTCATTCACTCTCCTTCCAATATGAGCAACATCAGCCTTAACCGCTGATACGTTGCGAAGGAACTTCACTTCTGTTGGCCCAAACAGAACGTGATAGCCAGCATCAACCGCATTGGTCACAGAGAAGAGGTTCTTCTTCATCCCCGGTACGTGATAAACACTCCTTAATGTGAGCGGCCCCTTATCACTACCCACTGTTACTATACCCTCCTTCTCTACTGCATGAATAGTATTATCAGCAGTTATAATAACTTCGTTACCTGAGTAGGCCTGCAGCGAAGAAAACTTTGACATATCTCCGGTGAGGTGATGACCACACCCGGAGTCAACGATCCAGTCGTCCTCCATGTCAACGGTGGACAAAGCACGGACACAAGTGCCCGTCATGAATGCTCCACCCCAGCCAGCTTCCTCCTTGCTAGAGGAGGCTTCCTCCTTGCCTACAGCATGCCCAGGATGCAGCTTGACCTTGCAGTCTCGCTTGAAGTGACCTGGTTGATGACATCTGTAGCACTTCAGATTCTTCTTCCAGTCCTTCTTAGGAGCAAAGCTCCCCTCCTGCTATTTGGAAGATGACGATTCATCTCCAGCCGCAGTCTGCTTCTTCTTCCCTTCCCATCTCTTCTTCTTCTTCTTCTCAGTGAAGAGAGCATCACTAGCTCCTTCAGAGATCGTCACCCCGGCCATCTGCCTTGCCAAGCTCTCCTGCGAGGCAAACAGATGTTCCAGCTCCAGAAGAGAGGGCTAAGTTGCCCAGCCTTGAACAGAAGTAACGAAGGCCACATACTCCTTCCACAGACCGCGGATTATGTGCCTCTTCAGCTTAGCCTCGGAGATCGGCTCATCAGGATCAAGAGCAGAGAGCTCAGCACACAAGCTCTTCATCTTCAGGAAGAATTTGGAGATAGAAAGATCTCCCTGAGTTGCCTTAGCCAACTCAATCTCCAAGAACTTTAGCCTTGCTACATTCTTCCTATTGAACAACCCATCAAGGGAAGTCCATATCTCAGCAGCAGACTCACGTCCTAAAATGTGATCAAAGAGTTCAGGTGACACCGCCCGCTTGAGGGCAAACTCAGCCTTGACATTTGTCTTTCTCCGCACTCTCACCTGCTCGGCTGTTCCAAACTCAGCAGTGATTTCTACTTGATCATCCCCACCGACGACCTCCCATAACTCCTCGCCCAGAAGATAGCTCTTCATGCACGACTTCCACTTCTTGAAGTTAGTCGGCGTCAGAAGCTCAATACCAAGACCTCTTGCAAAACCACCGTCCATGGTACAAACTTGGTTATCATTCAGAAGCACACAGAGCAACAACAAAGCTTGTTGATCACCGCTCAAGCAACTGAACCTTCCTCTGATACCATGTTGAATTTTCTCAAGTTGATCAGCAAGGTAGCCCAAACACCATATCAATATTTTCGGCACTACCCAGATCACAACTTGAACCGCGGAAAGCAAGAAGCAACTCAAATAACCAAAGGCATAGACAGAAACAAGCAGATCAAATTCTTATTAATCTTCTTTATAGGGCGAGGCATATATGGCGAG
Organism: Platanthera zijinensis; assembly: GCA_039513925.1. Taxonomy (NCBI): domain Eukaryota; kingdom Viridiplantae; phylum Streptophyta; class Magnoliopsida; order Asparagales; family Orchidaceae; genus Platanthera; species Platanthera zijinensis. The sequence goes on from CM077090.1 coordinate 30,649,486, forward strand.
ACATGATTTCGCCAGTACAAGAAAAAATAGAAACAACAAAACAACTCGGGCGGACAGACTCTAGAAACCGTCGAGACCGCCGAAGCCGCACAGGTCGCTGAGACCGCCCGAACTGAACTGGAACCAATCTGAACACTGAGTCCGCTTGAGACCGCAAGGTCACGCGGACTCGTCGTTATTCGTCGAACTGCTGCTGAACAGAGGAACCCACCGCCTACTCGCAGAGATCGCGAGGTCGCGCGGACAGAAAGAACTTGAGATAAAGCTGATGCTGGAAACCGCCGAATGCAGCCCGCAAACTCCACAGAGGTCAGAACCAAACTCCTGGTTCAACACTGCTAGCCGCGCCACCTCCACACAGAAACTGGTTAAGCAAACAGCCCACGCGGATAAGCAACAACAGTCCGCAGCCTATGCACAAGCTCACTTACTGTTCACTCTGATATAAAATAACGTGTCGGGGGGGGGGGGTCCTATTTATAGGCCGAGTGAGGAGTGTAGTCACCACCCTATGAGATAGAGTCACCTCCCCAAGGTCGCAGCTAGCAATGCTATCCCGCCGAGTCCGCCCGCATGGGACGAAACAAAACAGCCAAGTCCGGGCGAGATGGCGAGAAGCATAGGGCAGTCCGCTCAGTCCGTAGAAAACTGCAGGACTAGCCGGGACGCAAGAGCCACTAGCTGAGAACAAAGCCAGTCCGCCGAAGGCAAGACAACACGCCTGTCCGCAAGCACCAGTCCGCATCCACAGGCAACCCGCCTGGTCACAGCGGACACTGCGGACAACAGCCCAGCTCGCAATGTCCAGACCACAGGCACACCGCCCGGTCACTGCGGACACTGCGGAAACCAACTTCATCTCGCGCAGTCCGCGACCACTGGCACAAAGGCCTGGTCACAATGGATACTGCGGAAACCCTGAACTCCACAAGAGCAAGTCCAGAAAGGATAACGAGCTCGGCGGATACCAAACCAGTCCGCCAGCTCCAAGCCCAGACCGCGCTTACCGCAACTTCAAAGAAGAAGAGTGGACTCCAATCCCAGCCCGCACAGGCCGCGCGCATCACCTGCAGAACACAGAACACTGCCGGACACAATCCAATCCGCGCAGTCCGCTCAGTCCGCAACACAGCCCGCAGCAGCAACGCATGTCGCCAACCACCAACCCGCCGGACTAAGACCCAGTCCGCGCGGTCAGTCCGCCTAATCCGCCCGGACTGCCCGACCACCCACTTTCACTTCACCAATTTCAACAGTCTAGCCGGGCAGTCGGGCAGCCGGTTTCGGCTATGGTTCTTTTTGGGCGGTCTGAACCAGCAAACACTCTGGTGGTGTAACCGGGCGGATATGTTTGTTTATCTGCAGGTTAGTGGCAGACTCCTTTGGAGGTTGCCGTGTTTCGCAGATTCTCTGATTCGCAAGAAGGTAGCCGGATATTGCGGACTGAGGTTGCTTGCTGCCAGGTCGCTGGTGTCTTCTCGGACGAGGAAGATTGGAGTTCGTTGGGCTGATGTTGCGGACTCTTTGGAGCTCACAGGTGTCCGACACGGGTCTGTGCTTGCGGTATGGATGTTGGATCGTGGAGTAAGCACAGTTGTGCGGACAGGTTGCCTGGAGGTCGCGCTGACTGATGGAGCAGACCGCATGGTGGCAGACTGGAGTTGTTCAGTAGGGCGCAATTTTGGCATCAGATGGTGCAGTTAAGTTTGGAGACCGCAAAGTTTGAAGGACTTGGTTTGGGGGGAGACAAAGTCCAGTTAGTTGCCTAGCTCGCCGAATTCGCCTGGTGCGGACCGCTCTTGTATTCGTCAAGTTCGGCAGTATTGGCTGGACGGATTGTCCAAGTCACGGGTTGCGGATACGCGGACTTGTAGCAATATCTGCGGGGTTGGCGGACTGGTCATATATCCGACAGTGATTGATTGGTGCGACCTGACGAACTGGTGTTGGTGTACGCTCTGTGCGAATACTTATGTTAGCCGATATGTTTGATGGACGGTTATCTTATCGGTGTATGTGGTGACGACACTCTTCATCACATCTATAAATAGGACCCCTCGGCTCGTCATAAATAAGCAGTGAACAGTAAAAACGAGCTCGCGCTTGATTTTGTAGTTACGGTTTTCTTACCGCTACGACTAAGGAAGTTGGTTCTGCGCAGGCTGAACGGCTAACACCAGGCGACTAGGCGATTAGCGGGAATGTTGGTGTGGAACAGTTCGCGGATATAGTCAGCGGTTAGCAACAGGTCACGGTCTTGGAGGCTTGGTCTTTTCCTTGGAGTTGCGGATAAGCAGAGCAGTTCGCCCGGTCAATCAGCGGGTTCTGTTCGGGCTCCTTCAGTATTGCAATAACAACAGTCCGCGCGGTTAGCCGCAGTTAGGTGGCCTCAGAGGTCTCGGCGGACTCAGCTAGTGAGTAGGCGGCTTGTGCGGTTATAGTAATCAGTCTGCGCGGTTAACTTCTTGTTGCTGGTTTTTGGTTCCCTGAGTACATTGTAAAAATCATGTTTTGCAATGTATGTTTCGGCCTGTAATAGAAGTTAATCTCAATTGGAAACTCTTGTGCTACTATTGTTGCTGTCTTTTACTTGACTTCGGTTATGATTGAGTGCTCCTGCGATCTCGTTAGCTCTCGCTTCAAAATTTTTTACGTTGCCCTCTCGCTGGCAAACCAGTGACTACTAAATATTCAAATAGACATCAAATGAAGGTTTGTTTTGATGTATCCGATTTTATATAGGAAGCTAGTTCAGCTCATCTAAGTCAAAAATGAAATGATTATTTGATTATTGAACTAATTTCTGCCCTCCCGCTGGCAAACCAACAACTGCTGAATATTCAAATAGCCATCAAATGAAGGCTTTATTTGAAACAGCTGATGCTGATAAAAAAACTGATGATAGAATAGAGCTGATTGAATGTAGCAGATTTAAAAGCAAGGATGAGTAAAATGTAGATTGTTTGAAGTGTTCCTACATAAATGCTGGTGGAATAGAGTTTTTTTATTATACTGTCTGATGGAATTTTGTTTTTTGTTTTTTGAAAAAATGCACTAGTAGGAAAAAGAAAAGCTGTACAAAGAGGGGAAGAGAGAAAAAACAAAAACAACAAACAAAAAGGAAGAGGTCAAGGAGCCTCAACCCCCGCCGAATCCCCGTCCGCTAGATCTAAAAAGATATTATCGGCACCAATGCCTCTATCCCACAGAAAATCCCCTCCTGACGCCAAACACCCACAATGGTCGGCAACCATGTTAGCCATACGCCTAACAAGCTGGAACTACACAGCAGTGAAGTCCGTCAGAAAAGCAAGATCAACATCCACGTCCAGAGGAGAAGGTCGGGCATCCCGTCAAACGCAGGTATGACAAAACTCGATGACATTCGCCGCATCTCCCTCCACAATGAAGCCCCGAGCCTCCAGAAGAGTTGGCGTCATAACACGGCAAATGGCCTGGACGGCCTCATGCTCCACCCGTTCGGGGTCCCAATGAGTCCAGGTAAAACCGGCCTCCACAAGAATTTCACCGTTCGCCCACCAAGGCCCGCAGTTCTACACTAAAGTAGAGACCCATCAACATTAACCTTGATCTAGTCGGGCGATGGGGGCACCAAGAAAATGGATGAAACAGCCCTGAAGGGCGGTTGGTGCCCCAACATCTCAAAACTTGACCAAGGTCAAAAAGAGCCAAATTTTCCATGATAGAAGCCGCCACCACGACGGGGGTACCAAACTCCCGGTCATGCACCGTTGCATTTCGGGACCTACAATACTGATAAATAACATAGAACAGGAGCCTTGCCAACTCCAAAGAGGCCAGCCCTCCATGGTTAGCCACCATACAAAGATCTTGTCAGCTCCATCCCGCAGGGACCCGCTTGCCCCAACGCCAAAGCTCGCACCCGACCACAGCCGCAAAGCGACACCCACCAACCAGGTGCTCCCTATCCTCCAACCATCCACAGTCACAGGGGCAGTCCGCAGTCTCCGAGAGACCCCGCCGCTGCAGCCAACATCTAGACGGGAGGGCATCCCAAGCGAGTCTCCAACAAAAGAAGCTTACCCGTGGGTGAAGATTAAGCCGTTTTATCCACGAAAATCCGCCTGATCCCATAGAACAAGGGGCTCATAAGCCATAGCTGCGATCGACCGCCCGCTAAACTGGGAGAGCAGCTTTGGCCGGTCAATACCCTGTCCCAAGGGGAGCTGCATAATAAGGTGAATCAGCTCCGGGCCAAAAATGTTGTAAAATTCGGCACACACACAGACACAACTATAAATTATTGCAGGTAAACAAGAAACGCAAAATATAGCCACACAATTTATATAATTAAAATATAAATTCAAGTACAAGGACAAACAGAAGGAAGAATGACCGTCCGACGAGTACGCCTTGGATGCATCAGACACGCATGATCCGCGGCGAGAATCTGAGATCTGGACTGCAATCCGTCTCGCGGACGCACAAGGTTGACCAGAACCTTTAACGTTGAAGTCCGACGTTCAACCGCACCACCACCGGAGAACAATGCCTTCACCGGAGAATAACGCCACCACCAGAGAGAAGCACCGTTGAGGCTAACTGCACCCAAGCACGCCGTCAACACCACGCCTCTCCACTCCCAAGAACGTCCACTGCAGCGCCGACGACAAACTCTAACAAGTCCGACGACAACTCCCTCTCTCGCCGTCGGCGGATATCTCCTCCAAGACTGACGATGACACTCAAGGCCGGCGGCCTCTCGGAGTGCACGAGCGTGAGAGAGAGAGAGAAGAGAGAGAGGGGGCGGATCTTCTATCTCCAAAGCGGCTTCTCCACGAACAGGCCGACAGTTCTTCTTCCTCGCAAGCGACAAGCTCTTCTTCCTCACAAGCAGCCGGCTTTTCTTCCTCACAGGGGGTCGACGGTTCTTTTTCACCTCTCATGTTGGAGGAGATTTTTATATTCCATTCATGAGTAAAGGCCAAAACCTAAACTCATGGAAAATCCCCCCAAAAAGGAAAAAGATTTCATTTTTTCTTATTGATTTAGATGGCAATTTTGGAAGAAAACATTCCAAAGAATTAATTTGGATCCGGACCAATGAATTCCAACAATCACCACCTTGATTCGGAATCCGAAACCATCACCTGCACAAAGCCCTCCATGCACAAAGCACCATCTGCACTAGGCAACACTGCAAATAATATGGTCTGCACAAAACATCAATCTGTACGAAGCACCACCTCAAGTCTTAGGTGTCAGCCGACCTACTCTAGTCGACTCATCCCTGCTCGGGCTCAACCTCTGAATGTCGTCGCAACTGGATCACAGAATCTGTCTCGCTTAGTCAGACTACCAGAAGGGAGATCCCTTGCACCACCTCGACTATTAACTCTGTCGGCCGCAGAAATCATGGGCACACCACCTCACATCGTAGTCCCCATCAGCCGGTAAAGACTACCGCACTGCATAGCTCGCATGAACACGGTGCGTCCTAGGGTCACCGTCAGAACTCCACCCCTCGCCGCAAAACTGATTCATCTGTTGTCTAGTCTGGCCAGCGATATCAAATTCCTGCGCAGCTTGGGTACCAGGTATACCCGTTCAAGCCTACGCATTGCTCCGTCATGCATCCTGATGTCCACCGTCCCTGCCCCGTGACCTCACATGTTGAGCCATCACCCAAAAAAACTGACCTAGTCGTCACCTCCAGTGAACTGAACATCCCTGCATCCGAGCAAATGTGTTGTGAAACACCAGAATCCAATATCCAGCTTTCCAAGTCACATGCACTCTCAGTGATGAGGAGAGACACATCACTATCATCTGCCGTAGCTACCGCCGCCTTGCCCTCACCCTGGACGTCCCCAGAAATTTGCGCACGTTGCAGACAATGTCTCCTGATATGGCCACTCTGGATGCAATGGTAGCACGTCACTGCCTTTCTCGATGCGGATCTGGCCCGCACACTTCCAGATCCCTTCTCAAACTGCCTCCCTCATCGTCCTTCTACTGCCAAATCATGCTCACCCTCAGGAGCGGGGTCTGACAACATCTGACTGGACAGTAATGCAGACGTGATCTGTACCACGTCTACTATATCCTTCCCATACAGCAGAGTGGTCTGCATGTGCTTATACGACGTCGTGAGCGAGGTAAGTAGCAATAAGGCCTTGTCTTATACCTCTACCTTCACACCAACCACATGCAGTTGGCTCAGAAGTTCATTGAATACGTTGAAGTGTTTCTGCAGTTTACCACCTTCCTGCATCTTCAGGTCGTACAATTTATACTTTAGTAACAGTCTCGTGGTCAACGACTTACTCATGTAGAGTCCCTCCAGCTTCTCTCACAACGTGACAGATGACTCTTCAATACCGATGTTGAACAACACCTTGCCGTCGACGCACATCCTGATGGCGCTAGTGGTGCGCTCATCCATCTCCGCCCACTTAGAATCCTTCATCGGAGCGGGCAAAGAATCACGCCCCCGCAGCACTTAGATTAACCCCTGCTCAATCAACATATCCTTGACCCGAATCAGCCATAGGCGAAAGTTCCCGCTACCGTCAAATTTCTCCACCGAATATCAGGCCAACACGGTGTTCTTCCCTGCCATAGCTGCCTGCAGTACCTCTAGGTAATCTGATTAATTCACGGATCAGATCTAGGAAGATAGGGAGCGGACCGATGTCGTCACCTACCGTTGACCTAAACCTAAAACCGGAACGTCTAATCAGTCACCTACTCGGAACCTGCATCTGATTCCACTTATTGTAAAATTCGGTACACTCACATGCACAGCTATAAATTATTGCAGATAAACAAGAAACATAAAATATAGCCACACAATTCATATAATTAAAATATAAATTCAAATACAAGGAAAAACAGGCGGAAGAATGACTGTCCGACGAGTACGCCGTGGATGCACCGGACACGCACGATCCGCTGCGAGAATCTGAGATCTGGACTGCAATCTGTCTCGCGGACGCACAAGGTTGACCGGAACCTTCAACGTCGAAGTCCGACGTTCAACCGCATCACCACCGGAGAACAACGCCGCCACCGGAGAATAACGCCACCACCAGAGAGAAACACCGTCGAGGCTCACTGCACCGAGACACGCCGTCGACACCACGCCTCTCCACTCCAAAGAACGTCCACTGCAGCGCCGACGATAAACTCTAATAAGCCCGGAGGCAACTCCCTCTCTCGCCGCCGGCGGATATCTCCTCCAAAACCGGCGACGACACTCAAGGACGGCGGCATCTCCGAGTGCACGAGTGAGAGAGAGAAGAGAGAGAGGGGGCGGATCTTCTATCTCCAAGACCGCTTCTCCACGAACAGGCCGGCAACTCGTCTTCCTCTCAAGCGGCGGGCTTTTCTTCCTCACAGGCGGCAGACGGTTCTTTTTCACGGATTAATACAGGTGGCTTTAAATCAACTCTCACGATGGAGGAGATTTTTATATTGCATTCATGATTACAGGCCAAAACCTAAACTAATGGAAAATCCCCAAAAAATGAAAAAGATTTCTTTTTTTTTTCTTATTGACTTAGATGACAATTTTGGAAGAAAACATTTCAGGCCTTCTATAGCTGGCCAGCTAGCTATAGTTAGCTTTATTTTTTCCACATTATTTTATCACATAGCTATAGTTAGCTATTCTAATTTTTTTTTGCAAATTCACTTAGCTTTATTTAGCTTCTTTAAAATATTTTTGCAAATCCACTTAGCTATAGTTAGCTATTTTTTTTCTTTTGCAATTCCACTTAGCTATAGTTAGCTATAGTTAGCTATATTTAGCTTCTTTAAAATATTTTTGCAAATCCACTTAGATCAGTCCCACATAGATGGAGTTCCTTGAATGCGGTCGAGTGTTCATGAACGACATTTCATAACCACCACATTCACGACCATCACCGCCATGACAAACAGACCCTCAAACTATGGAAAAAGAGCTTTGAAATCTTTAGTTAACCCTGCTAACCAATATATTTCTCCATCCTAAAATCTGAACATTTATCAAAATGAAGATCTACTAAGAATAGCTCTACTTCAAAGCAAGTGAAATGAAGAACCATCAAGAAGCATATATGTAGTGGGCAACATTGTGGCTTCCCTCAAGAGTATGTGCAATTTTGTGAATCTAACAAGAATCAAAAGTTTAGATATGCAGTGAAAATACATTATTACCTTTCCAGCCCTCCAAGCATCAAATACCAAACATGGTAGCTTCACTGATCTTTTGCATATTATATAGGAAATGGAAAGCATGCGCATGTAATAAATAAGGAGAAAGACGCATCATCTCATCCTCTACAAGATAACCCCCTCCCACATTGAGGACTTCAAACAAAGCATGAAGTTCAACACATTCACCAGAACATACATATTTCTATGAAAACAAAATAAAGAGATAAGATACATCATCATTTTTGACAAAAATAACTTCATGTTGACTTGATTAACTCCAATATAACACATTCATTGTGTTTACACATCTTCCTCACTACCGTCATCTCCCAATTCAAGAATTGATTCTTCGCCCTCTGCATCAGATCCCACAAAGCGATCTTCATCGTCATCACCGTTGTCTCCCTCGTCCGGCATTGGGGGTCGATCTGGAAGAAGCGTCTCCCATATGCCACCCACGTCATTAACAACACCCGGATCCGTGGGTATGAGATGTTTGTTCAACTTATTGAACATAGCAACCTCTACTAAACCTGAGCGCAAAGTTGACCGTTTAGGGGCTAAAACGTCGTTCATTCCACCTAAATCACACTCCAATCCTCCAGATGAAGCTTTGTTTGCAAGAAATGCTGAGGCAGTCATAGCAAGGCATGGCATTTCGGCCCTCTTCACATACCACCAATTTGGCAAGTCGGAAAAATGTTCAGGACCTTCTTTGCGATCGAGAGATCTTAGTTTCTCGATTTCTTCCTTCACGATCAATTCGGGCGTTATTGTGACATCACCACTGACACCGGCATCGATTTGAAGCATTTCTGCTAACAAATCATCACTCTCATTAGAGCGAGGTCTTTTTGCGGGTGGCTGTTGTGCCTCTTCCATCTTCCTATCTAATGTGGATTCTGCAATCCTCTCTGCGTAAACACTGATTGTTTCCCATGTGAGCATTTTAATGAATTCAAATAAAGCATTTCTTAGAGCGATCGCGTTCCAACCGAGTGGGATGTCGACATTGTTGATATGCATTTGATCGATCTGATTCTTGATCAGACCACCTGCAGCAAGGCCGGGACATAGAAGAACCTGCATATCAAAAAGATAGCTGAACTTGAAATCATTTGCTGTCAGGTTGGTGCTGAGTACTTTCATTCGCACTCTAGAGCCAGTTCCAGTGTAACCATACACTTCAGATGGGTAGCTGAGGGCCTTCAATGGGTGGTACCGATCATAGTAGCGCTCTGACATCGCCGCTCGCAGTAGTTCGCGTACGCGTGTGCTACGCGGATCAAGATCTTCAACACTGCGGGATGGTGCATCTACTGCAGGTGCGCGTGCGTTACGCATAAGAAGAGCAGACCCATCAACAGGGGTTGGGTCATGAATTTTCAATGACGTACATGAATTAAGCACATTAGACAAGTTGCTCGCCATCTTGATATAAACATCAATAATGACAAATGTCTTCATCTTCTGGGCCAAAACTTGCACAGCGCGAATCGGAACAATGATTGATCGAAACTCTAGGAGAACCTCCTTATCACCTAGACAAGAGAATACCTTGCCTTTCCGACGGAATGCCTCTTTCAACTGGGCGAAACAGATCAAAATACGAACAAGCACATCGTCGATCGCACTCCATCGATGGGCGGGGGAGTTTTTCATTTTAATAAGATAATTGAAAGATTCAAACATGAGATCATCCAACAGTGCCTGCAAATCTTCACTTTTGTTGACAGCTTCTGCAATTTTCCGGACTTTCTTGATGATTTGACGTGCCTCTGGATTTTTGCTGTTTGCTGCCGTCAGGCATGTTCCAAACGCATCGGACAATGCAAGATGTGTCAAATGCGAGATACACCACTCACGCAGCGTCGGGGAGACAATCTCGAGTGCTCGTTTAATGTCCGATCCAGAATCGGTAGCACTGGTAAGCACGTCTTGGGGCATAACAATGGTGTACTCCTCCATGATGGCTCTGACCCACTGAATAATCATATCTGAGGCACGTTGCATACGACGCTCATTTGTAGTTGGAGCATAACGGCGTACCGCCACGTTCCAACTCCGGTCCTGGCCGCGAACGATGTAGCTGATCCTGCACGCCACGTACTTCTGGTTTGAGAATCTGTTTCTGTACAAATCGATATTAACTGCCATGAACGGGATCGCGTTGTGGTACCACTCACGTGCCGTTTGGATGTCAACACGAATCAAATTCTTTGCAAAAATATACTGCTCGACCATGAGTTTTGGAACATTGATATTCTTCAAACCACCATCTCCTATAGGTAGTCTGCCGGCCACAATCTTCCATCTATCAGTGGTGAATGCATTAAATGGGATGGAGTGCTCGGTGGCCCATGCAGTAATCACGTACTGAAAACATTAAACATGTATTCAGCTAAACGAGCTTTATGTTAACTTAGAAATATTCAAATATACCTGGAACCAACGCGTTGGATTTGCTAAGAATGATTCTTGGGAACATTCCAGCTGCTCTTTAATCTTTGCAATGTTCGCATTGACGGTCAACGTCTTTTTGGATAAGACAGCATGCAATTGATTCAAGTGGGTCGTTGCATTGCTGGTGGATGTCTGGGACATTTTAATCCACATCTGTTTGCCATTTTAACACAATTGTCATGCAAACAGAGAAACCAACGGCCGCCCTTGTTATCGGAAACAATAACGCCGGCCTTCCATAGAATGGAAGATGCATTCCTTGGCTTAGCTTCAGGTAAAACTTTTCCGACCGGCTTTACGCTCACTGCCTTGAGAACCACGGGCTCCTCTAGGAATTTTTTGATTCGTTCGGAAATGCTTGGGTGGCATGCTTCATCCTCAAACATATCGTTGGCTTTCACAGACATGTTGCCTCTAAATGTAATGAATCTTAAGACTTAAATGCAGTGAAAAAGTACCTGGACGTCAATTTATATTGTAATTAATATACTTATTGTCATGATTAATATACTTCTGAGTACGAATTTTCTAACTTGATGTTATAAAATGAGCAGAGTCTCTTTATTATAAAATGTTGCGTATAGTGTACATGTTTGCTTCTATAACTTGGAAGATCAAGTTAGACAAACAACATAAGCAAACTAAAAAAATGAAGTTCCAAATTTTGAGCAGGTGACGGAGTGCAGTTAAAAAAATGATGTTTCTGCAACACATTCTCCAAACAGTTAAAAAAATGAAGTTCCTCCAAGCACTACATCGCAGATTAAAAACAAAACACTCAAATATGTTACACAAACTTCAGTACATTGCAGATTTGATAGCGAGGCAGGATGGAATTAATGGAGTCAAACATAAACTCATAAATTACAAAACAAATTCTAAATAAAATAAAAATATATGTAACTCTCACTTATAAGCAGGATGGGAGCAGTTCAAAAAATTCTGATATAGCAGGTGAAGCAGTTCATAACGACGACAGAGGTCCTCCTAAAATCTGAAAAGAAATTCTGATTTACTTGGAATTCAATTGCAACTTTATTTTAGGATGTGCAAATGTCAAGATTTTAGAAATCTAAGAAAGAATTTCCATGTTAGACTTATAAGTCCATCCTTATGTGAAAAGAAGTGTGACTTAATGGTGCTTTGATTAAAATAGAGATCTTATTTAAAAGAGAGGAGTAATGCTTACGGTGATGAGTTTGGGTTTAGAAGGAGCTTTGTTGAGGGCTTCGAGTCTGCTCAGCGAGAATGGAGAAGCACCGTGCTGAGAAAATAAAGTTCAAAACAGAGGGTTTAGGAGGAAGCCCTATTGCTTAAAAATCCTCAAAACAGAGGGTTAAGGAGGAAGCCCTGTTGCTCAAAAATCCAGAGAAAGAGAGGAGATAGGGTTATACCAATATAGAAAGGAGCTTGCCAGAAGGAGGTTGGAGGAGTTGCCGGAATGAGGAGCTTGCCGGGAGGAAGAGCGTGTCGGAAGGAGGAGCTTTCCAGAAGGAGGAACTTGCCGGAAGGAGGAGCGATGCACGTTAGAATCACGATGGAGGAGCTGCTAATGCAAGGCACTGTGGAGGATAGTCGAGGCGTGCTTTCTGCTGAGGTTATACATGTTGCGGTGGCGTGTAGAGAGGAGAAAGCAGGGGTGGCAGTCGAAGAAGAGAGAAGGTAAGGGTTGCAGTGGAGGAAGAGAGAAGGTAGCGTGCAGGGAAGGACTTAGGAAAAATAGGCTGGCAGGAGAGCATGGGGGCACGGGAAAGCGTGGTTGCAGGATCACCTTTTGTGGGAGAGCAGGGATGGCGTGTAATGCCAGCAATGTTGTTTAAATGCCAGTAAAGCGTGGGTGCGGGATCACCTTTTGCGGGAGAACAGGGATGGTGTGTAATGCCAGGAATGTTATTTTAATGCAAGTAATGCCATCTCTGCTTATGTAATAAAGAGGTCTTTGCCTGCAATATGTAATGCCAGCTATGTGTAATGCCAGCAAGGTGATGAGCCCATGGCGTGATTCTTTATTGCCTTTGTGTAATGACCAAAAAGACCAATATGTTTTGGAAAGGGGTAGGAGAAATGAGGGTATTATGGGATATAAATGTTACACCATAGGCTTTGGAGGTCCTTGCTTATATAATAAAGATTTAAAATGAAATTAAAAAATTTTAAATTAAGCTAGCTAAAGCTAGCTATAACTAGCTATTTTATAAAAAAATCTTAATTTTTACTTAGCTATAGTTAGTTATTTTAATTTTTTTTTTAAATGTCACTTAGCTATAGTTATCTGATTAAATTTTTTTTGTAATATCCACTTAGCCTCAGCTAGATGGCCATAGCTAGCTGTCCGCGCTGTACCACTTAGTTTGTTGTCCGAGGTCTGAAACATTCCAAAGAATTAATTTGGATCCGGACTAATGAATTCCGACAAAAGAATTCCGATAACGACGTCAAACACCACCGTCCATCATCGGTAATCAAATCTGCGACCCGAAGGCCTTCCAAGGCGCCAACATCAACAAAGGTAGGCCACCGGGCCAGCGGTATTTCGAAAATCCAGCGATCATAGAGAGCATCGACTGAAGTCCAATTGCCTACTTGCCAGCGGATGACAGAACAGCTGTTCGAAAGCTGTTTTTTCGTATGAAAAATATGACTATTTTTTGTTTAGAAAGATAATTAAACATGTTTTGATCAATTTAAACCAAGGTTTTAAATCTACCAAATGATGAGATTGAGGCTCCGTTTGGGGGACTTATTTTCACCGACCAAGCAGTCATGACCGCATGAATCGGAACTTAATTAAGATCCGGTTCATGCGGTCATGACCGTTTGACTGGTGAAAATAAATCCCGGGTGAAAATAAATCCCCCCAAAGGGAGCCTGAATATTTATCTCATGACCTGAGCATTATTTTGTTTGCAAATATTGTACATTAAGGTTCATTGCTTATCTAAGCCTATCCTAAATTTTTTGAAACCATGTCATAGAACCAAATCTGGACAAAAATTTCAAAAAACCCAGGTTTTTATAGGCATAAAAAATGAGATACCTGAATCAACAACAACACTCAAGCCTTTATCCCACTATACTGCCCTATCTTTTGTCATAATCTCACTAATGCCTAAGTAAAATGAGAAACCAGAATCAAAAAGGAAAAAAAAACAGTAGAAGGATTGGACATGAACCTTCAGAACATGAACAACAGCTTATGTGAGAAGTATCTTATGGAAGTGGGAAGAATGGGCAGAGTGAAGAGCATGAAGAGAACCAGAGCAGGCATTCAAATTTCTGTGCGAGCGGCCATTGGAGGCCGCGGAGGACTCCAAACTCCCGGAACTTGTTGCAGAGAATCTTGAAGAAAGATCAGGTAGTCATCTCTTATTTCCTGCATTGTTGTAGGGAAGAGCTGCAGATTAAGATGGTTTAACCAGCTGGATCCAAGGATTAACAAGAAGGCATGAAGAAGAAAGGCTTCTCTCTGCACACGGACTATATGGAACCAAATGGGCACTAATTGCCAGGTATTTCCCTGGCCTGACTGATAATGCCGTTAAGAATCACTGGCGTGTGATCATTGCGAGGAAGAAGAGGGAGCAGGCAAATGCTTATGGATGGGAGAAAGCCCTCAAACTCCATTCTTGTTGATGTCAAAGGATTTGAGCAAAAATAACACAGAGGATGAGCAACAACAAGAGTTCCTTTTATAAACTTCTTCTTATTATTACATTGAGTTCTACTCTATTTATAGATACAAAATAAGAAAGTTAAAACTAATAACTGCAGTCAATAACTTCATATATTGGATAACAGGATAACCTTGAGGAAGATAAGATCATATCTACGGCTATTAACTTTATACTTATTACAAGCTTGACTTTTGTACATAGCTGAACTAGTGTATATTGCATAGCTGAACCGGGCAGGTTAATTTCTAACATTCCCTCCCTTAAACCGGGCCCATTATTAGCCCAAGCTTGCTTCGTAACTCCAGAAAGCGGAGACGCGGAAGGGGCTTCGTCAAAGCATCAGCGATTTGCAGGGAAGATGAACAGTATTCTACTGCAATAGACTTCTTTTCCACTTGCTCACGAATGAAATGAAACTTCATTTCTATATGCTTGCTTTTTCTTTGGATTACTGGATTTTTTGCGATGTGTATTGAGGAAGTATTGTCGCAATAGATCGTAATAGGGTTTTGATCTTCCTTCCTTCGATTTCATTCAGCATATTTTTAAGCCATATGGCTTCACAAGTAGAGTTGCACAAGGCTACGTATTTGGCTTCAGTGGTTGAAAGTGCCACTGTAGGTTGTTTCCTGGAAGCCCACATTATTGCCTTTGAGCTGATGAAGAAGATGAAGCCACTGGTGTTGCGTCTATCATCGATGATTGATCCCCAGTCAGAGTCGGAGTACCTTGTAACTCTAGTTTCTGAATCGGAGGCATACATAAGGCCAAAGCTTGATGTCCCTTGCAGGTAACGTAAAATTCGTTTGGCTGCAACCAGGTGGGATTGAAGAGGTGTACTCACAAAACGTGAAACCATATTTACAGCATTTTCAATGTATGGCCGGGTATGTGTGATATACATTAAGGAGCCCACAAGAGATCTATACTCCTCTTCATTTACCTTATCATCTTGAGAGTATTTAGAAAGTTGCAGTCCAGTCTCCATAGGAGTAATTGAAGGATTTGAATGTTGCATAAGAAATTTATTTAACACGTCTTTGGTATATTTATGTTGAGAAATTGATATACCAAGAGGTGTTTGATTGATTTCCAACCCAAGGAAATAACAGGCAAGACCAAGATCAGTCATGTGATATTTTTGATGCATCACATTAGTAAAGTCTTTGATCATGATGGCAGAGCTACCTGAAACTAATAGGTCATCCACATAGAGAGCAACAATCAGAATATCTTGAGATGATCTATAGATATACAAAGAAGGGTCATTTTTACATCTATAAAAATTTTTGGATAACATGTAAGCATCTATATGGTTATTCCATGCAAGTGGAGCTTGCTTAAGCCCATATAGAGCTGTTGATAACTGATATACCTTCTCTTTGTCTTTACCTTCTTTTTCATAGCCCGAAGGTTGAGACACATAGATCTCTTCATGTATTTCTCCATTTAGAAAAGCTGTTTTTACATCTAAATGATATACCTGGTAGTGGTGTTGAGCAGCAAAAGCCAGGAATAGTCTAATTGTGTCCATTCTAACAACTGGGGCAAAGGGGTTATAGTAGTCTTTTCCAAAAACTTGAGAGAATCCCCTTGCCACAAGACGGGCTTTGTGTTTGGAGATAGACCCATTGGCATTTAGTTTTATTTTAAATAGCCATTTAAGTCTTACTATGTTTTTGTTTGCAGGTTTTTTTACAAGGTGCCATGTGTGATGTTCTTGAGTTGAGTTCTTCTGTCATGATATGTCTCCAAATCTCTTTTTTACATGCTTCAT
Organism: Platanthera zijinensis; assembly: GCA_039513925.1. Taxonomy (NCBI): domain Eukaryota; kingdom Viridiplantae; phylum Streptophyta; class Magnoliopsida; order Asparagales; family Orchidaceae; genus Platanthera; species Platanthera zijinensis. Next base: position 30,665,584 of record CM077090.1, read on the forward strand.
CAAAATTTTTTGGCACAATTGCAGACAAGGCAATTTCTGATGTGTCTGCATATATATCTTGAATACTTCTAATATGATGTGGTGATGATGAAGAATCTGACTCCGAAGAAGATGAAGGAGAGGAACTTGCTTCATGTGCTATGTGAGCATCATGAGTAGGTTCACCTTGTTCAGTGTCATGGAAGGAGTTCAATGGAAACTCAACCGGCACTGAAGAAGAACCAGATAATTCTGACTGCCAATTCCATGAGCTGTTTTCATAAAGAGAACATTTCTACTAATTAAAGTCTTCTTTGTAGATGGCTGATATAATTTATATCCCTTCGCTTCTGTACCATATCCTACAAATAAGTATTTTTGCCCTTTTTGATCTAACTTATCCCGATCATTTGCTGGAATCAAGGTATATGCATGGGAACCAAAGACTTTCAGGCGAGAGATCGAGGACTTGTGTTTATATAATAGTCCATATGGAGTTGAATTATTAAGCACTTTAGAAGAGCACCTTTTTAACAGATATACAACAGTATTACATGCCTCTGCCCAGTAAGGTTTGAGAAGTTTCTTCATTTTCATTAGGCTTCTAGCCATCTCAAGCACTGTTCGATTGCGGCATTCCACAATGCCATTTTGTTGAGGGGAGTAAGGGGCTGTTAATTCTCTTTTTATACCCTGATTAACACAAAACTGAGAGAATTGACTAGTGGTGAATTCCCCTCCTCTGTCAGATCTAAGACACTTTATAAGGCATTCAAACTACTTTTCAACTTATAATTTAAAGAGTTTAAAAATATCTAATGCTTCATGTTTATATTGTAAAAAGGAGATCCACATAAAACGTGTGTGATCATCTGTAATAAGCATAAAGTAAGATTTACCTCCTAGAGATGGTGTAGAGTAAGGTCCCCATAAATCTGTATGCAGAAGATCCAATGGAGCATTTCCTCTGCTCCTTGATGTTGTTGGAAAAGGTAAGGTGTCAATTTTTGTTTCTGCACAAGTTGTACAGAACTGGGAGTCTTTTGATAAACTTGGTAGGCCATGCACTAATTTCTATTTGGATATGTCAATCATAGCTGCCCAATGAAGATGCCCTAATCTGGCATGCCATAGAGTAGATACTTGAGAGGTGCAGGAAAGAGCCTGTTATGGTAGATGTGCTAAATCTAGTGTGAAAACCTTATTATTTGTTATAGCTACAACAACTATAAGTTTTCCACTTGAAAGATCAGAAATAGAACAGGAGGTTTTACTAAAGGTTAATTCATATCCTTTATTTAGGAGTTGCCCTACACTTAATAAGTTTTGAGCAAGTGTAGGCACATAACTTACCTCTGTAATTTCCTTAGTGAGCCCAGAGGGAGTTTAGATAGCCACAATTCCTTTGCCTTCAATAGGTATTGTTTTTCCATCACCTAGATGAACAATGGATTTATATGTTTCATCTAGAGATATAAAATTTGCTTTTGTGTTGTCCATGTAGCTTGAACAGTCACTATCAACATACCATATGCTGGAAACTTCATCTGGAGAGGCTTGACAATAGGTATAAAACATGTCCTCTTTCTTCTACCACCTCCTCCTTTCCCTTTCCTTTTTCTAGAAACTGAGCTTGCTCTTTTGAGGTATGCCAGCAGTCTTTAGCAGAATGATTTGGAATTATGCATCCCTTACATCTAGAATAACAATCTTTGGAGTCATGAGTGTTTTTATCACAAATAATGCAATATTTTTGAGCTTTTGCTCCATGATCTGAAAGGTTCCTCCGTTTTTGAAATTCTTTTTCTATCTTGTTGAAGAACTTAAATAATTTTGTTTACTCCCGGGTGAAGCTGCCAAGTGAGTTGGAGATTTCCAATTCTGTTTTGGCTTTAGAGAAACTTTCATTTGTAAAGCTTGCTCTAATGGTTGGGAGTCCCTTACTAATCGTTTTTCATGAGATTTAAGAGAGCCAATTAACTCTGTTAGTGATAGGATTGTGAGATCTTTGGACTCTTCAATGGCCATGGCTGTTGGACTAAATGATGGAGTTAAGCTTCTTAGAATTTTTGGAACTAGTTTATTATCTTCTATAACATCTCCATAACTGCGTATTTGATTTGTTATTTTAACAGTTCTAGCTATAAAAGTATCAATATCTTCACCTGATTTCATTCGAAGAAGCTCATAGTCAGTCCACAGATGTTGTAATTTCATTGCAATTACTTTAGGACTACCTTTATATTCTGTTTTTAAAGTATCCCAAACATCTTTTGCTATTTCTGCAGCAATGATTCTTATAAACACGGATTTTGAAACACCTTGGTGAATCAGAGAAAGAGCTCTTGCATCTTTTGTCTTGTTCTCATCTAATTATTTTTGAACTACTGTGGCAGTAGGAGTTGCAGATGTACTAGCAGGAGGGTTTGCTGGAGGTTGAGTTCCATTCACCACTAAATCCCATAGATCTTGCGAGATGAAGACAAACTTCATCTGGATACTCCAATTATCATACTTTTCACCATTAAAATGGGAATAAAAGCATGAGAGTAGACAGAAGAAGCTGAAGAAGATGATGTTGCCATGAATCCAATGATATGAAGTAGCTTGCGAACACAAGCTCTGATACCAAATGTTGACATCAAAGGATTTGAGCAAAAATAACACACTGAGGATGAGCAACAACAAGAGTTCCTTTTATAAACTTCTTCTTATTATTACATTGAGTTATACTCTATTTATAGATACAAAATAAGAAAGTGAAAACTAATAACTGTAGTCAATAACTTCATACATTAGATAACAGGATAACCTTGAGGAAGATAAGATCATATCTACAGTTATTAACTTTATACTTATTACAAGCATGACTTTTGTACATAGCTGAACTAGTGTATATTGCATAACTGAACTGGGCAGGTTTATTTCTAACAATTCCCACTCCGGCAGCCATGACATTTGATGAGAGTGCTAGCATTTCCTAACCACCTTCTCTAGAAAACAGAGACGACTGACGAGCATATCTGCAGCTCAGTTGGTGATAAGGCATGTTAGGAGAGGTTCTTATTTAGGTTATTGTGGGTTCGAGACCCGGCTCAACAATGCATCGTTGCTGAGAATAGGCACGAAGAGGCTTGGGGTGCTTGGGTTGCAGCCCGGTGGTGAGACCGGACATGTTCCTCTGGTGCTGAACAAGAGCAGGGCGGCTCTGGATCACATCATCATTTTTCTTGTTATGATTGGGAGCTTCACACTCAGGATGCTTTAAAGTCTTTGACTGTTGTTTGGAGGCTGGGGCGGCTAACTTTGCTTGTCCTGACACTGGTGGCTTGGAAGCTTGAGCGACGCTTTCAGTGCGCCTTATCCTCTACGGCTTGCCTCCAGTTGGGTTTGGAGGAGTTTGGAGCGATAATCACGTCGACTACTGATATACTTGTTACTGAGATGAGAGCGTTGAGCGCTTAGAACAATCCTTGGAGAGGTACGCGCGAAGACACACTTGGAGCGTTTTTGAGAGTAGATCGCACGTCGACGCACTTGGAGCTTTCTTGAGAGAGGAGCGCGCGACGACGCACCTGGAGCAATGTGCGCACTAAAGGACGCATGCAAGGGGTAATGCGCACAAGGAGGAGCGTGCACACATAGGGACGTGCACACGTTGGAGGAGAGATGTGCGCAAAGGGGGGTGTGCGCGAGGAGAAAAGTGTGCACAGAGGGATGTGCACATGTTGGAGGAGAGACCCGCTCGAGGGGGAGCGCCCGTAAGGATGAACTTGCGCACGGAGGGACGTGTGCTCGTTGGAGGAGAGACGCGCGTAAGGGAGAGCGTGCACAAGGCGGAATGCGCACATGGAGGGACATGCACACGGTTGAGGAGAGACGTGCGCAAAAAAGAACGTGCGCACGGAGGGATCTGCACACGTTGGAGAAGAGACGTGCGCAAGGGGGAACACACACACAGAGCGACGTACACACGTTGGATGAGAGACGCGTGCAAAGACGTGCACATGTTGGACGAGAGACGCGTGTAAGGGGGGAAAGGAGGGCAAGGAGGAACACGCACACGGAGGGACGTGCGCACGTTGGAGGAGAGAAGCGCGTAATGTGGAGCACATAAGGAAAAACATGCGCACAGAGGGACATACACACATTGGAGGAGAGACGCGCACCAGGGGAGCACGTGCAAGGAGTAACGTGCGCATGAAGGGACGTGCACATTTTGGAGGAGAGTCACGCACAAGGAGGAACACACACACAGAAAGACGTGCACACGTTGGGGATGAGAAGCGCGCACGGGGGGGGGGGGGGGTGCGCATGTTGGAGGAGAGACGCGCGCAAGGACGAACACGCACATGGAGGGACGTGCGCACGTTGGAGGAGAGATGCACGCAAGGGAGAGCGTGCGCAAGGAAGAACGTGTGCATGGAGGGACGTGCGCACATTGGAGGAGAGATGTGCGCAAGGGGGAGCGTGCACAAGGAGGAACGTGCGCATGGAGGGATGTGCGCACGTTGGAGGAAAGACGCGTGCAAGGGGGTACGCTTGCAAGGAGTAACTATAACGACTCCACCCGTTAAACAACACATAATAGAAGGTCTGGTCGGGGCCCCACACTGTATGCAACAAACAAGTGGTGAAGCTACAGGTTAATACCAAATCATAAACGCAACCTAACTCAAAGCATGCTAGCGGAAGCTTAAAGTTAATATTGAACTCAACCATTTGGAATGTCCACTATAGATAAATTGCACATTTATATATATATCCCAAAGGAATTTACCAAATACACAAAGTTAGGGCCTTAAGGCCTTACAGTTCCTCTTTTCATCATATGGATTACATATATCGGCGCACAGGCCGGCCATACATGAATAAAAAACAACACATTTTGCTTAGCCGTCAAGGGCTAGCTGCAGCAGCGGCAACAACAACAACAGCAGCAGCAACAACAGGGAATTCAGCCCTTCATTTTCCACTCGGCTCTCCAGCACCTGCACAGGGACAATCCACCCAGAAGGTGGCAAACAAGGCAACGGTCAGCATTCATCTGACCAATTTATAACGATCCTACCCCTTTCCCGGGGAAGTGGCATTCCTTCTCTGCAGAGCAATGCATTAATAGACAGATATCATATATATATATTGTGCTCTCACACACAAGCAATCCATCACAACCGTCAGCCACCCGTCCCGACGATCCGTGCACTCAGGCACACTTGGGTACACCGGCGAACCGGGATCAACCCTTGAGCAGTTAGTCTTGATGGCGCGCAAGCCTTAGACTCTCATTATGCTGCTGACGAAAGCCCAATGCCTTGACACTTTCTTGTACAGCCAACATAACACAGGTACAGATCCGCCACCCCCCCCCCCCCCCCGTTGCTCAAATCGCCTTGCCATCACCAAGCACATCATACTTGCGGCTACAATTAAAGGCGCGGGTCAGCTTCACCTTTCTTGTTCGGCAAAGAAGCCTTTTAAGAACTCGCATCTCACAATAGCCATAATGTACGCCAAGGACTGGCTTCACAATCATAAAGGGGAGTTAATGCCGACGTCCTCCGCGGTCGCTAAGCGAGTTCAGCAGAACTCTTTAACTGCACCCAAACTCAACCAAACCCTGCAGTTCATACAGTGCCAGAAAACTGGTCTTTCATAGCATACAATACAAGCATTAAAAGGGTGTTTTCCTGGAATTCCTCATTCCAGTACTTCCCTTCAAAGGCACAACCTATTGACCCCACAAACTACACGTTTATACGCGGAGTCTTCTCCGGTACGCAATATGCAACATCACCAATCTAGACCAACCTGTCCAGATGGGCTTCACACAGCTTGCATATCCCGTACTACACATTTTCGAGTCTAAATGCAGACTCAATAGGGGATAGCAACTATCAACCCACCGGAATAACACATTCTTTCCACCTTTTGGTGGAGAGGATTCCTTACTCATGCATAAAGGAGGACTTCACAAGTCCAAGAAGGAAGATCATTACCCTTGACGATCTCTTGGGATCCATCAAAAATCTGGCCGGTTGGAAAGCACCGCAGTAGCATTGCCTCCACAGAACTAGCCTCAGATCTCGAATCAGACCTCGGGAGCTCCACCAATGGCTTGCTCTTCTCCTCCTTCCCCTTCCTCCAAGCTCTTCCTTTCTCTCTTGGTTTGAATGAGAGAAGATGCCAACTCCCCAGTCTTATCACTGCAGGAAAGCACCTGGGCCATTGGATCCAATTAGAAATAAATGGATGGCCAAGATCTGCCCAAAATCTCATTTTTTGACCTGACACGGCCTGTGACACGCCCGTGTCACAGGCTTGTACTCCAAGCGGTGCACGAACCGACTCAAACCAGACCAGAACACGGGCTCCAACACGCCCGTGTCACCTGGCAGACACGTCCGTGTCAACTTTGACACGGCTGTGTGACTGGTCGTGCCACCCTTTCAATACAGGACCAAATCACCCGTGAAGAACATGGCTAAGGCACGCGCCCGTGTCCTTGGCCGTGTGCCCAACACACCCCTGTGACACGCCCATGTCACAGGCCGTGTTCGACACTCAACGCCACTCCACTCAACGCCACTCAACGCCGCCCGGTATTCACCCGAGCAGGACATGCCCTGAGACACACTCGTATCCCAGGCCGTGTTGCCTCTCGACGATCGTCGACCGTACTGTCTCGAGAACTCAACTCGACACCCACCATAAAGGACACACCCTGGGACATGCCCGTGTCCCAGGCCGTGTGTACTGGACACGCCCGTGTCCCAGGCCGTGTCACCCAGCCTGACCCCATTTTGGGACTTATGGATTTTGGGGTGTTACAATCCTCCCCTCCTTAAGATAAATTTCTTCCCGAAATTTGTACTCAGCAAGGGAACAAGAATCACAATTCTATAACGTTTAAAAGATTTGTCATAACAAAATGTACACGGTCAATAGTTTATATAAAAAGTTCGGGAAACTCAGCTCGCATGGTCTGCTATCGCTCCCATGTTAGCTCCTCACGGCCACAATTGTCCCACCGGACTTTGACCATCCCAATTATCTTGTTTCCACAACTGTTTCATGGCTCGATCCTTGATCCGAATAGGTCTAACTTTTGCCGTTAGCCCACACTCGACCGGTACACTATCATTCTCAACTACTTGAGCTGGATCCTTGACGGCTTTACGAAGTACTAAGATGTGGAATACATCAGGCAACCCACTCAACTCTGCTGAAAGCACTAGCCGATAGGTAGCTTCCCCGACTCGCTCCACCACTTCAAACGGACCAAGGTATCTCAGACTTAGCTTTTTCAACCGTCGAATCCTAGATACGCCTTTGAAGGGTTTGGTCTTCAAATAGATCCAATCACCCACCGCGAACTCCACGTTCTGATGTTTGGCGTTGTAGTACTTTGCTTTTCGATCCTAGGCTATCAATAGCCTCTCCCGAATAGAACGTATTATCGAGGTAGCTTCTTCGACTTCCTTTCGCCCATTTAGCTTGGATTCGCCTACTTCTGCCCAAGCTTATGGTGTTTACGACCATATAGAGCTTCAAGCGGTGCCATACCGATGCTCGCTTGGTAGCTGTTATTATAGGCAAATTCCACTAGATAAATATACTCTTCCCATTTCATACCGAAATCCAGGGCGCACATACGGAGCATATCCTCCATCGTCCTGTTTTTTCGCTCAGTTTGACCATCTGTTTGGGGATGAAAGGCCATACTGAATGCTAATTTTGTGCCCAACATTTGATGAATTAGCCTCCAATCAGTTGAAGTGAATCACCCATCACGATCACTAACAATGCTCCGAGGAACACTGTGCAGTCGAACAATCTGTTACACATAGAGCTTAGCCAAGGTTTCCCCTGAATCGTCTCTCTTGTTTGGGAGGAAGTGAGCCACTTTTTTCAACCGGTCTACAATCACCCAGATAGAATCATGACCGCGTTGGGATCTCGGCAACCCGTGCACGAAATCCATTGAAATATCATCAAACTTCCACTCCAAAATCGGTAATGGCTCCAGGAAACCACCAGGCTTCTAGCATTTCGCTTTCACCAAAGCACAAGTGTGATATTCCGTCACATAACGTGTTATGTCTTTCTTTAGTCCGGGCCACCAGAACAACTTCGTCATGTATCTATCCATTTTTGTGCTCCCAGGGTGAATTGAGTACTTTGCACAGTGCGCTTCGTACATCAACTCTTCTCTCAACTTCCCCGTACTTGGGACGCACAACCGACCATCTTTTCGTAACAAGCCAACATACCAGGAGAATTGGTCATCAGGACCATCCTTTGCGTAGCGTTGGAGAATTTCATCAAGCTCCGTTGCTCGCCGAAATCTGTCCGCAAGGTCATATTGTACCTCCGCCCAGTTCAAGCATGCGTCGGCCGTAGCATCCTTGTCAACATAAGTATCTCTAACGCTTCCATCTCCTAGATTAGCCGCTCATCATGTCTCTGCAACCAGTTTGCCTGTACTGACGTCTTACAACTCAAAGCATCCGCGACCACATTTCCCTTCCCGAGAGTATAGTGAATATCGAAAGTGTAGTCCCTAAGAAACTCCATCCACCTCCGTTGTCGCATATTCAGATCCTTCTGGTCTAACAAATACTTTAGGCTCTTGTGATCTGTATAGATATCCACTTTAACGCCATAAAAATAGTGTTTTAGCGCAAAGATTATCACCGCCAACTCCAAGTCGTGGACGGGGTAGTTCCGCTCATGCACCTTTAACTGGCGTGAGCCATAAGCAATCACTTTACCAAATTGTAGAAGAACGCAGCCAAAGTCGCTCCCTGAAGCATCACTGTAGATCTCATAGCCGTCTGTACCACGTGACGATGTCAACACAGGCGTCGTGGTCAAACGACGCTTCAGTTCTTCAAAGGCTCGCGTGCACTCCGACGTCCAAAAGAACTTCTTATCTTTTCTCGTCAACATGGTCAGAGGTAAAGCAATCCGTGAGCAGTTTTCCACAAATCGTCTGTAATAGGCCGCAAGTCCAAGGAAGCTCCTGACTTCAGCCACTAAAGACATCACTGGCCAATCCCGGATGACACTTATCTTTGACGGATCCATTGCTATGCCCTTTCCATTAACCACATGGCCCAGAAAAGCCACTAACGATAGCCAGAACTCACACTTTGAGAACTGGGCAAAGAGCTTAATCCTCCGCAGGGTATGCAATACCAACCACAAATGGTTTGCATGGTTAACTTCCGACTGAGCGTACACTAAGATATCATCGATAAATACAATGACGAACAAATCCAAGTACTCTCGGAACGTTCGGTGCATGAGATCCATGAACACCGAAGGCGCATTCCATAAGCCAAACGACATTACCGTGCATGCATAATGACTGTAGCATGTCGCAAACGCTGTCTTGGGAATGTCACCCTCCCAAATCGGCAATTGGTAATATCCCGATTTCAAATCCAACTTGGAATAGACGGTTGATCCCACTCGTCGATCAAACAAGTCATCTATCCGTGGAATCGGATCCTTGTTTTTCTCCGTCAGCTGGTTCAACTCACGATAGTCAATCCATAACCGTACACTACCGTCTTTCAACAGGCGTGCTCCAAGGTGACATACTTGGGTGTATGTAACCCTGTTCCAGCAACTCTTGCAATGGGACTTTCAATTCAGCCCTTTCCTTTGGCGTGACGCGCTATGGCGAGCGGACCACAGGTTTCGCACCGGGCACTAAAGCAAGAGCGAAGTCGAACTCCTATGGACGTCATCACTCGTATAGTTCATTAGGAAATACATCTTTCTAAACCGACCACACACGAGAAGGGTCACTCAACCCTCCTTTGGCTTACAGACCGCTAGAGGCATGAAGACTCGCTTCAAACATGACCGAACAACTAGCGAGCATACAAGCACTCTTGGTCCTTCGTTCAGCACAGATGGTCCTATGGTCTGCGATAACCTCAAATGACCTCTACCCATATGCATTCTTTCCACTACGGCCATGCCGTTTCACTTGTATCTCTGATACCCAGATAAATACATAGGGTGAAACAAGCCGGAAACCAACGTTTTGCTTATTCATCAAAACATAATTATACATATATAAAACAAGTTTTAAAGCAAGCATTACACACACGGATATGTACAGTACATAATGACAATTATTTATGTACAGTCCATTCTTTCTCTTCTTGTTTCAACTCGTCTAAGGGACAACTCTGCAGTCTCGGGCTTTATGTACTTCTATACAACACGAGTAGCAAATGGGTGGAACTCGCCCTGCCACCGCTCCAAACTTAGCTTTCTTTGTCCTTGGCGTATTACCATGGCAGTCCCGGGCAATATGCCCTATGTTTCTGCACGCAAAACAAACACGTCTTTCCTTTGTTCCCATGGTGGTAGAAGAGGTCGACTCCCGCATATGTCTGTTCTTCTTCCGCTTACGAGAACTTGTTGTTGACATCTTTGTAACGGTGGGCACACTGGCACCGTACCTTGCCCTGAACTGATTTAAGTCCATTTCCAAAGACCGAGCTATCGTTACCAAGGCACAAAGCCAAGTAACTTTGGACCCACCAATAGACTTCGTAGTTCCTCGCGCAGACCATTATAAAATCTGTTAATCTTTGTCTCCTCACTTTCAACCACACACTCTGCATGTTGTCTCAGCGCCACAAATGCATGAAAGTACTCCTCGACCGTATATGGTCCTTGGATCAGACGCATATTCAACGGCGGGGTCGATGCTCTTTTCCTTGCCATCTGCTCAGGCACACCAACCGGCATGAGAGGCACCATCAGAACAGAGGGTTGTACATGTCCCTCGTGGTGGGCGTTGATCATTACAAAAATCACATCAGTGATCAATCGGACCGTCGCTACCGAAAGAGGGAGTGTTGGATCATTAATCCCCATTGCATGTTGGGGTGCTGTCCCTCAGCAACTAAAATGTTGCACAAAGTAGAAGCAGGAACACACAAGGACCCCAAATAGAGCACACATTTGCGCCCTCGTGTAACCAAGAACAACAATTAGGAACGCGCAGGTTCCTCAAACAAGTGTATTTGCATTCCTTAGTGGACATTCCAGAGTTCATTAGTATTATAGCGGTTCACACAGACACGTGCTCGCCACCCCACAAAAGAATTCGACCACAAATTCGAAAGAGGAAGACCGAGAGACGCTGATACCAAAATGTAACGACTCCACCCATTAAACAACATATAATAGAAGGTCCGGTAGGGGCCCCACACTATATGCCACAAACAAGCGGTGAAGCTACAGGTTAATACAAAATCATAAACGCAACCTAACTCAAAGCATGCTAGCGGAAGCTTAAAGTTAATATTGAACTCAACCATTTGGAATGTCCACTATAGATAAATTGCACATTTATATACATATCCCAAAGGAATGTACCAAATACACAAAGTTAGGGCCTTAAGGCTTTACAGTTCCTCTTTTCATCGTATGGATTACATACATCGGCGCACAGGCCGACCATACATGAATAAAAGACAACACATTTTGCTAAGCCGTCAAGGGCTAGCTGCAATAGCGGCAACAACAGCAACAACAACAGCAGCAGAGACTTCAGCCCTTCATTTTCCACTCGGCTCTCCAGCACCTACACAGGGACAATCCACCCAGAAGGTGGCAAATAAGGCAACGGTCAGCATTCAGCTGACCAATTTATAACGATCCTACCCCTTTCCCGGGGCAGTGACATTCCTTCCCTGTAGAGCAATGCATTAATAGATAGATATCATATATATATTGTGCTCTCACGCACAAGCAATCCATCACAACCGTCAGCCACCCGACCCGACGATCCGTGCACTCAGGCACACTTGGGTACACCGAAGAACCAGGATCAACCCTTGAGCAGTTAGTCTTGATGGCGCGCAGGCCTAAGACTCTCATTATGCTGCTGACGAAAGCCCAATGCCTTGGCACTTTCTTGTACAGCCAACATAACGCAGGTACAGATCCACCACCCCCCGTTGTTCAATTCGTCTTGCCATCACCAAGCACATCGTACTTGCGGCTACAATTAAAGGCGCGGGTCGGCTTCACCTTTCCTGTTCGGCAAGAAGCCTTTTAAGAGCACGCAGCTCACAATAGCCATAATGTCCGCCAATGACTGGCTTCACAATCACAAAGGGGAGTTAATGTCGGCGTCCTCTGCGGTCGCTAAGCGGGTTCAGCAGAACTCTCTAACTGCACCCAAACTCAACCCAAACCCTGCAGTTCATGTAGTGCTAGAAAACTGGTCTTTCATAGCATACAATACAAGCATTAAAAGGGTGTTTTCCTGGAATTCCTCGTTCCAGTACTTCCCTTCACAGGCACAACCCTTTGACCCCACAAACTACACGTTTATACGTGGAGTCTTCTCCGGTGCACAATATGCAACATCACCAATCCAGACCAACTTGTCCAGATGGGCTTCACACAACATGTCTATCCCGTATTACACATTTTCGGGTCTAAATACAGACTCAAATGAGATAACAACTATCAACCCACCGGAATCACTCACTCTTTCCACCTTTTGGTGGAGAGGATTCCTTACTCATGCATAAAGGAGGACTTCACAAGTCCAAGAAGGAAGATCGTTACCCTTGACGATCTCTTGGGATCCATCGAAAATCTGGCCGGTTGGAAAGCACCGCAGTAGCTTTGCCTCCACAGAACTAGCCTCGGATCTCGAATCGGACCTCGGGAGCTCCACCAATGGCTTGCTCTTCTCCTCCTTCCCCTTCCTCCAAGCTCTTCCTTTCTCTCTTGGTTTGAATGAGAGAAGATGCCAACTCCCCAGTCTTATCACTGCAGGAAATCACCTGGGCCATTGGATCCAATTAGAAATAAATGGATGGCCAAGATCTACCCAAAATCTCATTTTTTGACCTGACACGGCCTGTGAGACGCCCGTGTCACAGGCCGTGTACTCCAAGCGGTGCACGAACCAACTCAAACCAGACCAGAACACGGGCTCCAACACGCCCGTGTCACCTGGCAAACACGCCCGTGTCAACTTTGACACGGCCGTGTGACTGACCGTGTCACCCTTTCAATACAGGACCAAATCACTCGAGAAGAACACGGCTAAGGCACATGCCCGTGTACTTGGCCGTGTGCCCAACACGCCCCTGTGACACGCCCGTGTCACAGGCCGTGTTCGACACTCAACGCCACTCCACTCAACGTCACTCAACGCCGCTCGGTATTCACCCGAGCAGGACACGCCCTGGGACACGCCCGTGTCCCAGGCCGTGTTGCCTCTCGACGATCGTCGACCGTGCTGTCTCGAGAACTCGACTCGACACCCACCGTAAAGGACACGCCCGTGTCCCAGGCCGTGTCACCCAGCCTTACCCCATTTTGGGACTTATGGATTTTGGGGTGTTACAGTAACCCACTCATGGAGGGACATGCACACGTTGGAGGAGAGGTGCATACAAAAAGGAACGTATGCACGGAGGTACGTGCGCCAAAACGATGATTGTGTCGTTTGATTCCACCTAGGTCAAAAACCCATATGACAACGCTCATAGCGTGAAGCGTTCTTAAAATTTCAGTATATGAAATCCAAAATAATTTGTAGAAGATTGTTGTCACCAACTTCCTTAATGTGACAGATCCACCTGAATCAAAAACAAAGGTAGTTGTAAAAGAAGAATGATCAAACTGGAGTACATTCGGCGGCGACAAATTTGGTAGGCAGGTAGGATGTTTGTGTCTATCCCTTTGTGAAACTTCCTGAACATATGGAGGATTGTCCCGAGTAGGAGAGTAGGAAGAGCCTTACTGAGTTATGTGGATGCCCGGCTGTGTAGCAGAAATGATTTGATTGCTATGCGGCCCCCACCCACGATCATGGGGTCCAAAAGACATCGATGAGTAAGTTTAAAGACAGTTGAATTTGTTGAAAAAGTCGTGAAATATCCTCTTGTAATTCTTGATTGAGCACCATTTGGTCTTCAGAATCGAGACCATCATCCATCATTCTACAAGTAGAATTCCCCAAATTAGTTCCCATTGCAGGAGAATATATAATGTCTCTCCCATTTGCAGCCCCATCATGGAAATAATATGAAGTGGTGGCTTCATATGAACTTGGAGCAATGGCGGCACCGTATGAGTTTGGAGCGACGGTGGCACCGCATGAGTTTGGAGCGACGGTGGCACCGCATGAGCTTGGAGCGACGGCGGCGCCGCATGACCTTGGAGCGACGGTGGCATCGTATGACCTTGGAGTGAAGGCGACGCTGTAAAAATTTGGAGTGACGCTGAAGAAAATTTGGAGTGACGCTGGCGTCGCTAAAATTTGGAGCAACGGCAGCACCGTATAAACTTTGAGCAACTAAAAATTTGGAATGGCCGCCCGGTAGAAATTTCCCACTCCATTCATGAAATCATAATTAGCCGTGGTTCTGCCTTCAGTTCTTTAATGACCTTAATGCTTTAATTCCTTCACTGATTTTCAAATCAAAAAATAAAATAAAATAAATTGAAGCAAACACTAATGTTTTGCTGCACTATTCCGCCAAAACAATGTCAAATTGAAACAGATGAATAAAGATCTTCAAAGATCTTGTTGGAGGTGGCGTTCTTGAGGAGATCGACATCAAATATCTGGATTGACGGAGGAGGAACAGTCGGAGGTGACGACGTTCCTGTCTTCAGGATTTCGGCGAAGACGGTGACGCTCCGGCGTTGGCGCCGGATGTTCCGTCGTTTCAGCTGATGGATTCCAGCGAGGTGCGGGTTTCAAATGGCGAGATGGCTGGAGATGGCGGGATGGTGGGATCGCAAGGATCTGGGCTTGTTGTTGGCTTGAAACGATTCTCAGGTCGCCGGTGGTGGAAGATATATGAACAGGCCGGCGGTGGCGGTTCTTGGTCAAACACCCAGCTGCAGTAGCGGTTCTTATTCGTTTCCGGCGAATTCGTCGGAGTAGGATTAGTGGAGATGTTGATAGCCTTTATTGATTGTCGGAATGGGAGAGGGCTGTTGTAGCGGTTCTTGATAGAATTAATCTACGCGAACGACGATCTTAAATGCGTAGTATGCGGAATAAAAATGAATGCGGAAGTATAAGATCAAACCTCCGGCCATTGATGCTTTCACCGAACAAGGCTTCGATGCGAGTAGCGGTCTTCTAAGCCCTCGATCACTCCCTCTAAATGGTGTAGGATGAATGAGTTATTGAATTTACGGACCGAATACCCCTCCATAGGTATTTATAGATGTGTTGTCATCAATCACATCCACTCAATGGGTAGTTACCACTAGTGGGTAGTTTTCACTTAAGTGGGTAGTTATTCCCCATAATGATTAATTATTAATCATTCATTCTAAATGAGGAGTTATCCTATAATTAGCAGTTTATTGACCGTAACAAAATTAGGAGTTATTGACCATATTAATAAATAATTAATAAGTAAATAAATTATTTTAACATTCTCCCACTTGGTCAATACTTCTACTTAGTTCAAACTGAAAACATACCCATCTAAGAAATACGATACATGAATCATGACGACAAGTCCTCTAATGTATTGAGTAATATCATCCATGTATCACATGTACAATATCACTTAGATATAATCTAAATCTGATAACATTACTTAATAAACAAACCATATGTTTATTCAAGGTCCTGCACAGAATAATTTTTCTCAAAAATATTAAGTGTACACATTCATATGAGAAAAATACCATAAAAATAAGAGTTTCGTCAATCAAATTGTTCATACAATAAAACAATTACATAATGTGACTCAATCCCATATTAGCCACATGATCCTTAAATTTAAACGGTGGCATGCCTTTAGTTAAAGGATCAGTTATCATCAATTCAGTGCTTACGTGTTCTATGAACACTTTACCTTCTTTAACACGTTCCTTTATGACTAAATATTTAATGTCGATATGTTTACTTCGACTACTACATCTATTATTTTTAGTCATAAAGACAGCAGCTGAATTGTCACAATATATCTTTAGTGGACTAGAAATAGAATCAACAATTCTAAGCCCTAAAATGAAACTTTTCAACCATACACCATGAGATGTATGCCTCAAAACAAGAAACGAACTCTGCCTCCATAATAGAAGTAGCAATCAAGGTTTGCTTTGCGCTTCTCCATAGCACGGCTCCGCCAGCAAGCATAAAAATATATCCTGATGTTGATTTGTGAGAATCAACACAATCAGCAAAGTCGGAATCGGAGTATCCTACTACCTCCAAATGACCAGTCCGTCTATATATAAGCATGTAGTCTTTGGTACCTTGAAGATACCTCATTGCCTTCTTTGCAACTTTCCAGTGGTCCATACATGGATCACTCTGATATCTTCCTAACATTCCCACAACATAAGCGATGTCAGGTCTAGTGCAGACCTGAGCATACATCAAGCTTCCAACAGCAGAAGCATAAGGAATGTTATTCATTTGTTCCTTTTCAAAATCATTCTTAGGGCATTGGTTCAAATAGAACTTATCACTCTTCACAATCGGTACTACACTTGGTGTACAATCTTTCATCCAAAATCTATCTAAGACTTTATTAATATAGGTTTCTTGAGAGACCTAAAACTCCACGAGGTCTATCTCTATGTATCTTAATGACAATGACATAAGATGTTTCACCCATATCCTTCATGTCAAAACTTTTAGAGAGAAATTGTTTCACCTCATGTAACAACCCTTTATCATTGGTTGCAAGTAAAATATCATCTACACATAATACAAGAAAATAAATTTTACTCCCACTAATCTTTTGGTATATACATTGATCCATGACATTTTCTATAAATCCAAAAGAAGAAATGATGTCATGAAATTTTAAATACCACTAGCGAGAGGCTTGTTTTAATTCATATATAGACTTCTTAAGTTTGCATACCAAATGCTCACCATTATGAGAGATGAATCCTTCTGATTGTTTTATGTAAACCACTTCATCTAAATTTCCATTGAGAAACGTAGTTTTCACATCCATTTGATGTAATTCCATATCAAAATGTGCTACTAATGCTAATATAATCCGAAGAGAATCTTTCTTAGACACGTGAAAAGGTTTCCGTGTAATCGATCTCTTCCCTTTGAGTAAATCCTTTGGCCACAAGTCTGGTTTTATATCGTTCAGTGTTGCCCAATGAATCTTTTTTAGTCTTAAAGACTCATTTACAGCCAATGACCTTCACCCCATTGGGCAACTCAACTAAATCCTAGACTGCATTATATGCCATAGAATTTAACTCTTCTAACATAATATTGTACCACAAATTTGATTTATCACTATTCATTGCCTGTGAAAATGTTTCAGGATCATTCTCAGCTCCAATATTATAGTCAGATTCTTGTAGATATACGATATAATCACTAGAAATTGCTGACTTACATTCTTTAGTAGATCTTCTTAATGTTGGATTAACATTCTCTATAGGAGCATGTTGTTCAATTATTTGTTCAACAGGCACTGGCAATTATTGAACATTATAATCTACTAAATCAATGCCAATATTTTGTAGATTGTCAATGTATGGTTCTTCAACACCTATTTGAACTGTAGGAGTGTTGTGAGTAATGATAAAATTATAACTTGAGGTGGAAGATTGTGTATCAAAATGATCCTTTTCTGGAATTGGATTCCTAAAAAGATCTCCCTCACTGATTAAATCATTCTCAAGAAATTTAGCATTTTTTGATTCCACAATTCTAGTCGTATGAGATGGACAATAAAATTTATATCCCTTGGACTTCTCAGCATATCCAATGAAATACCCACTAATAGTCCTCAGGTCTAACCTTTTCTCTTGTGGATTATAACTCTTACTTTTGAAGGGCAACCTCATATGCATACATGTTGCAAAATCGGTTTCCAACCTTTGAATAACTCAAAAGGCATTTTGGGAACAACCTTGGTTGGAACACAGTTTAATATGTACACTGTCGTTTTCAAAGCTTTTATCCACAGAGACTTAAGAATTTTTGAGATGCTAAGCATGCTCCGCACCATGTCTAATAATGTTCGGTTTCTTCTTTCCGCTACACCATTCTGATCAGGAGTACCAGGCATAGTATACTGGGCAACTATCCCATTTTCTTGAAAAAACTTTGCAAAAGGACTAGGTGTTTGTCCATCCTCAGTATATATACCATAATATTCACCACCCCTATCTGATCTCACAATCTTTATTTGCATATCGCATTGTTTCTCTACTTCTGTCTTAAAAGATTTAAAGACGTCTAAAGCTTCGAACTTATTATGAAGTATGTAGAGATACATAAAACATGAGTAATCATCAATAAAAGTGATGAAATATTTTTGACCTTATGTGTCCATATCTGGGCAACATATATCTGTATGTATGATCTCTAGTATGGTAGTACTCCTCTTGGCACCTTTCTTCGACTTGTTTGTCTGCTTTCCTTTAATGCAGTCAATGCAAGTCGCTTGATCAGCAAAATCCAAAGTACTAAGTACTTTGTCTTTTACTAATCTTTTTATTCTTTCCATGGAGATATGTCTCAATCTCTGATGCCACAACATAGAGGATTCTTCATTCATAAATTTTTTTTAATTCCCGCATTATTGTAAACATGCATTGCATTATTATATTCACCATTTTGTAAGTTAATTTTACAAAGACCATCAGACAAAATATCATTTCCAATAATTTCAGATTTATAAGATAAACTGAAAGATAAATCTGAGAATGTAAAGGAGTAACCCGAAGGTATAAGTCTTGATACAGAAATCAAATTTCTAGAGAAACTTGAAATATAAAAAGTCTTTTCGAGATACAAAAGATAACCATTATTGAGAACTAATCTACATGTTCCAATAGCCTCCACGTGCGAGCGCATCTTATTTCCAGAATAGATACACTGCTCACTTCCCAATGGTTTCCTGTGGTTTAGAAAACCCTGTAAGGAATTTGAAATGTGGATTGTTAATCCAGAGTCAATCCACCAAAAGTTATGACTTATATCTACCATATTAGATTCATAATAAACATAAGAAAGTAGATTACCTTTCTTTTCAAACCAGGCTTTAAACTTAACGCAATCCTTCTTCATGTGTCCTTTCTTTTTACAGAAAAAACACTTAGATTCCTTCTTTATGTCAGCTTTAAGTTGAAGAACACCCTTTCCTTTCATTTTGCCTTGGTCTTTATACTTTCCATGTGTCACCAAATGAACGTTCTCTCCCATTTCCATATTGAGTCTTTCTTCCTCTTGAACACATATGGTCATATATCAACTTCTAAGTTCTTTAGCTGTGTAACAATACTTCTCATCTTCATGATGTGCTCGCGCACACCTCTAGTATTTGTGAGTTTTAGAGATAAAAATTTCATAATTAGGGTCATAACATGAGTTTTGCGGATGACTCAAATTGTTCATCGACAGTTTTTAATAAAGCCCTAACATTGATATGTTGTTCAATTGAACCACGAATACTAGTAGAAAGTTTACTCTTAATGAACATCACACTGAGGCGGTTTGACAACTCCCACTGTTCATAAAGAGCAACTTGAGCCGGAGTGCTAGCATCAGTTAATGTAGGTGGTTCGTCTTTCCTTATAACATAGTCAATGTTCATCCACCCTAATTGAAGGAGAACTGAATCCTTCCAAACTTTATAATTATCACCTCTTAATTCAGGAACATTATGTTTCAAATCAGAAGTACTAACATGTTGAATAACTGCAAAAATAAATAAATATACGCATTTATTTTTCAATAAAATGTTACAAAATTTTATATATAATTACCAATGTAAATTATATCATAAATCAAATGACATAAAATTTACCGGCTAAAATTTTAATTCAAATGGATTTATGTTCAGAGACTTTATGAAAAAATCATCAAATTTCATCAATTTTAATTCCTGTGAGTAAATAAAAATGATATATTTGATATTTATCATAATTAATTATATTAAATATAACAAAATTCCTGTGGGATAAAATCATTATATTAATATAATTAATTACAATTATATCTCTTGATCTAAATGTGATCTAATCTGTTAATAATACTTAAACTAATCGGACAAATTATATTTATAACTAATTAATCAAAATAATACGGATCACCGAGATATTAAACTAAATATTTTATGCATAAATATGTCATAATTGGACAAATTATATTTATAACAACACAAATGTGTGTAGAAATGCATTGACATTCAAAAATTGAATGACGAGATCGAAACTAATCGGCACATAAAATATGCATCAATCACCTAAGACTCTTAATTGAGTGCATCAAAATGAAAATTCAGTGAGATATATTATGCGACACTCTATAAAACATGACTGTATTATATGTAAAATACATATATTCCTTTAAATATATATGTTATATATATATTATATGATAAAAATAATGCAGTGAATCGTGCAAGGCAGTTAAGAAGGCGTCCACTTATGACCCGCGATCCATTAAGAATGTCAATTTGGCAACCGATCAGGCACGTGAAAAAACTCACGTACGTAGCGAGTCGTCCGTACATGTTGCGGACGTGACTTTTTTCGGACCTCAAATCGGAGATCTAAATGGCTTCATTTGAAAAAGTGATCAACAAGAAAGTTGTAGATCTCATCGAGATTTACAACTTTCATGTTGATCACTTTTTCAAATGAGAAATATTTGGGTATCCAAATCCCGAAAAAGCTCATTCACGCTATAATTTTGAAACTTAGCTCGAGTGTAATTTTCATGTTGATCACTTTTTGATTTGCAGCCGTCTTGGACCTCGATTTAGGCCCCTAAATCTGGGGCGACGTACGCTTTACTGTAGCAGTTCCGCCGTCCCAAATTTCGGGGCCCAAATCGAGGTCCAAGACGGCTCCAAATCAAAAAGTGATCAATATGAAAGTTGTTCGGCTCGCCGAGATCTACAACTTTCATGTTTATCACTTTTCGATTTGAAGTCTCCTTGACCCTTGCCCGTACGCCCGCACTAGAGTAACCCATATATATATATATATATATATATATATATATATATATATATATATATATATATATATATATCTACTATTAATAAACTTCATCCCTCTTTCCGTCCTCTCTCCGTGCGCCGTTCCCCGCCGTCCCCGTCAGGTAAGCGTCGCCTCACCTCCGCCGGCCGCGTGGCTGCAGCTCTCCGTCACGCGCGTGCGCCGTTCCCCGCCGTCCCCGTCAGGTAAGCGCCGCCTCACCTCCGTCGGCCGCGTGGCTGCACCTCTCCGCCACGGCCAGGACCGCGACAGCTCACGCCGACCATGTTTCTCTCCGTCACGCCACTGTACTTCCCAAATCACCCTCCCTCACGCAACCTAATTTCACATCCTTTACCATCGCCACTGACGTGCCCTGCTGCAAACATCGCCACAGCTGCACCGCCCTGCGCTCGACGATACCTGCGCTCCGCGTGTCCTCGGTCACGGCGAAATCCCCGCAAAACCCTTGCTGCGCTTCCTCCTACTTCCTCTCCAAACGAAGCAGCATATGCACCGCTGCATTCTCCCTCCTCTGCAACTGCCAGCTTCGGACTCCGCCAACTTAGTCCTCCTTCCTCACCGCTTCCGCTGGAATCTCCACGACACGACGCCGCTTCAAGTGACATTGCCACAACGATCGTTCAGCGCTGCTTCTTAAACCCCCGCCCGCTGCCCTGTATCGCTGCTGCTTCCCAAATACCGTCTCATCTCTGCTGTTCATCCGTCGCTCTTCGCCTACCCGCGTCGCTTCTCCCGCACGCTGCGCCGCTCTTCGCACCCTTCCCTGGTAACTCTCTGCTTTTGGATTTGTTTTTAGTTTTCTTTCCCTGCTAACTCTCTGCCTCTGGATTTACTGTTCATTTTCTATAAGATTCACCTGTAAACATTACTGTTCATGTTCTATAAAATTCAGCTGTCAACATACTATGTGGTTAATTTTTTCTTCCACTGGCTACTCAGCTTCTCTGAATCGCTCATCAGCCTAACATATCTTCCCTCCTCCTCCGCCTTCGCTGTTTGCGTCCGCCTCCGCCTTCGCTGATCTTCTTCCACTGGCAATTTCTCTGCCTAACTGAATCCCTCATCCAACCCCAATCTACGGCAACACCTCTTTGCTGTTCATTAGCCACTTCCTCCGCTAATTACTTACCGCGCGTTTCAAGGCCACCGTAGGTTGAGGCACTCCTCCTCGCTTCTTCGCCGCCGGCCACCCACACCCTCCACCCTCCATCATAGAACTCTGTTTGAGTCCTTCCTCACTGTTACCCCTACTCTCATACATGAACTGTTATAATTTTTCCGATCTTCTAAACATACGCTTATTAGACCATCATATGATTTACACTGAACTAACTAATAATGAAAATACTATGTTTTGGTTTTTCATCATCCTCTAATTGAAACTCTTCAAATACAATGTCTTCGTTTTTGCTCAATCCTGTAATTGTTACTCCTACAATTGGACTCAGTGCTCGGTTAATTTCAACTCCAACCCCTTCCACTGTGAGCTCTCTTTCTCCCTAAGTATTTCATAGTTTATATTTATGATGCCAGAGTATTGTGGTGCTGTTGTTTTGCGTTTTCCTCAATTCGGTTGAATTGGTGTAAGAGTCAGATAAGAGATGAAATATTTTGTATGAGTCAGATAAGAGATGAAATGTTTCCTTTGAATCAAAAAAAAAATTTGTTATAATCTTGAGCCATGCAGAAACACGATTTGGTATTGATTTCAGTTGAATTGGTTTTTTTTCCCAATTGTAATACTTACTATTACAACTGTGATGGATTGAAGAAAATAAACTTCTACCATTTTTCTCTCTTATATTTCTGGTTCTATTTTCGATTTAGGATGTCTGTATGGGTGCGCCAATGGATGTGTTAATGTTTAGGTACTAACATGTGTAGCCCAATATTATGTTTTTATTTGAGCATCTTCATGAAAAAAGTAATTTTTGTTGATTCCTCCACTTGCACTCCAATTAACGGATTGAATTAGTTACTTATTTTGTTTGAGAAATAAATTAACAAAGATCATTTTATCAGCATCTACATACACATAAATTAACTGACAAATAATATGATAGTTGTTACAAACTACTCACTCATTTATCCTACATTTAAACTGTTTTTAGCAAATGTAACAGATCTGCAGATGTCAGACGAGCATGTACCACATAACCGGCTACAATTACATCAGGAAACCTCCACAACTCACCACAGTACGTAATTGACTTTCCATATAAACTTCATTATTAACAAAAAATTATGTGCAGTAAATGATGAAGTTCTCTCTTGCAGCTCCCTCCACAAACAACAACCTTGCAGAAGGCTCCGACTACAATTATTACGATGAAATCTGCAAGCCAGACACACGAAGATGGTCGGATGGTCCACGAACTGAGATTCCGGGCTTTCGATTACGTATCCCAGCTGTCCCGCCAGGCCTAACCGCAGATGAAGAATGGAATTATGTGTTCACAATGATCAGAAGGTAACACTTATCACATAATATGTAACACATACAAAACGTACCATAACTAAATCACCATTTGTTAATAACTACTAAAACTTACATCTTCCATAAATGCAGGATCTCCCAAAACCGCTGAAAATTGGATGTCATCCTCGATTGTGCTTCCCTGTCTTATTTTGCAAACACACCTACAGTGCTGCTTCGATGATCCTTCTTCACAGAAAATGTAGAAAACAAATTGTGATGTAACATGTTTTGATCACCAACCACAATAATGTTGCTGTACTTTTTACATACACATAACATCGTTTGTAATAATCGTCTCTCTATCTGCTTCCCATATTTATAGGTTGTTATTCTCACCTATGTGCCCTACTTCGCATTACACGTCATTCTGTGACCATCATTATCTTAAACATAAATGCACTCGCAGCAACGATCAGTCACCACCATACACTAACCAGTCAAATACGAACAAAACATGCGCACACGCGCAGAAGACCCGCCCGGTGCTGGCTAAGGCCGCCCAAAAGCAGCAATCACAACCGTAACCTGAACGACCGCCAATTACGGCGAAATAACGCCCAAAAGCCCGCGACGATGCATCGAGCACGGGCGAAGCCCGTGCGCAGGCGGGCGAAGCCCGCCTGGATGCGGCCGAAGGCCGCCCGAGAGCATCGAGCACGGGCGTAGCCCGTGCGGAGATGCTCGTATATATATATATATATATATATATATATATATATATATATATATTACTATGAAGTTTAACAGTGGATTTTGCATCAACGCAGAGATTAAAACCTCGCTCTGATACCAAATGATAGAATTAATCTACGCGAACGACGATCTTAAATGCATAGTATGCGGAATAAAAATGAATGCGAAAGTATAAGATCAAACCTCCGGCCATTGATGCTTTCACCGAACAAGGCTTCGATACGAGTAGCGATCTTCTAAGCCCTCTTGAAACTTAGCTCGAGTGTAATTTTCATGTTGATCACTTTTTGATTTGCAGCCGTCTTGGACCTCGATTTAGGCCCCTAAATCTGGGGCGACGTACGCTTTACTGTAGCAGTTCCGCCGTCCCAAATTTCGGGGCTCAAATCGAGGTCCAAGACGGCTCCAAATCAAAAAGTGATCAATATGAAAGTTGTTCGGCTCGCCGAGATCTACAACTTTCATGTTTATCACTTTTCGATTTGAAGTCTCCTTGACCCTTGCCTGTACGCCCGCACTAGAGTAACCCATATATATATATATATATATATATATATATATATATATATATATATATATATATTACTATGAAGTTTAACAGTGGATTTTGCATCAAGGCAGAGATTAAAACCTCGCTCTGATACCAAATGATAGAATTAATCTACGCGAACGACGATCTTAAATGCGTAGTATGCGGAATAAAAATGAATGCGAAAGTATAAGATCAAACCTCCGGCCATTGATGCTTTCACCGAACAAGGCTTCGATACGAGTAGCGATCTTCTAAGCCCTCGATCACTCCATCTAGATGATGTATGATGAATGAGTGATTGAACTTAGAGATCGAATACCCCTCCATAGGTATTTATAGATGTGTTGTCATCAATCACATCCACTCAATGGGTAGTTACCACTAGTGGGTAGTTTTCACTTAAGTGGGTAGTTATTCCCCATAATGATTAATTATTAACCATTCATTCTAAATGAGAAGTTATCCTATAATTAGCAGTTTATTGACCGTAAAAAAATTGGGAGTTATTAACCATATTAATAAATAATTTCAGAATTAATTAATTAATTAATATTATAAATCCGAAAATAAATAAATAATTAATAAGTAAATAAATTATTTTAACAGTCCTGTCTTCCAAACCTTCATTCTTCAACCTTGTCGTAGAGTTGGCCTTCAAAGGCGGAGCTGGTGAGGACTAGCAAAATTGATTTGTGGTTCTTGAACAGGAAGGCAGAGGATGGCACAGTTCTTGCCGGAGGTCCTGCGGAGGTTCAACGGTGTCCGATCTGGTAGGCGGAGAGTTTGACGGTGTCCAATCTGATTCGGGGGGGGGGGGGGGGGGGGGGGGAGTTCTCGCTCAACAAGAGCATCAATTGTAACGGGCTAGGCCCGTTACAAGACAACCGACGTGATCGCCGGTACCGGAGGAGTGACGGCGGTGTGATCACCGTCGTTACAAAGATCACCGGCGTGATCGCCGGTGCCAGAGGGGAAGGGGATGCCTTCTGAACCTATACATGCAGCTATTGCTAATCTACAGAGTACACTAGCAGACAAACTAAAGACTCAATTACATTCTTCATTTATAAATTGTAAATTATTACAGGAAAAGCTTATTTATAGAGTCATACAAATACCATAACTATTATCACTTTGCTACGTCGTGACTATACACGAAGACATTGATAAGATGAATAACTTGTGCAATCATTTCTATTTTAGATTGTTTTTATCTAATTGGATATTTTAGTGTTGTGCAGGTTTCAGCAAGGTGTAGTCGAGGAGGAGAAAAGACAAAAACAGGAAAGATTTTTCGTTATTTCATAACAAGGGTTTAATACATATTTATAGCCTTCTCATAACGACTAATACAACATTTAATAATACTGTTTAACAGTTACATTAAATCCAAAGTAGTTGGCTGGCAGGATAAATGGGCTTCAATTCCAAAATTGCTGCAGGGCATTAATAAGAAGCGGCAGCTCAGATTTCTTTTCTTACACCCCGCCTAAATTTGTGTCGTCGATAACTCCAAGCATGTCCCGTATCTCCATGAAACGCGTCCTGTGTAATGGCTTTGTCAGTATGTCTGCTTTTTGCGTCTCGGTAGGGCAATGTTCCAGGAGGATGAGCTTCTTCTCTACCGCTTCCCTGATGAAATGAAAGCAAATTTCTATATGTTTGCTGCGTGCATGAAATACAGGGTTCTTCGCCAGCGCCAGTGCTGAAGTGTTGTCGTACATTAGCTTTACTTCGTCTTCTTCACCTCCTGTTAGGTTTTTCATTAGTCTTGCCAGCCAGATGGCTTCGCATGCCGCTGTGTTGAGGGCCATGGACTCGGCTTCGGTAGTAGATATCGCAATGGTGTGTTGCTTTCGGGAACTCCACGAGATAGGGCTTGACCCCAGGAAAAAGACATACCCGCTTGTGCTCCTCCGATCGTCGAGTGATCCGGCCCAGTCGGAATCACAATAGCCGATTATCTTTGTGTTCTCTTCGTGCTTCAGTAAAATCCCGTATGTGATGGTCCCTTTTAGGTACCGGAGGATCCTTTTTGCTGCACCAAAATGTGTTTTTGAGGGATTACTTAAGTACCTGGCGAGGACGTTGACTGCGTTTTCGATGTCGGTTCTGGAATTTGTGAGATAGATTAAAGATCCGATGAGGCTTCTGTATTCTTCTTCGTATGTGCTTTCTTCTTCATTTCCCTTTCCTCTAAACTTTTCTGCAATTGACATTGGAGTTATGGTGGGGTTGCAATCTTGCATCTGGTATTTATTCAAGAGTGTGGTGGTATAAAGTTCTTGTGAGAGAAAAATTCCTGCTTCACAATACTTGATTTGGAAACCCAGGAAATGTTTTAGGGTTTCCAAATCAGTCATTTCATATGCATTCTTCATCTTCTCTTTGAATTCTTCAATAAGCCCTGCATTTGAGCCTGTTACGAATAAATCATCAACATATATACTTAAAATAAGATTGCCTTCTTCAGTGTTCTTTGTGTACAGAGTAGGGTCGATCTGGCTCCGGATGAGGCCTTCTGAAATGAGGAAGTTGTCGACATTTTTGTTCCAATTTCTGGCAGACTGTTTCAATCCGTAAAGGGCTTTTGAGAGCTTGTAAACTTTATCTTCTTCTCCTTCAATTTCAAAACAAGGCGGCTGACAAACGTAGACTTCACCAGCAATGTTACCGTTAAGGAAAGCGACAACCACATCCAGATGTTGGACATTGAGACGGCCGTGAGCAGCAATGGTTAGGAGGAGTCTTACAGTTGTTAGCCGCACAACTGGTGCAAATGTTTCATCATAATCTGTCCAGTATTTCTGCGTGAACCATTTTGCAATAAGCCGTGCTTTTCTTTTCAATAAGGTTCCGTCTGCATTTTGTTTAGCTTTAAACACCCATTTCAGGCCAACAATGTTCTTACCTGGTGGTCGAGGGACAAACAGCCAGGTCCCATTCTTCTCTATAGTCTTTAATTCTTCTACCATTGCTTCTCTCCAATCTTTGTTCCGAAGGGCTTCATTGTGGGAAGTTGGTGTGTGTGCCAGCATTACTACTTCGGTTGATTGGTATAGATCAGTAATTGATCTGGTCTTAATGGGAGATGATGTCTCTGATTCACTGCCATTTGGTTCATTTTCTTGTTCAACAGAAACTCCATTGCAAGGGATGGTATTTGAGCTTGTCTCAAGTTCAACCGGCACTGGGAATGTTGAGTTTATTGGTGTGGAGTCTGATGCCCAATTATAGAATTCATTCTCATGAAATATTACATCTCTTGCAATTGTTATTTTCTTTGTATTGGGTTCTAAAAGTCTATATGCTTTACTTTCATTACTGTAACCAAGCAGGATGCATTTTTGGCTTTTACTCTCAAGTTTATCCCCCCCCCCTCCTTTGTTGATATGGGTAAAAGCAATACAGCCGAAGGTTTTTAGGTGTGTCATGGAAGGTTTTTGGCCATGCAAAACTTCATAGGGTATTGTTTTCTGCAGGGATTTAGTAGGTAGTAGATTAAGTATATATACAACAATTGCTGTAGCTTCACCCCAGAATGACTTTGGTGAACCAGAGTGAAGTATCATTGATCTTGCCACTTTTAGGACAGTTTTGCTCCTCCTCTCCACGATGCCGTTTTGTTGTCGTGAGTTCTCTTCTAATTCCAGAATCTAAGCAAAACTTAGTGAATTGGTTTGAGGTGAATTCCCCCCTGTCTGTTCTCACAGCTTTTATTTTGTTGTCCAATTGATTTTCTATCAGGTTCTTGTAATTTCTGAACTGCTCAAATGTTTCTGATTTGTTTCCAAGGTGATATAGCCGCATGTGTTGGCTGTAGTCATCTACAATCAGGAGGTAATACATTTTTTCCTCCTAAAGAGGGTACAGGGGCTCGCCCCCATAAGTCCATATGCAGGAGTTCAAGTGGTGATGTAGCACTTCTAGTGGCTGTCTTTGGAAAGGGTAATCTGTGTGATTTTGCCTCAGCACAACTGCTGCAATTCTGTGGGGATACTATGAGATCAGGTATATCGATTACAAGTTTTTCCTTAATCACAAGGCTCATAGTTGAGGGGCTTATTGTCCTAGTCCGTTGTGCCAAAGTTCTATATTCTGTGCTGCTGAATCAGCTTTGGTGATTAGGACTTTGGTGTGTGATGGTATTAAGGTTAAAGTAAAGATATTACTTTTATTCATGTGTGCTGTAGCAATCACAATCAAACTTTTTGGTTCAACAATCTCATAGATACTGTCCTTAAAGTGAACTTTAAACCCCCTCTTTAGCAACTGTCCAACACTTAGGAGATTTTGTGTGAGTGTTGGGACGTACTGAATATTAGCTATCATTTTGGTTTCTCCTTGAGGTGTTAAGACGGTAATAGTTCCTCTCCCTTCAATCTTTTCTTTTCTACCATCTCCTAAGGTCACCACAGACTTCCAGTCCTTATCAAGTGTAGAGAAAAAATTATCATCACACACCATGTGGTTAGAGCAACCACTATCAATATACCAAGTGGATATTTCATCACAGGATTTTGAAGAGCTACAGGTGAATAAGTACTGGTCTGAGTCACTTTCAGTTACTTTTGCTTCCTCTTTAGGCTTGTGCCAACACTTATCAGCTGAATGGTTTGGAATTTTACAGTTTTTGCATCTCCAGTAATAGTTTTTGGGTTCATGGTTGGATTTTTTGTAAATAATGCAAGGAGGATAGTTTCCATCATTGTTGTTTGTATTGTTCTGTCTTTGTGGGCCAAAGTTTTTGGGTCTGGTGGTGTTTTTTCCGACATCATTTCCTCTTTTTTCAGTGTTTTTCTTGTGTTGCACTGTTACTTGAGTTTGAAAGGCTTTCTCTAGTTCTGGTTCTTCATGGATGTTCAGGAGATCTTCATGGGTTTGAAGTGAGGCCATGAGATCAATGACTGTCAATGTTTCTAAGTCGTGAGCCTCTAATATTGCCGACACTATGTGTTTGTGAGAATGAGGCAAAGATCTTAGCACCTTTTCTACAATTTATTGCTCTTCTATTACTCCCCCCAAACTTCTGATTTGGTTTACGATACTTATAATTTTAGCAAAAAAGTTCTGCACTGTTTCATTGATGTCCAATGGTAGTTGAATCAAAAATGCGCCGCAAGGAGTAAAGTTTTATTTTGATTACCTTTTTTGAACCTTTGTATTCATTTGCAAGTCTTCCCCAAGCATCAGCTGCGGTTTTGGATCCCATAATCCTGGGATAGATGACTGGGGCAATGCCTTGCTGTATCAGGTGTAACGCCAATGCATCCTTCTTCAGCTCTTCCTTCGTAAATTTAGCAGGTTCACCTTCCACAGATTTTTCCGTAGCGACTGGGCCATTAATGACAATGTCCCAGAGATCCTGGGATCGAAGAAAGGTTTCCATTTTGTCACTCCAGACTCATAGAGTTCTCCAGAAAAAATCGGGATGGTAGAGTGGGTGTACAAGGGTGCGTGGGAGGTAGATGATGAAGCCATGACAAAACAAGAATGGATATTATGTGGCTCTGCTACCACTGTTAGATTGTTTTAATCTAACTGGATATTTTAGTGTTGTGCAGGTTTTAGCAGGGTGTAGTCGGGGAGGAGAAAAGGCAAAAACAGGAAGGATTTTTTGTTATTTCATAACCAGGGTTCAATACATATTTATAGCCTTCTCAGAACGACTAATACAACATTTAATAATACTGTTTAACAGTTACATTAAATCAAAAGTAGTTGGCTGGCAGGATAAATGGGCTTCAATTCCAAAATTGTTGCAGGGCATTAATAAGAAGCGGCGGCTCAGATTTCTTCTCTTACATTCTATGGATGTCCGTCCGAGGAATGACAACAATACTTGCTGTTGTTGCATCGTGACCGAGCACAGCCGCTTTTCGAGCAGCAATCAATAGTACGACAACAAATCTGGCCGCTGGCCAGGCCGCCGTTCATCGACGCCGAGAACACCATGAAAGCCACGACGGCGAAGCCAGAACATGGCCAGCCTTGTTCATCGCTCTGTCTTCCTGAGCTATAAGGGCTCGGCCCTTTGGAGGTTTTATATAGAGAAGAAGCCGGTTCATCCAAGTGACAAATGGCGTTGAGTGATTATTTGATTATTGAACTAGACTTCCGGCCTCCCACGGGGAGGCCGGCGACAATTGAATACTCAAAAGGAGTTCGGCTCTATCCAGGCACGATACAAATAAAGCATAAGTTGACTTGAGATAAAGGCTCCGTTTGAAGGGACTTTTTTTCATCAGTCAAGCGGTTACGATCGCATGAACCGGATCTTAATTAAGGTTCAGTCCATGCGATCGTAACCGCTTGACCGGTGAAAATAAGTCCCCCCATTTGGCACTGTATTTTTTTGCGCTGAAACGTGTTTGGACAAAAATGCTGCCCTCTTAGAATGCACGTTTAACATAGCTAACGGCTTTGATCACCGCCGAGAAAAGAAAACTAATTTTAAATATAAAATGGATGGAGTTTCTTAAAGTGAGGTCGGGCGTTCATCAATGACGGTTCATAAGCACAGTATTGCAATTGATGGACGGAACCAAAATATCAGAGATGGGTGTAAGTTATTGTATGCTGGGAATCTATACAATTAGGACAGATACAAAATGTTGATAAAATGCATATACTCTTGTGCCTCAAAAACTAGGGAATTTGTCATGAATTTGTCATGATTTTGTTAGGAAACTATCTTTTAGTCACAATCAATTTAATATAGGATATACAAGCGCATAAATCTGAATAAAAACAATGCATACGTTAATACTGCAACTGTAATAATAATACATGAAGAAATGTACTGACGTCCGTTACAGAATACATCGCGGAGAAGAAGTCGAACTCGCTCGATCCGCGGGAGAGAGAATAATCTGAACTGCAATCTGTTAGCACACCAAACGCACAAGGTTCACTGAGAACTTTCGTCGTCGGGTGACGACCAAACCACATGCCACCACCGGAGAAGCACCGTCGTGGCCAACTGCACCCGCACACGCCATCGACACCAAGCCGCACCACCTTAGAGAAACACCATCAAGTCCACCGCACTTCTGCATGCCTTCGTCGCCATGTCCGCATCACCGGAGAGAAACTCTGTCAAGGCCACTGCACCAGGGCAATCCTTCACCGCCATCCCCGCACCGCCGGAGAGAAACTCTGTCAAGGCCATTGCACCACTGCAAGCCTTCGCCATCACGCCCGCACCGCCCAATCTACTCCAAGACCAGTAGAGATCCTCTCCTCCAAGACCGGTGGCAATTTCCTCCGAAGCCGGTGGATACGTCGAGAGTCTCACACGAGAGAAATGCTATGCCGTCATCACACGGTGTTGCACCAACGGCAACCACCGGCGGCATCCAATAGGGATCTCCCACCTCTTGCGGCACCAAGAGTGAGATGGCGGCGACTCCTCCCTCCAACGCTAGCAGGGGTGGCCGTTCTTCTCCCCAAACGGTTACTGCTCCAACGTGTAAGGTAAAAGATGGCTCCTAACCAAGTGGCTTTTTATTCACCTAAACAGAGAATCTCAATACCTATATATGTGTATATATTTATATATATAACGCTATTTCCTTTTTCCCAAGCAAAGTGTTTTTATATTTTCATAAATCTCATTCTCTCTCTATCAAGAGAGAGAAAACCTCCTAACATGGTGTTTTCGGATCCGAACCAAAATATAACGGATTTGCCATATGTGACGTGATCACGTGAAGGGGACGGATGATAAGATGACGGAGGGAATGAAGTGTCTCTATTTTTGTAGTGTACCCCCATCTTTGGGAGTGAATTCTAGGGATGTTGGACGCATTATGAGCATCGTGTGGGGACAAATAGAGTTGGACCCTAGGTTTATATCTATGTAAAAATGAGTCATTCCAACTGGAATAGTTAGAACTGATGAGGCCATCATGATTTTTATAGTAAATTTGGGTGCAGTTAGTCAACTGTTCAAGATCCGCACTAACTTAGTGGAATCATGAGAAAATTACCGCGCACGCGATCAGCACGCGAGATCCCCCGTATGGCCCACACACGGATCTCACTACGCGCACCTTCCACACAACCACGGCGACCGGACGCCGGCACCACCGGCACCACCGTCACTGGCGTCAAACGGTCCATGCCCGCCCGGCCCCGCCGAGATCAGCTCCGCCCTCCTGCGGCTGGGGAGGCGCACCCGCTAAGGGCGGCCGCACCCCGTGGCCGCCCTCCTGCGGCCGCGGGGCTGCTCGCGCAAGAGGCGGCCACGCCCCACAACCGCCCTCTCGCGGCCTCCGCCAACGGTCACAGTGC
The DNA here is from genome assembly GCA_039513925.1 of Platanthera zijinensis. NCBI lineage: Eukaryota > Viridiplantae > Streptophyta > Magnoliopsida > Asparagales > Orchidaceae > Platanthera > Platanthera zijinensis. Next base: position 30,698,586 of record CM077090.1, read on the forward strand.
CCCCCCCCCCCCCCCCCCCCCCCCCCCCCCCCCCGTGGTCGTGGGCTCGCCTACCACGGCCGGTCAATCCGTCGGCGGCCGATCGTCGCCAAGTTGGTCGCCCGCTCGTGGTAGGCCTTCACCACCATCCGATCATCCCAACACGATCGTCACCATTCGTTACAAGAATAACCACCCGCTTAACTACCCACTAACCTCCATGTTAGTGAGGAATATTATTTATTTATTTAATGGTCTGCATATAGTCAAAATCATGGAAATAACATACGCCTGAAACTATGTTAAATGCAATCTTCAATTAGTGATTTTGGGTGGTTACGGTGTGCAGATAGCCATGTAACCACCATAACTACCTTCTGGAGTTTATAAAAAGACATCATGATCTCTTTCATTTCTAACTTTTCCTTCTCTCAGTCTTCTTCTTCCTCAGGTCGGAGCTCTACCGGAATCTTCCTACGTGCCTTCTCCACCCGACGGGCCACCCAGAAATTTGCCTATGTCCATGACGCTCCTGAGAAGAAGACGTTCTGCTCGCCATCCAGCAAAGCCTCCTACATGCGCGAAGTTCCTTAAGTCATCGCTGACGCAACTCCGCGCATCCCGCCATGAAGTTTGTCAGCTAAGCATATGTTGAATTTTTTGAAGTAAAAGTGGCCGGTCTGGGCGGTCTGTCGGCACAGACTGTGCGGACAAAGGGTGGAAGCTTGGCAGATCGGCTTAAAATTGGTTGGTGGTCTGTTCCCCGAGGTAGCCGGGCGGTTAGGATGGTTATCCGCTCAGTTTGCGGGTTTTTACAGATTGGTTCTAGAGTCCGCCGACTTTTGTGCTGACTGATCTTTGTATCTGTTAGTGCTGCGTTCGCACCAGGGATGGCTGGTGGTGTGGGCTTGGTCTGGTTTTGTACCAAGTCCAGGTGTGCTCAGTCTGGGAGGTCGTGCGGTTTGCACAGACTGTTTTCTTTGTCCGTTGAGCTCGGCAGTTGTCAGTCTTGTGCTTATTTGCGAGCTCGAAGTATGCGGACTGGAGGAGAGTCCGCAAGTGCATGTGAACTGGAGCTGAGTCCGCTTGTGTGCGGACTGATGGTGTTTCCTCAAAGTCTGTTGTGGTGTTCATCCTGGCTTGTCTATGGCGGTAGGGCAGATAGGGTTTCTATCCGGCCTTGAAGGTTGGCGGTTTGGCCATGCAGTTGTGCGGATACTCTCCGCACTCGCCGCGGGATAGAGTGGTAATTTTATCGTCTAGGGCGGTGATCACACTCCTCTCTGTGCCTATAAATAGGACCTCCTGTCACATCAATAAACACTGAATGAACAATAAGTGAGATTGAGTAGTTGTTGCGTACAGGGTTTTCAATCTGCGCGGTTTGAAGAGTTGACCTGGTTTGTTTTGTGCAGGTTGTGCGGATAGCGCAAAAAAGCCAGGGACTTAGTTCTGATTTCGGTCAGGGACGGTGCAGACTTTACAGATAGTAACCAGCTGCTGCAGCTGGTCGCGGCTTGTGACCAGACGGTCTTCTCTTCTGCAAATCTTTCCCAGTTCAATAAGTTGTCCGCTTCTAGCAGCTTGTTCAGTTCTGCAGCAGCAGTTCGTGGGATCTGGCAGCTAGGCAACTTCACGGTTAGACGGCTTACAAATCAGCGGACAGAGTTCTTTTTCAGCATTGGAATAACGGGCTGTTCACGCGACTTGGTTGTGTTCTTGCGACTAGGAGGCTTCAGCGGACTCACTAGGCAGCTCAGCAGGGTCGGCGACTTCATCTTGAGACCGCACGGCTAGTTCTTTGCCTTGTAAATTTTCTGCTTCCATCGGGTACATCGGCGAATCATGTCTCGCTATATATGCCTCGCTTTGTAAAGATTTTTTGATAGTATAAGATTCTTGCTCTTCTATTGGCATTTGGTTTACTTGGGCTCGAATTGGTTGAGTGTTCCTATGCCTGGTTTCCCGTTTTCCGCGAATCACAAATTTTTACATGGTATTAGAGGGATCAAAGGCTAAGCAGTGATCAACCGTCAGTTTGCTTAATTGCTTCTATGAGTCGCAGTATGGATAGTGTAATGGAAGGTGGTTTCGCAAGAGGTCTTGGAATTGAGCTGCTTATATCGACTAACTTCAAGAAGTGGAAGTCGTGTATGGAAAGCTTTATTTTAGGCGAGGACTTATGAGAGGTCGTATGTAGAGACAACAAGCAAGAGGTGGTTGATGCTGCTGGCAATGCTAATTTTTTGAGAGATTGGAGGAAGACAAATGCGAAAGAGGAGTTTGTTCTCAAGCAGGCTATCTCATCAGAACTCTTTGACCACATCATCGGATGTCAGTCTGCTACGGAGATTTGGACTTCCCTCAATGGGTTGTTCAAAAGGAAGAATGTAGTAAGGCTATAATTTCTGGAAAATGAGTTGGCAAGAGCCACTCAAGGAGATCTATCCATCTCGACGTTCTTCCTAAAGATGAAGAAATTATGCGCTGAGATTTCAGCGTTGGACACTGATGAGCCTATCTTGGAAGCGAAGCTTAAGAGGCATATAATCCGCGGTTTGTAGAAGGAGTATATGACCTTTGTTACTTCTATTCAAGGCTAGGCCCCTCAGTCGTCTTTTCTAGAGTTGGAGAACCTGCTAGATTCGCAGAAGAGCTTTGCTAGACAGATGACTGGAGTCACTATCTTTGATGGAGGTAGTGAGGAACTTTTCTCAGGAAAGAAGAAGACTGATGATGGTGATAGTCCTTCAACTTCTTATCAGCAAGAGAGGAGTGATGCTCCTAAGCGTGACTTGAAGAAGAAGAATAAGGATTGTCTTAAGTGCTATTGGAGCAACCAGCCAGGCCACTTCAAGAAGGACTGCAAGGTCAAGCTGCAGTCAGGGCATGATCCAGATAAAGAAGAAGCTGGTTCCATTGCTGAAGAAGCCGGATGGGGAAATGCATTCATGACAGGCATATGTGTCTGTGCCTTGTCATTCGTCGACTACAAAGATGATTGGATAGTTGACTCGGGGTATGGTCATCACCTCACTGAGGACTAGTCGAAGTTCTCTTCTCTGCGAACATTTTCAGGTAATGAAGCTATCATAACTGCTGATGATACTGTTCATGCAGTAGAGAAGAAGGCTGTTATTTCTTTAGGTAGTGAAAAGGGTCCATTCACCTTGAGGAGTGTGTATCACATACTGGGCATGAAAAAGAACCTCTTCTCAGTGACCAATACATTAAACGCAGGTTTTCATGTTCTTTTTGGCCAAATAGAAGTGATTTTTCTCCGCAATGTGTCAGCGGTTAAGGCTGACGTTGCTCATATAGGGAGATGGGTAAGGGACTTGTTTGTGCTATCAACAATTTCCTATGTTGATCGGATGAGGGAAAATGATAGTGATGTTATCTGGCATGAGCGGCTGGGTCACGTTGGGATTGATAAGCTAAAATCCATGGTAGTGAATAGCCTTGTGAAAGGCTTGCCTAAGTTGTCATCCTTCGACGACAGTTATGTCTGGGTGGGATGTCAATATGGTAAGGCTTATCGTCTTCCGTTTGACAAGTCGCAGACTAGATGTAATGCACCATTAGGGTGTATCCATGGTGATCTGATGGGGCCGACCGTCACCGCCAACCTTGGAGACAGCAGGTATATGCTAGTTTTGGTTGATGACTACTCGAGGTACACTTGGGTGTATTTCATGAAGGAGAAGTCGGGCGCATTTCATTTGTTTGTGGAGTTCAAGGAGCTGGTGGAGGGTCGGCTTGGCCTGCGGGTCAAGAAGTTGAGAACAAAAAACGGAGGTGAGTTCGTTTCAACTGAGTTATTTAACTTCTGTAGGAAGCACGACATCTAAAGGGAGCTCACTGTGCTCATACTCCACAACAAAATGGAGTAGCAGAGCGAAAGATCTGTCATCTGACAGAGACCTGCAAATGTTGGCTTCATGCCAAATGCATTCCAAGGTCTTTCTAGGCGGAAGGGATGGCATGTGCTACCTATGTCATCAATCAGATGCCTCTGAGTCCTATTAACATGAAGTTTCCTTATGAGATGATGTTTAAAGAGAAGCCTAGCGTAGAACACCTTCAGGTGTTTGGATCTACATGCTACGTGTATAACCCGTAATTCGTCGAGATCAGAAGTACTCAAGCAGACGACTATTTGCAGACCATTGGGCGAACAGAGGCGAGCATAGGCGAGTTATGGCGAGTTGAGATGAGCAAAGGCGAGCTTGGGCGAGCTGAGGCGAGCAGAGGCGAGCAGAGGCAAGCTTGGGTGAGTAGAGGCGAGCTGAGGCGAGCTTGGGCGAGCTGTGGCGAGTAGAGGCGAGCTGTGGCGAGCAGAGGCGAACTGAGGCGAGCAGAGGAGAGTTTGGGCGAGCTGTGGCGAGTTTGAGCGAGTATGGGCGAGTACCTCGCGAGTATGGGCGAGTAGCCCTTGATACTCGCCTATACCCCCCAGGATTTCTCTATAAATAGCCCCCAGGGGTACAGGAAATGACACTTTTGGAAGAGGTGGAGGCCTCCCCAAGTGGATACTCGCCCAGTCTATGTCAGTCTAGTACCTTGCCCAGCCTTTTGGTTGCGGAGGGGAAGCTTCTTCTAAGCTTCCTGGTACGTGGTGGGACCTCCCTGCTGGAGTACTTGGGGTGTGCTTATAGATAGTTTCCTCTCTCTCTCGCTAGACATTTGAATTGTGATCTCGGATCGTAGAATCAGTAACCTTAGGCTGTCATGATCCTATTTCTGAGGTCGGGGAATTTTCCTGGCTTCAACACTACATACACGTCCCAGATGCTCTTAGGACAAAGCTGGAAGAGAAGGTGAGGAAGCTTGTATTTGTGGGCTATGATGAGCGGAAGAAGGGATGGAAGTGTATGGATCCAGTGACGAAGAAGTTTGTTATTTCGAGAAACGTGATCTTCTACGAGCTGGCATTATATGGAGGTGGCTCTTCTGTGGATCTAATGGAGAGCAAATCGGATGGCGGGCAGGAGGAGGCTGTTAAGGATCTTCTGGTGGAGCTTCCTGTGTCACCATGAGATCCATATGTTTCTAGATCCGGGGCGGAGGCTTCCGGTTCAGGAAGCAGGGGGAGCGATGCTCCAAGTTTGCCCGGGAATGGAGCTGATTTAGAAGAGGCAGCAGAGGTGGTCAGCAAGTGTCAGACTCTATGGAGATCGAAGAGGACCATCAAACCACCAGCTCGTTATTGCGAAGGAAACATGGTGAGCTTGGTATCTTGTTTCTTCGCAGGCCCTTTGGACAAGCGAGAGCCTTCTAGTTTTGAAGACGCTACTGGAATCAAGGTGTGGGATAACGCCTTGGATAAGGAGATGGCTGCCCTCAAGAATAATGAGACGTGGGATCTTGTGCCTAAGGTTGAAGGCATTACTCCTGTGACATGCAAGTGGATCTATAAGCTGAAGAAGAAGGCGGATGAGAGCGTCGAGCAGTATAAGGCTCTCCTTGTAGCTAGAGGATTTTCTCAGCAGTATGGAGAATACTATGAAGAGACGTTAGTCATGTTGCAAAGATGGCTTCAGTTCGGGTGGTGATGGCCTTGGCGGCTTGCCAAGGTTGGAAGATGTGGCAGTTGGATGTAAATAATGCTTTTCTTTACGGGGAAATAGATAAAGACATCATCATAGTTCAACCACCAGGATACGTGTTTAAAGATGGCAGTTGGATGTTTGAAGAATCTTGAATCTTGAATCTTGAATCTGTCGAATCTTTTCTTCTTGGAATCGCTGGATCAAGAGAGGAGCGACAATGAAGAATGACGATGACGGTGCGGCTTCTCCCGATTTAGAAATTTCAATTGTGATTCGGAATGTTATTCTTAGGGTTAGTGATTCATTTAAAAGGACTTCTTATAGTACCTCTGTAACACCCCTATCCGTCACATAGCATATAGCAGTAGGTCCGGTCGGGGCCCGACGCCATAAACCACAGACAGACCGAAGGGTTACTAAATGAAACCATCCCTCCAATAATACACATCCTACACAGAGCACATTCTAGCAGAAGCATTTTAAATGTTGCAAAGAAAAGAACTCAAGCCACAACATGAATGTCCACTAAATACCCAAAATAGGAATGAGCGTACAAATACACAAAGTACTTGGTCTTATGACCTTACATGAGTTTACTTTAAACAAATAGTGTCTTCCAAACATCGACACGCAGGCCGGTCACAAATGAGAATAAAAGTAAACATTCGCATTGGCCTTCGAGGGCCGGCTCAACAACAAGGGCTTCAGCCCGCTATTTGCCACTAGGCTCCGCAGCACCTACAAGAAATAATCCACCGCAACGGTGGCAAACAAAAGCAACGGTCAGCTAAAGCTGACCAAATTATGACGACCCTGCCCCTTGATCGGGGCGGCGGTGCTCCTTCCCTGCATTGCATTAGTATAACCCAATGATTAAAGTGTAAGTATAATATTCGCACAATACACCACAGGTACAGCCCCCCACGACCACACACCCCGTGCTCTCAGGGCACTTACTCGGTGAAGCCGGTCCAAACCCAGTCCGTTCCACGACTCCACCACCGTCCCCAGGATGGCAAACCTCGTGAGCATTTAGTCTTTCAGCCACAGCCTAGACTCATTCTCCAAATTATCGGTAAGTCTCATGTACCTTAGGTCGCTTTAATCAAAGCAAATCGACTTGGCCAAGTTTACCCCAGTCCCAAAGTATCGATCATACAACGGTAAATAGCCCTGCTATGTACCAGGCTGGCTCCCAGGCCACCAAAACGGTAGAACTTTGCTTCCGCCCAGATTTTTGGGTGCACCTTGGGGTTAATCCCGAAGACTCCCTATTGTAATTTACCACGTAGAAAACCCGAAAACAACCATCAGCACGGAGTCTTCTCCGGCTATTCAAGCATAATGAAACATCACCAATCCAGACCAACTTGTCCAAGTAGGCTTCACACACCATGCCTTTGTCCGTACTTTACTTCCGGACTCTGCATGCAATAGCGGGGACTATTCATGTCTACCCGAAGGAATACCTCGCGCTCACCGCATACTCGCGAGAGCGAGTTTCCTATGCAAAAAAGGAAAGAGGACTTCACATGTCCAAGAAGAGAATCATTACCCTCGTGGTTCTCTTTGGCGTCATGGAGATCTAGACGGATGAAAAGCACCGCAACGGCCTCGCCTCCGTAGATCTGAACTTGGCTTGCGATTTGGTGCTCCGAAGCTCCTCCGGTGGCCGGATCTCTCCTTCTCCTTCTTCCTTGCTCTCCCCTTTCTCTAAAGCTTTAGAAAGAGAAAGCTTGATGAGGAATGAGGGTTTCAAACCCTATTCCCGGACTTATCTTATCAAGGACCGCTCTGGACCATTAGATCCCATTAGAAGGAAATGAACGGCCACGATTCGCACTTAAAACCAATTTCCTGGGCCGAACACGGCTTGTGGCATGCCCGTGTACAAGGCCGTATTCCACACTCGCCGTAAACTAGGAAATACAGAATAGAACACGACCTATGACACGACTTGGGACACGCCCGTATCAACCATGGACATGACTGTTTCATGGGCCGTGTGCCTCAATCGACGCTAAAACCATCGCATCCCGAACAGGACACAGCCCTGTGACACGCCCGTATCACAGGCCGTGTGTCAGACGCGCCCTGGGACACGCCCGTGTCCCAGGCCGTGTAACTCTCTCGACACAGCCCAGCTAACAGCCCGAGCAGGACACGGCCCTAGACACGCCCGTGTCTCAGGTCGTGTTCCCGACCTCCATGGGTCATCGAGTGAATTTCGTCGACCGCGCAAAAAATTATCGAACCCAAGCACGACACGGCCCTGGACACGCCCGTGTCCCAGGCCGTGTGAATCTTACCAGGCCCCAAACTTGGCTTAAAATTCTTTCCGTCCCTCTTTTGAGTTTCAGCGCGTTACAATTCTCTCCCTCTTAAAAGAATTTTGTCCCAAAATTACAGAAAGGAAAAGATACACAACACAAAATGGTACCTGAGTGGAATAACTCGGGATACTCTTCAAGCATGGTCTGCTCTCGCTCCCACGAGAGCTCTTCACGACCGCAGTTGTCCCATCGGACTTTGACCATCTTGATGTCTTTGTTACCTAGTCACTTGACTTTAGAGTCTTCAATGTGAACGGGCTTGGCCTTCGTCATCAACCCGTTATCAACTGGTACCCGATCGACCGCAATCACTTGCAAAGGCTCTTGCACCGCCTTCCGCAATACCGAAATACGTAATACGTCGTGTAGACAACTCAATTCCACCGATAGCTTCAGACGATAAGCTGTTTCACCAATTCGCTCCAGAATTTCAAACGGTCTAAGGTACCTCGGGCTTAGCTTCTTCAAGCGCCGTACCCGTGAGACACCCTTGAACGGCTTAATCTTCAGGTATACCTAGTCGCTAACAACAAACTCAACATTCTGATGCTTGGCATTATTGTATTTAGCCTACTTGTCTTGAGCGATCAGCAATCGTTCTCGTATAGTTCGTACCAACGAAGTGGCGTCTTCCACCTCTTGTCGTTTATACAGCTTCGACTCACCTGTTTCCAACCACGACAACGACGTGCAACACTTTCTACCGTATAGGGCCTCGAAGGGCGTCATTTGAATACTTGCTTGGTAGCTATTGTTATAAGCAAACTCCACCAAGTACAGGTGATCTTCCCACTACTTCCCGAAATCCAGGACGCACATGCGAAGCATGTCCTCCATCGTCCTGTTGACTCTCTCGGTCTGACCATCCTCTGCGGATGAAAGGTCGTGCTGAAACTCAGCTTGTTCCCCAAGATTTGTTGCACCAACCTCCAGTCATTGGACGTGAACCGCCCATCTAGGTCACTCACGATGCTGCGGGGCACTCCGTGTAGCCGAACAATGTTATCCACATAGAGTTTTGCCAGTTTAGCCACTGAATCATCTTTCTTATTCGGAATGAAGTGCGCCACATTCGTCAATCGATCTACGATCACCCAGATAGCGTCGTTTCCCTTCTGCGATCTTGGCAAACCATGCACAAAATCCATCAAAATATCGTCGAACTTCCACTCTGGGATAGGCAAGGACTTCAAGAAACCTCCAGGCTTCTGGCACTCCGCCTTTACCAAGGCGTACGTTTGACACTCCGCCACATAAAGTGCCACGTCTTTCTTAAGTCCTGGCCACCAGAACAACTTTTTTAATTCACAGTACATCTTCGTGCTCCTTGGGTGAATCGAGTACTTGTTATGATGAGCTTCGTACATCAATTCCTCCCGCATTTTTCCCACATTTGGGACGCACAGACGACTGTCCCTCCATAATAGTCCATCGATAACTCCGAATTGGGAATTTGACCCATCCAAAGCCTCATTCATGATTTGCTTCATGTCGCTATTCGAATCCAGATCCTGCCGAATCCGATCAGCCAGGTCATACTGAACTTCTATCTAGTTCAATTGCACTTCGACACTAGTCTTCTTGTCAACACAAGAAATCTCTAATGCCTCCAACTCCCGAATCAAATGCTCGTCATGAACCAATAACCAGTTGGCCCGCGCAGGGGCCCTGCGACTCAACGCATCCGCAACTGCATTGCCTTTCCCAGGCACATAATGTATCTTGAATGTGTAGTCCCCTAAGAACTCCATCCATCTCCGATGCCGCATGTTTAGATCCTTTTGATCCAACAAGTACTTCAGGCTCTTGTGGTAGGTATAGATATCGACCTTCACACTGTACAGATAGTCCCTCCATAGCTTCAGGGCAAATATCACGACCGCTAACTCCAAGTCATGGACCGGATAATTCCTCTCATGCACCTTCAGCTGGCGCGAGCCATAAGCTATCACTCTCTCATGCTTCAGTAGAACACAACCCAAACCACTGCCTGAAGCATCACTATAAATCTCAAACCCTTCAGTCCCAACCGGCGAACTTAGAATAGGCGCCGTGGTCAGTTGTCTTTTCAGCTCTTCGAAAGCTTGTGCGCACTCAGACGTCCAAATAAACTTCTGATCTTTCCTCGTCAAAGTCATGAGGGGTAACTCTATCCGCGAGAAGTTCTCTACAAAGCGCCTGTAATAGCCGGCCTGCCCTAAAAAACTCAGGACTTTTGCTACCGTAGACAACACAGGCCACTCTCATATAGCAACTATCTTCGTCGGATCCACTGCAATTCCCTCTGCACTAAATATATGACTGGGGAACGCTACCGAGGATAACCAGAATTCACATTTGGAGAATTTGGCATATAGTTGATTCCTCCTTAGCATCTCCAACACCAAATGTAGATGCTTAAAGTGATCCTCCTCACACTACGAGTACACCAATATATCGTCGATAAAGACTATTATGAAGTGGTCCCGGTACTCTCTGAATGTTATGTTCATCAGATCCATAAACACGGATGGTGAAATAGATAGGTTATTCAGATCTACTCTAGAGGGGGGTGAATAGAGTATTAAAACTTTTTGGCAATTTTTACTTTTATATCAGAGTTAAAATATAAGTGATACCAATAATAAATAAATAAAATAAAATAGACAAGCTATTTTAATTATCACAGTAATCAGCAAGAGCAAGAAGAAAATGAGCAATCAGACGACACAAGAAATTTATAGTGGTTCCCCAAATCTGGGTACATCCACTCTTCTACCACCCTGGTAGGAATCACTCTCAGGTTTTTGATCAGGTGACTGCCACCAAATAATATCTATTTCTAGGGAGATATTGCAACCCTTCTGGCTTTTGATCAGGTGCATGAAAACCACTGAAGTCTTTTGATCAGGAGACCTCATAACCAAGAATTACTTTTGAAGGGAGTAAGAACCCTGTATACAGTGGGGGAAAGTAAAAGTTGAGTTGTCTTCTCTGTTCTCAGACAAATGAGAGAAGACTTGAGAGTGATTCTGATTATGTCAAGGCTTGTCTTGTGATCTTGAATGGTTCAGGAATTTAAAGCCTTGCTCAGGGTGTTGGTCTTGATTTCCAGAAAGCTTAGACTGATTGTGAAGAATGTCTCTTCTTGCTTCCTGGAAGAACACTTGTGTGAAGAATTGAAAAATTGTTCTTCCTTTTTCTTTTGTCTTGTGTTCTCTGTGTGAAAATGTCTGTATATTTCTGTATATTCCTATGTCTTGATTCACCGTGTATCATTCCTTTTGAATAATCCAATCTGAATTTGATATGGCACACCTTGATTGACTGCCGAAATTATGGGAACTTTTGCAACAACTATAAGGGAATTAAATTCATTTCCCTAACTGTCCCATGAATAGCTGTATAATAACTCTATGAATACCAGTAATTAATGCTTGCCAAAGAATGATTATATTCAGAGAATATATACATCAATTACTCAGAGTTATATAAGCAATAAAATATTCAGTCAATAAAGGAAAACAATAACTGCAAAGAATAATGGTTGATCTGGCATTAATCGTCGATCTGGTCCTGTGATCGTCGAACTCAAACATCCTCTATCGTTGAGCTGAGCCCTGTGATCGTAGAACTGAAATTTTGCTTTCCAAACTAGGCTTCAAGATCGTAGAACTGAGATGGTTGATCGTCGATCTCAATCCTGAAAGTAGATCAGAGATCGTCGAACTAAGTTCAGCAATCATCGATCTCAGCATTAAGAGATTAACTCTGAGATCGTCGAGCTCTTTTCACTTAGTCAATTTCTTCCTAGTTCAGTCTCTGTTTTCTTCTAAGTCTCTGATTTCTTGATCTTATCTTACTGAGATGTTGACCTAACTGACACCTAAGATATTAGACTAGACCCTGGCTATACAATGTGGGTCTGATACAACCTATATTAGTGAACCTAGCCCAAATCCAAACTAGGGGTCCAACAATATCCCCCTATTTGGGTGAGGTCACTAAACAAAATAAAAAAAGGGATACAACAGCAAATCTAAGCAAACATATCTGTCATGAATAAAAAAAGAATTCAACAGATATTTACAGAAAGAGATATAAACAAAAAAATGAAAGAGTTCTAAGACTTGTCAGGAGATGGCTTAGAAAATTCAATTTTTCTTTTGGGATCTGCTGCTTGCTGTCTTGAAATATTTAAGTCAGCTTCACCAAGAACCTTTAGGGATGCTGCTCTGGGAATAACTGCCTCAGGGTGAACCTGAATGTAAGCATTAGCATCAAAAATATTCTTATCTACAGCAAATTTTTCAAGCTCTTTCTCCCTGTATTTAGACATTGTTGAAAATTGAGAAGGGTCAGCTCCTTCTTCTCTAGCTTTATTCATCTGGGAGAGAGCAATCAGTTCATCAAACCTAGCCATCCTGAAATTTGGATCTAGCTCAGGTTCATACTGTGATGTATCTTCTTCTGAATCAAGAGAAATCTTCTGATGCTTCCTATGCTTAATTGATTATTCTTGAAACTTTGTTTCTGTTGCTAATTTCTGGGACTGACTGTCATGAAGGTTAGGAGGAGGTCTGACTTCACTGAACTTTCCAGGAATTCTGAATTTCCTGCTGAAATATTAACTATCTTCTTTGTCACCCTGATCATGTTTTCTACCTCTCCCTCTTGAATAACCCCTAGAGTAAGACCTGGATGGTCTATTGTGAGATTGAGGGGTATAAGATCTCTGTTGCTGGGAGGAGGTAGCAGTCCTAGAAGCAATATTGCCCATAACACCTGCTGAAGGAGGAGGAGGAGGAGGTGGATCCTTCCTGAAAACTTTGACAGGGGAGGAACCAGTCTTTCTCCTTTTCTTTTGAGCCTTCAACTCATTCTTAGAAAATTTCATCCAATGAGGAGTTGTTGGAGTGAGAGTAATGTTGTGCCTGATAAAGTAAGTGATGTCATCTTGAGGATTAGACTTTGGCACTGCCTTCACTGGAGCTTTCCTCTTCTTGGACATTTTCTTCTTTTTACTGCCATCTGAATCTGAATTCTCAGCTTGATCATCATCAGAAGATCCTTAGGGATTATCATACAAAGCATCAATCTTTACAATTACTTCTTTTGGAACTGAAACTGAAAGTTCTTCAGCTATATCAGCAGCTATAATTTCATCCATGTCTGGGACTAGAGAAGTATAACAGACATAGGTTGGAGGAGAGAAAGCCTTGGGCTCTGAAATCTCAACCTCAGCCATGTTGATAGGCTCAGCCTCTGGAGCTGCAGAAAGCTCAGGCACTAGTGCTGAAAAACTCTGAAGAAACTGTTGCAAAGTATATGTGCTCACTGGAGCAGTACAATACACAATATCTATACAATACTGAGGTGTAACAAATGAAATAATTGAGCTATAAAGAAGATCAAAAGGATCTAGGAAAGCAGACAATTCCCCTAAAGGATGGATAGTATGTCCAACAGAAAGAACCTCTACTTCCAAAGGGTCAAAAGGATCAGCTGTCAAAAATATCTCAAGCTCTGCATCTATCAAAACTGTATCTGCAGCTGACAAAGCTGTAGCTGCCTCTGCTGCTGCAACTACTGGAGGAGGGGAAACTTCTTCACTGGACATCTCCTCTTGCCTGGTAGCAGTAATGTCTGTTGTCAGGCCCCTAGATGAAGAAGGGCCAGAGATAGAGGCAACAATGGAATTGATGGAAGCTAGGATAGGTGCAATGACATCCTCTACAATAGTTTTGATGGTAGGGGTCAGAAGAGAAATGAGAGCAGATGGGTCAGAAGATGTGGATGGTAGAGAATAAATGGATTGTCCACATGTTGTACTTATGGTGGAAGTGGTAGGGGAAATGGTTGATTCAGGGATATCCATGGGTTATGGATGGGGGGGAAGGTGCATGAGATGGTGAATGAGATGGAGAAGGAGAAGTAGATGGAGTTGGTGAAGGAATGTTAAGATCAAAGGTGGGTGAGGTTTGGATAGAAATGGTAGTGGAAGGGATCTCCTCTAGATAAGTTAGTGATGGAGATACTGGACGAGGGATTGGAGGTGGAGTTGGTTGATGTTGTAGTGGAGAAGGTGGTCTAGCTGGAGATGGAGGTGGAGGAGGAGGAATCTCTAGTTCATCTTCCCTAGGGTGAGGAGTGACTGAAACAGTCCTTATGTCCTCAGATGCCCTGTGGGAGGAGGGAGCCCTGGAGGGCCTGGAGATGGTCATCTCCCACTTTCCAAAAAGCACTGAGGTCAGTCTCTTAGAAGCATTAATAAAGATTATTGGGGATATCAACAGTTCAAGGCATTTTTCAGTGAGAAAAATCCCTAGAAGTCTGCCAAGAGAGACCTCTCTCTTATTTGTTTTCTTATTTATCAACTCAAACCAAATTATAGTCCAATTCACTGCCTTCTGATTTACCAAGGCACTCATCAAAAGAAATTGATGCCTGGAAATGTTATCATGAGCAGTGTGCTTCCCAAGCAACACTTTTCCCACAATATCTGCCAAGAACTTGTATTGAGGCGACAAGTTCTTCTTCAGAAGCTTGCTGGGGTTTGCATCAGCATGACCCATTCTGGCGAGCCTGGCAGCAAACTCTTCCTTATCCATTTCAATATTGTCTCCACCATTAACGAAACTAAAGATCTCAGTAAGAATGACAGGGGTTAGACTTACTGCCTGTTTAGAAATGGTTCCAACCAACGACTTTCCATCTGGAGATGATGATGTATAAGCCCATTCCTTAATTTCTGTCACTGGCAACTTCATCCTCGTCGTCATAAACTTCTGTAACCTTGGCTCATCAAACAACTTCAACACATCCTAAAAAATCTGGTCACAGTGCTTGAATGATTCAAAATAAATGTCGAAGCCAGAATCGAACTTCATGCTTGACAGAATCGCCGCTGAGATTGCCATTTGAGAGTTCCTGGTGGTTGTTCAACATACACCTCTTCTTTGAGTTCTCCATTTAGAAATGCACTTTTAACATCCATCTGATAGACTTTGAATTTTTGAGATGCAGCATAGGCTAAGAAAATTCTGATTGCCTCTAACCTTGCCACTGGTGCAAAGGTTTGATCATAATAAATGTCTTCTTCCTGCCTATAACCTTAAGCAACAAGCCTAGCCTTGTTCCTTATAATTGCTCCTTGTGCATCCAACTTGTTTTGAACACCCATTTTGTTCCAATGACTAGGTAATTCTTTGGTCTTGGGACCAATTACCAAACTCTACATCTCTCAAATTGGTTGAGCTCCTCATGCATTGCAAGGATCCAGTGGGGATCTTGCTCAAAATCTTGAATGGAATGAGGTTCAACTTGAGAACTGAAACAGACATGCATCAGATCCTGGTGGAGTTGATGCCTAGTCTGCATACCTGCTGATATGTCTCCAATCACTTAAGATACATTATGATCTCTAAGTGTGACTAAATCAGCAGGAGGAGTTGGTTATTCAACAGCTTCAGGGACTGAGTCCTCTTGTGGAATCAAGACTGCTGTTGGAACTTCTTCTGTTTGAACACTGAACTCTTCATCACTACTATCAGCAACTTGTGGAGAAGGATGTGTGACAGCCTCAGGAGTGATGGTCACATTTTCCAACTTCTCACACAAGGTGGGTATCTGCAAAGTCTGACTGGTAGAAGCATTCTTCTCCTTATAAAACACGTTAGCTTCATCAAAAGATATATGTACAAACTCTTCAATTTTCAAAGTTGATTTATTATAAACCCTATAAGTCTTGCTTACTTGGGAATAACCTAGAAAAATTCCCATTTCCAGACTTAGCTTCAAACTTTCTAGTGTATTTTTTGTTGTTAATATGTATGTAACAGACACAACCAAATACTCTAAAATAGTCTACTTTAGGTTTCTTCTCTTTGAGTAGCTCATAGGGGGTCTTAGACATAAGCTTGTGTATTAAGCTTCTATTCATGACATAGTTAGTTGTGCTTACTGCCTCTGCCCAAAAGGAAAGGGGAAAGTATGCATCAACAAGTAATGTACCTGCAGCTTCAATCAGGGTTCTGTTTTTCCTTTCAGCTACCTCATTTTGTTGAGGAGTTCTAGGAGCAGAAAAACATTGCATGATACCTTCCTTCTCACATAACTCTTGCATAAGAAGAGACTCAAACTCAGTACCATGATCACTTCTGATCAATACAACTTGAGTAGAGAACTCAATCTGTATGCACTTGAGAAAATCTGTAAGAACCTTGAAGTTATCTGACTTGTTTTTCAAGAAGAACACCCAAGAGAACCTGGAGAAGTCATCTACAATAACCAAGGTGTAACACTTCCCTCCTAGGCTTTGTACAGCAATGGGTCTAAAGAGATCCATGTGAAGCAAATACAAAATCCTAGGTGAGTCGCTCTTATTAATGGATTTGAAACTAGTTTTAGTTTGCTTGCCTAGTTGACAAGCCCTGCACATGCTTTCCTTCTTATAGGGGTAAGAAGGCAATCCTCTTACAAGGTTTTCCTTAGATAGCCTAGCAATGTATTTTAAATTTACATGTCCTAACCTCCTATGCCATAGTTCATTCTGATTACTAGATTAGTTAAATAAACAAATTTCATTTATGACTGAGTTAAAGTTAACAAAATAAATGTTACCTACTCTAGAACCAGTTAAAACAATTACGATGTCAGCTGAATAAATAATGCAGGAGGACTGATTGAATGATACCTGAAATCCTTCATCACAAAGTTGACTGATGGAGATCAAGTTATGTTTCAATCCACTTACATATGCTACCTTCCTGAATGTGACAGCTCCTATTTTGATTTCTTCATAGCCTCCAATCTGGCCACAGTTGGAGTCACCAAAAATAACTTTAGGTCCTAACTTTGACTTGTAGCTGGATAAGTTATCCTTCCATCCTGTCATGTGCTTTGAGCACCCACTTTCCAGATACAATTGTTGGTTATATGATGGACAACTCTTTACCTGCAACAATTAAAAGATTAGTTGTTCTTGACCCAGGTTACCTTTGGTATTTTATTTTCTTGATAAGAAGATGTTGGGTGTTGCATCCACAATAGACCTGATTTGAAGAAGAGCCTGAACAAGCTAAGTTGAATTGACAATGTATTTGACAATTCTATCAAGTTGTGCTTGCAGTTATTCCATGCTAAGTACACACAAATGTCATAGTGCAGTGGGTCAATATACACGGGTCTGCGCAACGTAATCTCTCGTTGTGTAGATCAGTGTGTTGATCCACGTGTGCTCTCTCTATTTGAGTGTACTTATTTTCAAGTACAGGGTCAAGGTAGATCAAGAGCAGAAGAAGGAGAAAGGATGGATCAAAGACCAAGCTATCAAAAGAAGGAAGGAGGAAAATATTTCCAAGTAAGAATCGACGGGAGTCGTTAGTGATTCCCGGCGACTTCGATGGGAATCACTAAGTGACTCCTGCCGACTACTTCCAACCAGCAAAGTAAGAAATTCTGGCAATGCAGAATCGACGGGAGTCGGGAGTGATTCCCGCCGACATCGATGGGAATCACCAACGACTCCCACCGATTTTGCCTTAGGCAGATTCTCGCCGCTCGTTGGACCGAACCGAGCCGTCGTGCGCTGTTTCGGCCGAGGCTAGGGCTTTTCCTCGTGGGCCCTACAATGGCTCTTAGGGTTGGCTCCTGGTATAAATACATGCGTATTTTGAAACTCTAAAGACACCAAAAAATACGAAACGAGAAGCCGACGCCATGACCTAGCGCATCGCGAGCTCCGCCCGTACGCACGTCGCTGATCGAAAGTTGTCGCCGCCGCTGATCTCAGCTTGTCTCTGATTGCTCGACGACAGCACCGAGGCAAGCAGCCGGTCTCACGTATCTCTCTCGAGATCTCTTGTCTTCCGATTCGTTGAACGAGACTTGTTCTCCCTTCCGAATCGGTTGAGACGTTTGATCCGACTGAGATCGTTCGAAGACCTAGCTTGCTTCGTCAAGAAGTTTGGATTTACAAAGCATCGCCGCCACACTTGCTTGCCGCCCCCGATCTTGACAAGATCCATTCCAAGTGAAAAATCCAGTTGTGGACTCTTCGTACATTTCGTGCAAGCTTCAACGAATGAAGAAGGACATCAGAATCTCCATAAAGCATTATTTGTATTTTTATTTACATTCAATTTTGTTGTAAAGGAATTTTCATTCCTATTTGTAAGGGTTGGGTGCAACCCGTTGTGGTGGAGTTATGACTCCGTTGTTGGAAGGGTTCCTTCCGTGGTTAGGAGAGCGTTGCTCCTAGTGTGAGGATTGGATTTCAATCCGTTTGGAGAAGTGACCGAGTCGTCCCTTGGTGGGAGATAGGTCGAAGGGGGAAAGTGGACGTACCCAAATCGGGAAACCACTATAATTCTTTGTGTGTTTTCTGTGTTTTGTTTGCTTACTTGTGCAGGTTAGTTTAATTCCGCAAAAGACTGCACGACACCTATTCCCCCCCCCCCCCTTATAGGTGGATTAGTTTGACACTAGATACTTTCAAGTGGTATCAGAGGGAGGTTGCTCATCAATAAGATTAACACCTTGAGTAAGATCCTGTGTCTAGTGTCGAGAAGAAAACAAGATTCAAGCATGGAGCTATACACAGATGTCTCTCCCCTGAGACTGCCTGCATGCACAAAAGAATATTTTCCCATCTGGAAAATGAGAGTTCAGTTTCATCTGGAAGCCATTGACCCCCGTGCATTATACATTATGGAAGAGGGTCCCTTCATTCCCATGAAGGCTTCTGACTCTAGATAAGATCTCCAAATCCCAAAGAGTCTCGCAGAGATGTCTTAAACTGAGTTCTCACTATTCAACTTGGACAAGCTGGTTCGACAGATCATTTCTGATATTTGGTCAGGATCATCTCTTACAAGGTTGGATAAGTGTAAGACTGCAAATTCCATGTGGGAAACAATCTCTGACCTCATGGAGGGAAAGAAGACTGCATGGACTGAATGCCAGCAAGAAGATGAAGCATACGTGGGGGTCCTCATCTTTGAAGATGAAAGTCAAGAACAACCTTTCAAAATCAGGGCTCCCGTTTCTCTATCAGAGACTAAAGAAGAGATTGAGGAATGCAGTTGTGATGAAGAGGAAACATCAGCTTCTACAGACCATAACTCTAACCCTGATCAGCCCAATCAGGACCAGGTATCTTCCTCCTCTTGCTCTTTCCCACATGTATCTCCTGAAGACAGGAGAAGTTCGGAGGATTGTCCATCAGTTGATGCCAGGGATATTGACAGCTTCGATCAACAGATTGAAACTCTAGATTCCCTTCGAAGAGCCCTTCAGGAGAGAAACTTGCTTAATGAGAAATAAGCTAAGGAAATTTCTCAGTTGAGGACCATGATGGACCTCCAATTGGAATCCATCAAGGTGAAGGACTCAAAGATCTCGGATCTAGAGTTTTATCTAGAGACCGAGAAGAGGATAGTATCTAATTTTTCCAAGGTAGATGCTATTAAGAGAAAGGAAGAAAACGGGTGGATCTCGCGAATTATAAATTCGTGGAGAAATGGGGAAACTATTTACAGACCCCCCACACCGAGTAGGAAGGGCACACATCATTCCTTCAAGTATGACCATAAGAACAACTATGGTCACTGCAAGAATGGTTGGCCCTCATGTGGAAACACTCATAGTGCAATTGTTGTTATGGCTACCCTTGAGAAAATACATACGGCTCTTCATGAACCGTTTGTATTTACGGCCTCAGACCCCACACTTCATGATATTGCAGTAACCAGCTCTCACAGGATATCTTCCCACCCTAGGAAAAAGGGAAAGGGAGTTGGCAAACATGTAGCAAGCATCACTAGGGCCCCCGGATGTGTGCTGGCTGAAAAGAAAGCACCACCTCCCAGGACTCATGATACTCCCCACATGTTCACCATCAGACCCACCTCGAGTCTCGGTGGAAAGGGAAAATCTGAGAGAAGAACCAGCTTTGCCCCTTACATACCTAGGATCATGACTAACTTCGTTAGTAGATCCGGTCAGAAAAGGAGGTACAATATCCATGAGTGTGGCAGAGTGGGTCACTTTGCCATAGACTGTTGGCACAATCCTTCCGTACCAAGGGTAAGGGTATGTCCACATCCTCCGGCAAGAGACAGCCTTCCTGTAAGAGATCCTGTCGGAAGGCATGCTGTATTTTATACTGACAAGAACCTAGGACCCAATACTTATTGGGTTCCTAAGGTAAGGTAATTTTATTTTGCAGGATAGTCTAAGTACCCATGAACATGATGGGACTTGGACAAGAGATGTTCCAGGCTTGTTCTGGAACAAGGAACATGGGAAAAGATATAATGCTAACTACAGTGTCCTTCATGTACATGACACTCTTCGTGCTCCAAATAGTGGATCTGAATGATCATCCTGGTAATCCCAGGTGTAAGGCTTGAACAGCTAAGTCTAGATGAGACAGCTAAAAATGAAGCTCCCAAGTACGTCAAGGTCTCCACCTCAACACCAACTTGAGAAGATGACGGTCAGGATGGGGATATTCTCCCAGAAGAGGGAGGAGACTGAGAAGCTATAGGAGCTCCAGATGCCAGACTCTTAGAGCTCAGACACGTGAGGGATCACCCAAGAGATCAGATCATAGGAGATCCTCGGGACAGTGTCAGAACTCGCAGAGGTACAATTAACGAGATTCTGCACCTTAGTTTTCTGTCACAGGTTGAGCCAAAGAAGTTCGACGAAGCGAACAAAGATGTGTCGTGGATATTGGCCATGCAAGATGAACTTCATCAATTCGAACGATGCAACGTCTGTACGCTAGTTCCCAGACCAAAGAAACAGAATGTGATCGACACTAAGTGGATCTTCAGAAACAAACTGGATGAACATGGTGTCATCATCAAGAACAAAGCAAGACTAGTGGCTCAAGGATACAGACAGGAGGAGGGGATTGACTTCGACCAAACCTTTGCACCAGTTGCAACGCTCGAGGCGATCAGGTTGTTCCTGGCGTATGCCTCTCACAAAGGATTCACTGTCTATCAGATGGACGTGAAGTCTGCTTTCTTGAATGGAGATTTAAAAGAGGAAGTATACGTCGCGCAACCCCTAGGTTTTGTTAATCCAACTCTCCCTGATCATGTTTACTTTCTTAATAAAGCATTATATGGCTTAAAACAAGCTCCTCGAGCTTGGTATGTGACTCTGTCTAGTTTTATTCTTGAGAACAAGTTTTCGAGAGAAAAAATAGATAAGACATTGTTTCTTAGGGAAGTCAAAGGCAAGATTTTGCTGGTGTAAATCTATGTCGATGACATAATATTCGGCTCAACGAACAACAAACTGTGCAAGAAGTTTTCCAAACTTATGCAAGGGAAGTTTGAGATGAGCAGTATGGGAGAGCTAAAGTATTTCTTAGGACTTCAAGTGAAACAGACCGAGGATGGAATTTTCATCTCTCAGACAAAGTTTACAAATGAACTCCTCAAGAAATTCGGAATGGAGAGTGCAACCTCTATGAGGACTCCAATGGGATCCATCGTGTCTCTAGACAAGGATGAGAAAGGGAAACCTTTTGATGAAACCAAGTACAGAAGCATAATTGGATCCCTGCTCTACCTTACTGCTAGTAGACCGGATATTATGTTTTCCACATGCATTTGTGCCAGATATCAGGTGAACACTAAGGAATCTCATTATGTTGATACAAAGCGGATTCTTAGATACCTTAAAGGTACACCAAATCTTGGCTTGTGGTACCCAAGAAACAATGATGTCGAGCTGATAGGCTTTTCAGATGTTGACTTTGCAGGAAGCAGGGATGATAGGAAAAGCACTTCCGGGACGTGCCAATTCCTCGGAAGATGACTTATATCGTGGAGCAGTAAAAAGCAGAACTGTGTCGCTTCGCAACCTCTACGGCTAAATCTGAGTACATCTCAGCAGGCAGCTGTTGCGCACAACTTCTATGGATCAGAAATCAACTCGAAGATTATGACTTGCAGTTCAGAGAAGTTCCCATATATTGCGACTCCTCGAGCGCAATTGCAATTGCGAACAATCCAGTGTTGCACAGTAGAACAAAGCATATTGAAGTGCGCTACCACTTCATTCGGGAGCATGTGGAGAACAAAGATATATCTCTCTGCTATGTCCCCACGGATAAGTAGATTGCAGATATCTTCATGAAGCTACTAGACGAGGCCAAGTTCAATTTCATCAAAACTAAACTCGGCATGCTGAACTTTGAAGATTGAAGACTGAAAGGCTCAGGGCTCTTGGATCAAGGGGAAGCATCTGCTAGGAACTCAAGATCGGGCACGGATGCAAGAACTGAGGGGGGCATTTTGCTCCAAGTGAAGTCCTAGGTTTGCAGAAGCTGAAAAGGGAGAGATAACCCTCTCGGCCAAGGCTAAGGTGGCTGCTAATGCTAAGTAGGCCACAAAGGCTATGTTGCTTTCAGATAGGGGGAGATCACCTCGGCTAAGGCTATGTGCTCTCAAGAAAATGGTAATGAATTCCACACTCAACTGAATTTTCATTTTATGATTTTCATTTCCATTTGTTCTATTCACCTTAGCTTGTAGGGTTTAGGCTTCTTCAAATAGGGGGAGATTGTTGGGCATTGCATCCATAATAGACCTGATTTGAAGAAGAGCCTGAACAAGCTAAGTTGAATTGACAATGTATTTGACAATTCTATCAAGTTGTGCTTGAAGCTATTCCATGCTAAGTACACACCAATGTCAGAGTGCAGTGGGTAAATATATACGGGTCTGCGCAACGTAATCTCTCATTGTGTAGATCAGTGTGTTGATCCACGTGTGCTCTCTCTATTGGAGTGTACATATTTTCAAGTGCATGGCCAAGGTAGATCAAGAGAAGAAGAAGGAGCAAGGATGGATCAAAGACCAAGCTATCAAAAGAAGGAAGGAGGAAAATTCTTCCAAGTAAGAATCGACGGGAGTCGTTAGTGATTCCCCGCCGACTTCGACGGGAATCACTAAGTGACTCCCGCCGACTACTTCTGGCCGGCAAAGTCAGAAATTCTGCCAAGGCAGAATCGACGGGAGTCGGGAGTGATTCCCGCTAACATCGATGGGAATCACCAACGACTCCCGCCGATTTTGCCTTAGGCAGATTCTCGCCACTCGCCGGACCGAACCGAGCCGCCATGCACTGTTTCGGCCGAGGCTAGGGCTTTTCCTCGTGGACCCCACAACGGCTCTTAGGGGTTGCTCCATGTATAAATACATGCGTATTTTGAAACTCTAAAGACACCAAGAAATACGAAACGAGAAGCCAACGTCGTGACCTAGCGCATCGCGAGCTCCGCCCGCACGCACATCGCTGATCGGAAGTTTTCGCCGCCGCTGATCTCAGCTTGTCTCTGATCGCTCGACAACAGCACCGAGGCAAGCAGCCGGTCTCACGTGTCTCTCTCAAGATCTCTTGTCTTCCGATTCATTGAACGAGACTTGTTCTCCCTTCCGAATCGGTTGAGACGTTTGATCTGACTGAGATCGTTCGAAGACCTAGCTTGCTTCGTTAAGAAGTTTGGATTTACAAAGCATCGTCGCCGCACTTGCTTGCCGCCACCGATCTTAACAAAATCCATTCCAAGTGAGAAATCCGGTTGTGGACTCTTCGTACTTTTCGTGCAAGCTTCAACGAACGAAGGACATCGGAATCTCCATAAAGCATTGTTTGTATTTCTATTTACATTCAATTTTGTTATAAAGGAATTTTCATTCCTATTTATAAGGGTTGGGTGCAACCCATTGTGGTGGAGTTGTGACTCCGTTGTTGGAAGGGTTCCTTCCGTGGTTAGGGGAGCGTTGCTCCTAGTGTGAGGATTGGATTTCAATCCGTTTGGAGAAGTGACCGAGTCGTCCCTTGGTGGGAGATAGGTCGAAGGGGGAAAGTGGACGTACCCAAATCGGGGAACCACTATAATTCTTTGTGTGTTTTCTGTGTTTTGTTTGCTTACTTATGCATGTTAGTTTAATTCCGCAAAAGACTGCACGACACATATTCCCCCCCCCCCCTATAGGTGGATTAGGTTGACACTAGATACTTTCAGAAGAACTTGAAATAACAGAACTAGCTTGCTGAGATTGATATCCTAGTGGATGATATCTCCTAGGTTAAATTTCCGAATGTGTGAAAGGATTATCTATTTCCCTTTTCTGATTAGATTTTTTGTTAAAGTTAGAATTTCTGTTGGGATTAGAAGTTTCATTACTTCTTACTGGGTTCGACAATTGAAAGTGAGATCGTCGATCTGAGTTCGACGTCACGGGTTGGGATCGTCGATCTCTGCTCAGAGAGGGATAGTATTCACTCTCTGTGCCCTATGTTCGTCGATCTCTGCTCGATGATCCATACATAAATCGTCGATCGCAGTAAGACGATTGATTATAGTAAATATTTTCGTTCATAGATTGTCGATCTGGGTTCGACGATCTGTTCACATTTCGTCGATCTGAGTTCGACGAAAATTGCTGAACATTGTTTTTGTTTTGTTTTTGTCTGTTTCTATTTTTCTGTTTGTTAGGTTTGTTTTTATTTGTAGTTGGGGGTTTTTCATAGATTAGTTCTTTACCCTTTTCAGATATGAAATTTACAGGAGTCCTTAGTATATTTTTCTGAGCAAGTGGGGGTTGGCTTAATGAAGCACCCAAGTCCAGCTTGCCAGTAAGTCTTGTATTAATAGTGCTTGTAATGTCCATCAGCTTGAGGCTTCTCCCATTAAGGGATTCTTCAAGTTGTCTTGCCTCATCTAGTTCAATTTTTAATTTGATTATTTGTTCATTAGCAAGCGTAATAACATCTTTTAGTTGATTATTCTCTGCAACTAGATTACTTTGATCATTTAATTGCTCTCTAAGTTGTTTGATTTCTTTTTCTAAACTAATTAAATTTGTACACATAGTTTTAAATTCAAGTAAGAAATATTCTGAATTGAAATCAAAAGATGAGAGTACCTGGTCCACTTCAGAGAGTGGTTCCTTATCATCTGATGAGTCTTCTTCTGAATGAATGCTGGAAGCATCAATTGACATTAGGCAAACTTCCTTTGCCTTTGCATCCTCTTCATCTTCATCACTGGAGCTAGAGGATGAGGAATCCTCTTCTGTATCACTCCAAGTTTCTGTTACGAAGCCTTTCTCTTTCCTCTTATGTTTTCTTGAGGAAGGCTTGTTATACTTCTGTTTTCTGGAGTCCTTATCTTTTCTTTTCTCCTTCTTCTGATTCTCTGGACACTCATAGATGTAGTGTCCAGGTTTCCTGCAACCAAAACAAACAACCTCTTTAGTTGGTGTTTTGTCATACATGGGCTTATCTTCTTGTTTGGATGGCTTCTTCCTGAAGTCTCTTGCCCATCTTGTAAAATCTCTTTGCTAAGGGACTCAAGAATTCTTCATTAGTAGCATGAGCTGTTATTTCTTCTATAGCCTTGAATGCAATATTTTGCTCTTTTCTGACTAGAGTAGAAGCCTTCTGCTCTGCCTCCCTAGTCTTTGTCAAGTGCTCAAAGGATTTGAGCTTCCCTAGAAGAGTTTCTGTGGAGATTTCTGTAATGCTTCTGGCATCCTTGATTGGCCAGATCCTTGTGTCCCATGAGTTGGGAAGACACATCAAGTTTTTGTCATTGATCTCAGTCAATGAGATGTCCTTGTCCAATGTCTTAAGTTCACTGATGATGGCACTCAGTCTCCCATACATTTCTTCCACCGACTCACTGTCCTCTTTTCTAAAATTCTCATATTTGGAGATGAGAAGGGATCTTCTATCCTTTCTTTCTTCTACTGAGCATGCCACCATCTGGTTCAAGTAGTCCCAGATGGCCTTTGCTGATGTGTAATCAGCAACCTTTTGAAATATGTCATCTAACATGGTCTGGGACAGTATGTTCATGGCCTTGGCATCATCAACCTTTGCTTTCTTCTTTGCATAAGTCCAATCTGGTGGTGGAACTGCATGAGTGTCAGCAGTTGAAGAAGTGGTTGCAGTTGGTTGAGGTGGACCTGTCAGAATGGAGTTAAAAATGTCTTCATCAATTGAGTTCATGTATAATCTGATTCTTGACTTCCAGATACTGAACTTATTTAAGTTACAGACTAGAGGTCTGGTGCTTGCATAGTCCTTGTTATATGTCATGTGATAAAAGACTAACTAAGGAAAAGGAAATCTGAATAAGCAAGGATCTTGGTTTAAGTGTTAGCTTGTTCAACCAAGGAAACCCAATCCTCTGATACCAATTGAAAGAGATAGGTTATTCAGATCTACTCTAGAGGGGGGATAGAGTATTAAAACATTTTGGCAATTTTTTAATTTTATATCAGAGTTAAAATATAAGTGATACCAATAATAAATAAATAAAATAAAATAGACAAGCTATTCTAATTATCACAGCAATAAGTAAGAGCACGAAGAAAATGAGCAACCAGACGATACAAGAAATTTATAGTGGTTCCCCAAATCTGGGTACATCCACTCTTCTACCCCCTAGTAGGAATCACTCTTAGGTTTTTAATCAGATGACTGCCACCAAATAATATCTATTTCCAGGGAGATATTACAACCCTTCTGGATTTTGATCAGGTGCCTGAAAACAACTGAAGTCTTTTGATCAGGAGACCTCACAACCAAGAATTACTTTTGAAGGGAGTAAGAACCCTGTATATAGTGGGGGAAAGTAAAAGTTGAGTTGTCTTCTTTGTTCTTAAACAAATGAGAGAAGACTTGAGAGTGATTCTGATTATTTCAAGGCTTGTCCTGTGATCTTGAATGGCTCAGGAATCCAAAGCCTTGCTCAGGGTGTTGGTCTTGATTTCCAGAAAGCTTAGACTGATTGTGAAGAATGTCTCTTATTGCTTCCTGGAAGAACACTTGTGTGAAGAACTGAAAAACTGTTCTTCCTTTTTCTTGTCTTGTGTTCTCCGTGTGAAAATGTTTGTATGTTTCTATATATTCATGTGTATTGATTCACTGTGTATCATTCCTTTTGAATAATCCAATCTGAATTCAAACTGGCATACCTTGATTGACTGTCGAAATTATGGGAACTTGTGCAACAGCTATAAGGGAATTAAAATCATTTCCCTAACTATCCCATGAATAGCTGTATAATAACTCTGTGAATACCAATAATTAATGCTTGCCAAGGAACGACTATATTTAGAGAATATATGCATCAATTACTCAGAGTTATATAAGCAATAAAATATTCAGTCAATAAAGGAAAACAATAACTGCAAAGAATAATGGTTGATCTGGCAGTTATCGTCGATCTGGTCCTGTGATCGTCGAACTCAAACATCCTCTATCGTTGACCTGAGCCCTGTGATCGTAGAACTGAAATTCTGCTTTCCAAACTGGGCTTCAAGATCGTCAAACTTAGATGGTTGATCGTCGATCTCAATCCTGAAAGTAGATCAAAGATCGTCGAAATAAGTTCAGCAATCATCGATCTCAGCATTAAGAGATTAACTCTGAGATCGTCGAACGCAAAATGAAGATCGACGAGCACTTTTCACGTAGTCAATTTCTTCCTAGTTCAGTCTCTGTTGTCTTCTAAGTCTCTGATGTCTTGATCTTGTCTTACTGAGATGTTGACCTAACTGACACCTAAGACACTAGACTATACCCTGGCTATATAATGTGGGTATGATACAGCCTATATTAGTGAACCTAGCCCAAATCCAAACAAGGGGTTCAACAGATGGCTCATTAGTCAGCCCAAACGGCATGATGATAAACTCATAATGCCCATACCTTGTGTTGAAAGCTGTCTTTGGGATATCACTTTCTCTTATCCTCAGCTGATAATATTAGGATTTAAAATCCAATTTTGAGTACATCGATGGCCCAAATAATTGATCGAGCAAGTAATTAATCCTTGGGATCAGATACTTATTCTTCTCCGTCAACTTATTCAGCTCTCGATAATCTATACAGAGTCGCAAACTTCCATCCTTCTTCTTAATAAAAAGGACCGGTGCGCTCCAAGGCGATGAACTTGGACGCATATAACCCTGTTCCAATAGCTCTTCAAGTTGAACCTTCAATTTCTCCATCTCCGTAGCCGCTAACCGATATGGAGAGCGTGACACAGGTTTGGCACCTGGCACTAGCTCAATTATGAAGTCAATCTCTCTCTACGGTGGGGCTCAGGGGAGATCGTCAGGGAACACGTTAGGATACTCGGATACAACAGAGATACTATCCAAACTAGGCTTAGGCTTTGAAGCCTCCACTAGTGTGAAAAATAGCTCTGCGCCAGCACGAACTTCCTTAACCACCTGAAGTGCAGACATCAAAGTCTTGCTCGCCCCTTTCAAGCCCGCAAATTTCATCTCACGTCTAGTTCCCAATCAGACCTCCTTGCGGTTGCAATCAATGTATGCATGCTGCTCCGATAGCCAGTCCATACCAAATATTATGTCGAACTCCACCAGAAGCAGTAATGACACTTGCAAGTCAAACTCTTGACTCCCAATCTGTATTTTTACACAACAGACTCTATCCGCGCGCATTGAACACCCATTTAGCAACAACAGATCCAATTTGTCCTTTGCCATCGAAGAAGGTACTCCGATGCGTGATACAAATCCATCAGACAGAAAGGAGTGCGAAGATCCCGTATTGAACAATACTTTCGCCTGATTAGCGAAAATTAAAACAAAGCCTAGTACCTCCAGTCAAAAGCTAACACGCATAAGGAAACAGGTATAAAAAGCTAAATTAATATCAATTAAACCATACCTGTCCCCCAGTCCCAAAGTATCGATCATACAATGGTACATAGCCCCGCTATGTACCAGGCTGGCTCCCAGGCCACCAAAACGGCAGAACTTTGCTTCCGCCCAGATTTCTGGGTGCACCTTGGGGTTAATCCCCAAGACTCCCTGTTGTAATCTACCACCTAGAAAATCCGAAAACAACCATCGACACAGAGTCTTCTCCGGCTATTCATGCATAATGAAACATCACTGATCCAGACCAACTTGTCCGGGTAGGCTTCACACACCATGTCTATGTCCATACTTCTCTTCCAGACTCTACATGCAATAATGGGGACTATTTATGTCTATCCGAAGGAATACCTCACGCTCACCGCATACTCGCGAGAGCGGGTTTCCTATGCAAAAAGGAAAGAGGACTTCACATGTCCAAGAAGAGAATCGTTACCCTCGTGGTTCTATTTGGCGCCATGGAGATCTAGACGGATGAAAAGCACCGTAACGGCCTCGCATCTGTAAATCTGGACTTGGCTTGCGATTTGGGGCTCCGAAGCTCCTCCGGTGGCCGGATATCTCTTTCTCCTTCTTTCTTGCTCTCCCCTCTCTCTAAAGCTTTAGAAGGAGAAAGCTTGATGAGGAATGAGGGTTTCAAACCCTATTCCCGGACTTATCTCAGCAAGGACCACTCTAGACCATTAGATCCCATTAGATGGAAACGAACGGCCACGATTTGCACTTAAAACCAATTTACTGGGCCGAACACGGCTTGTGACATGCCGGTGTCCAAGACCGTGTTCCACACTCGCCATAAACCAGGAAATACAGAATAGGACACGACCTGTGACACGACTTGGGACACGCCCGTGTCAACCATGGACACGCTCGTGTCATGGGCCGTGTGCCTCAATCGACACTGAAACCGTCGCATCCCAAACAGGACATGACCCTGTGACACGCCCGTGTCATAGGCCGTTTGCCAGACACGCCCTGGGATATGCCCGTGTCCTAGGCCATGTAACTCTCTCGACACAGCCCGGCTAACAGCCCGAGTAGGACATGGCCCTGGACACGCCCATATCTCAGGTCGTGTACCCGACATCCATGGGTCGTCGAGTTCATTTCGTTGACCACGCAAAAAATTGTCGAACCCGAGCATGACACGGCCCTGGACACGCCCGTGTCCCAGGCCGTGTGACCCTTACCAGGCCCCAAACTTGGCTTCAAACATTTTTTGTCCCTCTTTTGAGTTTTGGGGTGCTACAACCTCGTCTAACGGTCTGAAATCATTAAGGAAAGATCCACATGGACTAATTATGAGAAACCTAGATTATATCGAAATCCCGTCAGACTGTTTAAAAATAAATTTTTCTGCAGCTCTATTTCTCGAGAAGACTTATAATTTCTCGAGAAGGATTTGCTTTCTCGAGAAATAGAATAGCCTTCTCGAGAAAATGCTTAACACAAATTCTTTGAACTGAGGAACTGATTTCTCGAGAAGAAACTTGACGTCTATGAAAAAAATACTTGGTTTCCCGTGAAACAATTTTGACTTCTCGAGAACAGCTTGGCTTTCTCGAGAACTATACTTGGCTTCTCGAGAATTCTTCAGGGCTTTCTCGAGAAAAGGACTTAAAGGTTGTTCCTGAGAATTTTTCGAGAAGTCTTAAGGTTTCTCGAAAACAGCTTTGCTTTCTTGAGAACTATACTTAGACTTCTCGAGAAATTCACTTCATCTTCTCGAGAAATACACTTCGAAAATTTTTCTGAAAAATTAATTCTTCTTTATTGAAAACTAGCAATCCTTCCTTTATTCCATTGCTTTAGTACTTGAAAATTAAGTGCATCCCAATAGAGAGGTTACACATGAGTCAATACCATGGATCACACAATGAGGGATGATATTGTATGGTCTTGTGTTTAGTGACTCATTGTAAACTGACATTGGTCTACACTTAACAATAATGACCTGCAAACACTCAACTAAAGAATTATATCAAATACATAATTAATCAACTTAGTTCAAGGGTGACTTCACACAAATCAAGGTTATTGTGGATACAATACCTAACAATCTCCCCCTATTTATAGAAGTCAGAACCTTCTATACTAAGGTGAATTATATCAAGATAATCAAAGAATTAACTAACAAATAAAACAATATATATAATGACAGTTAAGAGATAATTAGATCATCAAAATTCAAAATTTTATATATAGAGAGAGAATTTATCCATAGAAATATCCAGGTCCACATAATTTTATAACACTGACAATCAAAAATCATTTGAACTGTTGCTGGTGTTGTCATTCCTTATTCTCTTGTTGCCTTTTCTGGTAGCTGAAGGGCTTGAGATAGTACTTTGGAGGACGAGGATGAGCATTAGGATTATTGCGGCCATATTCACGATCATAAATCCTTCTTTTTGTCATAGATTTCTCATATAGCTCCCCCTCCTTATGATTGTAATGATCATCCTTATTATCATGAAGTTCCACAACTAACTTCAGAGTGTCTAGTATTAAAGACTTGGAGGTTGGACTCTAAATTTTAGCAAATTCCTTTTCATTCCTTTTAGCAACTTCTTGACTTGGGATAGATTTGCTGGCTGAAGCACCATCACCATATTTTCTTTTCTTAGACACTGGCACCTCAGAAAGTAGGTCTTGAGGTATCTCTGGCTGATCAAAAGTCCAAACTTGAGAATAATTTTCAAGAGGAACTCCATACTCTTCAGGTCTGGGAGAAAATGTAGGCTTACAGACATTTTGATGAAGATGAGGAGGTGGAGCCTCATTTGGATCAACTTGAAACTCTGGAAAAATTTATTGTGCATCCACACAGCAGTCTCATAAGTATAGATGTTTACACCCTTAATCTGTATTTCTACATTTGTACTGATCTCTTTCAGTTGATTACCCCACTGAGTCTTCGTTTCTTGAACTTTGCATTCTAGATTTTCTTTCACCTTATCCTCCCCGTTTCTAACTTCTACGGTTAGTTCCTGTATGACATCTTCCTTGAATTTCCTGATTTTTTCATAGGTTTTGAAGTTTTGTTATTCAGTTTTCTTCAGTAAGAGTATTTGATTATTAGCCACAGTAACTACCTGATTCATTACTTCACCAACACTAGTGATAGTGTGGTCCAAAGCCTTGCCACCAATATTGAGTAGTTGTTTGAATTCATCTGTATTACTCTGAATTTCAGCAAATCCTCTGCTCATTTCTTTCACAAGAGCAGTTATTCTTTCAGTTACTTCTTTGAGAGACTTGTCAAAATACTCTCTCTGCTTTGTAAACATAGACTATATCTTACCCAAAAGGGTATCATCAGGAATGACTTCAGCTGGAGGAAGTGGAGGAGGTAGTGCTTAAGCTGTCCATATTGGTAGTTCTTCAATAACAACTGAGTTTTTGCCTCTTTGGGTAGATGTCATCATATCCCCTTCCTCAACAAGAATGATAGGTAGAGAGAAATTAAATTCCTGAGTGGAGGTCCTCCAGGTTCTGGGGTAACTTCATCCTCATCAGAGAGCATAATAACATTCTCCCCCTCAATTTGTTCCTTGAGTTGAGAATCTTCTGGAATCTCTTCAGCATTCACTTGAGCATCATGAAGATTTTCCTGATAGAAGGAGTAGTCAATATCCATACCTGAGCCACCATCATGCACAGCGATGCTCTTCTCATCATCAGACTGAGCTTTGTTTTCCTTCTCCACTACCACATCATCAGCAAGAACTTTCTCTATAACCCGATCTGTAAGAACATCTGACTGAAACTCTGTGTCTGGAACCTGAGCTTGTTGATCTTCCTCATGAACTAAAGGAGCATGCTCCCCCTCAATAGCTGCAACAGATGTGCCAACTGTATCAATTTGAAGGGGAGATGGGGTCCTGCCCTCATCAACTACAGTACTTGGAACTGCTGGAGCTTGTCCTTGCTTTGGAATTCTGATTTCCCATCTGTTGATGGATGAGAGTGTGACTTTCTTCAGGTGGTGAATGGACATACCTTTGGACAAGTCAAAAATTTTAGGATGCACTTGATTCAGATATAAATAGATGATCCTTGCAAAATTAGGTGCCTTCATGCTTTCCTTAATCTTGTCAAATAACATTTGTCCCCATTGGAACTTCTTGCGAGACACCACAACAGTCATCATGCAAAAGAAGTCTGAGGAGATATATCCAATTGAACATGTCTTGCAAAGGAGAACTTTTCCAAGAATGTCGGCCAAAAGCTTGTTTTCATCATTCATGTGTTGTCTGCAAATAGAGGTAGTGGATTGGGAGAGGCCACAAAATGAAAGAGCCCTGGAGTAATCAGGTTTTTCCAAGTAATCTTTCGCATCAATGGAGGGTAACCTCAGAAATTTTGTTAAGGAGGACGGCTTGATTTTGATCTTCATATCTCTGACAGAACTTTTTAACAATTTCCCACTCCTTTTAAGCTTAGCATTTCTGAAGAACTCTTCAACTTCTGGAATCACAATTTTACAAGGATGCTCGAGAATGAAAGAGACGTCGACGGTTTCAAGAAGTAGAAGAACATTGCGGAAATCGTCAGAGATTTTTTCAATACATGTGCGAATAAACTCACTGCCAACGCCAATCTCTGCAGTATGAGCCATCGATTGAAGAAGATGAGAGATTTCTTACTTTTCTGAGAAGAAACGCCGGAGTTTGCGAGAAGAGCGGCAGAGGCCTTCGGCGGAACTCAAGGGTTTTTCTCGGGAAAGCCTTTTTCAAAAATGTGGATTTGGATATTCTATGGAGTTTTCTATTTATATAAAATTTAAAATCTTGAAGAATTAAGAAAAGCGTACTCGAGGAATGACGGTTTGAATTTGTAAAAAATTTGATATAGCAGAAAACGGAAAACCAGGCGCAGGAACACTGAACATATCCAAGCCCAAATAAACCAGATGCAAAACAGAAGAACAAAAATTTTGTACTATAATAATCTTTACAATGCGAGACATATATGGTGAGACATAATTTGTCGATGTATCCAAAGGAAGCAGAAACAATACAAGGCAAAACCCAAACCGCGCGGACTCAAAGAGTAACCGCCCGAACTACTGCTGCACAACGGAGTTCACTGAAACCGGCAGGTCGCCAAACCGCAAACCACGCCGCGCGAACTACCCGGTATTCCAATGCAAGCTCTACTCGCTGATCAGTAAGCCGCCTAACTGCGAGGTCGCCTAGCTGTCTGACCGCGCGATTTGCTGCTGCCGAACTGAACAAGCCGCCAGAAGCGGACAACTTATTGAATCGGGAAACTAGTTGTAGAAGAGAAGACCTCCTGGTCGCTACCCATGACCTGCTGCTTACCACCTGTTGTTAATCACAGAGTCTGCACTATCCCTGACCGAAGTCAGAACTAAGTCCTGGCTTTCCAGCACTATCCGCACAACTTACACAGCACAAACTGGTCAACCATCAAACCGCATAGATACAATATCCAGCCCGCAACAACTATCCACGAGTTCACTTACTGTCCATTCCCTTCTTAATTGATGTGACAGGGGGTCCTATTTATAGGCACGATGAGGAGTGTGGTCACCACCCTAGCTGATAGGAAAACCGCCCCATCTCGCGACGAGTACCAAGTGTATCCGCAATCTGCGGATACACAACCAGTCTGTTGTGACCTGTAAGATAGCCAGATCGCCAAGTAGCATTACCAAGGCTGGATAGTCAACTCTATTCACCTTGAAGCCAAAGGCCAAGCCAGGACCAAGACAGTAACCTGCAGACATTGCGGAAACCTGTCCGCATATCAGCGGACACAGCCCCAGTCCACACGCCCTGCAAACACAACTCCAGTCCGCGTACCCCGAGCCCGCAGCCAAGGCACCAAGCTGACAACTGCCGAACTCGGCGGACAAGGAGTACAGTATGCATGCCCAGGCGGACACTGCTCTAGTATGCACGCCTTACAGGCATAGCTCCAGTCCGCATTCACCAAGCTCGCAACCAAACCATAAGGCAACTACTGTCGAGCTTGGCGGACTGAGGAGCAGTCTGCCCTTAATCGCGTGATCACTTGGACTGAGCAAACCTTGACTTGGTTCAGAACCAATCAAGTCCACACCACCAGCCACAAGGGCCAGTCCTCACTTACTGGCGGACACTGGCACCAGTCCGCCAATCCCGGTGAACTCAAGCACCTGTCCGCTCTAACTGGCGAACTCCGCAGCTTCCACTCGCATTGCCACAAGAGCTAGACCAAGGCGCCTGCCATGCCGGTCTCCCGATCTCCTGTCTAGTCTGCTTCTTGTCAAACTCTGTGGATAGAGACGTTATCCGCCCAGTTACCTTCTGGTACCAAACTGCTGGTTGAGCATAAGCCTGACTGGCCGCCACCTCTGTTCGCACAAACCGCGCGAACAGACTGCCCAGTCCGCCAAGGAACAAGCTGACTACAAAAACTCTGTCGACCTTTATAACCGCCAGTCCTGTTCGCATAGACCGCGCGGACAGGTCACCCAGGTTGCCCAATCCTCCACTTTAACTTAACAATTTTAACCACTCCCCCTTGAAGTGAGAAGTGGTGAACAACCCCAGCAGCTCCCGTAACCTCACACATGGTCCCTCTGATAGTGCCATCGAGAAAATGTCCGAGACATAGTCCTCGCTCTGCATATCCTGGACCATCAAGAATCCCTCCAACACCTCCTGGAAGGAGAAATACAACCCTCTGCCTTCTTCTTCAGCTTCGAACTCGACTTGCATGCCACAGGAGTAACACCAATGACCTTGGGCATAAGATCCCAAGCCCCGTCTTTTCTGAGGGTATTCACCTCCTCAACCTTGGCGTCATCCACCTCCTTGACTCCAGTGGTGTCATCACAGCTAGAAGACACTCGCTCGATCTGAGGGCCAGTAAGGAAACATGATACCAAGCTCACTGTGTTTCCTTTATTATATCGAGCTGGTGGGTTGGTGACCCTCTTTGACCTCCGAAGAGCCTGATCATGGCTAACCACCTCCATTG
Organism: Platanthera zijinensis; assembly: GCA_039513925.1. Lineage (NCBI taxonomy): Eukaryota > Viridiplantae > Streptophyta > Magnoliopsida > Asparagales > Orchidaceae > Platanthera > Platanthera zijinensis. The sequence goes on from CM077090.1 coordinate 30,734,154, forward strand.
CTCCTTCTGAACCAGCTCCCTTCCCGAGCAATCCCGGAACAATGCTCTCCTTGCTTCCTAAATAAGAAACAACTGCACTGGAACCATAATGAGTGTTTGCTTTAGGATTGAGAATGATCTAGAGAGGGTGAAGAGGTCAAATTTAAACTATGGCTAATCCTTTTAAAAATTAAGAGATATACTATCTTTATATAGATTAACTCAGTCAGATAAATAAGAAAATCTTAATCAGCAATTCAAAAAACTATCACAGCACAGCAATCAACAATCACAGCACAATGTACACAGATTTATAGTGGTTCCCCAATTTATGGGTACATCCACTTTCCCCCTTCGCCTATCTAGCAATGAACTAGATTCAGCAAAACTCCTTCTCCTTCTTTTACTAAGACCTCGGATCTTACAGCTCGGAGCCCAGTTGGCTCCTATAACTCAGACTATACAAGTATTACCACTCAGATCACCAAGATACTACACCTCAAGTTCTTCTCAAGAACTCTACCTCAGAATGAATCCACACTCCTACTCCTCAGGCAAATCCTGCCCTACAACTTAGAGAAATACCCTCTTCTCCTACCCCAGGCAAACACAGCCATACCTCGGCCTTTATAACACAGGCTTACAACTCAAAGAAAATAATTCTCCTGCACTCAGATCTACAGGTAGATCTTACACAATTAATGATGAAAATAAAATAGATTTCAGAAAATGACACCCAGTAAGAGAGGAATGAGTGACAGCTTCTTGATCTGATCCTGATGAGTTTGCTTCCTTTGATCTTGACAAGATAGATCTGATCCAACCCTTCTTATCTTTTCAAAGCTTCTTGAATTTGAAATTAGGGAAGATCTAGGCTCGAGAATGTTGAATATGATTCTTGATCAGGCTTCTCTCCACCTTCTGAATGATAGCTGATGCTTCTTAGATTTGTATTTTTAAAAATTGTTCTTCTTTTTTTTGAAGAGTTGATCCCTTGAAATTGGCTCTTTTAGGAGTAACTGTTGAAATTGGTGAAGTGGAAGTGGGTGGTTGAGCAGTCCGGGCGACCTGGGTGGATTGACCGCGCGGACTGGTAGTTAGTCCTGCGGGCTGGTGGTTGGCGACCTGCGTAGTTTGTTGCAGTTAGGTTTTGCGGACTGCGCGGACTGGTTTAGTCCGGCAGGGAGCTGAGCTCTACAAGGTGGTGTGTGCGGACTGTGCGGACTGGTTTAATCCGACAATGAGTTGTGCTCTGCAAGGTGGTGTGCGCGGCCTGTGCAGACTAGGCTTGGAGTCCGCGCATCTTCTTCTGAGTTGCGGTGAGCAGCGGTCTGGCCTTGGAGCTGGCAGACTGGCTTGGTATCCGCCGAGCTCGCGCTTTCTTTTCTGGACTTGCACTTCTTTGAAGTTCAGGGTTTCCGCAGTGTCCGCTATGACCGGGCGGTGTTGTGCCTGTGGTCGTGGACTAGTGCGTGCGAACTGGCCTTGTGTTCAGCTGGTCGCTCTTGCGGGATGGCTGGTCCGGCATTGCTGTTGCGGACTGGGCGGACTGCCTTGTGTAGTTTGTCATCTCGTCTGTTACTTGGCAAATATGGGTAGCCCTGTTTCTGCGGACTGGGCGGACTGTCTTATGTAGTCTGTCATCTTGCCTGTTACTTGGCGAATATGGGTAGCCTTGATTCTACGGACTGGGCAGACTGCCTTGTGCGGTCTGTCATCTCGCATGTTACTTGGCGAATATGGGTAGCCTTGTTTCTGCGGACTGGGCGGACTGCTTTGTGCAGTTCGCCATCTCGCCTGGACTTGGCAGGTTGGTTTGCCCCGTGCGGGCGGACTCAGCGTACTGGCTTTGTTAGCTGCGACCAAGGGGCGGTGACTCTATCTCATAGGGTGGTGACCACACTCCTCACCTGGCCTATAAATAGGACCCCCTGGCAAGTCATTTACAACAGAGTGAACAGTAAGTTGGGCTTGAGTTTCAGCTGCGGACTCGGTTTTTTGTATCCGCACGGGTTGCTTACTTAACTGGTTGCTGTGTGCAGGTGGCGCGGCTAACACTGTGAAACCAGGAGTTTGGTTCTGACCTCAGTGGAGTTAGCGGACTGTTTCCAGCGGTTACCTGCTTTAGCATCTTCTCTCAAGTTCAATAACCTGTCCGCGCGACCTCGCGGTCTTGGCGGGTAGGCGGCTTGTTCCTTTATTATGCAGCAGTTCAGTGAATAACGGCGTGTCCGCGCGACCTTGCGGTCTCGGTAGACTTCGTGTTCTGTTTGGTTTCAGCTCGGCTCGGGCGGTCTCGGCAACCTCAGCGGTCTCGGAGATCTCAGCGGTCTCGGCGATCTTGGCGGTTTCTGTGGTCTATCCGCCCGAGTTGTTTTGTGTTTCTATTTTTTCATGTACTGGCAAAATCATGTCTCGCCATATATACCTCTCCCTGTAAAGAATATTAATGAAATTTTGATCTACTTGCTTCTGTCTGTGTTTTTGGTTATCTGAGTTGCTTCCTGCTTTCCGCAAGTTCAAGTTGTGATCTAGGTAGCTCCGAAGATATTGATTTGGTGTTTGGACTACCTTGCTGAGCAACTTGAGAAAATTCAACATGGTATCAGAGGAAGGTTCAGTTACTTGAACGGTGATCAACAAGCCTTGTTGTTGCTCTGTGTGCTTCTGAAAGGATAACCAAGTTTGTGCAATGGACGGTGGGTTTGCAAGAGGTCTAGGAATTGAGCTTCTGACGCCGACTAACTTCAAGAAGTGGAAGTCATGCATGAAGAGCTATCTTCTGGGCGAGGAGCTATGGGAGGTCGTCGGTGGCGATGATCAAGTAGAAATCACTGCTGAGTTTGGAATAGCCGAGCAGGTGGGAGTGTGGAGGAAGACTAATGCCAAGGCTGAGTTTGCTCTCAAGCGGGTGGTGTCACCTGAGCTCTTTTATCACATCTTAGGATGTGAATCTGCTGCTGAGATATGGACTTCCCTTGATGGGTTGTTCAAAAGGAAGAATGTAGCAAGGCTACAATTCTTGGAGAATGAGTTGGCTAAGGCAACTCAGGGAGACCTTTCTATCTCCAAATACTTATTGAAGATGAAAAGCTTGTGTGCTGAGCTTTCAGCACTTGATCCTGATGAGCCGATCTCCGAGGCCAAGCTGAAGAGGCACATAATACGCGGTCTGCGGAAGGAGTATGTGGCCTTTGTTACTTCTTTTCAAGGCTGGGCTACTCAGCCCTCTCTTCTGGAGCTGGAAGATCTACTTGCCTCGCAGGAGAGCCTGGCAAGGTAGATGGCTTAGATGACTGTCTCTGAAGGAGCTAGTGAAGCTCTTTTCACTGAGAAGAAGAAGAAGAGATGGGAAGGGAAGAAAAAGCAGACTGCGACTGGAGATGAACCTTCATCTTCTAAATAGCAGGAGGGGAGCTTTGCTCCTAAGAAGGACTGGAAGAAGAACCTGAAATGCTACAGGTGTCATCAACCAGGCCACTTCAAGCGAGGCTGCAAGGTCAAGCTGCAGCCTGGGCATGCTGCAGCCTGGGCATGCTGCAGGCAAGGAGGAAGCTTCCTCTAGCAAGGAGGAGGTCGGTTGGGGTGGAGCATTCATGAAGGGCACTTGTGTCCGAGCTTTGTCCACCGTTGACATGGAGGACGATTGGATCGTTGACTCCGGGGTGTTCATCACCTCACTGGAGATATGTAAAAGTTCTCCAAGTTGCAGGCTTACTCAGGTAACGAAGCTATTATAACTGCTGATAATACTGTTCATGCAGTAGAGAAGGAGGGTATAATAACGTTGGGTAGTGATAAGGGGCCGCTCACGTTAAGGAGTGTTTATCACTTACCGGGCATGAAGAAGAACCTCTTCTCTGTGACCAATGTTGTCGACGCCGGCTATCACATTCTGTTTGGGCCAACAGAAGTGAAGTTCCTTTGCAACGTATCAGCGGTTAAGGCTGATGTTGCTCACATTGGAAGGAGAGTGAAGGACTTGTTTGTTCTATCAACAAGTTCCTATATTGATCGGATGAGTGCCAATGATAGCGTTGCTATATGGCATGAGAGGTTGGGGCATGTAGGGATGGATAAGCTGAAGGCTATGGCAAATAGGAGCCTGGTGAGAGGCTTGCCTAAGCTATCTTCTTTCTGTGATTGTCACGTTTGTGCTGGATGTCAATATGGCAAGTCTCACCATCTTCCATTTGATAAGTCGCAAACGAGAAGCAAAGCACCACTGGAGGTTATCCATGGTGATCTGATGGGACCAACCGTTACTGCTAGCCTTGGCGGGAGCAGGTACATGCTAGTCTTGATTGATGACTACTCAAGATACACTTGGGTGTATTTCTTGAAGGAGAAGTCTGAAGCCTTCTGATTGTTTGTGGAGTTCAAGGAGCTGGTGGAGGGTCGTCTTAACTTGAGGATCAAAAAGCTTAGAACTGACAACGGCGGAGAATTTGTCTCCTCCGAGTTTTCTAATTTTTGCAGGAAGCATGGAATCCCGAGGGAGCTCACTTGTGCTCATACTCCACAACAAAATGGAGTAGCAGAGCAGAAGATCTGTCATCTGATGGAGACCTGCAAATGCTGGCTTCATGCCAAGAGTATCCCAAGGTCCTTCTGGGCGGAGGGAATGTCTTGTGCAGCTTATGTCATCAATCGGATGCCTCTCAGTCCGATCAACATGAAGTCTCCCTTCGAGATGTTGCTGAAGGAGAAGTCGAGCATTGAAAACCTTCGGGTGTTTGGATCAACTTGCTATGTGCATATTCCTGATGCTTTGAGGACTAAGCTTGATGCAAAGGCAAGGAAGCTTGTCTTTGTTGGCTATGATGAGCGAAAGAAAGGATGGAGATGCATGGATCCGGTGACAAAGAAGTTCGTGGTGTCAAGAGATGTTGTCTTTGACGAACTGACGTCATATGGAGGAAGCTCGGTTGAGCTACCGGAGAGCAAGGTTGATGAAGATCAGGAGGTCGCTGAGCTTGTTGATCAAGAGGATCTAGCTGTATCACCAGCAGCTCCAGTTGCTTCAAGTTCTGGGAGAGAAGCTTCTGGGTCAGGAAGTAGGGGAGCATTGCCCCAAGCTTGCCGGAGAACAGAGCTAAACCAGAAGAAGTAGCGGAGGTTGTCAGCAAGGAGCAGCCTCTTCGGAGATCAAAGAGGGTTATCAAGCCTCCAGCTCGCTACTGCGAAGGAAACACTGTGAGCTATGTCTCATGTTTCTTTGCAGGTCCTCTTGATGAGCGGGAGCCTGCTAGCTTCAATGAGGCCACTGGATTCAAGGAGTGGGAAGATGCCATGAGAGAGGAGATGGATGCTCTCAAGAAGAATGGAACTTGGGATCTTGTACCCAGAGTTGATGGCATTACTCCGGTGACTTGCAAGTGGGTGTTTAAGTTGAAGAAGAAGGCTGATGGGAGCATTAAGAGATATAAGGCTCGCCTGGTTGCTTGGGGATTCTCTCAGCAGTATGGAGAAGACTATGAGGAGACGTTTAGTCCAGTTACAAAGATGACTTCAGTTCGGATAGTGATTTCTTTGGCTGCTTGCCAAGGATGGAGGATGTGGCAGCTTGATGTACAGAACGTCTTTCTCTACGGAGAGATTGACAAGGACATCTTTATGGATCAGCCACTTGGATTCATTTCTGAAGTTCATCCGGGCTATGTATGTAAGCTCAGGAAGGCTCTCTACGGGTTGAAGCAAGCTCCTAGAGCTTGGTATGGGAAGATAGCAGAATATCTGCAATTCTGTGGATACCTTGCTTCAAACTCAGACTCAAGCTTATTTATCAAGAAGAAGGGGGAGCTTCTAGTCTTGGTCCTGTTATATGTTTATGATATGATCATCACAGGGAATTTTGAGGAGGAGGTAACTAGGCTCAGAGCTGAGCTAGCCATTCGCTTCGAGATGAAAGATCTGGGAGAGCTTCATCACTTTCTTGGTCTTGAAGTGGAGAGGAAGGAGAGTGGGATCCTCATCTGCCAGAAGGGATATGCTGAACGCATTGTGAACCGGTTTGGTTTGATTGAAGGGAAGACTTGCTCTACTCCTCTGGATCAAGGACTAAAGCTTCGACGAGATGAAGAAAGGATTCTTCCTGATCCTTTGGTGTTCAGAGCTCTTGTTGGGAGCTTGATCTACCTGACGATTACTAGACCAGATATAGCTTATGTTGTTGGTCGAGTAAGTCAGTTTATGGCAGAGCCAAGGAAGTCTCATCTTGTAGCGGCGAAGAACATTCTGAAGTATGTCAAGGCAACTTCTGACATGGGACTTCTTTATAGAAGGGATGCGAGTTTCTCTTTTCTAGGGTACACGAATGCTAATTATGGTGGTGACTCGGATGACCGAAGGTCAGCTTCTGGTTATGTGTTCACTTGTGGATCAGAGGGCATTTCGTGGTGTAGCAAGAAGCAGGACTCGGTATCCGTCTCTACTACGGAAGCTGAGTACAAGGCTTCGGCCTTGGCAGCTCGGGAAGCTGTTTGGCTAAGGAGACTGGTAGAGGACGTCCATGAGGAAGTGCAAGGTCCAACTTTGCTCCAAGGGGATAATGAAAGTGCTCTCAAGCTGGTAAACAATCCAGTTTGTCATGCCAGGACCAAGCATATTGAGATCGATCACCACTTCATAAGAGAGAAGGTGTTGGAAGGATCTCTTATGGTCGGTCATGTTCGGAGTGAAGATAACCTTACTGACATCTTCACTAAGCCGCTGTCGAAGGGGCCTTTTCAGCGGCTACGAGGTCTTCTTGGCTTGATCACCACTTCTCACTTCAAGGGGGAGTGTTGAAATTGGTGAAGTGGAAGTGGGTGGTTGAGCAGTCCGGGCGACCTGGGCGGACTGACCGTGCGGACTGGTAGTTAGTCCGGCGGGCTGGTGGTTGGCGACCTGCGTAGTTTGCTGCGGTCAGGTTTTGCGGACTGCGCGGACTGGTTTAGTTCGGCAGGGAGCTGAGCTCTACAAGGTGGTGTGGCGGCCTGTGCGGATTGGTTTAGTCCGGCAGTGAGCTGAGCTCTACAAGGTGGTGTGCGCGGCCTATGCGGACTAGCCTTGGATTCCGCGCATCTTCTTTGGAGTTGCGGTGAGCAGCGGTCTGGCCTTGGAGCTGGAGGACTTGCTTAGTATCTGCCGAGCTCGCGCTTTCTTTTCTGGACATGCACTTCTGTGAAGTTCAGGGTTTCCGCAGTGTCCGCTGTGACCGGGCGGTGTTGTGTCTGTGGTCGTGGACTAGTGCGTGCGAACTGGCCTTGTGTTCAGCTGGTCGCTCTTGCGGGATGGCTTGTCCGGCGTTGCTGTTGGGGACTGGGCGGACTGCCTTGTGCAGTTTGTCATCTCGCCTGTTACTTGGCGAATATGGGTAGCCCTGTTTCTGCGGACTGGGCGGACTGCCTTGTGCAGTCTGTCATCTCGCCTGTTACTTGGCGAATATGGGTAGCCTTGTTTCTGTGGACTGGGCGGACTGCCTTGTGCAGTCTGTCATCTCGCCTGTTACTTGGCAAATATGGGTATCCTTGTTTCTGCGGACTAGGCGGACTGCTTTATGCAGTTCGCCATCTCGCCTGGACTTGGCGGGTTGGTTTGCCCCGTGCGGGTGTACTCAGCGAACTGGCTTTGTTAGCTGCGACCAAGGGGCGGTGACTCTATCTCATAGGGTGGTGACCACACTCCTCACCTGGCCTATAAATAGGACCCCCCAGCAAGTCATTTACAACAGAGTGAACAGTAAGTTGGGCTTGAGTTTCAGCTGCGGACTCGGTTTTTTGTATCCGCACGGGTTGCTTGCTTAATTGGTTGCTGTGTGCAGGTGGCGCGGCTAACACTGTGAAACCAGGAGTTTGGTTCTGACCTCAGTGGAGTTAGCGGACTGTTTCCAGCGGTTACCTGCTTTAGCATCTTCTCTCAAGTTCAATAACCTGTCCGTGCGACCTCGCGGTCTTGGCGGGTAGGCGGCTTGTTCCTCTGTTCAGCAGCAGTTCGACGAATAATGGCGTGTCTGCGCGACCTTGCGGTCTCGGCAGACTCCGTGTTCTGTTTGGTTTCATCTCGGCTCGGGAGGTCTCGACAACCTCAGCGGTCTTGGCGACCTCAGCGGTCTCGGCGATCTCGGCGGTTTCTGTGGTCTATCCGCCCGAGTTGTTTTGTGTTTCTATTTTCTCATGTACTGGCGAAATCATGTCTCGCCATGTATACCTCGCCCTGTAAAGAAAATTAATGAAATTTTGATCTGCTTGCTTCTGTCTGTGTTTTTGGTTATCTGAGTTGCTTCCTGCTTTCCGCATTTTCAAGTTGTGATCTTGGTAGCTCCGAAGATATTGATTTGGTGTTTGGACTACCTTGCTGAGCAACTTGAGAAAATTCAACAGTAACCAACTAATCAGATTAATAACTGACATCTAACAGTTCTAACAGTTATCAGTACCTCCATCAAGATTTATGTACTCAGGAAACAAGTCTGCTGAAGTGTTGAAACTTGTCTGTTGAATGTGTCGACAAACTTTTGAATGTTTTGACACAGCCCTTTACTTTGTCTCGACACAACTTATGTAGAATATGTCGACTCTAGTCCTGAGTGTCGACACAGCTTGCTTCCAGTCTTGACTCAACTTGTGAAGTGTGTCGACACTTGTCCTGAGTGTCGACACAGTTGTCTTCAGTCTCAACACTTCTTCTATAGAATGTGTTGACACTTGCCCTTAGTATCGACACAGCTTCTCTTTGTCTCGACACAACTTATTTAGTGTGTGTCGACACTAGTCCTGAGTGTCTCGACGCTTTTGTACTTAGCTTAATTTGTCTGTACACATTAACTTAACATTAATCAAATATAACTATGTGTATATCTTTGAGCTGAAAGGACTTCTTTAAATCAAGTATATTGTGACCAATGTACTCAACAATCTCCCCCTATTTGGAGAAGTCATAACCCCAATTCAACGTTAGACAACATGATACCAAAAATATATTATGATAAATACTTTAAGAAAACAATGCAATGCTATATGTGAAATACCACAAATAAAAACACATATTCAAAAAACAATAATATTGATCAGAAGATAAGGCAAATAATTGCAATCTTAATTAACAACACATGAGATATTGAGTAAGCCAAAATCTTCATTAATTGTTTATCACAAGGTTTATTGTTACAAGCTTTGGTTACAAAAGTTACAGATCAAGTTTTTCATATGAAATTTAAAAACTAAGAACATCCTAAGGCAGCTCTGGTTCTTTGATAACTATCCCTTTTCCAGATTGTATATTAGCTTCCACCTCAGGCACTTTATCATCAGCAACCTCCTTTCCTTTGTCATCCTTAGCTTTATCTTTTGCAATAGCTTCTTCTTTCAGCTTTTGTCTTTCAAAATAATGGTATGGCTTTGTGAAATATTTACTGGGCTCAACTGATTTAGCAGGTAGCTTTCCTCTCTTCAGATCATGTTTGAACTTCTGGATAACTTCTTGCTTCTTCAAATGTTTGGCCCATTCCTGTTCTGAATACCATTTCCCTCTGTCTATCACATTTGCATTCACAGCCTTCCATGCAGTAAGAATTATTGATTTGGAGGTAGGACTCCATTGCTCAAAATCTGGTTTAGTCTCAGCTTGTTTTCTAAACCTTTTCTCTTTTTCTTTGATCAAAACAGATTCAGGCATCTCCACTTTTTTACATATAACATGTTGAACTGATGATGGAGGACTGTACATGTGGTGGACAGCTGCTTGGATAGTTTCAAAAGTAGCTGGTTGATAACCAGACTTAGCAGTTTGATCCCCATCATACCATAGGGGAGGATGGCCTAAAGTGTCTTTGATATTGTTTGATATCAAGGTAACATGTTCAGAACTAGCCTTAATCATTACCCTCTCCCCCTTTATGACTTCTCTTTTAATATGATCTCTTAGATCATCCTTGTGAAATCTGACTTGTCCATCTAGGTAATTGATACCTGAAGTCACAGTATTCTTTACTCTCAGTAAATTATTGTCCAAGCTTTTGTTAGAATCTTTGATGTCCTTAAGTAGAGATTCTGATTGATGTGTCAGTTTGGTGTCTATATCTTTGGCAGTGGAATCAAGTTTGGTTTCCAAAGCAGTGGTTTGAACCTTTAGTTCTACTAAGGTTGTATCATGCATAATTATCATATTTCCAGTCATTCTCTTTTGATTCTCAAGAAAACAGCCTTGTTTGACAACCATCTCATCTGCAGTTGTCTTAGCTTCTTGTTGTTGCTTTGCCAGGTAGACAACAACATTTGCTCCTTTCTCAAAGAAAGTAGTCATTTCAGTTTTCAAGATATTGACTTCAAATCTTATTGACTTAATATCCTGAGCCAATTGAAGCTACAACTCTTTGTTGCTTTCATCTACATACTTCTCTAGATCTTGCCATTGCTTATCAAGCATGATCTGTAGTTGAACTAGCAGAGAGTTATTATCCATTGTAGGAGTTGATGGTGGTCCAGATTTAAGATACTGTTTGTAGCTCTTGCTCCTCTTCTTAATTTTAGAAAACTTCCTTTACTTCAGTTGAGAAGCTTCTGTTTCCTCAAATTCAGAAGAACTAACTTCTTTAACTTGATGTGTCTCTTTGGTTTTGTCAGTATCTGGGGCCAACTCCCCCCAACTCTTGTACCTTCCTTATTAATATTGATATTATCCATGGTAATATCTGCATGCTGAATTTCAGCATCAGGTACTTCATTCTGGGTAATTTCAGTTATCTCCCCCTGGATATTAGTTTCTTTAAACAGAAGAATCTCTTCTGCAGTCTCTTTCTCAGACATTTCATGATCAGGATCTTTAGATTTTTCTAGGTCCTGTAAAACATCCATTATAATAGTAGTAGATATGTCCATTGGCAATTCACAGAGGTTCTCCCCCTCAATTGATTCTATTTCTGGAATGTTCTCCCCATGCACCTGTACACTAGTTCAGGTGAGGACCTTGGAGATCTGCCTTGTTCTTCCTCAGCATCCTTATCAGAACTAAAATTCACCTCTTCTTTAGAATCACTAGAGGATACATCTTCCTCTACCACAGTTTTCTTGTCTGGTACCTTCTTTGTCCTTTTAGGTTCTTATGTCTCTTTAGACAAGACTCTGTCCCATCTAGATAGAATTCTCAAGACTATTCTCCTCATATGTTTTATCTTAGATCCAATTTCTTATTGATACTATCTGGAATGACCTTTACCAGATATAAACTAATTATCCTGCCTATATTAGGCTTCTAAATTCCTTCTACAATTTTATCAAATACCACCCTGTTCTAGTCAGTTGTGATCCCAAAGATAATCCTTATCATAAGGTTAAACATAAATTTTGAAATCCTGTCATGTGCTCCAGTCTTGTAGAGGAGCACCTTTCCAACTATTTCAGATAGAAATTTGCCTTGGGAATTCATTCCCTTCCTTTTTAAAGAATTGTCAAATCTAATGGTTGGAGCTAGTCCACACCACTCTAAAGCCTCAGTAGTCTTGGTTGAATCCAGTTCATCTTCCTTTGCAGTTCTTGGAATCTGGAATACTTTATCCAATCTATTGATTGTGACCTTTACTCTTGTTCCATTAATACTGGATTTGAGTTTGCCTGTCTTAGGATTTAGAGAGGCATGAGAGTAGAATTCAGATACCTCTCTCTTCCATATTTTTGTTGGTTCGGAAAGAAGATACTCAAGACCTGCCTCATTGACAAGGTTTATCACATTCTTTATATCTGCTGGAGCAGAGACAAAGGCGTTGTGCACCAGTTCGTATCCCTCGTTGATATTGTCGCCCATATTGGATGCCATCTTTGTTGAAAGAGCTTGAGTTTGAGATGAGTCGATTAAGGATTTCTAGGTCTCGATACACAACGATCAGTCTATCAAGATTTCTGCTAAGTGTAGTCGACAAATCCTTATGCCTCCTATTTATAACAACTGTCTTTTGAAGGTGAAAAGGCGCGGTGCATTTAGTACTTTTCTAACTATAGAGAAATATCTAGAGTCGACATGGAAAACCTACTTTGTCGAGATGCGTCGACTTTAGTCGACACAAGGTTCATGTCTCTCAACTCAGATCTTAGGGTCTCGACAACCTTATGTCTCGACACTAAATTTTAATGTCTCAACACACTTTCGCTAATCAGTGTCGACACACTGCCAAGTGTCTCGACGCACGACTACTTATAATGTCGACACACCTTCTGTATCTCAACACAATTCTTTACTTAGACAAAATTTGTGTTATAAATATAATTTCTTGACTTAGATCAAGTTGTTCTTGGTTTTAAATATTTGTAGACCTGATTAGTCATCTTTTTAAGAGTTGTACAAACTTTTGTTGCTACTAAATGAAAATATTTATTCAATGTTCAACATACCTAGTTCAAATTTAAAGAAATTGAACTTGTTTTCATCTAGGGGTTTTGCAAAAATATCTGGAACTTGTCTTTCTGTTGGAGTATACTGTAAGCTTATATTTTCTTTTTCAACATTCTCTCTGAGAAAGTGATATCTAATTTCTATATGTTTAGTTTTACTGCGTGAAACAGGATTATTAGCAATAGAAATAGCACTTGTAGAATCACAAAATATAATAGATTTACTTAACTGTATACTATAGTCCAGTAGTTGATGTTGAATCCACAGCAACTGTGCACAGCAGCTCCCAGCAGATATATACTCAGATTCTGTTGTAGAGATTGCAACACTTATTTGCTTCTTGCTACTCCAACTTATAAGTCTTTTCCCTAGAAACTGGCAAGTTCCAAATGTACTTGTTCTATCTTCTTTACACCCTGCAAAATCTACATTTGTGTACCCTGTGAGTTCAAAATCATTATCCCTGGGATACCAAAGCCAAAGATTGGGTGTGCCCTTAAGATATCTAAGTATCCTCTTTATAGCAGTATAATGAGACTCTTTGGGGCATGCTTAGTACCTAGCACAGACACATGTTGAGAACATAATATCTGGTCTACTAGTAGTCAAATACAAGAGTGATCCAATGATGCCTCTATATAAGGTTTCATCAACTGATTTCCCATATTCATCCTTGTGTAGTGACACAGAAGAACCCATTGGAGTTCTCATGGTAGAAGAATTCTCCATACCATATCTCTTAATCAATTCTTTAGTGAACTTAGATTGAGAGATGGATATTCCATCTTCAGATTGTCTAACTTGGAATCCAAAAAAGAACTTTAGCTCACCCATACTACTCATTTCAAACTTGCCTTACATAAGCCTGACAAATTTACTACACATCTTCTCATTAGTAGACCCAAAGATTATGTCATCTACATAAATCTGGACTAGGATGCTTGATCCTTTGATGTCCCAAATAAATAATGTCTTGTATATCTTTCCTCTAGAGAACTTGTTCTCTATAAGAAAGGTAGAAAGGGTCTCATACCAGGCTCTAGGTGCCTGTTTTAACCCATACAAAGCCTTATGTAATTTGAAAACATAGGTGTTTTGTTTAGGGTTAACAAAACCTGGTGGCTACTCTACATAGACTTTCTCCTTCAGTGTACCATTTAGGAATGCTGACTTTACATCCATCTGGTAGAACTTGTATCCTTTGAATGCTGCATGAGCTAAAAATAACCTTATGGCTTATAGCCTAGCTACAGGTTCATTTGGTCATAGTCTAACCCTTCCTCTTGTTTATATCCTTTAGCCACTAATCTAGCTTTGTTCTTGACTATAACCTCATACTCATCTAATTTATTTCTGTAAATCCACTTAGTGTCTATGATATTGTGATCACTAGGTCTAGGAACTAGACTCCAGACTTTGCATCTCTCAAATTGATTGAGCTCTTCTTGCATAGCCATAATCCAGTTGGGGTCTGAATTGGCTTCTTCAAACTTTTTAGGTTCTACCTGAGAGAGAAAACTAGAGTATAGAACCTCATTGTGATGTCTACTCCTAATAGTTACTCCTAAGCTGGCATTACCTATTATTTGATCAATAGGATGATCTCTAAGGTGTCTAACTGCTACTGGCAGGTGCCTACCATCACCTAGTACTGTAGGAGTATTAGGATGATTCTCTTCCCCCCCTGGGCAGTTGCAGTAACTTCTATAGTAATTTCTATATTGTCTCTAATGTGTAACTCTGGATCAGTTGAGTCACCTATTTTTAGTTTTTCCATTCTATAGTCTACATCATCTAGACCTGAGTTGTTAGAGATTCCATTAAATAAAACAGATGATTCATCAAAAACTACATTAAAAGATTCTTATACAATCTGATGTTTCAAGTTGTAGATCATGTATGCTTTGCTATGAAGACTATACCCTACAAAGATTACTTCATAGGATTTACTTGAGAACTTGGTTAAATAAGTTTTCCCATTATCCAATACATAGCACTTACTACCAAAAATTTTGAAGTAGGATAGATTTGGTTTTCTGCCTTTCATTAGTTCATAGGGAGTCTTGTTGTGATTCTTGTTGATTAATGCTCTATTCTGAACATAGCATGTTGTATTTACAGCCTCACCCCAGAAATATTCTGGAAGAGATGTATCACTCAGCATTGTTCTAGCTGCTTCAATAAGAGTTCTATTTTTCCTTTCAGTAACTTCATTTAGCTGTGTTCTTGGAGAAGAGAACTCTTGAAAGATTCCTAGTTCCTTATAGAAATTTCTCATCTTTTCAGATTGAAATTATGTACCATGGTCACTTCTAAGTTTGACCACAGAACATCCCATCTCATTCTGAATTTGTTTGACAAAATCAGCAAGGATATCTAGTGTTTCGGACTTTCTCCTTAAAAAGAATACCCAAGCAAACCTTGAGTGATCATCCACAATCACATAAGTGTAGGACTTCCTACCCAAACTAAGAACTTGCATAATACCAAATAGATCCATATGAAGTAAGTACAGACACCTCTCAGTGTCTTTGGATTGAATGCTCTTAAAGGAAACTTTTGTCTATTTGCATTTTTGACATGCAGGAAATAAGCCTTCTTTGGAGCATTTGAGTTAAGGACTATTTCTAACTAAGTACATAGAGAATAGTTTACTCATAGCTTTGTAGTTTAAGTGAGTCAGCCTCTTGTGCCACTGTACACACAAAGAGTCTTGATAGTTTTACTTTCATGACTACCTAAACACCTAGAGGGAGGGTGAATAGGTATTTTTCATTGATTCAACTTAAGGCAGAATATAACTATAGTTATTTGAATAAATCAGATATAACTAAGCTAACACAGCACAGCAATCACAAACATACACACATCACAGATTGCACACAGATTTATAGTGGTTCCCCAAGGTCTGGGTACATCCACTTTCCCCCTTCACCTATCTAGCAGTATGCTAGAGTCAGCCTAACTTCTTCCTTTAACTCAGATCCTACAGCTCAAAATTCAGAAGGATTCCTACAACTGAGGCTAACAAGCCCTACCTCAGCCTTGCCACAAGGCCTACAACTAAGAGAAAACCTTCTCCTACAACTCAGGCTAACAAGCCCTACCTCAGCCTTGCCTCAAGGCCTACAGCTCGTAGAATACCTTCTCCTACAACTAAGGCATAAACAACCTTACCTCAGAGAATAAATCTCCTACACTCAGCCTTTATAAAATAGGCTTACAACTCAGATCTATAAATAGATCCTACAAAATTTGATAAGTAGTTTTTGTAATCTCTTACCCCTGTTCAGAGAGAAGGGATAAGAACTTTCTTGATCAGCTTCTTGAAGAGGCCGATGGATGAAATATATTTGATCTTAGCTTTCTTCAAAGCTTCTTGAATCTGAACTTAGTTGAGTTGATTTCCTTTGAATAAAACTGACTGGCAGCTTCCTTCTTAGACTTCAGAAATAGATCTGAATCTCCTTGACAGATTAGTTCAGTATCTGCTTCTTGAGAGACCTGTGAATGTCTCCTCCTTGTCTTCAAATAGCTGGATCTCTCTCTATCCAAATCTCTTGAAGATACTTCTGAATTTTTGATTGAATTCCACTTAGATAGAATCTGAATAGTAAACTACTTCAGATCGTCTTCTTAGATCTTCTCACGAAGATCTTCTTCTTTGTTACTTGTACTTTCTTGATCAGAGAATAATCTCTAATTATGTTAGTGGTGACACTACTTCTTCTCTATGTGTTGTTGTGTTATTATTGTCATGTTGTTCTTCTGAATCAATCTATTTATAGACTTAATCCTTGGTAACCGGCTGATCCGGTTTATAACTAACTTCTGACAAGTCTGACAGCTTCAGTAAATCTGTCATAACCCACAGCTGTCAAGTCTTCAAACACTTCTTGAGCCTTTGACTCTGTCAGCAAAGCGTCGAGTTTGTCTGCCATAAAGTGTCAAGACAATCTGTCAATATGTGTCGATACAAGTGACTTAAGTGTCAACACAGCCTTTGGTGATGTCGACAAAGCTGCCTTGATGTCGACACAGCTCCTTGATACTGCATCTTGAGAATGTGTCGACACTGATTATTTGTGTCGACACAAACACTTCACCATTCATCAGCAATCAACTTGGTCTAGACTCAGCTATGTGTCGACACAAGTCCTGTGTGTCGACACAGTTAATGTAGACTCAGAACATAGTGTGTGTCGACACTGCCTCCAGGTGTCGACACAAATGTTGTCGACTCTGCCTCTATGTGTCGACACTGCCTCCCGGTGTCGATACAGTCGATGTCGACTATAATCTTCTGTGTGTCGACACTGCCTCTCGGTGTCGACACAAATTCTCTGAAGTGTCGACACAGCTATTTCCAAGTGTCGACACAATCTTACTGAAGTGTCGACACAGCTTCTTCAGGTGTCAACATATGGACTTAGAATATTTTTCCTGCATTCTAGCACATTCTTAACCTGCACATATAAACTCAAAATAACATCAAATACACCTTGATGTATATCATTGAGCTAAGTGAGGCTTCTCCAAATCAAGTACACATTTTCCAATGTACCCAACAAG
The DNA here is from genome assembly GCA_039513925.1 of Platanthera zijinensis. Classification (NCBI taxonomy): domain Eukaryota; kingdom Viridiplantae; phylum Streptophyta; class Magnoliopsida; order Asparagales; family Orchidaceae; genus Platanthera; species Platanthera zijinensis. Next base: position 30,751,071 of record CM077090.1, read on the forward strand.
TCTTTCTCACCAGCTACAAGGCATACAGGTGATTTTTCATTTATACTTAAGAAGTTTAGAAAATAAATATTCTCACTCGTAGTGCCTGATAAGATGATCTCTTGATTACTTAAATTCCTTATCAAACACTTATCATTGTGAAAAACAATTTCATACCATATATCACAAAGCTGACTTATGCTTATTAGATTGTGGTTCAATCCTTCCACATAAGCCACTTTAGTGATGGTAACTAGGCCATTAGAGATGTTACCATATCCCTTGGTGAGTCCTTTCTCTGACCCTCCAAAGATGACTTTCAGTCCATTCCTAACTGGAGTGTAATCTCTTAGTAAACTCCTTGATCCAGCCATGTGCCTGGAACAACCACTATCCAAGTACCATATTGGCCTACCTTTGGTACTTGGCTCCACCTACAAACACAGATTTAGTTCACCTTAGGCACCCAAATTGTTTTGGGGCCTTGGTTCCTGTTAGGCTTTACTGTGGGAAACACAGCAGGCTTTCTAAACAAAGCTGGTTGAATCTTATATGAAGGTGATGTTGGATTATACCAACAATCTAGGGCAAAATGTCCAACCTTCCCACATCACCAACACTCAAATCAGTGGTATCTTTTCTTTGGTTGCACATTTGAAGTTGTTCTTTTGTGCAACACAGAATTGTCATCCAACTTCCAAGGAAATGGTGCAAAATTCATACCGTTACCTTTCAGATTTAGGTGAGATACACTGGGACCAGTTCCAAGAATTCCTTGGCTTCTTGGATTGATCTCCTTTTGTGGTGGTTTTTTGCCTATATTGCCTTTTGATATCTGATCCTTCCAGCAAGGCTCTTTATTGACCTTACTGGTAGATCACATAGACATCATGTGTCCAGGAACACATGATCTCAAGCATCTGTTAGAAGGAAAATACTTGACTGGTTTCCTAACTGGACCACTAGAAGCTTTACCCTTGGGTACAGACTTCTTTTAAACTTTTTATTCTTACCATACCCTACATCACTTCTAAATGGTACAGAAAAGGTATCTATGATAGGTAGCACTGACTTAGGTTTTGAGAATTAAGTTAGGAGATGTCTTTCTTGAGTAAGCGTTGCTTCCAGGTCTTTGACAATCTTGACCTGTTTTACTATCACCTCTATCTGGCTATCTATCTTGTTAGTTAGTTCTATAAGTTTCAGTTTTTGTAAGTCTAACTTTGTGTTGGCACTTACCAACTGAAAAGATACCCCTCTCAAGGATTCTAATTCTTTGGCCTGATCCTTAGCAAGTTATTTGCTTGCAATCAAGTCCTTTAGTAACTTCCCATATCTGTTGATAAGGGAGTTAAAATACACTTCAATGTCTGAATCATGTTCATTATTATTAGAGGAGTATGAACATGATTCATTTTCTGATGCAGAAAAAGAATCTGAGGCTAAACTATGAGAGATTGGTTTTACCTTAGCAGGATCTGAATAATCCTGATCTTCTTCTCCTAGTTGGGTTTCCTTAATAGCCATCAGGTCCATGAGAGCCTCCTCCTCTTTTGATTCTGATGAATCAGACTCACTGTCAGACAGTGTCAACTGTCTTTTTGCCAATAGGCTTTTGTCAGCCTTCTTGTGTTGTCCATCTTTCAAGTTTTCTGACTTTTTCTCCTTTCTTTTTGCTGGGCAATCAGCTATGACATGCCCTTTTCTGTTGTAATAATAGCACACTATATTAGTCTTAATATATTTATTCTGTGAAGACCCATACCTGTCCCCAGAATTCTTCTTCCTGGGTTTCTCTGGATGATTGATCTTTTTGTGAGAAGAGTCTCTAGCTGGACCCTTCCACCTGTCTTGCCTTCTTCACCTCAACATCTTCTTGAACTGTCTAAAGAAGAGAGACAGTTCCTCCTTAGTCAGGTCTCCTCCTGATGAGGAAGATTCTGAACACTCAGAATTTATTTCCAGTCTTTCTGTGAGTGTTGACTTCTCTCTGACTTTTCTGGATGACTCAGCCTTTAGGGCCAAGGTCTTTTCTCTACTGTGTGCTCTAGCTGAATCTTCTTCAGACTTCCTGAGATTGAGCTGTAACTTATGTGACAATAACTTGCAAAATAGGGTCTGGGGATCTATGTTGGCTAAGTTTCCTATTTCTCTTATGGCACAGATCTTGATGTCCCATTCCTTGTTCAAGGACCTCAAGATCTTGTCATTAAGTTCATAGTTTGTAAAGCTTCTGCCATAAGTCCTCAGGTTATTTATAATTCTGAAGAACTTTTCAAAACATTCTGCCACAGTGTCTTTCTTATCCTGTCTGAAGGCTTCATACTATTGATTTAGCAGAGATTTCATATCATCTCTGACCTCATCAGTTCCTTCCATGTAGACAATCAGAGACTGCCATATTTCTTTGGCTGTCTTGCAATGAATCAGATTCTGAAAAGTGGAATCATCTATTGCACTAACTATAATATTATGTGCCCTTTTGTCCATAGAGTCCATAATGATTTTATCCTTATCCATATCCATGTAAGTCTTGGGTGTCTTGATGTTTGTATCAAGAACTAATACTTCCATGGGAATGAAAAGTCCTTTAATCATTGTGATATAAATTCTTAGATCTGTTGCTTCCATAAATAATCGTACTCTCTCCTTCCATATTCCAAAGTTTTCTTTGGAGCAGACAGGGAGCTTAATGGAATTGTTTTCTCTTTGAGCCATTGATAAATCTCTCTGCAATCCTTTGGATTATCACTAAGCTGTTATGCCTTTTTCAGTGAACCTCCCTCTGATACAAATTGTAAGTGTTTGCTTTAGGATTGAGAATGACCTAGAAGGGGGTGAATAGGTCCAATTTAAACTATGGCTACTCCTTTTAAAAATTCAGAGATATATTATCTTTATATAGATTAACTCAGTCAGATAAATAAGAAAATCTTAATTAGTAATTCAAAAAACTATCACAGCATACCAATCAGCAATTACAGCACAATGCACACAGATTTATAGTGGTTCCCTAATTTATGGGTACATCCACTTTCCCCCTTCGCCTATCTAGCAATGAACTAGATTCAGCCAAACTCCTTCTCCTTCTTTTACTCAGATCCTCAGATCTTGCAGCTCAGAGCCTAGTTGGCTCCTATAAATCAGACTATACAAGTCTTACCACTCAGATCACCAAGATCCTACACCTCAAGTTCTTCTCAAGAACTCTACCTCAGAATGAATCCACACTCCTACTCCTTAGACAATGTAACACCCCAAAAATCCCAAGTTTGGACTTCAGACTGGACAACACGGCCTGGGACACGGGCGTGTCCCAATGCGTGTCTTGCTCAGGCTTCTCGAGTATGTTGCTGGTCTTGAAAAAGCATTGAGAGAGGCACACGGCCTGGGACACGGGCATGTCCCAAGCCGTGTCCTACTCTGGGTGTTGTCTCAAGCACTCAACGCCATGAGAAGGCATTGAGTGGCGTTGAGTGAGGCACACGGCCTAGGACACGGGCGTGTACCAAGCCGTGTCCCTCTCTGTGAGAACTCAATGCCATGAGAGGGCGTTGAGTGACGTTGAGTAAGTACACGCCAAGTGACATGGGCGTGTCAGAGGGCGTGTCCTCCTCTGGCTTTGGCCAAGGCTGTGCGACCTGGAGAACACGGGCTGGACATGGGCGTGTCTGAAGCCATGTCAGAACACACGGGCATGTCACATGTCGTGTTCTTCTCTGGGTAGAGTCGGTTCGTGTATCGCTTACAGTACATGGCCTGTGACACGGGCGTGTCACAGGCCGTGTCAGCCCAAATATTGGATTTTCAAAACGGTTCTGAGCCGCTCGTTTTCTTTGATGCGGATCCAATGGACCTAGATATTTTCCTGGCTATATAAGAATAGAAATGAGGAGTTCTTTCTCATCATAAGCCTTAACATCTCTTTCTAAGAATAAGAGAGAGGGGAGAGCAAGAGGAGGAAGAAGAAGAGGAATCCAGTCGCCGGTGATGCTACGGTGGGCCAAATCGCGAGCCGAGTTCGGTTCTGCGGAGGCTAGAGCATTGCGGAGCTTTCCAACCGTGTAATTTTCTCCATGGCGCCGAAACGTCTTCCTAGGGTAACGATCTTCCACTCGGACATGTGAAGTCCTTAATTCCTGCATCTGCATAGGAATCCACCACCAAAAGTGGATGGCGAAGTGATTCCTTTGGGATTGGTTGTTCATCCCTTATTTATTTGCATTAGAACCGGGAGTGAGTAGTACGGTTAGGCATGATGTGTGAAGCCCATCCAGACATATTGGTCTGGATTGGTGATGCTTTGTTTGCAAATCGGAGGAGACTCCGTGTACATTGGCTGTTTGTATGGATTCCTTAGTGGATACCTGCAACTTGGTGCAGCAGGAAGTACTGGAAGAAGTCCAAGAAAATTATTGAGGGTTGGTGCTTGGTGCTCAATCCATTTGGTCGTGAGTGCTAATATGTACGAAGTTGAGTCGTTAGGCTGCAACTAGAAAGGCCTTGGTGGCGAACGGGCAAGGTGAAGCTGTACCCGTATCGGTCTGGTATGACGACTGACGATGATGAGCTATGGGCAAAGAGGATCTGTACCCGCGTTATGGTTGTCTAACCTTGGGTGCTTAAGGCCCTGTTAGGATCACATAGGGAGAGTCTTTATCCTGCGCACCATAAAGACTAGGAATGCTCATAATGAACCATTATGTCCGGGACCTCTGAACGGTGGTGTGACCTGGTATTCGGTACATCAACAATGTGCCCTGAGTGCACGGATCGTCGGGTCATCGTGCTGGCGGTTGTGATAGGTATTGACTTGTGTGGTTGTGCACGTCCTTGGTGGATAGTAATACATATATGCTATGTGAATGCTGTGTGAAATACTATGTAGGGAAGGAATTTCACTGCCCCATGCCAGGGGCAGGGTCGTTATAATTGGTCAGCTGAATGCTGATCGTTGCCCTGTTTGCCACCGCTTGGTGGATTGCTTCTTTGCAGGTGGTGCTGGCCCGAGCCGGAAATAGCAGGTTGAAGCCCATGTTGCACTGCTGCCCTTGAAGACTTATTTTGTTTACTCTTGTTCATGTGTGGCCGACCTGCGCGCCGATGTTTGTAAACCACACCTTTTGTTAAGAGAAATTTGTAAGGCCTTAAGGCCAAATGATGTTGTATACATTCCTATTTTCCCATATAGTGGACACTCTTTGTGATTCTTGAGTTCAAGTTTTCAACCATGAAGCTTCCGCTAGAATGCTCTGTGTTAAGGTTCGTTGATCTTTGATATTATTGAGTAACTGCTCAGTCTGTTTGTAAAATATGGTGTGGGGCCCCGGTCGGACCCTCTATTATATTGCACGTGACGGGTAGAGGTGTTACAGGCAAATCCTGCCCTACAACTCAGATAAATACCCACTTTTCCTAGCTCAGGCAAACCCAACCCTACCTCAGCCTTTATAATACAGGCTTACAACTCAAAGAAAATAATTCTCCTACACTCAGATCTACAGGTAGATCTTACACAATTAATGATGAAAACAAAATAGATTTCAAAAAATATCACCTAGTAAGAGAGGAATGAGTGGCAGCTTATTGATCTGATCCTTAAGAGTTTGTTTCCTTTGATCTTGACAAGATAGATCTGATCCAACCCTTCTTAGCTTTTCAAAGCTTCTTGAAGTTGAAATTAGGGTAGATCTAGGCTAGAGAAAGTTGAAGATGATTCTTGATCAGGCTTCTCTCCAACTTCTGAATGATAGTTGATGCTTCTTAAATTTGTCTTTTAAAAAATTATTCTTCTCTTTTTTTGAAGAGTTGATCCCTTTAAATAGGCTCTGTTAGGAGTAACCGGCTGATCCGGTTAATAACTGACATCTGATAGTTCTAACAGTTGTCAGTACCTCCATCAAGATTTCTGTACTCAGGAAACAAGTCTGCTGAAGTGTTGAAACTTGTTTGTTGAAAGTGTCGAAAAACTTCTGAATGTGTCGATACAGCCTTGTACTTTGTCTTGACATAACTTATGTAGAATGTGTCGACACTAGTCCTGAGTGTCGACACAGCTTGCTTCCAGTCTTGACTCAGCTTGTGAAGTGCGTCGACACTATTCCTAAGTGTCGACAAAGTTGTCTTCAGTCTCGACACTGCTTCTATAAAATGTGTCGACACTTGCCCTTAGTATCGACACAGCTTCTCTTTGTCTCGACATAACTTGTTCAGTGTGTGTCGACACTAGTCCTGAGTATCTCGACGCTTTTGTACTTAGCTTAATTTGTCTGCACACATGAACTTAACATTCATAAAATATAACTATGTGTATATCATTAAGCTGAAAGGACTTCTTTAAATCAAGTACATTGTGACCAATGTACTCAACACAGAAGCACCTGGAGAAGCGCTCTCCCTGGTTTCTAAACCAGAAGTGTCCGCTCTTTAACTAGAACTGCCTGGAACATCGCTCCCCTTGCTAGCTGAACAAGAAGCCATCGCCCTAGAACTAGAAGCACCTGGAGCATCGCTCCCTCTACTTCCTGAACCAGACACATCTGCCCCGGAGCTAGAACAACCTGGAGCTCCTGGTGATACAGGAAGCTCCATTTGTACCTTTGCAGCAGCCTCCTCCAGCCCACATTTTGACCTGCTCACCTCTAGCTTCACATATGAGCTACCCCAATATGATGTTAGCTCATCGAATATAACGTCTCTCAACACGATGAACTTCTTCGTCGCAGGATCCATACACCTCCATCTCCTCTTTAGCTCATCATACCCAACAAAGACAAGCTTCGTCTTGAGAGCATTCGGAGCGTGTACATAGTAGGTAGAACCAAACACCCTAAGGTGCTTTACGCTGGGTTTTATCCTGAATATCAGCTCATACAGAGTCTTTATGTTGATCGGACTCAGAGGCATCTGATTGACAATATGTACCGCGCAGGCCATCCTTCCGCCCAAAAAGCCTTAGGAATTCCTTTGCACTGAAGCCAACACTTGCAGGTCTCTGTCAAAAGACGGATCTTCCGATCTGCCACTCCACTTTGTTTTGGAGTATGTCCACAAGAGAGCTCCCTTTGGATTCCATGCTTCTTGCAGAATTTAGAGAATACGGTTGAGCCGAACTCACGTCCGTTTCTCATTCTCAACTTCTTGATCCGCAGGTCAAGCTGGCCCTCCACAAGCTTATTGAACTCCAAAAACAAACGGAATGCGTTCGACTTCTCCTTCATAAAGTACACCCAAGTATACCTTGAGTAGTCATTAACCAATATCAGCATGTACCTGCTGCCTCCAAGACTGGTGGTGATGGTCGGCCCCACCAGATCACCATGGATACACTCCAATGGTGTCTTACACTTGGACTGCGCTTTATCAAACGTAAAGCGATAAGCTTCACCGTGTTGACATGTCGCACAAGCTTGACCGCCGTCGAAGGATGACAACTTAGTCAAGCCTCCCACAAGGCTCCTCACCGCCATTTCTTTTAGCTTGTCCACCCCGACATGTCCCAGTCTTTCATGCCAGAGAGCTACATTATCATTGGCCTTCATCTGATCAACATCAGAATTTGTTAATGACCCAACTAATTCCTTCCCTTTACTCCTAATATGAGTAACGTTCACCGAGTGCAGGAAGGCCATACACTCCTTCTTGAAGTGACCAGACTGCTTGCATCTATAGCACCTTGGTCCTTCCTTCCTCTACCCATCATGCCTAGGAGAAACACTCCTCTCTTGTTGATCAGAATTAGAGGGACCAACCTCAGCAGCCAACTTCACCTCCTTGTTGAACAACCCATCGAGGGAAGTCCAAATCTCTGCAGCTGACCGACATTTGCCAATGTAGTCTAAGAGTTCCGATGAGATAACCTGCTTGAGAATAACCTCCGCTTTCGCGTTTGTCTCCTTCCAAGATCTCATCGCTTCAACATTTCTAGTAACAGCAGTAACCACTTGCCTTCTGTCTCTGCAAACCACCTCTCAAATTTCATCGCCAATAAGATAGCTTTCCATACATGACTTCCACTTTTAAAAGTTATTCAATGTAAGAAGCTCCATTCCAAGATCTCTTGCTAAATCACCTTCCATTGCACTTAATCCTGGTTCACTTAGACTCACAGAAGCAATGAAGCAAACTGTCGGTTGATCCGCTGCTCAAGACTCTGTTCCCTGTAATACCATGTTAAAATTTTGATATAGCGAAAAATAGGAAACCAGGCGCAGGAACAATGAACCTATCTGAGCCCAAATAAACCAGATGCAAAACAGAAGAGGAAGAATCTTGTACTATAATAATCTTTACAATGCGAGACATACATGGCGAGACATTATTTGTCGATATATCCAAAGGAAGCAGAAACAATACAAGGCAAAACCCAAACCGCGCGGACTCAAAGAGTAACCGCTCGAACTACTGCTGCACTACGGAGTCCGCTGAAACCTACAGGTCACCAAACCGCAAACCACAACACGCGGACTACCCGTTATTCTAATACAAGCTCTACTCGCTGATTAGCAAGTCTCCTAACCGCGAGGTCGCCTAGCTGCCTCGCCGCGCGATTTGCTGCTGCCGAACTGAACAAGCCGCAAGAAGCGGACAGCTTATTGAACTTGGAAACTAGTTATAAAAGAGAAGACTGTCCGGTCGCTACCTGCGACCTGTTGCTTACCGCCTATTGCTAACCGCATAGTCCGCATTATCCCTGATCGAAGTCAGAACCAAGTCCTGGCTTTTCAGCGCCATCCGCACAACCTGCACAGCACAAACTAGTCAACCTTCAAACCGCACGGATATAATTTCCAGACCGCAGCAACTATCCATGAGTTCACTTACTATTCATTTGCTTCTTAATTGATGTGATAGGGGTTCCTATTTATAGGCACGATGAGGAGTGTGGTCACCGCCCTAGCCGATAGGAAAACTGCCCCATCTCGCGGCGAGCACCAAGTGTATTCGCAAGCCATGGATACAAAACCAGTCCGCCGCGACCTGTAAGATAGCCAGATCGCCAAGTAGCATTACCAAGGCCGGATAGCCAACTCTATCTGCCTTGTCACCAAAGGCTAAGCCAGGACCAAGATAGCAACTTGCAGACACTACGGAAACTTGTTCGCATATCAGCGGACACAGTCCCAGTCCGCACGCCCTACGGACACAACTCTATTCCACGTACCCCGAGCTCGTAGCCAAGGCACCAAGCTGACAACTGTCGGACTCGGTGGACAAGGAGTACAGTCTGCGTTCCCAGGCAGACACTGCTCCAGTCTGCACGCCTTACGGACATAGCTCCAATCCGCACGCCTTACGGACATAGCTCCAGTCCGCATTCACCAAGCTTGCAACCAAACCACAAGGCAACTACTGTCGAGTGTGGCAGACTGAAGAGCAGTCCGCGCTTCACCGCGCGATCACCCGGACTGAGCAAACCTGGACTTGGTTCAGAACCAACCAAGTCCACACCATCGGCCATAAGGGCCAGTCTGCGCTTACTGCCGGACACTGGCACCAATTCTCCAATCCCGGTGAACTCCAGTACCTGTCCGCTCTAACCGGTGAACTCCACGGCTTCCAATTATCGTGCCACAAGAGCTAGACTAAGGCACCTGCCATGTCGGTCTTCCGAGCTCCTATCTAGTCTGCTTCTTGTCAGACTAAGCGGATAGAGACACTATCCGCCCAGTTACCTTCTGGGACCAAACTGCTGGCTGAGCATTAGCCGGCCTGGCTGGCCGCCACCTCTGTTCGTACAGACCGCACGATCAGACCGCCCAGGCTGCCAAGGAACAAGCCGACTGCAGCAACTCTGCCGACCTGGCTGACCGTCATTCCTGTCCACATAGACCGCGCAGACAGGTCGCCCAGGTTGCCCAATCCTCCACTTTCACTTCACCATTTTCAACAGAATTCTTCTCTAAAAGTTCTGTTATTTGATTTCTCGAGAAGAATTATTTTCTCAAGAAATATGTCGGTTGAAATATGTTAATTTTTCGAGAAATATGTTAATTTTCTCGAGAAGTCCATTAAGTTTTCGAGAAATCCAATAAGTTTCCGAGAAATAAAAAATTGATTTTTTGAGAAATAAAAGTTTATTTGTCGAGAAATTCAATAAGTTTCCGAGAAATCCATATCTGAGCTTGAATTTATGTGAAGGTTTGCTGAGTAAGAATTCTCTTGGAATTTTCTGTGGTTGATTTCAGAATCTTCTCTTGACTTCAAATGTGAACTTTTCAGGACTCCTTGTTAAGCATACCAAGTTCTGTCTTGAAGAAAGAGAACTTGGGCTCATCCAGCGGCTTCATGAAAATATCTTTAACTTGCCTATCTATTGGAACATACTTGAGGTTGATGTCCCCTTTCTCCACATACTCTCGGATGAAATGATATCTCAATTCGATGTGATTTGTCTGGCTGTGAGAAACTGGATTGTTGGTCATTGCTATAGCATTGGAGGAGTCACAAAACATTGGAATATCTCTAAACTTCAAGTTGTAGTCTTCAAAATGATGCACAACAACTGCCTGCAGAAATATATTATCCAAAGAATTGGCAAGTCCTGAAAGTGCTCTTTTTATGATCTTTGCTACCTGTAAAGTTTGCATCTGAAAATCCAATTAGTTCGTTATCATTACTTCTTGGGTACCATAAGCCAAGATTTGGTGTTCCCTTGAGATCTCTCAAAATCCACTTTGCAGCTGTATAGTGAGATTCCTTAGAGTTCACCTGATATTTAGCACACACATATGTTGAAAATATTATGTCAGGCCTGCTAGCAGTAAGATAGAGCAAGGATCCAATTATGCTTATGTACTTGGTTTCATCAAAAGGTTTTCTTTTCTCATCCTTATACAGAGGCATAGCTGAACCCATTGGAGTCCTCATAGAGGTTGCATTCTTCATTCTGAATTTCTTTAGTAACTCCTTAGTCAACTTCGTCTGAGAGATGAAAAAGTCCATCTTCAGATTGCTTCACCTGAAGTCCTAAGAAATACTTCAGCTCACTCATTCTGCTCATTTCAAACTTCCCTTGCATAAGTTTGGAAAACTTCTTGCAAAGGTTGTCATCAGTAGAGCTAAAGATAATATCGTTGACATAGATTTGCACTAGTAAAATCTTGTCTTTTACTTCCCTAAGAAATAATATCTTTTCTATCTTTCTTCTTGTGAACTTGTTCTCAAGAAAAAAGTTAGACAGTGTTTCATACCAAGCTCGTGGAGCTTGTTTTAAACCATATAATGCTTTGAATAATAAATAAACATAATCAGGATGGTTAGCGTCAATAAAACCTAGGGGTTGTTCCACATACACTACTTTCTATATTTTATCATTGAGGAAGGCTGACTTCATGTCCATTTGATAGATAATGAAGCCCATGAGAGCAGCATATGCGAGGAACAACCTGATGGCTTCAAGTCTTGCCACTGGAGCATAGGTCTGATCAAAATCGATCTCTTCTTCTTATCTATATCCCTTAGCTACAAGTCTGGCTTTGTTTTTGATGATGGTTCCATCTTCATCCAACTTGTTCCTGTGGACCCACTTTGTTTCGATTATATTTTTGCCTTTAGGTCTTGGTACAAGCTTCCAGACTTGGCAGCGCTTGAACTGATTGAGTTCTTCTTCTATTGCAACTATCCAAGATGCATCTTTATTTGCTTCTTCAAATTTCTTTGGTTCAACCTGCGAGGGAAAACCCAAATGCATATTTTCATTAGTAGTACCTCTTCGAGTTCTTACACCATCACGAGGATCTCCTATGATTTGATCAACCGGGTGATACCTCAAGTGCCTGAGCTCTAGGGTCCTTGCATCGGGAGCTTCTTCAATTTCTGGAGTTTCTTCCTCAACTTGGATAACTTCTTCATCATTGTGATCTCCCTCTCCAATTGAGGTTGGAGGAGTGATCTTGATGAAATTTTGAGCATTTTCATCAACTATCTCATCCAAGCTTAACTCTTTCAGCCTTGAACTTGCATCTTCAACGAAAACACTGGAAGAGCTGCTTTGTAGCATGCTCGTCTCATCAAATATAATGTTAATATATTCTTCTACAACCATGGTTTTCTTACAAAAATCCTATAAGCCTTATTATGGCTACTATAGCCTACGAAAATACCTTCAAAACATTTTTCTCTAAACTTTGTACGATGATATTTCCCATTATTAAGTGCATAGCATTTGCTGTCAAAGATCCTGAAGTAGGACACAGTCGGTCTCCTACCTTTTAGTAGCTCATAGGGAGTCTTACGATGACTCTTGTTGATCAATGCTCTATTTTACACGTAACAAGTTGTACTGATGACCTCAGCCCAGAAGTACTCTGGTAGAGAGGAGTCAGTCAGCATTATAGTACATGCTTCAATGAGTGTTATATTCCTTCTCTATATAACTCCATTCTATTATGGAGTATGCGGGGAGGAAAACTCATGAAAGATACTTAGACTTCCACAGAATTCTGTCATGGCACCAGATTCAAATTCTATTTCATGGACACTTATGATTCTGACCACTGAACAGTTCAATTCGTTCTGAATTTACCTAACAAAATTCGTGAACACATCAAAGGTATCTTACTTTTATTTCAGAAAGAACACCCAAGTAAAACGTGAGTGATCATCAACAATTACCAGCGTATATGACTTACCTCCTAAGCTACGATCTTGCATTGGACCGAATAAGTCCATGTGTAATAAATACAAGCACCTTGAGGAATCTTTATCAGCAATACCCTTAAAGGTAGCCCTTATCTGCTTGCCTATTTGGCATGCGTGATATGGACTCTCTTTAATGCACTTAATAGTCGGTGGGTCACGTACTAGTATTGAGAAAATAACATATTAATAGTTTTGAAATTAATATGTGCAAGTCTCTTGTGTCATTGGTCACAAAGAGATGCACTATATTTTGCAACAAAACACACTGGTGTAAAAGTGTCTAAATATAGAAAATTAAGACAAAAATTTCTACTTCTAGTGCCTGTTAACACCGTCTCCATAGTAGAGTCTGATTTTATCAGGCACTGATCCTTAGAGAAAGTAACAATGAAGCCTTTATCACATAACTGACTTATGCTAATCAGATTATGTTCTAATCCTTTCACACAAGCCACATCAGTGAATGAGACTACACCATTAGAAATCATACTGTAGCCTTTTGTAATTCCCCGATCAGAGCCACCAAAGATAACCTTTGGACCGTCTTTGACTGGAGTATAATTTTGAAGTAGGCTTCTTATTTCGGTCATATGCCGAGAGCATCCACTATCCAAATACCAGATAATCGTTTTGTTGGCTTTTGGACATACCTGCAATCATAAATCATTTTACCTTAGGAACCCAATAAGATTTGGGTCCTTGGTTTCTTGTTAGCATACTCCCCCTATGAGTGTTAACACTACGAGTGGTCTGTATCGTATGATTAACTTGAGGAGTTACAATATTTCTGGGATTAAACCAGCAATCCACAGCAAAGTGACCAACTTTATCGCAGCACCAACAGTCAAACCTGTTGTATCTTTTCCAAGTTTCCCGCTTGACCTTATGAATGTGTGGTCTAGCCAGAGCAGCTGACTTGGAGGTAGAATCCTCATGATGATAGCACTCACATGGCTTCTTCTTCTCAAGTGGCTTTTGAACAACGGGTTTCACTCTTGGAGCTTTCTTATCATTAGGACCATGAACATAGGGATCATAGCTCTGTAGAGTAATCTCTTCATAAGGTGCCTTGAAGACACTTGCACCAAAGTTTCGGGGATGAGTCCACCCCTTATAGTCCTTGACAGGTTCAAACTGAATTATTCTTGTCAAGTGACCATAGGAGCTATGCAAATCAAATTTATTAGAAGGAAAAAAAATAACCTTCTTAAACGTGGTCTGACTTATAGTCCCCTTCTCTTTCTCTTCGGCGGTTGCTTTTATAGCAGCCTTATTTTTCCTTTTAGCCTTGGCCCTCCTGGAAGATTTGCTAGGAGTAGACACATGATCTAAGCCAGCTCCTTTATCCTGAGCAGTGAATTCAGCAACAAGCGGAAGGATTGTCTTGAGCTTGGAGAAACTTTCAATAAGTCTCTTTTCACCGGCAAGCTGTCCTTCCAACTTCTCAATGATTTTATCTTTTGGGTTAAGGAGCTCGTGTGAACTATTGTTGTCATCGTCCAGGGCGTGGATTTCCTCTCTAAGTGAGTTCATTCTTGCAACTTCCTCCCTCAGAGTGATCTCCTCAGCCTTAACGGATTTGATCTCCTTGGCCTGAGTTCTAACAACTTTTCTACACCGGTCATAGGCCTCGATCAGGTCTTTATAATGATCCATGAGTTTTGATTCATCATCAGAGAAATACTCCTCATGAACATCGTCTGGAGCATCAGACTCTGAAAGAATGGTGTGAGAATTTACCTCCCAATGAAATTGGGGGTCAGCTTCTTCTTCGTCGGAGTGAGCCATGAGCCCAAAGTAGGCTTCTTCATCCTCACTTAACTCGGATGAGTTAGTATCACTGAAGCTCTTCTGCTTCTTTGCCATGAAGCACTTCTCCATCTTTTTGCCATGGGAGGACTTATGTTCTTCTCTTATTCCACCCTCCTTCTTATGAGGGCAGACGGCGATCACGTGACCTGGCTTATTACAGCAATAGCACACAATATCAGTAGAATTATGTTTGTTCTACTTAGACTTATACCTGTCATTTGTGTGACGTTTCTTTTGATGATCATCATCGTGACATGATCTTCTGTATGAGGAGTCTTTTCCTCTCATCTTTTTCTTCTTAATGAGAAACTTCTTGAACTGTCTGGAGAGAAGAGAGAACTCTCCATCAGATAACTCTGAGATCGAGGAACTTGGCTCTAAGTTTTATTCTTCACTTTCTTCCTGAGTGGGAGCAGGAGATGCTGTTTTAGCCTTTCTTGATCTATCTACCTTCAGTGCAACAGACTTCTCCTTTGATGAAGATCTGCTTCCCTCTTCTTCAGCTTTTCTGGAGTTAATTTGAAGCTCATAGGACATAAGCTTCCCGAAGAGGTTCTAGGGGTCAGTGTCGGCCAGTCTCCCAAACTCCCTAAGAGCACAAATCTTATTGTCGCATTCCTTAGTTAAGGATCTTAGGAACTTGTCATTTAGTTCTCCATTTGTGAAAATCAGGTCGTAGTTCTTCAGGTCGTTGACGATCTTGAAGAAGTTCTCATATGTATTAGCTATTGTGTCATTGGGGCCTTGCTTGAAGGCCTCATACTTTTTGTTCAGAAGGGATCTTTTGTCATCCCTTACTTCTTTGGTGCCTTCCATCAAAACAATCAGAGACTGCCACATTTCCTTGACAGATTGGCAATGTACTAGGTTCTGCAACATTGAATCATCGACTGTGCTTGCGATGATGTTCTTGGCTTTCTTGTCTAGAGAGACAAGGGCAATCTCATCTTTGTCGAGATCCATCAGTTTCTTCGACACTTTCTTGGTTGGATCGATAGTGGAAGCAATCATGGAAACATAAGGACCTTCTTCCACTATCATGAAGATGCGGGGATCAACAGCTTTCATGAAGAATCTTACTCTCTCTTTACAGATGGGAAAGTTAGCCTTAGTGCACACCAGAAGCTTTGCGAAATCCTTGGATCTGTTGATGGAGATGACGGCCCTCAACATGTTGAAGACGATGACGGCGTGCTTACGAAAGTTCTGTCTCCGCCTCCAAATGGCAGGGGAAACGGAGTTGGATCTGGTCCAGAAGAAATCTGCGTCTTAAATAGTGATCCAAGTAGAGGAATCGGAATCATCCATTCCGATTGGGTAACGAAATATTTCTACTCTATGTGTGTTTCCTTTTTGTTTAATTCTTGTGGTGGAATTCTTGTCGTTAAGTTTTGATAGCATTGAATTTTTGTGGATTTCTTTTGAATGATTTTGTAGTAAAACTTAAGTTTCATTTAAATTCTATAGGTTTGGCGAACCTTCGCTTTCCTTTGTTGGGAGAGATCTACCATTTTAGAATCGATACTTTTGGTAAATCTCTTTTGGTACAACCTTCGCTCGATCGGACCGGGTTGGTCCTTTTAGCCGGAAAGAACATTGGTCTATAGCTTTTTGTTCAATCCTAATTGGTTTGGCTACCCGTACGCTAGCATATAATTGATAGAATTAATTAACGTGGTGCTGCGTAGAACGATTGTGCGAGTATAGGATTGGATCGTAGAGAGGTATATGTGCTAGTCCGTAGATCTATTCATTGTCAAACGTGTGAGCCCGCATCAATTTGGTATCATAGGGAGGTTCATGTCAATTTTCTAATTGGCCCCCTCCCCCTTTTGCTTTGAGCACCGACACGCACTTGCCCGTTTCATTGCACAAAATATAAATCAATTTTTAAATTCTCCATCATTTTCTTAGTAAGAAATCAAAAAAAAATTTATTTTTCATTAAGTAATTGTTGGTCTACAAATAGCGGCCTATATTTTTATTTTTCAGCAAAAAAAATTTTATTTAATAATCTTCATATTATTTCCAGCAAGAAAAAAAAATATACATTTGTTATCTTAAGTAATTAGCGGGAACAATTACATCTTTGAAAATTAAGTAGAGCCAGGTTATTTATTCATTGCATGTGCACCAGTTCCGGGTGAGATATTCTCTTCGGTTCTCACTAAAATGTCCTATGTCGTTAACGTTTCTCGAGTAAAATCTTTTGGTTCCATGACGAACGCTAGGAAACCAGTACGGTCCCTTGTAGTGGATGAGATTAAGGTTTTGATTGCACAACTAAAGGCTAGCCAAGTAGCAGCACCACCCCCTAGGCCACACCACATTTATCCTACTTATGACGGTTTAGGATGTCCACAAATTTTTAGAGATTGGCTTAATGGATTAGAAAATTAGTTTAATTGTCACTTATGGGATGACCACAAAAAGGTTAACATTGCTCGAGAGCGATTAGTAGGGCAAGCCCTATTGTTTTGGTTAAACGAAGAGTATCATGTTGGTAGCTATCGTTATGCTTGGCCGCACGTGCGTAGCCTACTCTCGGATCAATTTGATCCCGACTACCTACGTACTAATAACACAACACCCGTTAGTAAGAATAGTTACGATACTAGACCCGTATCTGCTTATAGGAGTGACCATACGCCTCAGGATAGATCCTATCCCCAGAGAGGTAGTAATACCCAAAGTATGCATATCCCCACCCAAGGGAGCATAAGCCAATTAGACCCCTAAATTTGAATTCGAAAGAGGTTACTACTAGGGTGTCTGCTCCTTTAGTATCAATGAATAAGCTCATTGAGATAGTGACTGATACCTCTGAGGATTCTGATGTGGATATTGAATCTTTGGATGCTGAAGTTGGCAAGCTAGGTGACAGTATTCCTTCTCGTACGATAGTGCCTGACGATTCTGATGATTCTGACATTGAAGGCATACCTAGTGATCTAGAAGACGGTGTTTGGGATGATGATGATAGTCCAATCTATAAGAGTATCTTTTTGCCTAGTACGTGTCCTACTAGCATTGTGTATGTTCACCCTAGTATTGAGTTCCCTCTCCAGGATACGATCCCCATCGTGTTAGAGCCTACGACTACACCCACTGAGACTTTATCTGACTTTCCTGAGGAGCCTGTGAGTGATGATTTCTCTATTGTCATTAATGACCCTGACTTAATGGATGACCCGACTGATTGGGAAGACTCACCTTATGTGAGAAGGTTATGTTTGGATGATATTAGCGCTACGAACCCGAACGATAGTTATTTGATGTTACCACCTTTGTCTGAAGCTCAATCTGAATTAAAATTTTCGTCGGGATCGATTTTGCCCATTTTAGAGACCGTTACTGATTCTGAATTGAATGACTTGTGTAGTGTGTTGGAAGAAATTGCAAGCGAGGAAGTGGTATTTTTGGATGATTCTTTGGTTTTACTCCCGGCTGAGAGTTCATTGATGTTATCACTGATAGGTGAAATTAATTCTGATTTGAATTTTATCCCGGGTTTGATTTTACCGACCCTTCCTCCTATTTTTGTGCCCACATTAGTCATTTTAGGACGTGAAATCGGTAGTCCTAGACTGAGTTGTTGTGACGCGCTCACTCTATTAGTTTCTACATTGGCGTTGTCTTGGCGCTTAGATCTTAGTAAGTTGAGCGCGCTAGTTTTGGGTCTGTTCACCGCACCGCGTAGATCTGACAATGCATCACATTTGACTATTCCTTTCTCTGCGTGTTCGGCTACGGTTCTATCCTCGTCTGTTTTTACTTCTTTGGCTATTATGCCTCTGGATGTGGTGTCTCCTTCACATAGTTATATACCACACCCGGTCGCACGCATTTATCCACCGATTGGGGTATTTCCCCTATTTTAATGTTTCTAATTTAACGTCATATGTTTTTCCACCACTTGAATTATCTGCATGTCTGTTTGGGTCCACTTTGTTTTCTTATGGTTTGGGTAGTGAGCTTGTGCCTGGAATGCTCTTTTCATCGGTCTTCACTGGAGGTACGTTGGTTGTTGATATAGAAACTTGTTTTCCTTTATTGTCTAATGTGTTTCCAAGGTTCGCCAGGACCACCTTTTTGCATGACAGGATACTCGAAGATGAAGTGCTCTCCTCGCCAAGTAGTGTTGTTTACTGCTACGTGGTTCATTTGGATGATGCTCTCCTGCACCAGTACTTTCAGACCAACTCATCGGTGATGAGTAGTTTTGAGCGGGGGAGGATTGATGGAGACGACGGCCCTCAACATGTTGAAGACGATGACGGCGTGCTTACGAAAGTTCTTTCTCCGCCTCCAAATAAAGACTTGCGGCGTCATGATGACCATGTGGAGCGACGCCATAATATCCGCCCTCAGCGCAAACCAATCTAATAATTATTATTTGATGCGTTTCTTTTTTATTGCAATGTTTATTCCATTTTCATGTAATGTTTTAATTTAATGTGTGTGATGCATTTTAATTTTGGGTTGCATATAGCCATAACATTGATGTAATCCTGTATATAGGCATGTATTGTTTTCATATTGGGTAGCTAATGAATGAAAAGAAATTTGAACCCTAATTGGTTTTC
Source organism: Platanthera zijinensis (assembly GCA_039513925.1). Lineage (NCBI taxonomy): Eukaryota > Viridiplantae > Streptophyta > Magnoliopsida > Asparagales > Orchidaceae > Platanthera > Platanthera zijinensis. Next base: position 30,770,090 of record CM077090.1, read on the forward strand.
CCCTCTCTTTCTCCTCTCTTGAAAAATTCGGCCCCTCCTTGCGCTTCTCCTTCTTGGTCGCCTGCCACACCCCTCCTCCTCTCCCCTTGGCATCTTGGCCACCTCTTCTTATTCCTCTTCCTCTCTTTATTCTCCTCCCTATCAACTCGAGCCACCCTCTCCCTCCATCGTTGTCGTCCACCTTCCTCCACTAACAAACCCGAGCCCTCCCCCCCTTGACATCAAGTCGGCCACCCTTTCTCCCCTAGTCGTCGGCCACCACCTACCACCTAGGGTTCGGCCGTCCTCCAAGCTGCCTCCCTCTTTAACCCACAAAACCGAGTAGCCACCCCCCTTTCAAGCCAAAACCAACCAGCCCACAAAATACCTTGGTGGATTTTCTGCCAAATTGCAAGGTTGCCTCCTTGAGGATTCCTACTCCGGCATGAAGCGACAAAGGCAAACAAGTTTCCTCTCCTTCCGGTGTGGCTCAGGCGGAGCCGTTGAAAAGCGATCCAAGTAGAGGAATCAGAATCATCCATTCCGATTGGGTAATAAAATATTTATACTCTATGTGTGTTTCCTTTTTGTTTAATTCTTGTGGTGGAATTCTTGTCGTTAAGTTTTGATAGCATTGAATTTTTGTGGATTTCTTTTGATTGATTTTGTAGTAAAACTTAAGTTTCATTTAAATTCTATAGGTTTGGCGAACCTTCGCTTTCCTTTGTTGGGAGAGATCTACCATTTCAGAATCGATATTTTTGGTAAATCTCTTTTGGTACAACCTTCGCTCGATCGGACCGGGTTGGTCCTTTTAGCCGGAAAGAACATTGGTCTATAGCTTTTTGTTCAATCCTAATTGGTTTGGCTACCCGTACGCTAGCATATAATTGATAGAATTAATTAACGTGGTGCTGCATAGAACGATTGTGCGAGTATAGGATTGGATCGTAGGGAGGTATATGTGCTAGTCCGTAGATCTATTCATTGTCAAACGTGTGAGCCCGCATCAATTTGGTATCATAGGGAGGTTCACGTCAATTTTCTAATTGGCCCCCTCCCCCTTTTGCTTTGAGCACCGACACGCACTTGCCCGTTTCATTGCATAAAATATAAATCAATTTTTAAATTCTCCATCATTTTCTTAGTAAGAAATCAAAAAAAAAATTTATTTTTCATTAAGTCATTATTTTTATTAAGTCGTTATAAAATTTAATTGTTGGTCTACAAATAGCGGTCTATATTTTTATTTTTCAGCAAAAAAAATTTATTTAATAATCTTCATATTATTTCCAGCAAAAAAATAAAAAATATACATTTGTTATCTTAAGTAATTAGCGGGAACAATTACATCTTTGAAAATTAAGTAGAGTCAGGTTATTTATTCATTGCATGTGCACCAGTTCCGGGTGAGATATTCTCTTCGGTTCTCACTAAAATGTCCTATGTCGTTAACGTTTCTCGAGTAAAATCTTTTGGTTCCATGACGAACGCTAGGAAACCAGTACGGTCCCTTGTAGTGGATGAGATTAAGGTTTTGATTGCACAACTAAAGGCTAGCCAAGTAGCACCACCACCCCCTAGGCCACACCACATTTATCATACTTATGACGGTTTAGGATGTCCACAAATTTTTAGAGATTGGCTTAATGGATTAGAAAATTAGTTTAATTGTCACTTATGGGATGACCACAAAAAAGTTAACATTGCTCGAGAGCAATTAGTAGGCCAAGCCCTATTGTTTTGGTTAAACGAAGAGTGTCGTGTTGGTAGCTATCGTTATGCTTGGCCGCACATGCGTAGCCTACTCTCGGATCAATTTGATCCCGACTACCTACGTACTAATAACACAACACCCGTTAGTAAGAATAGTTACGATACTAGACCCGTATCTGCTTATAGGAGTGACCATACGCCTCAGGATAGATCCTATCCCCAGAGAGGTAGTAATACCCAAAGTATGCATATCCCCACCCAAGGGAGCATAAGCCAATTAGACCCCTAAATTTGAATTCGAAAGAGGTTACTACTAGGGTGTCTGCTCCTTTAGTATCGATGAATAAGCTCATTGAGATAGTGACTGATACCTCTGAGGATTCTGATGTGGATATTGAATCTCTGGATGCTGAAGTTGGCAAGCTAGGTGACAGTATTCCTTCTCGTACGATAGTGCCTGACGATTCTGATGATTCTGACATTGAAGGCATACCTAGTGATCTAGAAGACGGTGTTTGGGATGATGATGATAGTCCAATCTGTGAGAGTATCTTTTTGCCTATTACGTGTCCTACTAGCATTGTGTCTGTTCACCCTAGTATTGAGTTCCCTCTCCAGGATACGATCCCCATCGTGTTAGAGCCTACGACTACACCCACTGAGACTTTATCTGACTTTCCTGAGGAGCCTGTGAGTGATGATTTCTCTATTGTCATTAATGACCCTGACTTAATGGATGACCCGACTGATTGGGAAGACTCACCTTATGTGAGAAGGTTATGTTTGGATGATATTAGCGCTACGAACCCGAACGATAGTTATTTGATGTTACCACCTTTGTCTGAAGCTCAATCTGAATTAAAATTTTCATCGGGATCGATTTTGCCCATTTTAGAGACCTTTACTGATTCTGAATTGAATGACTTGTATAGTGTGTTGGAAGAAATTGCAAGCGAGGAAGTGGTATTTTTGGACGATTCTTTGGTTTTACTCCCGGCTGAGAGTTCATTGATGTTATCATTGATAGGTGAAATTAATTCTGATTTGAATTTTATCCCGGGTTTGATTTTACCGACCCTTCCTCCTATTTTTGTGCCTACATTAGTTAGCATTTTAGGACGTGAAATCGGTAGTCCTAGACTGAGTTGTTGTGACGCGCTCACTCTATTAGTTCTTACATTGGCGTTGTCTCGGCGCTTAGATCTTAGTAAGTTGAGCGCGCTAGTTTTTGGTCTGTTCACTGCACCGCGTAGATCTGACTATGCATCACATTTGACTATTCCTTTCTCTGCGTGTTCGGCTACGGTTCTATCCTCGTCTGTTTTTGCTTCTTTGGCTATTATACCTCTGGATGTGGTGTCTCCTTCACATAGTTATATACCACACTCGGTCGCACGCATTTATCCACCGATTGGGGTATTTCCCCTATTTTAATGTTTCTAATTTAACGTCATATGTTTTTCCATCACTTGAATTATCTGCATGTCTGTTTGGGTCCACTTTGTTTTCTTATGGTTTGGGTAGTGAGCTTGTGCCTGGAATGCTCTTTTCATCGGTCTTCATTGGAGGTACATTGGTTGTTGATATAGAAACTTGTTTTCCTTTATTGTCTAATGCTTTTCCAAGGTTCGCCAGGACCACCTTTTTGCATGACAGGATACTCGAAGATGAAGTGCTCTCCTCGCCAAGTAGTGTTGTTTACTGCTACGTGGTTCATTTGGATGATGCTCTCCTGCATCGGTACTTTCAGACCAACTCATCGGTGATGAGTAGTTTTGAGTGGGGGAGGATTGATGGAGACGACGGCCCTCAACATGTTGAAGACGATGACGGCGTGCTTACGGAAGTTCTTTCTCCGCCTCCAAATAAAGACTTGCGGCGTCATGATGACCATGTGGAGCGACGCCATAATATCCGCCCTCAGCGCAAACCAATCTAATAATAATTATTTGATGTGTTTCTTTTTTATTGCAATGTTTATTCCATTTTCATGTAATGTTTTAATTTAATGTGTGTGATGCATTTTAATTTTGGGTTGCATATAGCCATAACATTGATGTAAGCATGTATATAGGCATGTATTGTTTTCATATTGGGTAGCTAATGAATGAAAAGAAATTTGAACCCTAATTGGTTTTCCCCTCTCTTTCTCCTCTCTTGAAAAATTCGGCCCCTCCTTGCGCTTCTCCTTCTTGGTCGCCCGCCACACCCCTCCTCATCTCCCCTTGGCATCTTGGCCACCTCTTCTTATTCCTCTTCCTCTCTTTATTCTCCTCCCTATCAACCCGAGCCACCCTCTCCCTCCATCGTTGTCGGCCACCTTCCTCCACTAACAAACCCGAGCCCTCCCCCCCTTGACATCAAGTTGGCCAACCTTTCTCCCCTAGTCGTCGGCCACCACCTACCACCTAGGGTTCGGCCCTCCTCCAAGCTGCCTCCCTCTTAACCCCACAAAACCGAGTAGCCACCCCCCTTTCAAGCCAAAACCAACCAGCCCACAAAATACCTTGGTGGATTTTCGGCCAAATTGCAAGGTTGCCTCCTTGTGGATTCCTACTCCGGCATGAAGCGACAAAGGCAAACAAGTTTCCTCTCCTTCCGGTGTGGCTCAGGCGGAGCCGTTGAAAAGCGATCCAAGTAGAGGAATCAGAATCATCCATTCCGATTGGGTAACGAAATATTTCTACTCTATGTGTGTTTCCCTCTAGTTTAATTCTTGTGGTGGAATTCTTGTCATTAAGTTTTGATAGCATTGAATTTTCGTGGATTTATTTCGATTGATTTTGTAGTACATCTTAAGTTTCATTTAAATTCGAGAGGTTTGGCGAACCTTCGTTTTCCTTTGTTGGGAGAGATCTACCGTTTCAAAATCGATACTTTTAGTAGATCTCTTTTGATACAACCTTCGCTCGATTGGACCAAGTTAATCCTTTTAACCGGAAAGAACATTGGCATATAGCTTTTTGTTCGATCCTAATCGGTTTGGCTGCCCGTACACTAGCATATAATTGATAGAATTAATTAACGTGGTGCTGCATAGAACGATTGTGCGAGTATAGGATTGGATCGTATAGAGGTATACATGCTAGTCCGTAGATCTATTCATTGTCAAACGTGTGAGCCTGCATCATCTATCCATGCTTGATAATCTCTACAAAAACTAGAAGTAGATCTATTCAAGGTGTGAACCTTTTTGTGAACAACCTCTCTCTGATACCAATTGAAGTATCTAGTTGCCTACCTAAATCACCTAGAGGGTGGTGAATAGGTGTGTTCTGTGTCTTTTGCAAAATAAAAACTTGAGAGAAATCAACACAAAAAATAACTAAGCATAACTCAGACGACACGAGGAGTTTATAATGGTTCCCCAATCTTGGGTACGTCCACTCTCCACCTCGCCTATCTAGCACCACGGCTAGCCTCGGCTACTTCACTAAATCTCGGATTTCAACAATCCTAGAACTCGGAGCAACGCTCCTACAACTCAGAGATAACACAATCCTACAAAATCGAAGAACAAAGATCCTGCAAACTCGGAGACAAGGCTCCTACAAGAGATAAAACAATTTTTACAACAACAATAAGAACTTATACTTCCGGATCTGAAATCTTCAAGGTTCTTCCTTCTTGAAAACTGAAAGTCTCGGTGAAGAAGTTGAGGAAGAAATCCCGAGAGATAACTTGATCTGAAATGCTTAGGATCTGACACGATCAAGTAGATATTTGAAGAATCTTGAATCTAGGATATGTCGAATCTTATCTTCTTGGAATCGCTGGATCGAGAGAAGAGTGACAATGAAGAACGACGATGACGGCGCGGCTTCTCTCGATTTTGAAATTCCGATTGCGATTCAAAACGTTGTTCTTCCGGTTAGTGATTCCTCTGAAAGGACTTCTTATAGTACCTCGTCTAATGGTTTGAAATTATAAAGGAAAGATCCACGTGGACCAATCATGAGGAAATTAGAATATATCGAAATCCCATCAGACTGTTTAAAAATAAATTTTTCTGCAATTCTATTTCTCGAGAAGACTTATAATTTCTCGAGAAATGGCATAGACTTCTCGAGAAAATGCGTAACGCAAATTCTTTGAACTGAGGAACTGATTTCTCGAGAAGAAAATTGATGTCTCGAGAAAAAATACTTGGTTTCTCGAGAAACAATTTTGACTTCTCGAGAACATTTTGTTTTCTCGAGAACTATACTTGGCTTCTCGAGAATTCTTCAGGGCTTTCTCGAGAAAAGGACTTAAAGGTTGTTTCTGAGAATTTTTCGAGAAGTCTTAAGGTTTCTCGAAAATAGATTTGCTTTCTTGAGAACTATACTTAGACTCACTACAACAAATTATACTTATAGTAAGGACCTAAATCGTTACAATAAGTACCAAAAATTGTTACAAAAACTCTTTGGTAACGAAAAAAACTTTATGTAACGGTCGTCCTCTAAAGCTCAACGCTAATACTTCTTGTAATGAATGTATGCGTGTCGTTACAATAAATTAGTTACAATAGTAAAAAATTCGGCCGCCGGCCGGCCGCTTGCCCGCCGCCGCCCGCCGCCGCCGCCCGCCGCCGCCGCCCGCCGCCCGCAGCCCGCCGCGCCTGCCCGCGAGCCCATCATATTTCAAAAATTCATTGTGGAATGGGCAATATAAACCCAAAATTGATGTTTTAACTGGCGATGTGGGACTAAAAATGGCCAAACATATTGTGAGAAAAAATTACTATTTGTAACGTAACATTAATGTTGTTACAAATACTTACATTTATAGTAACAAATTAATTTTTATTGTAACAAAATATAAAATATTCGTTACACAAAGTAATTTTTGATAACAACAGAAAAAAATCGTTACTAAATATAGCTATTAGTAACAAACTGTGTTTTAGCTATATTTCAGTCCTTACAATAGGTGCAGTTTGTTGTAGTGACTTCTCGAAAAATTCACTTCATCTTCTCGAGAAATACACTTAGAAAATTTTTTCTGAAAAATTAATTCTTCTTTGTTTAAAACCAGCAACTCTTCCTTTCTTCCATTGCTTTAGTACTTGAAAATGAAGTGCATCTCAATAGAGAGGTTACACATGAGTCAACACCATGGGTCACACAATGAGGGATTACATTGCATGGTCCTGTGTTTAGTGACTCATTGTAAACTGACATTTGTCTACACTTAGCAATAATGACCTGCAAGCACTCAACTAAAGAATAATATCAAATACATAATTAATTCAACTTAGCTCAAGGGTGACTTCACACAAATATAGATTATTATAGATATAATACCCAAAAGACCCTGAGAAGATCCCGCTGACCAGGCTCTCATTAGCTGCCAGGGCTAGAAGTTACTCGGTGGTGGTCGGAAATGTGGATCCCGAGAAGATCCGGCTAATCAGGCTCTCATTAGCTGGCAAGGCTGGAAGTCACTCGGTGATGGTTAGAAATGTTGACCCCGAGAAGATCCCGCTAACCAGGCCCCCATTAGCTAGCAGGGCTAGAAGTCACTCGGTGGCGGTTGGAAATGTTGACCCCGAGAAGATCTCGCTGACCAAACTCCCACTAGCTGGCAGACTGGAAGTCAATCGGTGGTGGTTGGAAATGTTGACCCTGAGAAGATCCCGCTGACTAGGCTCCAATTAACTGGTAGGGCTGGAAGTCACTCAGTAGTGGTTGGAAATGTTGACCCTAAAAAGATTCCGCTGACCAGGCTCTCATTAGCTGGCAGGGCTGGAAGCCACTCGGTGGTGGTTAGAAATGTTGACCCTGAGAAGGTCCCACTGACCAGGCCCCCATTAGCTGGCAGGGATGGAAGTCACTCAGTGGCGGTTGGAAATGTTGACCACGAGAAGATCCCGCTAACAAGACTCCCACTAATTGGCAGGGATGGAAGTCACTCGGTGGTGGTTGGAAATGTTTACCCCGAGATGATCCCGCTGACCAGGCTCTCATTAGCTGGCAGGGATGGAAGTCACTCGGTAGTGGTTTGAAATGTTGACCCCGAGAAGATCCTGCTGACCAGGCTCCCATTTGGTGGCAAGGCTGGAAGTCATTCAGTGGTGGTTGGAAATGTTGACCCCGTGAAGATCCCGCTGACCAGGCTCCCATTAATTGGCAGGGCTGGAAGTCACTCGATGGTAGGTGAAAATGTCGGCCCCGAGTTAATCCCATTGTCAGGCTCTCATCTAGCTAACAAGTCTGGAAGGCCCTCGGTGGACGTTGTGAAGACCATAGCACTAAGTCTCAAGTTAATCCTGTTATCAGGCTCTCACCTTACTAGCAGGTCTAGAGGGCCCTCGGTGGATGGGGTAAAACACTTCAGAAGGGGATGGTCTAAGAAGAGTGACACTTATTCATAACATGGCAGGCGGGACCTAGATGTACGAGCGGGGTCTGTGTAGCGCAAATACCCATTCGACAAAGACCCACTCGGCACGCTCACTCGACGGGTTAGTCTCTCTGAGTGAGGAATCGAGGTCGTCTCATACCAGGCTCAGTCCACGAGTGCAAGGCCATTGTGGTCACCACCTAAGAGCCTAAGGCAGGTGTGAATATGCATTACTAAGGTTAAGCTTCGCTTAAAACCCTCTCCTAGTGAGAATTACCCGGCCGCAGCCTAGAAACTAAGGGTTGGTGACGAGCGAGCACGTGGGAGTGTTTGCGAATGGTGAGAAGCGAGAAACAAAAAATTAAGAATAACAGCTGAAAGACTTTATTTCAAGAGCCTAAACACCTAGAGGGGGTGAATAGGTTCTAATATTTTTGTGTCTTTTTAATTCTTAGGCAAAAAGTTATAAGACTACTTTCAGCACAGATTAATCAATCTACAAAAAATAAACACATCATAGTAAAAACCAGACTTATAGTGGTTCCCCAAGATATGGGTACATCCACTTTACCCCTTCGCCTATCCAGCAGATAACTGGATTCAGCCTTACTTCCTTCCACTGGCTCAGATCCTCGGATCTTACAAACTCAGAACCAAAGATGGTTCTTACACCTCAGACTTAACACAAGTCCTACCTCAGATTCTTCTCCAGAATCCTACCTCAGGCCTCAGCCCTACCTCAGCTTTAATAATTAGGCTTACAACTCAGACTTTCCACAAGTCCTACCTCAGGCACACAGCCCTACCTCAACCTTTATAATTTCAGGCTTACAATCTCAGATCTAACAGAAGATCCTATAAGAATTTGTGAGTAAAGAGTAACTGAAAACTTCACCAACTAGATTTCTCTGTTGATGTTGTCTTCTTGATCAGTTCTTGTATTGACTGATCCTTCTTATCCAACCTAACTTAGCTTTTCAAAGCTTCTTGATTAGAACAAAATAAGTTGGATCTTCTCTGTTGATGAAGATGATCTTCAATCAGCTTCTTCCTTAAATTCAGATAGAACTCTGAATCTTTCTTGCAGACAGCCCTTGATCAGTAAGAATTCTTCTTATTGATGCTTCACATTGTTGTTCATATTGTTGTCATTTCCGATCTGTCTCTTATATAGAGCTTCCTTCATGGTTACCGGCTGATCTGGATCATAACAAACTTCTGACAGTTCTGACAGTGGTGTCAGACCGGCTTGTTATGACAGCTGTCAAGTCACCAGTCATGTCACCAGGTTCTTTAATGTCTTTTCAACTCAGCAAACAACACTCAGCAGACTGCTTCACATGTGTCGACACATATAGACTAAGTGTCGACACAAGTCTTCATGGTGTCGACACAATTACTCCAAGTGTCGACACAGTCATACTTCTGCTTCTCGACACTGCTTATGTTGTATGTGTCGACACAAGTCCTGTGTGTCGACACAGCAGCTTCTTATCTTGACATTTCTGTTGCAGATAGTTGGTGTTGAGTGTTTGTCAAATGGCGTTGAGTGTGTATCGACATAAGTCCTGTGTGTCGATAGAATTACTTCTGAACTAGACACAGCCTTTTGAGATTTGGTGTGTCGGCACAAGTCCTGTGTGTCAACACAATTGCTTCAGGTGTTGACAAAGCTTTGAGTGTCGACACAGCTTCTTTATAAGTGTCGACACAAATTCTGGGTGTTGATACAACTTCCCTGAGTATCGAACACAATTTGCATGTGTGTCGACACAGCTTGCCTAAGTGTTGACATAAGTTCACGGAGTGTCGACACAATTTGCATGTGTGTCGACACAGCTTGCCTGAGTGTCGACACAAGTTTCCTGAGTGTCTACACAGTTTTTTCACAAGTGTTGACACTTGTACTTAGAAAATTTTCCTTTAAAATACTTAAACCTGCACAAAAAAACTCAAACTCTTATCAAATACAAATTGATGCATATCATTGACTAAGTTGTGGCTTCTCCAAATCTAGTACATATTTTCCAATGTACCCAACAATCTCCCCCTATTTGGAGAAGTCATAACCCTTAGTCAAAGATATACATCTCTTGAGATAAAACAAAATTGTAATAGAAGTAAAAACATTTCAGAGCAGGTTATCACATAATCATTGTAAACAACAAACACTTAATACTGAAACAGATTTCATTAATCAGAAAAACTTTGGTTTACATGAATTTCTTATAGAACAAAAGAAATAAATTAGTATATTGTTCTATTACATAAACCTAGCAATCCTATTACTGACTAGGCTCCTTAATAACTATTCCTTTGCCAGACTTGATTTTAGCCTGCATAGAAGGTTTAACAACCTCAGCTGGTTTTCCCCTTTTAGAGCTTTCTTCTTTAATTCTTCAGCCTTGATCTTCTATCTTTCAAAATAGTGGAAAGATTTGGGGAAGTACTTGCTTGGCTCTTGAGCATTAGCAGGTAGCTTCCCAGCCTTAGCACTTCTTCTATGTTGAAGAATTGCTTCTTGTCCTGCTTGATATTTATTCCACTCTTGTTCAGAATACCACTTACCCCTGTCATGGGTTTTATCCTTTACAGCTTTCCAGGCAGTAAGTATGATGTTTCTAGAAGTTTGGCTCCACTGCTCAAAATCTGGCTTCAGCTCAGCCTGCTCTCTAAATCTCTTCTTGGAAAGTTGAGCTTCCTTCTGAGCTTCTGACATTTCAACCTTTTCCAGAATTACATTTTGTGCCTCTGGTGGAGGACTATACATTTTCATCACTTCTTCTTGAACCATCTCAAAATCAGCTGGGGGGTAAATCACCTGAGAAACTTCAGGCTGATCTCCTTCAAAATATTCAGGTTGTATCCCAGACTCAGCTACATTAGCATCATCACAAAGAGGAGGATATACAAGAGTAGCTCTGATGCTATTGGTAGTCCATTTAGCATGGTCAGAGCTGACTTTGACTAGTAATCTCTCCCCCTTTATGACTTCTCTTGCAACATGACTCTTAAATCTTCTTTCTGGAATCTTACTTGATCAGCTATATATTCAGTTCCCTCTTTAAAATAAGCTCTGAATTTTGTCAGGAAAGTTTTAATTTTCTCCTGAGATTCTTGAAATGTGACTTTGACAGCAGATATATCTTCCTATATTTGCTTATGAGATTTCAGCCTTCAAAGTAGTGCTAGAATCAGTGAGCTTTGTCAATATTTCATGATGTGAATTCTTGAGATTTTCATTCATCCTTAACTGATTCTCCAGTACATATCCCTGTTTCACTTCAATTTCATACACTTTAGCTTTGATATCTTGTTGTTGCTTGGCCAGGAACACCACAGCATTACCACCTTTATGGAAGCAATCTGTCATCTCCTTCTTATTATGATTCACTTCAAATCTAATGGATTTAATGTCCTGGTCCAATTGAAACTGTAACTCCTTATGAGTTTCATCCACATATTGCTCTATAGACTGTCCTTTGGTTATCTAGTTTTATTTGCATCTGAACCAGTAAAGAACTGAAGTCCACAGTTGATGTAGATGGTGATGTTCTCACTTGCAAAGCCTTCTTGTATCCAGAACTCTTTTTCTTTAAAACAGTTAGCTTCCTTTTCTTAGCCAATGTGGCTTCTTCATCTTCAAAAGATTCAGTTGTACTATTAATATTAACAGTATTCTTTTCAGCTGGGGTATCCTCCTCAGTATCCTTTGATAACTCCCCCTCAGTCCTTGGAATATCTTTTCCTTTCTCAATTTGCTCCCCCTCAGTTCTATCTGGAGGAAGATCAAAAAACAATTCTTCCATTGTAAATTCCTTCTAAATCTGTACAGAAGGAATAAGATTAGTTTTGGTTTAATGACTTAAAAGACTTTATTTTTACACAAAAGTTTCCCCCCTGAACAATTATTGAGAAGAATACTATCATATATCACTATATTGTGGAGAAGATACTTATTGGCTCATTTTGAGCATCTGTCTTATCAGTTTCTTCAGCTGTAGTGTTGATTTCAGATACTACATTCATGATTGTATCTGTAGCTAAATCACTGTCTAGGACAGCATCATCAATACCTCTCCCTTGGGCAGGCAAGCTCAGTTCCTTGTTCAAAGTGTTCTCCCCCTTGAGTGGAGTCAACTTGTTGCTCCTGGGGCTCACTGTCCTTTACTTGATCATGTGCTTCCTATTGGAGCTGGTCTTCATCAGAACTAAAGACCACTTCCTCTTCAGAAACACTGGAGGAATCAGCATGTACAATCACTTTCTTTGTCTTCTTGTCTTTCTTAGTTTGCTCCTTGGGAGCAGAGACTTCCTTGGTCAGAACTCTATCCTATCTTGACGGTATCCTCACATCCATTTTCCTCATGTGATTTATCTTAGAGTCATTTGCTTGTTTCAGAACATCTGGAATTACTGATATCAAGCATAAACTAAGGATCCTTCCCAGGTTAGGTTTCTGAATCCTTCTTGTATTTTATCAAACACTACTGCTGCCCAGTCAGTGTTTATCTTGAATATAACCCTCACCATAAGATTGAACATGTGGGCAGAAATCCTATCATGTCCACCAGTCTTGCAGATTATCACTTTGCCCACAACTTCTGAAAGAAATTTTCCTTGGGAATTCATCCCTTTTCTATTGATAGATGATCCAATCTTAATACTGGGACTCAGTCCACACCAGCATAAAGCATCAGTTATCTAGGAAGGAGTTATTTCGTCTGTATCTTTGATCAATGGTAGATGTAGTGCTTTTCTGATAGATTTCAATGTGAGCTTCACTCGGGTATCTTGAATAGACGCCTTGATTTTCTTTCATTTTGTGTCCACAGTAGCGGTTGAGTAGAACTCCATGACTTTCTTTTTCCATATTTTGGTCGGTTCAGAGACCAAAAATTCTAATCCATTTTTAGAAATTAGGGCAATGACTCCCTGAATTTCATCAGAAGCAGACATGAATCCTTCGCGAACCAGTTCATAACCTTCATTAACCTTATCTTTCTGGTTTGGCGCTATTGACGTAAGTGCTAGAGGAGAAGAGAAGAGAAGGTCTATGTCGACAGAAGGTGTAGAGTCAAAAATTTGATAGCGTAGTCGATCAAATTTTGGCTTCACCTATTTATAGTACTTGAGTCAAGGGCAGATCAAAAGTCGGGCCTATGTCAACAAATCAGTTTTTGTGTCGACAAAAATGACCTAGGTCTTGACAAAACTTAAGTTAGGTCGACATGACTATGTGTCGACATACTAATGTCTAAGTCGACAAAACGTATTTAAAGTCGACACAACTATGTGTCGACATACTTGAGTCTGTGTCGACATACTTGAGTCTGTGTCGACATACTTGCGTCTGTGTCGACACTGACCACTTTAGTCTCGACAGAGTTGTGTCGACATACTTTTGTGTCGACACAAATATCCTCAACATATAGTCTCGACAAGGTTGTGTCGAGAGTTTTTGTGTCGACACCTATTCTTCTGTCGACACAGATACTATTTTGTGTAGACATATCCTTGTTCTGTGTCGACACAACACACTGAGTGTGTCGACAAACCTTGCTTGTATCGAAACAAACTTTGTACTTAGCCAAATTTCAACAGAAATTTGGTGCTTACATATGCTACTATAGAAACTTGTGTTAACCTAGTTTAGGTTCAACATACCTAATTCAATTTTGAAATTATTGAATTTAGTTTCATCCAGTAGTTTTGTAAAAATATCAGCTATTTGGTTATTAGTTTTTACAAACTCTAGATTAATATTTTCCTTCTCTACATGTTCTCTGATAAAATGAAACTTAATATCTATATGCTTGGTCCTACTGTGTGATACAGGATTCTTAGTAATAGATATAGCACTTGTAGAATCACAAAATAGTGGTATTCTACTTACCTGGATGTCATAATCTTCTAGTTGATGCTTTATCCACATCAATTGTGCACAGCAGCTACCTGCAGCTATATACTCTGATTCAGATGTTGATATAGCTACACTGGTTTTCTTCTTGCTGCTACATGACACCAGCCTCCCACCAAGGAATTGACAGGTTCCTGTGGTACTTTTTCTATCTTCTTTGCATCCAGCAAAATCTACATCTGAGAAACCTGTTAATAGAAAATCTCTATTCTTAGGGTACCAAAGGCCTAGATTAGGTGTGCCCTTAAGATATCTCAAAATTCTTTTAACTGCAGTATAATGAGATTCCTTAGGGCATGCTTGATACCTAGCATAGACACATGTTGCATACATGATGTCATGTCTACTAGCAGTCAAGTATAGTAGGGAGCCAATTATCCCTCTATACAAAGACTCATCAACAGGTTTTCCTGCTTCATCTTTGCATATAGGCATACTTGTTCCCATTGGAGTTTTCATAGTAGAACCTGAGTCCAAACCATACTTCTTAATCAACTCCTTGGTGAACTTAGACTGGGATATGGACAACCCACTCTCAGTCTGTCTAACTTGAAGTCCCAAGAAGAACTTTAGCTCACCCATACTGCTCATCTCAAACTTCTCTTGCATAAGTTTGGCAAACTTCCTACAAAGGCTATTTTCAGTAGAACCAAAGATAATGTCATCCACATATATCTGGACTAGTATTATCTTGCCTTTTGATTCCCTATAGAATAGAGTTTTGTCTATTTTTCCTCTAGAGAATTTATTCTCAATGAGGAAAGCAGACAAGGTTTCATATCAAGCCCTTGGAGCTTGTTTCAAACCATATAGAGCTTTCCTAATCCTATATACATAATCAGGAAAGTGAGAGTCTACAAAATCTGTGGGTTGTTCTACATAGACTTCTTCTTTTAAATCACCATTCAGAAATGCTAATTTCGCATCCATTTGATATAATTTGAACCCTTGATAGGCAGCATAGGCTAAGAATAGCCTTATTGCCTCCAGCCTTACCACTGAAGCAAAGGTTTGATCAAAATTAATACCTTCCTCTTTCCTGTAGCCTTTTGCTACCAGTCTAGCCTTGTTCTTGACTATAGTGTCATTCTCATCAAGATTGTTTCTGTAGATCCACTTAGTTCTTATTATGTTGTGATCCTTAGGTTTTGGAACCAGTTCCCAGACCTTACACCTTTTGAACTGACTGAGCTCTTCTTGCATTGCATCAATCCAGTTGGTGTCTTGCATGGCCTCTTAAATCTTCCTGAGTTCTATCTGAGACAGGAAGCTAGAACATAAAACTGTGTTCATGCTCCTGCTCCTTTTAGAACACCCTGACTTGTATCACTAATGATCTGGTGAGCTGGATGACCCTTCAGGTGTCTCCTTGCTGGAGGAATTCTGTCAGCAATATGGCTATCTCCAGTTTCCTCATCTTGATGCTCCACATTTTCTTCTTCACCCAGAGGGACTTGATCTCCCCTTGGATAGCTGGCATCTTTATCCTCATCCAGTTTAGCAGGAACATCTTCATTGATGGTCAGCTTGTCCAGCTTATCTATTAGACCTGTAGGATTATCTGAAGAACTAGACAATTCACTGTTAATAAACATTGACTCATCAAATACAACATGCACAGATTCTTCTACAACTTGAGTAGTCAAGTTGTAGATCTTGTATGCTCTACTATGATTGTTGTACCCAATAAATATCTCTTCTAGGGATTTGGCAGCAAACTTAGTTTGGTAGTGTTTACCATTGACTAGTACAAAACACTTACTACCAAAGATTCTGAAATAAGATATGTTTGGTTTTCTGCCTTTCAAAATCTGGTAGGGAGTCATCTTGTGTTTCTTATTGATGGAGGCCCTATTGAGCACATGACAAGCAGTATTTACTGCCTCAGCCCAGAAGTATTCAGGGAGAGTAGTGTCATTCAGTAGATTTCTACTGGCTTCAAATAGAGTCCTATTTTTTCTTTCAGCAACACCATTTTGCCGAGGAGTTTAGGTGAAGAGAATTCCTGATGAATCCCAAGTTCTTCACAGAATTTTGTCATACATTCAGACTGAAATTCAGTTCCATGGTCACTTCTGATTTTGACCATTGAGCTGTTGTATTCATTCTGTATTTGTCTGACAAAAATCTGGAAAATAGTTGGGGTTTCAGATTTCTGCCTCAAGAAGAAAACCCATGTAAATCTAGAATAGTCATCCACAACAACAAGTGTGTATACTTTCCTACCAAGACCATGGACTGGCATAGGACCAAACAAATCCATATGCATGAGATACAAACATCTCTTTGAATCTTTGATGTCAAGTGACTGAAAAGAGGACTTAGTCTGCTTGCCTTTTTGGCAAGCTGAGCACACACCTTCTTTTATGCACTGAACTTGAGGACCATTCCTCACTAATCCCATGCTGAACAGCAGTCCAATTGACTTATAGTTCAGATGAGCTAGCCTCTTATGCCATTTGACACATAGAGAAGCTTTCTCTCCTGTAACCAAACAAATAGGTGAGTTGTTAGACTCACACTCTAGGTTAAGGCAATACACATTTCCTTTCCTAGTGCCAGTCAAAATAATCTCTTGATCACTTGACCTTTTACTAGGCACTCCCCTTTGAGGAAAGAAATATCATAACCTAGATCACTAAGTTGACTTATGCTAATTAGGTTATGTTTTAGACCCTTTACATAAGCCACTTTAGTGATTGTAATTGAATCACAAGATATGTTACCAAATCCTTTGATGATTCCTTTTTCTGATCCACTAAAGATAACTTTTGATCCATTCTTTATGGCACATAGTCCCTCAACATTCTCCTTGTTCCAGTCATATGTCTGGAACAGCCACTATCCAAGTACCATATAGGGGTATGGTCACTTGGATTTACCTGCAACAAATAAAGAATCACTTACCCTTAGAACCCAACTTGCTAGTGGGTCCTAGGTCCTTGTTAGCTTGAAATCTTGTGACTGATCTAACAGGAATCCTACTTTTGGTTTTAACACTTAAGTTAAACCAGCAATCCATGGCAAAGTGGTCCACCTTGCCACAACACCAACACTAAAACCTATTATACCTATTCTTAAGTACAGGCCTTCTTACTTTGTTGTCAGTAGACTTATTAAGTGTTGGTGTTGGAACAGCATTCTTCAAGAACTCCTCTTGAATATGATGGGCATGCCTATAGATTGGTCTATTGGCATTAGCACCCTTGTTCATGAAATTTTCATGCTCACAGTGACCATGTGTAATGTCATGATCATACCTATTAGTAGGATTCACTACCTTCTTAAAGAAAATAGGGGGATTAACAGCTAGAGGATGAACTGTGGCTTTACCTTTTCTATGAGAATTGGTAGCCCTAGTTCTTCCCTTAAATCCTAGACCAGTCTTTCCTTTTTGTGAAACAAAATTATTTATCAAAGGTAAGACTGATTTTGGCTTAGAGAATTTTGCCACTAGCTCTCTCTTTGCTGAAGTTTTCCCTCAAGTTTCTTGATATGATTCTCTTTGAATGAGATTGTTCCCATCTGAATAACTGTAATGTTTTTCTATTTGGCAACCTCATTCAGTTTTTGATCCAGCAGTTTTGCTGAAAGTGCTGCAGCCAGCTTAAGAGACTCAATCTCTTTGGCTTGCTCTTTAACAAGAAACTTGCTCTTCTTTAGAGCATGCAACAACCCACCATACTCATTAATGAGTTGGTGAACATCCCCCTCAGACTCAGATCCATCCACTTCTTTTGAATAAGATGCTTCTGATTCTGATCCAGTAAAGTAATCTGAGACTAGGGGAGAATTGTTTACCTTACTTGGTCCAGGCTAATCCTGGCACTTATCTTCTTCAGATAGAGCCATCAGCCCTTTACAGCAATATTCTTTCACTCCATTTATGGAGTCCAGCATCTGTAGGAATTCTAGTTCCCTAGAATCCTCTTCTGTTGATAAGAGTCCAACATATGCTTATGCCTCTTCTTCTTCAGATTCTGAATATGAAGAGTCTGTCCAACTCTTCTCCTTCTGAGCCACTAGAGACTTCTCCTTCTTGCCTTTGACCAACTTCTTCTTCTTGTCCTTTGACTCCTTTCTTTTGTCAGGACAGTCAGCTATGACATGCCCAGACATGTTGCAGCAATAACACACAATCTTAGAATTAGATTGTTTACCAAGTTTAGAAGCATACCTGTCCTCCTTAGGTGTTTTCTTATTCCTGTAGTTTTCATCCTTGGAATAGGATGTAGATGAAGGCTTGGTTCTCCAATTCTTTTTCTTCATGAACCTTTGGAATTGTCTTATGAAGGCAGTAAAGTCTTCATCAGATGTATAACTATCTGATGTACTTGTTTCAGGAACACTTTCATCTACTTCAGTACTCCTTCTAGGTGGAGAAGGAGATTTTCTCCTACCCTTCCTTGAGCCCTAAGCCTTAAAGGCTACTGACTTTTCTTTATGTTCAGATCTGCTTCCCTTCTCTTCCTCTTTCCTAGCAGTAAGCTGTATTTCATATGAAAGCAGTTTTCCAAAAAGTGTAGGTGGTGGTGTGTCAGCCAGTTTGGTCACTTCCCTGATGGCACATATCTTAGTGTCTCAATCATTTGTTAGGGACCTAAAAACTTGTCATTCAGTTCATAAGTACTTAATACTCTTCCATATGTCATCAGTTCATTCACTATTCTGAAAAACTTTTTATAGCATTCAGCTATGCTATCAGTTTTAGTCTGCCTAAAGCTCTCATACTCCTGATTTAGCATAGACTTTCTGTCCTCTCTGACTTCTTCTGTGCCTTCCATATAGACAATCAATGTATCCCATATTTCTTTGGAAGTTTTACAGTGCACAAGATTCTGGAATGTTGCATCATCTATGACACTTACAATTATATTCTGAGCTCTTTTATCTAATGTAGTCAAGATGATTTCATCCTTAGTCATCTCTGAATAACTCTTTGGAGTTTGAATGTTTGCATCAAGAATTGAAACCTTCATTGGGAAGAAGGGGTCTTCCTGTACTGTGATATAAATTCTTGGATCAGATGCTTCCATAAACAGCCTGACCCTTTCTTTCCAAATGCCAAAAGATTCTTTCCTGCATATGGGCAATTTCATAGATCCAAATTCCTTTTGATTTTCACTTGAACCCATTTTTGTTATCTATTATTTTCCTTGGAGAAATCCTCTGACTGTTAGTCCAATTTTGAGGAACCTCCCTCTGATACCACTTGAAAGACTTTATTTCAAGAGCTTAAACACCTAGAGAGGGGGTGAATAGGTTCTAATCTTTTTGTGTCTTTTTAATTCTTAGGCAAACAGTTATAAGACTACTTTCAGCATAGATTAATCAATCTACAAAAAATAAACACATCACAGTAAATACCAGACTTATAGTGGTTCCCCAAGATATGGGTACATCCACTTTCCCTCTTCGCCTATCCAGCAGATAACTGGATTCAGCCTAACTTCCTTCCACTGGCTCAGATCCTCAAATCTTACAAACTCAGAACCAAAGATGGTTCTTACACCTCAGACTTAACACAAGTCCTACCTCAGGCCACAGCCCTACCTCAGCCTTTATAATTAGGCTTACAACTCAGACTTTCCACAAGTCCTATCTCAGGAATACAACTCTACCTCAGCCTTTATAATTTCAGGCTTATAATCTCAGATCTAACAGAAGATCTTACAAGAATTTGTGAGTAAAGAGTAACTAAAAACTTCACCAGCTAGATTTCTCTGTTGATGTTGTCTTCTTGATCAGTTCTTGTATTGACTGATCCTTCTGATCCAACCTAACTAAGCTTTTCAAAGCATCTTGATTAGAACAAAATAAGTTGGATCTTCTCTGTTGATGAAGATGATCTTCAATCAGCTTCTTCCTTAAATTCAGATAGAACTCTGAATCTTTCTTGCAGACAGCCCTTGATCTGTAGGAATTCTTCTTATTGATGTCTCGCGTTGTTGTTCATATTATTGTCATTTCCGATCTGTCTCTTATATAGATCTTGATTCATGGTTACCGACTGATCTGGTTCATAACAAACTTCTGACAGTTCTGACGGTGGTGTCAGAGCGGCTAGTTATGACAGTTGTCAAGTCACCAGTCACGTCACCAGGTTCTTCGATGTCTTTTCAACTCAGCACACAACAATCAGCAGACTGCTTTACATGTGTCGACACATATAGACTAAGTGTAGACACAAGTCTTCATAGTGTCGACACAATTACTCCAAGTGTCGACACAATCATACTTCTGCTTCTCGACACTGCTTATGGTGTATGTGTCGACACAAGTCATGTGTGTTGACACAGCAGCTTCTTGTCTCGACATTTCTATTGCAGACAGTTGGTGTTGAGTGTTTGTCAAATGGCGTTGAGTGTGTGTCGACACAAGTCCTGTGTGTCGACAGAATTACTTCTGGACTCTACACAGCCTTTTGAGAGTTGGTGTGTCGACACAAGTCCTGTGTGTCGACACAATTGCTTCAGTGTCGACAAAGCTTTGAGTGTCGAGACAGCTTCTTTATAAGTGTCGACACAAATTCTGGGTGTCGACACAACTTCCCTGAGTGTTGACACAATTTGCCTGTGTGTCAACACAGCTTGCCTGAGTGTCGAAACAAGTTTCCTGAGTGTCGACACAATTTGCATGTGTGTCGGCACAGCTTGCCTGAGTGTTGACACAAGTTTCCTGAGTGTCGACACAGTTTCTTCACAAGTGTCGACACTTGTACTTAGAAAATTTTCCTTCAAATACCTAAACCTGCACAAAGAAACTCAAACTCCTATCAAATACAAATTGATGCATATCATTGACTAAGTTGTGGCTTCTCCAAATCTAGTACACATTTTCCAATGTACCCAACAACAGCCATTTCGGCAGAGACAGAAATAACTTAGAAATTTTATATTTGTATCCCGAAAAGTACTCTTACAATCAGGGGTCCCGCCCATGGCATGAAGAATACAAAGTCAAAGAAAAAAGAAAAAAGCGGAAAGTCTTCAGGAGGAGGTGTCGGGCTTCTCGCTGGAGGATCCGCCCCGCTTCCGCGAGGAGATGAGTCGGCATCGTTCTTGCACTGAGGATCATCCTCATCCTCGGGCGCGTCGATGGGAGTGAATAGCTAGGTGAGAATGTTGCGCATCATGAGCCTCTCGCCACCTTCCTTTAGAGGCTCGGGCTCCCGCAACACCTCGATCACGCGCTTGGCCACCCATGGACGTTCTTCAGCATCATCACCTCGATCTCATAGTTGGTGTACTGATGTCGTTTGCCCTTTTCTCCAGGGGGTGGAGGGACGAGAGTTTATCTCGCAGGATCTTATTATCAGCCTTCAACCTCGTGACATCGTGCTCGAGTCTAGCTACCCTCGCGCGCAGCAGTTCGGCATTCACAGAGTCCTATAGAAAGGATATTTAAAAGAGTTAGTATAAAATAAATCGATAGTGCGAAAGACTAGTGAAGTTTCACTCACCCCTTATGCTGGGCAACCGGGGAGAAGTGCCTCGGAGGCCTCCAGCTGGCGCTTCAGAGAGGAAACCTCAATCAAGGAGAGATCCCAAAACTTCTGAGCGTCACCAAGGTTCCACTCAAGATTGAGGTTGCGGAGCGACGACATGTGTGTGAGCTCGAGGGCGCGCAGCTGGGCCCACGCAGTCTCATGCGCGAGGGTTCGGGTCGAGTCCGCGTCGAAGATGAGGGCATCCTCCCGACTATATAGCCCAAAGGCGAATGTGAAGGAATCACCGCAGGTGGAATCTTGCTTTATCCACGAGGGGAGGGGCATTGAGATGGATGCCCGGTTGGCCTTGTGGTCCCAATGAAGCAGGGGCAAGCCTGCCTCGTCCATGTACTTCTCGCAGAGACCAAAATTTTGGTGCCCTCTCGGTACCGGTCCCGCGGGTGTAACGCCCCCGATTTTCCAGTGATTTATTTAATTCCTTATTTGACGTATCATGACGTCAGAGCGTTATGTTAGCGCGTGTTGGTCATGTGCCGTTGTTAGAGCGTGCTCTTAGCTCTTTAGGTCTTCCTGCGTGGCTTGGTGATGCCTGGTAGCAAGATTCCCTAGCGAGCCGGAGTCTGTTTGGTGACTCGGTGGAGCCTCTTGGGGAATGCTTGTGTTTTAGCTTCGGGAGGAATTTGCCCGAGTTTTGTTCGTCGGATTTTGATACCGACTTTGTCGTTAGCGCGTTTTGCGTTCGTTAAGTTTGACCGGCCAAATTTTGGGATTTGCGTCGGGAGTGGAAAATTTTACATTAGGAAATTAGATCGGCTAATTTTAGATTTGTTCGTCAAGTTTCGTCGCGTTCCGAGCATTTTTGGAGCCTCGGCGCGCGATTGAAGTTTTGTATGTTTTCGCGTACGCCGTTAACTTTAGAAATTATTATCTCGAAAACGGTGCATCGGAATTCGATTTCGACTTCGCTGTTGGATTCGTAGCGTCGTATTTCGCCTGCAGTGCGAATTTCGTTCGAATCGGCGCACGTTGCACTCTCCGTAACGATGTAATCGTACAAGAGTTTTAATATCATTAATTATATTAAATATAATAATTATAAACATTATATATATTTTTATATATATAAAATGAGAATCGGTGGATATCAAATGATATCCACCGATTCTGCCCCCCCCCCCTAACTATTCTCACTGATTCTGTCTCCCATTCTTTTGTTTTTTTGGGTTTTTTTATATTTATAAATAATATAACTAATATAATAATTCTTATTATATAATATAAGTTATAATTTATATAAATAAAATTTAAAAGCTTCTTCTTCTCCTGAACCGAGCAGCCCCCCCCCCCCCCCCCCCCCCCCCCCCCGTGCGATATTTTTTTTCCTTAGCCATTAACGGAGCGGAACCCTTCCGTTCGCAAGCTTTCCGGCGGCCGCCACCGCCGATCCGGTGGACGGAATCTCGATCCGAGCATGGCGTTGGAAAGCTCTAGAGAGAGCTTCGAGATCGCGGTAACTTTTCTCATTTTCATGGATTTTTTTTCCGTTATGATTTTCCGGCCCTAACCTCGTTTGTCCATTTTTTCGTGTAAATCTCGCTTTCTTGTGTCTTCCCTTGGACCGATCTTCAACGTGGAGTATTTTAGAGGGCATTTTCAAGACGGTTTGAGGCAAGTGGATTTCTCCCCTCTTGCGTGCCTCCATGGGTTGTATTTCGCCTTATTATCTCTCCTTGTCGTAGAATACCGGAGTAGTATAGGTGAGATTAGAAATATTCCTAGGTTAGGGCTTGTAGTCGGCCTAAACTAGGAAGAAATCGGAATTTATTATAAGTTGAGTTCGGCGGGTAGTGGGAAATAATTCGGCGGGTATCGCCGAATTTAGGTTAAGTCTATTTCGGCGGGTTTTGGTTGTAGAACTTGGTAGTTTCTAAGTGGTGTTGTCGGCTAGTTTTGGCGCCGAATCGTGGATCCTTAGCATGTGGTAGTTGGGTTTCTGAGGGAGTATGGTACCAGGGGAGTTCGAGCCGTGGCCACCACCATTCCCTCCTTTGAACATTTTGGGTTCCTGTAAGAGGCTGGAACTCTGTGTGTGAACCCTGTGGCGGCCCCTTTAGTACTCTTGAGACACCTGGACCTGATTGTTCGGTTGTGACTGTTCTTAGTCTCCGACACAGGTTTGAGATTTGTGTCAGTGCTAACGATTTACAAGTTTAGGACTGTTAGTTCCTTTCATACTGTTCATTTGACGCATATTGGTTACCCTTTTTGTCTCTGCAGGCTTGAGCGGAGTTTGGTACGTTTTGGAACTTGATGCATTTCTCTCACTTTACCGATTGTTATACTTACATTTTGTCCTTTTTTTTGGATTCTTTAGCTGAGATTTTCAGCATTTCTCTTGCAGGGTTGGTAACCCTTTTCTTTCTGCTCTTTTTATTCGATTATTATCTGATGTTTTCTTTTTTGCCACTTGTTGTATTATTTCTTGCTGAGGTGTTCTCTTTTGAATGCTCAGGTTCAGGTCTGTAGCCCGCTGAACAGCAATTTTTCAGGAGTTTTCCTTGTGGACTGCGTGGTGGCAGTGTTTTCCTCACCTTTTGAGGTAGTTCTTTAGTTTTGTAGTAGTACAGACATACATGCTCGCCAGCGAGTTCGTGTCAGGTTGTTGACGCTCGTTGGTGATTTTTCTTTGGTGATACTAAGTCTTTGCTTAGCTGCTAGTTTACCTGTTTTGTGGTAGTTTCACTTGCTCTCTGAGAATGTTTTATGCTAGGTTGCTAGTTACTTTAAAACCTATAAGAACTACTATATGTATTGCATGATCAGCATGTTTTATAAAAGCTCAAACATTATTTTCCAAATGCGTAAAAAGATTGTTTTCTTTATAAATATTGTAAATTGAAATCTAGGGTCTTGCATAGTGTAAGTTGTCCTCTTAGGACACTTATGCGCTCTTTTAGGATGTTAAACATAAATGAATTATTTTTCCGCTACGTATAAAAATAGTTTTCAAACCGTGGACTATCTGATCCACTGAGCCGAGGGATACGGCCAATTAATTTAAAATCAGTTTTCTATTCATTTTAACTTATGATTTGAAGGATTAGAGTGTTGTCTAAGCATCAGCAGTTATCCCCTGCTTGACGTGGCATCACAGCTCGTAGTTATCTCGTGCTCTGATTTATTTATTAATGAGAAAAATGCGGGTTGTGACAGTTGGTATCAGAGGGAGGTTGCTTGACAAATTGTCGGGCAACCTTTCCCTATTAGTATTAGATGTTTAGCGGCATGTCATACACACACCGACATGTCATCAGTACGTCTTGGCTGAAGCACGGACACTACACTCATAGCATAACATGAAGTATACGGGGCATATTATGTATTTATGGGGTGCATAATATGTGTTTGTATGTTGATCCACCATAGGAGGCAACATGTGAGGGTTATGTATTTATGGGGTGCATAACCTCACCACATGAATGCGACTAGCACGTTTTCTTTTTGTTGCATGGAAATGTTATGTATTTATGGGGTGCATAACATTTTCATGTGTACGCCGCTCATAACATGCATTAAGGCCTTTTTTTAGAATGCATAGCACAATCATGCATAGCATAACATTGCATAAGCACAACGTGCCAAGCTAAAGATTTGCAGGATGACATGTATATACACATAATTTTTGAGCCAAAAAGAATATAAATTCATGCATTCCCGATCTAGGCACAAGAGTTAGTGTGATGATAGTGAATCATCGTAGGATAAACATAACATCATTATTGAAAATCCCAGAGCAAGTTAGCAGCATGAGCAAGTACATAAGTATGTATTGTTTGTACTATGTTGTTTGGTTCTAGTGGGTGGGCTAGGTTTTTGATTAGTGTTGTGTTGTTCCATTAGAATGTCGAGGCGTCCTTCGACAAGGTTGACTCCCAATCGGAGGGAGAATCTTCAGGTGCGCAGAGCAGTGCAATGATAGAAGGTCTGCGACAAAGCAATGAAGCCTTGTCAAAGTAAGTAGTGGATTTACAGTCTCAGGTCCAGTCCCTGTTAGCAGTTATGGCAGGACAAATTCCGAGAGTTCAGTACCCTGCTGTGGGTCAAGCTGTTCCTGTTCCCCCTACTCCTCTGGTGCCTCCGTCGTGGTGCCACCAGAGATGACCTTACAAAGTTTCACAGTTTCAGCGACTTAGGCGACGTAACAAGGCAGATTACATGGTAAGGATTGTGATATCAATCGATGAGATGTTCTCATACTGGATATCAATAGAATGGTGATGTTAGCCGCCTTATCAGCTCAATATTTAAAGCATGGGGGCAAGGGCTGATGAAAGGGAAGGTCTGAAAGGACGGGTGTTCCTATGAGTCCTTTTAAGGAGCTACTTCTGAGCAATTTTTTCTGTCAGTCGAGAGGGACCGTCTGATGAACGATTTCCTGCACTTAAAGCAGAGGCAGCTAACGGTTAGTGAGTACGAAATCGAGTTTAGTAAGCTAAGTCGATTTGCCCCAGACTTGGTGAGTTCCGATGAAAATAGAAGCAAGCGATTTCTAGCTGGGCTAAGGAGTGACGTCCAACAGTTAGCAAGCGCCTATGCGACATCAAGTTATGCTGGGATGGTGGAAGCTGCCTTAAAGGTAGAGGCAATTGATAACGCCAAGAATCGAGGACAACAACTGAGAAAAGATAAAAGAAAGTCTGATGAGGGTAAGAGTACTCAGGTCCCTGACGTTGCTCCGAGGAAGAGAAACAAAGAGGTATGCAGTTTCTGTGGCCGATCGGCCATCCATTGGAAAGGTGCTATCAAAGATAGCTCAGAAGAAAGAGCAGATTCATGCGATCCAAGGTATCCCAAGGAAAGACTTGCTTTGTTCTGTATGCAAGAAGTCAGGGCACGATACTGCCCATTGTTGGAATAAGACGAGAAGCTGTTTCTTGTGCGGTCAACAGGGTCATCTCAAGTATCAGTGCCCGCAAGCTCAGCTTACTCTGCAGCCAGTTCCTCTTCAGGCTTTGCCGCCGCCGCAGCGAGTGGACAAGGGAAAAGGAAAGTTGAACATTGTCTCTATGGAGGAAGCTCAGACGTCCACGCAAGTGATATCAGGTTAGATTCTCCCCTAGTTTTAATGTCTAGCTCATAGTTATAGTTTTGAGCGTTCGTTTCCTTAGTCGCGTGTGCAATTTTATAGGATGATTTAAGGAAAAGAACCGTTGGGCGCGTGTTTTGTTCGATTCTGGCGCTACCCACTCGTTTGTGGCTAGAGACTTCGTAGAGTGTTACCGTTTGGATCTCGATCGAGTTGGTGATGCGTTCTGTGTCAAGTTTCCTTCAGGTGAATCTGTAGTTTCGGATCAGGGTATTCAGAGTTGTCCGATTTTGCTAAGCGATTTTCTCGCGATTGCTGATTTGAAGCTGTTGGATCTGGAAGACTTCGATGTGATCCTAGGCATGGACTGGTTGTCTAGATATGATGTTGTGATCCAATGCAAGGGTAAGCGCTTGGACTTCAGGATGGACAACGGTCAGCCCGGGAGTGTTTACGGTTATCCGCGCCAGGATTCTCCGACTATATCGGCGGTATGTGCTCGGAAGCTTGTAGATTCCGGATGTTTTGCTTGTTTGGTTTCGGTTTTAGAAACCAAGGTTAGTTTGCCGTGTTTGGAGGAGATCCCGGTGGTTCGTGATTTTTCTGATGTTTGGAGGAGATCCCGGTAGTTTCTAAGTGGTGTTGTCGGCTAGTTTTGGCGCCGAATCGTGGATCCTTAGCATGTGGGAGCTGGGTTTCTGAGGGAGTATGGTACCAGGGGAGTTCGAGCCGTGGCCACCACCATTCCCTCCTTTGGACATTTTGGGTTTCTGTAAGAGGTTGGAACTCTATGTGTGTGGACCCTGTGGCGGCCTCTTTAGTACTCTTGAGACACTTGGACCTGGTTGTTCGGTTGTGACTGTTCTTAGTCTCCGACACAGGTTTGGGATTTGTGCCAGTGCTAACGATTTACAAGTTTAGGACTGTTAGTTCCTTTCATACTGTTCATTTGACGCATATTGGTTAACCTTTTTGTCTCTGCAGGCTTGAGCAAAGTTTGGTAAGTTTTGGTACTTGATGCATTTCTCTCACTTTACTGATTGTTATACTTACATTTTGTCCTTTTTTTTGGATTCTTTAGCTGAGATTTTCAGCATTTCTCTTGCAGGGTTGGTAACCCTTTTCTTTCTGCTCTTTTCATTCGATTATTATCTGATGTTTCTTTGTCACTTGTTTTATTATTTCTTGCTGAGGTGTTCTTCTTTTGAATGCCTCAGGTTCAGGTCTGTAGCCGGCTGAACGGCTATTTTCAGGAGTTTCCTTGTGGACTGCGTGGTGGCAGTATTTTCCTCACCTTTTGAGGTAGTTCTTTAGTTTTGTAGTAGTACAGACATACATGCTCGCCAGCGAGTTCGTGTCAGGTTGTTGACGCTCGTGGTGATTTTTCCTTGGTGATACTAAGTCTTTGCTTAGCTGCTAGTTTTACCTGTTTTGTGGTAGTTTCACTTGCTCTCTGAGAATGTTTTATGCTAGGTTGCTAGTTACTTTAAACCTATAAGAACTACTATATGTACTGCATGATCAGCATGTTTTATAAAAGCTCAAACATTATTTTCCAAATGCGTAAAAAGAATGTTTTTCTTATAAATATTATAAATTGAAATCTAGGGTCTTGCATAGTGTAAGCTGTCCTCTTAGGACACTTATGCGCTCTTTTAGGATGTAAACATAAATGAATTATTTTTCCGCTACGTATAAAAATAGTTTTCAAACCGTGGACTATCTGATCCACTGAGCCGAGGGATACGGCCAATTAATTTAAAATCAGTTTTCTATTCATTTTAACTTATGATTTGAAGGATTAGAGTGTTGTCTAAGCGTCAGCAGTTATCCCCTGCTTGACGTGGCATCACAGCTCGTAGTTATCTCGTGCTCTGATTTATTTATTAATGAGAAAAATGCGGGTTGTGACAGTTGGTATCAGAGGGAGGTTGCTTGACAAATTGTCGGGCAACCTTTCCCTATTAGTATTAGATGTTTAGCGTCATGTCATACACACACCGACATGTCATCAGTACGTCTTGGCTGAAGCACGGACACTACACTCATAGCATAACATGAAGTATACTGGCATATTATGTATTTTATGGGGTGCATAATATGTGTTTGTATGTTGATCCACCATAGGAGGCAACATGTGAGGGTTATGTATTTATGGGGGTGCTAATAACCTCACCACATGAATGCGACTAGCACGTTTTATTTTTGTTGCATGGAAATGTTATGTATTTATGGGTGCATAACATTTTCATGTGTACGCCGCTCATAACATGCATTAAGGCCTTTTTTTTAGAATGCATAGCACAATCATGCATAGCATAGCATTGCATAAGCACAACGTGCCAAGCTAAAGATTTGCAGGATGACATGTATACACACATAATTTTTGAGCCAAAAAGAATATAAATTCATGCATTCCCGATCTAGGCACAAGAGTTAGTGTGATGATAGTGAATCATCGTAGGATAAACATAACATCATTATTGAAAATCCCAGAGCAAGTTAGCAGCATGAGCAAGTACGTAAGTATGTATTGTTTGTACTATGTTGTTTGGTTCTAGTGGGTGGGCTAGGTTTTTGATTAGTGTTGTGTTGTTCCATTAGAATGTCGAGGCGTCCTTCGACAAGGTTGACTCCCCAATCGGAGGGAGAATCTTCAGGTGCGCAGAGCAGTGCAATGATAGAAGGTCTGCGACAAAGCAATGAAGCCTTGTCAAAGTAAGTAGTGGATTTGCAGTCTCAGGTCCAGTCCCTGTTAGCAGTTATGGCAGGACAAATTCCGAGAGTTCAGTACCCTGCTGTGGGTCAAGCTGTTCCTGTTCCCCCTGCTCCTTTGGTGCCTCCGGTCGTGGTGCCACCAGAGATGACCTTTATTTCACAGTTTCAGCGACTTAGGCCTCCGACGTATGATGGCAAGGCAGATTACATGGTCTTAGAAGATTGGATGATATCAATCGAGGAGATGTTCTCATACTCAGGGATCACTGATAATCAGAAAGTGATGTTAGCCGCCTATCAGCTCAAAGGGTTGGCAAAGGGCTGGTGGCTGAGGGAGAAAGAACGTCTGAAGGACGGGTGTTCCTAGGAGTCCTTTAAGGAGCTATTTCTGAGCAAGTTTCTGTCATCGGTCGAGAGGGACCGTCTGATGAACTGAAAGTGCTAAGTTGGTAGCCTATATCACCTAGAGGGGGGGTGAATAGGTGAAATGCGTGTCAAAAGCAGAATTAAAAATTTAACACAGCGCACATCAAGCAATCACAGAAGACAAGAGATTTATAGTGGTTCCCCAATCTTGGGTACGTCCACTTTCCTCACCGATCTAGCAAATCACTAGACTCGGCTACTCCACTATCTCGGATTGAAAACAATCCTACACCTCGGAACCACGTTCCTACAAATCTCGATCCAAATCGGATCTACAAAAACTCGGAAGAGAAAGTCTTCCTACAAATCTCGGAGAAAAACTCCTACATGAAATTTTGGTTGAGAATAAAAAATCAAAACAACAATCTCAGATCTGGATCTTTGACGGTCTTCTTCTTTAGGAACTTCGGCTTGATCAGAAAAGGTTGAAGATGACTTGAGAGAGATCCACGAATCTGAAAACTAGAACCACCTCGATCGAGAAGATAGATCTGAAATCTTTGAGGCTCGGCGAGATCGAGTGATTCACTTTTGTCTGGATCGCTGGAGAAATAGTCGTTGAAGACAGAGATCGGCGATCCAAAGTTTCTTCCGTGAACAACGATGGCGGCGGCGTGAGAATTAGGGTTCACGGAAATTTTTTTTTTCTTAAAAAAAATATCTCTGTAATATATTGTTAATTAGTCAATTCTGAAATGACCTATTTATAGGTGGATTCCAACGGTCATAATCTTAATTAAGGATGACACGTGGACCAATCAGAAATGACGGATTCAAAATACTTATGGCGAATTCGAACTTAGAAAAATTCTGGAATAGAGAACTGCTATACTCGAGTAAGAGAAGATATACTCGAGTATGGGAATTTAGATACTCGAGTGACAAAGAGGAGTATACTCGAGTATGAGAAGAGAAATTTACTTGAGTAAAAAATAAACTACTCGAGTATCAGAAAAGATATACTCGAGTATCAGAAAGATATACTCGAGTGAAAGGGGAATTACTCGAGTATCAGAATATGTATCCGGGAAACATTCACTTACTCGAGTATCAAAGTCAATTACTCGAGTATGGAAATACTTACTCGAGTATTAAAATCAACTACTCGAGTATCGAATAATTTACTCGAGTATGAAAATCAATTACTCGAGTATAGAAACACTTACTCGAGTATGAAAAGAAACTACTCGAGTATGAATACTTGAACTTGCAGAGAAGAGAAGAAATGGATCTACTCGAGTATGATACATGATTTACTCGAGTGATTAAGTTACTTACTCGAGTATGAAAAGAACTTACTCGAGTGACTAACTAACTACTCGAGTATAGATTTATCTACACGAGTATTCAGAGCCTACTCGAGTAAGTCTAACTGATTACTCGAGTATATCTCACTAACTACTCGAGTATGTCTAACTAGCTACTCGAGTATGTCTAACTAGCTACTCGAGTATTAAGTCTGATACTCGAGTATAAGAAGGGGTTACTCGAGTATTTTGGACTTAGAAATATTTTTCTGAGGAAATTAACTTTAATGCTTCTGTCCATCAATCCAAGTGCATAAATGAGAAGTGTATCCCAATAGAGAGGCTATACATGGGCCAACACTTTGGATCACACAATGAGGGATTACATTGCATGGTCCTGTGTTTGGTGATCCATTATAGACTGACATTGGTCTACACTTGGCAATTAGAACCTGCACACATACAACTCAAACACCACATCAAATACATCTTAATTCATCTTAGTTCAAGGTCTGACTTCCTACAAATCTGAGGTGTTGTGGAGACAAACCCCAACAATCTCCCCCTATTTGTAGATGTCAGCACTCTCTATACTAAGGTGAATTACTTAAGAGTAAAAGAACAACATGCATATAACAGGAGAATAAACTAGACTAAAGCAGGGTAAACAAAACATTGCCATAATCAGAATTAAATATATATATATATATAGAAATGTTTTAAGCACAGAAACAAAAGTCCAATTCCACATTCTCAGTTCAACTCAAGATGGGGCATCCTTGTGCATCCTTTCTCTTTTCAGCTCTTGCCTCTCTAGGTAGCTGAAAGGCTTTGGAAAGTAAGTCCTGGGCCTAGGAGGAGCAGCTGGGTTGTTGTGCCCCCAATTTCTGTCATGCAGCCTGATCTTTATCTGAGATGCTTCATAGGCTTTCCACTCTGAATAACTGTAGTAATTATCTCTGTTCTCCCCAAGATCAGTCACTAACCTCAAAGTATCAAGAATCAGAGACTTGGAGGTAGGACTCCACACTTCAGCATGAACAACAGGTGGTCTACCTTCAGAAGCTGGCTCTTTCCTAGGTGCAGAACGGCTGGCAGAAGCGCCGTCACCATATTTTCTTTTCTTCTTAGAAGGACCTTGAGAACTGGAAGGAAAATCATCTTGCCATGCTTCAGTATAGGATAGAGGAGGCTCAGTCACATCACCCTCAGGTCTGGGTGAGAAGACTGGCACACCTCCTTGAAAGGTTGCTTGAGCTGAGACATCTGCTGGAGGCTGTTCTGCAAGAGGATCTAGATGCTGAGGTATAATGGTAGGGTCCAGTTGAAACTCAGGAAAGTTTTGATTATACAGCCAGACAGCAGTGTCATAGGTATAGAATTTGATAGACTGGAGCTGGGAAAGAATGGATTCTTTCAATCCTTTTACTAGATCACTTATAGCCTCTTGAGATTGGGTAGATAGTTGTTTGACCTGGGCTTCAGCTTGTTCAGAAAGTTTTTCAACTTGTTCTTTTACAATCTTCTCCCCCTTGCTGATATCTATGGATAGCTGGGCAATTGCTTCATCTCTGAAGGTGCTCACTTCATTACATACTTTCACAACATTAGTTTCAGCTCTCTCATCTAGCTTGAGCTGATTGTGAGCTACTGTCTCTGCCTGGTTTCTTAGCTCACCTATGCTTGTGATGGTGTGATCGATGGCTTTGCCTCCAATCTGGAACAACTGCTTGAGTGTGTCAGTGTTTGCTTGAATTTCAGCAAAGCCTCTGCTCATCTCCTTTTCAAGAGCAGAGACCTTGGAGGTGACTGACTGCAGAGAGGCATCAAAGTAATCTCTCTGTTCTTTGAGCATAAGCTCAATCTTGCTTACAAGATCTGAAGAGGAAGAGGAGGAAGGGGCTGAGGTTGATGCAGGGACTGAGGGAGCAGGAGTAGTAGTAGTCCAAGTAGGGATTTCTGTAATGACCACTGAGCTAACAGCTCTTTTGAATGGTTCTATTTCAACAGTTTCTTCTGTATTTAGGAAGATGGAATGGAGAAATCCAAAGTCTTCAGAGGTGCCTCCACAGGATCTGGAGACATTTCCTCATCATCAGACAAGAGAATATGATCTGATTTGCTGGGCTCACTATCAGGAGACTTGGCAGGAGACTGTACTGGAGTCTGAGTTGGAAACTGCACAGGAGATGTAACTGGAGACTGAATGGGAGACTTGGCAGGAGACTTGGCAGCTGAATCATTCTGAAAAAGAGGAGCATCTGAGCTGAGCTCATCAATAAGGCTGTTAATATCTTCAGCTGTAGACAGTAAAGCTGCTGGAGTAGGAGAAACTGGAGGGGTAGAAATTCTGACTTCTTCTTGTTCTGGAATCACTGATTCTGAAGAAACTTGATGCTGAGGAAGAGAAGAGGCAGGCTCCCCCTCAACTAATGCACCAGAGGTAGCAGTAGTTTGATGTAGAGGAGGAGATGGAATCCTGTCTTCAGGTAAACTGGTTTCTTGGTGAGTTTCTGAGATGGCATCAGCTTTTGAAGTTTGGGCAGAATTCAGGATCTTGATGTCATACCTCTGTATGGAAGAGATGGAGACTTTCTTCATGTGGTGAAGAGGAGTCCCTTTGGAGAAGTCAAACACTGTAGGGTTAATCTCATGAGAAGGAGTGAGATAATCCTAGCATAACTTGGATGTTTCACGCTCTCTCGGATCTTATCCAGTATCATCATTCCGAACTGGAATTTCTTCCTGCAGACTATGGCTTGCATAACATCGAATAGATTTTGGGATACATCTCTTATGGAGTATGTCTTGCACCATAGGATTTTGGCGATGACATCGACTAGAAACTTGCCTTCTGAATTGAACAAAAACCGATTCAGGGTTTCACCTCCACCTTCAGGATCTCGACCACAGAATAGAGAGGTACGGTCAGCATCTTCCTTTTCTAGGTCATCTTCTTCATCAACCACGGGCATCCGAAGCAGAGTGGCGACTGAAGTTTTATCCAACCGAATCTCAACTCCTTTTACCTTGGATTTCAGAACTGAGCCATTTCGTCTAACCTTCAGATTTCTGTAGAATTCTTCAACATCAGGAAGCAGGAGACGGCAGGGTTCTTGAAGAACGAAGGACAATCCGGCCGTGTCCAAGAGAATCAGTAAATTCTTGAAGTCATCAGAAATATCTTCAATACCATCTGTCACTAGCTCGGAGCCGATTCCAATCTTGGAGGAGGAGGGAGCCATCAGCGATTCTGTAGAGCGAAGGAAACAAAAACAAGGAAGACAAAGCTCTGCAACTGTTCTGGGAGACGAGGAGACAGGAATCTTGCGGCGACGGAAGACGAAGAACAGGGTTCGGGAATACGAGAAGTCGGCGGCTACTCGAGTGAATGAGGAGTGGAAAGGACTTTTTCGTTTTGAATATATATATAAATAATCCTAATTAGGTTTAAAAAGGATTAAGTATAATGACATACCTGAACGAGGCGGCAATTTGCTAGGTGCGAGTAGAGATTTTGAAAATTCAAAAAAAATCTGAGTACTCGAGTAGAAGATGACAGCATACACGAGTATGAGGTTTAGTATACTCGAGTAGGTCACAACATACACGAGTAATCAATAATTCATACTCGAGTATGTAATTAGCATACACGAGTATTAAGTCCTTGACGAATTTTCATACTCGAGTATAAGAAGTTCATACACGAGTATCTTTTGAATTACTCGAGTATATGAAACTTTTTACTTGAGTATTAGCCGTTTACTCGTGTAAGTGTAACGATGCTCGAGTCTCTAATACTTGAAGGAATTTCCCTGGTAGATGTCTATTTCCACTGAAAAACTGTACCTCTGAGCAGCCAACATTACTGATGTCTTCTTAATTTGAGAGTCCATCACTGGTCTTCTTTGTTGAGCAGTCCAAGCTCAGTTTTGAAGAACGAGAACTTGGACTCGTCCAGCGGCTTGGTGAAAATATCTGCAACTTGCCTGTCTGTGGAGACATACTGTAGATCTATATCTCCTCCATTTTCCACATGCTCCCGGATGAAATGATAGCGAAGCTCTATGTGCTTGGTCCTGCTGTGGGAGACTGGGTTGTTGGCTATTGCTATGGCGCTGGAAGAGTCACAGAACAAGGGAATGTTCTGGAACTTCATGTTGTAGTCTTCAAACTGATTCTTGATCCATAACAGCTGTGCACAACAGCTGTCTGCAGAGATGTACTCTGATTCAGCCGTTGAGATGGCTACACAGTTCTGTTTCTTACTGCTCCAGGAAATGAGTCTCCTTCCGAGGAATTGGCAAGTCCCGAAGGTACTTTTCCTGTCATCTTTGCTACCTGCAAAATCTGCATCTGAAAATCCAATTAGTTCACTATCATTACTTCTTGGGTACCATAAGCCAAGATTTGGTGTACCTTTGAGGTATCTCAAGATTCACTTTGCAGCGATGTAGTGAGATTCCTTAGAGTTCACCTGAAATCTAGCACATACACATGTTGAGAACATTATATCTGGTCTACTTGCAGTGAGGTAGAGCAAGGACCCAATTATGCTTCTGTACTTGGTTTCATCAAAAGGTTTCCCTTTCTCATCCTTGTCCAGAGACATAGCTGAGGCCATTGGAGTCCTCATGGAGGTTGCATTCTCCATTCCGAATTTCTTAAGTAGCTCTTTGGTGAACTTGGTCTGTGAGATGAAAATTCCATCCTCAGATTGTTTCACTTGAAGCCCTAAGAAATACTTTATCTCTCCCATACTGCTCATTTCAAACTTCCATTGCATAAGTTTAGAAAACTTCTTGCAGAGGTTGTTATCCGTAGAGCCGAAAATAATATCGTCGACATAGATCTGCACTAGCAAAATCTTGCCTTTTATTTCCCTAAAAATAATGTTTTGTCTATCTTTCCTCTTGTGAACTTGTTCTCAAGAAGGAAGCTAGACAGAGTCTCATACCAAGCTCGAGGAGCTTGTTTAAGACCATATAGTGCTTTTTGCAATAAGTATACATAATTAGGATGGGTTGAATCAACAAAACCTGGCGGTTGCTCTACGTACACTTCTTCCTTTATGTCACCATTCAGGAAGGCGGACTTTACGTCCATCTGATAGACGGTAAAGCCCTTAAGTGCAGCGTAGGCAAGAAATAACCTGATCGCCTCCAGTCTTGCTACTGGAGCATAAGTCTGGTCGAAGTCGATTCCTTCTTCTTGACGATATCCCTTGGCGACAAGTCTGGCTTTATTCTTTATAATTGTTCCATCTTCGTCCATCTTGTTCCGGTAGACCCATTTTGTCCCGATGACGTTCTTTTGCTTGGGTCTAGGAACAAGTGTCCAGACTTTGCATCGTTTGAACTGATTCAATTCTTCTTCCATGGCTAGAATCCAGGATGCGTCGGAGTTGGCTTCCTCAAATTTCTTTGGTTCAACCTGTGAGAGAAAACTTAAGTGTAAATTCTCGTTAGTTGTACCTCGACGAGTTCTGACGCCATCCCGAGGATCTCCTATTATTTGGTCAACAGGATGATCCTTCAAGTGTCTGAACTCTAAAGTCCTTGCATCTGGGATCTCTTCAGCCACTGGAGTTGCATCTTCAGCTGGGATGTCTTCTTCATCTTGATCATCCACCTCTCCAATGGTGGTTGTAGAGGGGACCTTGATGAATGTCTCATCTTTATCTTCACTAGGTTCATCCAAGCTAAGTTCTTTCAACTTTGTACCTGCATCTACAATAGGCACACTAGACGAGTTGCTTTGCAACAGACTCGTCTCATCAAATACAAGATGTATCGACTCTTCCACCACTATAGTTTTTCTATTGAATACTCTATACGCCTTACTATGGCTACTATATCCTACAAAAATACCTTCAGAGCTTTTCTCGCTAAACTTTGTAGTGTGATACTTGCCATTGTTAAGTACGAAGCACTTACAGCCAAAGATTCTAAAGTATGAAATGGTTGGTTGCCTGCCTTTTAGAAGTTCGTAAGGAGTCTTATCATGGTTCTTGTTGATGAGTGCTCGATTTTGTTTGCACGTGACAAGCGGTGTTGACGGCTTCAGCCCAGAAATACTCCGGAAGTGAGGCATCACTCAACATGGTCCGACAAGCCTTTATGAGTGTTCTGTTCCTTCTCTCAGCTACTCCATTTTGCTGTGGAGTGCGAGGAGAGGAAAACTCATGAAAGATACCTTGACTTTCACAAAATTCTGTCATGGCTCCAGATTTGAATTCCGTTCCATTGTCACTTCTGATTTTGACTACGGAATAGTTGTATTCATTCTGGATCTGCCTCACAAAATTAGTGAAAATACCGAAGGTATCTGACTTGTGTTTCAGAAAGAACACCACGCAAAGCGCGAGTAATCATCCACAATAACCAACGTATATTCCTTACCTCCCAAACTTCTAACCTGCAGTGGACCAAACAAGTCCATATGGAGAAGCTGCAAACTTCTATTGGAATCCTTGCCTATTATGCTTTTAAACGAACTTCTTGTTTGCTTGCCTTTGATACAAGCGTGACAAGGACTGTCCGTAACGCACTTGACATTAGGTGCATCACGCACTAAGTTTTGAGAGAATAATTTATTAATAGTTTTGAAATTAATATGTGCTAGTCTCTTGTGCCATTGGTCAGCAAGAGATGCACTACTTTTTGCTAATAAACACACTGGTGTCGAAGAGTCTATACAGATGAAGTTTAAACAGAAAATATTTCTGCTTCGAGTGTCAGATAAAATAGTTTCCATGTTGTCAACCGATTTTATCAAACACTTGTCAGCATGAAATTCAACTACGTATCCTTTGTCGCATAGTTGGCTTATGCTGATGAAATTGTGTTCCAATCCTTCAACATATGCTACATTCGAAAAGGATACGCTACCATTAGAAATCATACCATAGCCTTTAGTGATTCCTCGATCTGAACCTCCAAAGATGACCTTTGGTCTGTTGCAGACTGAGGTGTAATTCTGTAGTAGGCTCCTTGTCCCGTTCATATGCCGAGAGCATCCACTGTCCAAGTACCAGATTGGCGTTTTGGTGGCCTTTGGACATACCTGCAATTACAATCATTTAGCCTTAGGAACCCAAACACGTTTGGGTCCTTGGTCTCGAGTTAGAATACTCCCCCTACGAGTATTAGCCTCATGAGTGGTCACTCTCACGTTACTAACTTTAGGGGTTGCAGCATTTTCAGGATTGAACCAACAATCACTGGCAAAATGACCAATTCTGCCACAGCACCAACAGTTGAACCTGTTGTATCTTTGCCTTGTGTAGTCCTGCTTGACTTTCTGGAATGAAGGTCTAGCAGGAGCTTTACTCTTGGAGGAAGAGGCTTCATGATGATGGCAGTTACATGAGGTCTTCTCCTTCATAGGCTTTTCTACAATGGGTTTTACTTTTGGTGTCTTTTTGAAATTATGACCATGAGCATAAGGTCCATAGCTTTGAAGCTGAATCTCCTCATGAGGTGCCTTGAAGACACTCTCGCCAAAGTTACGAGGACGAGTCCAACCTTGGTATCTTGACTTAGGCTTCTCAGGGATCGGCCTAGAAAAGTGCCGTAGGTGGACTCATAATCGAGTTCGTTCGTGGGAAAGATAACTTTCTTGAACACAACAGGTTCCAAGGGAGCTTTCCCTTTTTCTTCAGCTAGAGCCTTCCGGGCAGCCTTATTCTTTCTCTTGGCCTTGTTTCTCCTAGAGGATTTACTAGAAGAGACAATGTGGCCTAAACC
This sequence comes from Platanthera zijinensis, assembly GCA_039513925.1. Classification (NCBI taxonomy): domain Eukaryota; kingdom Viridiplantae; phylum Streptophyta; class Magnoliopsida; order Asparagales; family Orchidaceae; genus Platanthera; species Platanthera zijinensis. Next base: position 30,808,707 of record CM077090.1, read on the forward strand.
AGCACCCTTGGCCTTAGCAGAGAATTCAGCAACGATTGGAAGAACTGTCTTAGGCTTAGAAAAACTCTCAACAAGCTTCTTTTCAGCCTCGAGTTGTCGTTCCAATTCTTTGATGATTTCCTCTTTAAGGTCGATGTGCTTGAGAGCTTTATTGTATTCCTCCATAGCTACATTGAGGTTCTCTTGAAGAGAGTTAGTCTTATCGACTTCTTCTCTCAAGCTGCTCTCACTAGCTCGTAGAGTATTTATCTCTTTGGCTTGAGTTTTCATTAATCTACGACATTTTTCGTAAGCGGTGAGTAACTCCTTATACTGACCCATGAGCTCAGATTCATCTTCAGAGGAATATCCCTCTTGCTCATTGTCATCATCAGAATCAGAGAGAGGAGTGTGAGATTTTACCTCCCCAGTAAACTGGGGGACTTGTTCATCATCTGAATGAGCCATGAGCCCAAAGTAAGCTTCCTCTTCTTCACTCGACTCAGATGAGTCAGAGTCGCTGAGAGTTTTGCTCTTCTTGGCTACTAAGCTTTTCTCTTTCCTGTTCTTATGGTGTGAGGATTTCTTTTCCTCTCTTCTTCCACCCTCTTTCTTTTTGTGAGGGCAATCGGCGATGACGTGACCTGGCTTATTGCAACAATAACAAATGATGTCAGTTGAGATCTGTTTGTTCTGTTTAGAATTATACCTGTCATGGCTGCTTGAGCCTTTCTTCCGATGATCACCGTCATGTCGTGATCTTCTATATGAGGCATCCTTGCCTCTCCATTGCTTCTTCTTGTTCAAGAACTTCTTGAACTGCCTTGAGAGTAGAGAGAACTCTCCATCAGATAGTTCTGAGCCAGATGAGCTGGGCTCAGATGATTCTTCTTCATCAGCCTCAGGAACTGGGGCAGGAGAGCTAGCCTTTATCTTCCTTGAGCTGTCTGCCTTTAGAGCGACAGATTTCTCCTTGGATGCAGACCTGCTTGTCTCTTCTTCAGCTTTTCTTGAGTTGATTTGCAGCTCGTAAGACATAAGCTTTCCGAACAGATTCTGCGGGTCCATCTCAGCTAACCTTCCAAACTCCCGAATGGCACATACCTTATTGTCCCATTCCTTGGTTAGGGATCTTAAGAATTTGTCATTGAGTTCCCCGTTGGTAAAGACACGTCCATAAACTCTTAGGCCATTCACTATCTTGAAGAAGTTCTCAAAAGTGTCAGCTATGGCTTCCTTATGACCCTGCCTGAAGGCTTCATATTTCTGGTTCAGTAGGGATCTACGATCATCCCTCACTTCCTCTGTACCTTCCATTAGAGTCACTAGGGATTGCCACATCTCCTTGGCAGATTGGCAATGAATCAGATTTTGCAGCATTGAGTCATCGACTGCACTTGCTATGATATTCTTTGCTTTCTTGTCCAGAGAGACAAGTGCAATCTCATCCTTGTCTAGATCCATCAATTTCTTTGGTACCTTTTTGGTTGAATCTATTGTTGATGCGGTCATAGGAACATGAGGACCTTCTTCAACAATCATGAAGATCCGAGGGTCTACAGCTTCCATGAAGAATTTGACCCTTTCCTTCCACATAGGAAAGTTGTTCTTGGTGCAGATAGGGAGCTTGGCAAAATCCTTAGTCTTTCTCATGCTTGATACTCAACTTAGAAGGATACGATCAAGGTGTTAACCTTTTAACGATCAACCTCCCTCTGATACCAATTGAAAGTGCTAAGTTGGTAGCCTATATCACCTAGAGGGGGGTGAATAGGTGAAATGCGTGTCAAAAGCGGAATTAAAAATTTAACACAGCGCACATCAAGCAATCACAGAAGACAAGAGATTTATAGTGGTTCCCCAATCTTGGGTACGTCCACTTTCCTCACCGATCTAGCAAATCACTAGACTCGGCTACTCCACTATCTCGGATTGAAAACAATCTTACACCTCGGAACCACGTTCCTACAAATCTCGATCCAAATCGGATCTACAAAAACTCGGAAGAGAAAGTCTTCCTACAAATCTCGGAGAAAAACTCCTACAATGAAATTTTGGTTGAGAATAAAAAATCAAAACAACAATCTCAGATCTGGATCTTTGACGGTCTTCTTCTTTAGGAACTTCGGCTTGATCAGAAAAGGTTGAAGATGACTTGAGAGAGATCCACGAATCTGAAAACTAGAACCACCTCGATCGAGAAGATAGATCTGAAATCTTTGAGGCTCGGCGAGATCGAGTGATTCACTTTTGTCTGGATCGCTGGAGAAATAGTCGTTGAAGACGGAGATCGGCGATCCAAAGTTTCTTCCGTGAACAACGATGGCGGCGGCGTGAGAATTAGGGTTCACGAAAAATTTTTTTTTCTTAAAAAAAATATCTCTGTAATATATTGTTAATTAGTCAATTCTGAAATGACCTATTTATAGGTGGATTCCAACGGTCATAATCTTAATTAAGGATGACACGTGGACCAATCAGAAATGACGGATTCAAAATACTTATGGCGAATTCGAACTTAGAAAAATTCTGGAATAGAGAACTGCTATACTCGAGTAAGAGAAGATATACTCGAGTATGGGAATTTAGATACTCGAGTGACAAAGAGGAGTATACTCGAGTATGAGAAGAGAAATTTACTTGAGTAAAAAATAAACTACTCGGGTATCAGAAAAGATATACTCGAGTATCAGAAAGATATACTCGAGTGAAAGGGGAATTACTCGAGTATCAGAATATGTATCCGGGAAACATTCACTTACTCGAGTATCAAAGTCAATTACTCGAGTATGGAAATACTTACTCGAGTATTAAAATCAACTACTCGAGTATCGAATAATTTACTCGAGTATGAAAATCAATTACTCGAGTATAGAAACACTTACTCGAGTATGAAAAGAAACTACTCGAGTATGAATACTTGAACTTGCAGAGAAGAGAAGAAATGGATCTACTCGAGTATGATACATGATTTACTCGAGTGATTAAGTTACTTACTCGAGTATGAAAAGAACTTACTCGAGTGACTAACTAACTACTCGAGTATAGATTTATCTACACGAGTATTCAGAGCCTACTCGAGTAAGTCTAACTGATTACTCTAGTATGTCTCACTAACTACTCGAGTATGTCTAACTAGCTACTCGAGTATGTCTAACTAGCTACTCGAGTATTAAGTCTGATACTCGAGTATAAGAAGGGGTTACTCGAGTATTTTGGACTTAGAAATATTTTTCTGAGGAAATTAACTCCAATGCTTCTGTCCATCAATCCAAGTGCATAAATGAGAAGTGTATCCCAATAGAGAGGCTATACATGGGCCAACACTTTGGATCACACAATGAGGGATTACATTGCATGGTCCTGTGTTGGTGACCCATTATAGACTGACATTGGTCTACACTTGGCAATTAGAACCTGCACACATACAACTCAAACACCACATCAAATACATCTTAATTCATCTTAGTTCAAGGTCTGACTTCCTACAAATCTGAGGTGTTGTGGAGACAAATCCCAACATGAACGATTTCCTGCACTTAAAGCAGAGGCAGCTAACGGTTAGTGAGTACGAAATCGAGTTTAGTAAGCTAAGTCGATTTGCCCCAGACTTGGTGAGTTCCGATGAAAATAGAAGCAAGCGATTTCTAGCTGGGCTAAGGAGTGACGTCCAACAGTTAGCAAGCGCCTATGCGACATCAAGTTATGCTGGGATGGTGGAAGCTGCCTTAAAGGTAGAGGCAATTGATAACGCCAAGAATCGAGGACAACAACTGAGAAAAGATAAAAGAAAGTCTGATGAGGGTAAGAGTACTCAGGTCCCTGACGCTGCTCCGAGGAAGAGAAACAAAGAGGTATGCAGTTTCTGTGGCCGATCGGGCCATCCATTGGAAAGGTGCTATCAAAGATTAGGAGCTCAGAAGAAAGAGCAGATTCATGCGATCCAAGGTATCCCAAGGAAAGACTTGCTTTGTTCTGTATGCAAGAAGTCAGGGCACGATACTGCCCATTGTTGGAATAAGACGAGAAGCTGTTTCTTGTGCGGTCAACAGGGTCATCTCAAGTATCAGTGCCCGCAAGCTCAGCTTACTCTGCAGCCAGTTCCTCTTCAGGCTTTGCCGCCGCCGCAGCGAGTGGACAAGGGAAAAGGAAAGTTGAACATTGTCTCTATGGAGGAAGCTCAGACGTCTACGCAAGTGATATCAGGTTAGATTCTCCCCTAGTTTTAATGTCTAGCTCATAGTTATAGTTTTGAGTGTTCGTTTCCTTAGTCGCGTGTGCAATTTTATAGGACGATTTAAGGAAAAGAACCGCTGGGCGCGTGTTCTGTTCGATTCTGGCGCTACCCACTCGTTTGTGGCTAGAGACTTCGTAGAGTGTTACCGTTTGGATCTCGATCGATTTGGTGATGCGTTCTGTGTCAAGTTTCCTTCAGGTGAATCTGTATTTTCGGATCAGGGTATTCAGAGTTGTCCGATTTTGCTAAGCGATTTTCTCGCGATTGCTGATTTGAAGCTGTTGGATCTGGAAGACTTCGATGTGATCCTAGGCATGGACTGGTTGTCCAGATATGATGTTGTGATCCAATGCAAGGGTAAGCGCTTGGACTTCAGGATGGACAACGGTCAGCCCGGGAGTGTTTACGGTTATCCGCGCCAGGATTCTCCGACTATATCGGCGGTATGTGCTCGGAAGCTTGTAGATTCCGGATGTTTTGCTTGTTTGGTTTCGGTTTTAGAAACCAAGGTTAGTTTGTCGTGTTTGGAGGAGATCCCGGTGGTTCGTGATTTTTCTGATGTCTTTCCAGCTAATCTTCCTGGTCTCCCGCCTGATCGAGACGTGGAGTTTGTTATAGATTTGGAGCCGGGTACGCGTCCTATTGCCAAGGCGCCTTACCGGATGGCCCCACGCGAACTGGACGAGTTGCGTATCCAGTTAGACGAGTTGCTTGAGAATGGATTTATAAGGCCGAGTTCTTCGCCTTGGGGTGCTCCCGTTTTGTTCGTCAAGAAAAAGGATGGATCGATGAGGTTGCGCATCGATTATAAAGAGCTAAATAAGGTAACGATCAAGAATAGGTATCCGTTGCCGAGGATAGATGATTTGTTTGATCAACTGCGAGGCAGCGCCGTGTTCTCTAAGATTGACCTTCGTTCGGGCTACCACCAGTTAAGGATCCGTGAATCAGATATCCCGCGGACTGCCTTCCGTTCCAGACATAGACATTTTGAATTTTTGGTGATGTCGTTTGGTTTGACCAACGCATCTTCTGCTTTCATGGACATGATGAACAGAGTTTTCAAGGACTTTCTGGACAAGTTTATAGTCGTATTTATAGACGATGTGTTGGTGTATTCACGCAATGTTGAGGAGCATGACCAACATTTGCGTCTAGTTTTATCTGCCTTAAGGGACCATAAGTTGTTCGCCAAGCTAAGTAAATGCGAGTTCTGGTTGCCTCAGGTTTCTTTCCTGGGTCATATGGTTAACAAGAACGGAATCTCTGTCGACCCAGAAAAGATAGCCACAGTTATGGAATGGACGAGGCCTGCCACACCCAAAGAAATAAGAAGCTTCCTAGGGTTAATTGGCTGGCTACTATAGATGATTTGTAGAGGGTTTCTCTACATTATCTGCGCCATTGACCAAATTGACGCAGAAGAATGCAGCATTTGTGTGGAGCGATAAGTGCGAAGAAGCGTTCCAAGAGCTAAAGAATAGACTGTGCACTGCTCCGATATTGACATTGCCTACGGAAGGATTAGACTATGCCGTTTACGTGGACGCATCCCACGTGGGTCTTGGTTGTGTGTTGATGCAAGAAGGAAAAGTGATTGCGTATGGGTCAAGACAGCTTAAGATTCATGAAAGGAACTACCCTACGCATGACTTGGAATTCGCAGTAGTTATTTATGCATTGAAATTATGGAGACACTTGCTGTATGGCGCGCAGTGCAAGATTTATACAGATCATAAGAGTTTGAAGTACGTCTTCACTCAAAAGGAGTTGAACTTGCGTCAGCGCAGATGGTTAGAGTATGTGGCTGATTATGAAGTGGAGATTCTATACCATCTGTGTAAGGCTAACGTGGTAGTCGACGCCTTAAGCAGGAAGACAGGGAAAATTTTCAATCTCTCCGCTGAGTTGTTAGTAGAAGAGTTCCTTTTAATGGATATTTCAGTTGGTAGATGTGACTCGCCAAGCAGTTTGGAAGTGTCTGAGCTTTCATGGATTTCTCTTACGAGGCTTCATCAAAAGGACGATCCTGATCTATTGCACCTTCATAATAGAACTGAGAAGGAGGAGCTACCTGACTTTTCGATCGATGACGCGGGTACTCTAAAGTACCGCGGTAGATTTTGCGTCCCCAATTTATGAGATATTCGAGTTAAGTTGTGCAGTGAGGCACACGGTTCAAGGGTGGCCTACCATCCAGGTTCTACAAAAATGTATAAGGACTTGAAACAGATTGCCTGGTGGATTGGGATAAAGGGTGACATTGCGAGGTTTGTGTCAGAATGTTTTACATGCAAAAGAGTTAAGGCTGATCATGGAAGGCCTGGTGGAAAGTTGGCGCCTTTAGAGATTCCAACTTGGAAGTGGGAGAGTATCTCAATAGATTTCATTACTAGTTTGCCGAGATCTCCCCGAGGGCATGACTCTGTTTGGGTGATTGTTGATAGATTAACAAAGTGTGCGCACTTCGTACCCTTTCAGATTGGTTACTCGATGAAAAAGATAGCAGAACTATATTTGAATGAAGTTATCAGGTTATATGGAGTACCCGTAAGTATAGTATCAGATCGAGACTCCAGGTTTACGTCTCGTTTCTGGAAGAGCCTTCAAGAAGGATTGGGAACGGACTTGAGATATTCTACCGCATACCATCCTCAGACCAATGGTCAAACGGAGCGTGTTAATCAGATTGTGGAAGATATGATCCGTTGTTATATATTAGACCACGGAGGAGCGTGGGATGAACGCTTGAGGTTGATGGAGTTCGCATACAATAACAGTTATCAAGAGAGTCTGCAAATGGCTCCTTTCGAAGCGCTATATGGAAGACGATGTAGAACTCCTCTATTTTGGGCTGAGGTTGGTGAGAGGCCGTTGTTAGGTCCAGATGCCTTAGAAGAAATGGAAGTCTCTATAAAGCTTATTCGAGAGAAGCTTCGGATAGCTCAAGAGCAATACGAGAAGAACGCCAATCGGCGTAGGTCCGTTTTGAAATTTTCTGTGGGGGACATGGTATTCCTTAAGGTTTTCCCGATTGTTGGAGTGAAGAGGTTCGGTAAGAACCATAAGTTGGACCCGAGGTATGTGGGACCATTTGAAATTGTGGAGCGGATTGGTGTGTCAGCCTACAAGTTGAAATTGCCCGCAAATTTTCCTGGCGTGCACAATGTTTTTCACGTGAGCCAATTGCGGAGGTGCGTGCTAAGTGACTGACAAGTTCTGGATGCAGTGCCCCAGGTTGAGCCTAACCTTTCCTACGTGGAAGTTCCTATTCGTGTTCTGGATGTGCAAGATCGAGTGTTGTGGAGGAAGTCAATACCGATGGTAAAGATTCTGTGGAGAAACCAAGACGTGGAGAGCGCGGCTTGGGAGTTGGAGTCAGCTATGAGGGAGGCGCATCCTCATCTGTTCTCCTAGCTTTGCTCGGTATGCATTCGATAACCCCTGGTTATTTTCTTTTCCTTCTAAGGTAGGAGTTTTTTTTTTGCGTAAAGTTTCGGGACGAAACTTTCTTTTAGGGGGAGTGACTGTAACGCCCCCGATTTTCCAGTGATTTATTTAATTCCTTATTTGACGTATTATGACGTCAGAGCGTTATGTTAGCGCGTGTTAGTCATGTGCCGTTGTTAGAGGCTCTTAGCTCTTTAGGTCTTTCTGCGTGGCTTGGTGATGCCTGGTAGCAAGATTCCCTAGCGAGCCGGAGTCTGTTTGGTGACTCGGTGGAGCCTCTTGGGGAATGCTTGTGTTTTAGCTTCGGGAGGAATTTGCCCGAGTTTTGTTCGTCGGATTTTGATACCGACTTTGTCGTTAGCGCGTTTTGTATTCGTTAGGTTTGACCGGCCAAATTTTGGGATTTGCGTCGGGAGTGGAAAATTTTACATTAGGAAATTAGATCGGCTAATTTTAGATTTGTTCGTCAAGTTTCGTCGCGTTCCGAGCATTTTTGGAGCATCGGCGCGCGATTGAAGTTTTGTATATTTTCGCGTATGCCGTTAACTTTAGAAATTATTATCTCGAAAACGGTGCGTCGGAATTCAATTTCGACTTCGTCGTTGGATTCTTAGCATCGTATTTCGCCTGCAGTACGAATTTCGTTCGAATCGGCGCACGTTGCACCCTCCATAACGATGTAATCGTACAAGAGTTTTAATATCATTAATTATATTAAATATAATAATTATAAACATTATATATATTTTTTTATATATAAAATGAGAATCGGAGGATATCAAATGATATCCACCGATTCTGCCCCCCCCCCCCCCCCCCCCCCCCTTAACTATTCTCACCGATTCTGCCTCCCATTCTTTTGTTTTTTTGGTTTTTTTTATATTTATAAATAATATAACTAATATAATAATTCTTATTATATAATATAAGTTATAATTTATATAAATAAAATTTAAAAGCTTCTTCTTCTCCTGAACCGAGCAGCCCCCCCCCCCCCCCCCCCCCCCCCCCCCGTGCGATATTTTTTTCCTTAGCCATTAACGGAGCGGAACCCTTCCGTTCGCAAGCTTTCCGGCGGCCGCCACCGCCGATCCGATGGACGAAATCTCGATCCGAGCGTGGCGTTGGAAAGCTCTCGGAGAGAGCTTCGAGATCGTGGTAACTTTTCTCATTTTCATTGATTTTTTTCCGTTACGGTTTTCCGGCCCTAACCTCGTTTGTCCATTTTTTCGTGTAGATCTCGCTTTCTTGTGTCTTCCCTTGGACCGATCTTCAACGTGGAGTATTTTAGAGGGCATTTTCAAGACGGTTTGAGGCAAGTGGATTTCTCCCCTCTTGCGTGCCTCCATGGGTTGTATTTCGCCTTATTATCTCTCCTTGTCTTAGAATACCGGAGTAGTATAGGTGAGATTAGAAATATTCTTAGATTAGGGCTTGTAATCGGCCTAAACTAGGAAGAAATCGGAATTTATTATAAGTTGAGTTCGGCGGGTAGTGGGAAATAATTCGGCGGGTAGTGGGAAATAATTCGGCGGGTATCGCCGAATTTAGGTTAAGTCTATTTCGGCGGGTTTTGGTTGTAGAACTTGGTAGTTTCTAAATGGTGTTGTCGGCTAGTTTTGGCGCCAAATCGTGGATCCTTAGCATGTGGTAGCTGGGTTTCTGAGGGAGTATGGTACCAGGAGAGTTCGAGCCGTGGCCACCACCATTCCCTCCTTTGGACATTTTGGGTTCCTGTAAGAGGTTGGAACTCTATGTGTGTGGACCCTGTGGCGGCCCCTTTAGTACTCTTGAGACACCTGGACCTGATTGTTCAGTTGTGACTGTTCTTAGTCTCTGACACAGGTTTGGGATTTGTGTCAGTGCTAACGATTTACAAGTTTAGGACTGTTAGTTCCTTTCATACTGTTCATTTGACGCATATTGGTTACCTTTTTTGTCTCTGCAGGCTTGAGCGGAGTTTGGTACGTTTTGGAACTTGATGCATTTCTCTCACTTTTCTGATTGTTATACTTACATTTTGTCCTCTTTTTTTGGATTCTTTAGCTGAGATTTTCAGCATTTCTCTTGCAGGGTTGGTAACCCTTTTCTTTCTGCTCTTTTCATTCAATTATTATCTGATGTTTCTTTGCCACTTGTTTTATTATTTCTTGCTGAGGTGTTCTTCTTTTGAATGTCTCAGGTTCAGGTCTGTAGCCGGCTGAACGGCTATTTTCAGGAGTTTACTTGTGGACTGCGTGGTGGCAGTGTTTTCCTCATCTTTTGAGGTAGTTCTTTAGCTTTGTAGTAGTACAGACATACATGCTCGCCAGCGAGTTCGTGTCAGGTTGTTGACGCTCGTTGGTGATTTTTCCTTGGTGATACTAAGTCTTTGCTTAGCTGCTAGTTTACCTGTTTTGTGGTAGTTTCACTTGTTCTCTGGGAATGTTTTATGCTAGGTTGCTAGTTACTTTAAAACCTATAAGAACTACTATATGTATTGCATGATCAGCATGTTTTATAAAAGCTCAAACATTATTTTCCAAATGCGTAAAAAGATTGTTTTCTTTATAAATATTATAAATTGAAATCTAGGGTCTTGCATAATGTAAGTTGTCCTCTTAGGACACTTATGCGCTCTTTTAGGATGTTAAACATAAATGAAGTATTTTTCCGCTACGTATAAAAATAGTTTTCAAACTGTGGACTATCTGATCCACTGAGCCGAGGGATACGGCCAATTAATTTAAAATCAGTTTTCTATTCATTTTAACTTATGATTTGAAGGATTAGAGTGTTGCCTGAGCGTCAGCAGTTATCCCCTGCTTGACGTGGCATCACAGCTCGTAATTATCTCATGCTCTGATTTATTTATTAATGAGAAAAATGCGGGTTGTGACAGCGGGAGCCTTCTCTACCGCAACGGCGATCTTGGCGGCAGCGCCTCTCGTATCCGTTGCGGCCAAGATCTCGGCATGGGCTTTACGACGGTCTTGCCTTTGGCTAGCGCTGTCGTTTTGGCTTCTTAGAAGATGTTCGGGGAGGAGCGTCCGGCTTCCGCTTCAAAGCACTCGGTTTGGACGAGGTACCTGGCTCCTCCGTGCAGGCTGCGATCGTAGATTATGTGAGAGACAATTCAGGAGCGAGAACCTCGGCTACCTCATGCACCTGATGGAGGGGGACCTCTCGCTCGCCTGTGCGGACAATAAGAGTAATCTTTACCAATCCAAGGCTGGGATTTAAGAGTATAGGGGGCAGAATGTTACCTTCTCCGGCGAGAACAGACAGGAGAGAGTCAAGATTCTGCTGCAGGAACTTGGCGTCAAAGTTCTTTGAGCCAGAGAATGTGTACAAGGCGATCTCGTGGCCCCCGAGGATGGTAAGCCTGTAAGTTGCCTCGTCGTACTAAAGAGGCGAGAGGGGAACATTTTTGAAGTTCCCTGACACGAAGATGAACTTCTGGGTCTAGTAATGGTTCTTGTAGGCGAGACCGCTGGTCTTGATCGTCTGGCCTGAGAAGAAGACGATCTCACTCTTGGCCCAGAAGTTGAACAACTTCCGGAAAACCGAAAGGTTGAACTCGATCCTCTCCTCGCACATATTGCAAGTGAATGCTACCAGGATGGCGACAGAATTCGGATTGAGTTGGGCAGGCACCACTACGAAATACCAGAGGGTCTGGCGCAACTCCGGTCACAGGGGGAGGTGAAATCCCACCTCGAAGTGTTCTAGGGGAATGGTGAGATCTCCTCTGGCAGGAAGTTAATTTTTTAAGAACTATCGGGATGGCGCGCGACGAACTCCGACGGCACGTAGTTGGCGATGATGGAGAGATACTCCTCCTCGGTCAGCTTGCAGGGGGAAGTCATGATAAATGAAGCCTTGCCTGCAGCGTGTCCGACCGTCAGTCTCTCCCGACATCTCGCGAATATGTGGGGCAGATGGGGTTGCGCAGGCGCGCAACATAGAAGTCTCAAATGTGCAAGGAAGCAAGACGAAGACTCAGAATCGAAATGATAGTAAATATGACAGGTGAGGGGCCAATTTATAGAAAAATTTAGCCATTTCGTGGTTTCCCATTCGTTGAGGGTGCGGATAACAGTCCCATCATCCTGACGTCTCATAATCTGTCTCGCCTTCCTGCCGCTCTGCCCACCTGTGAATGGTGAATGCCTCCAGAAAAGATCATGAGTAAGTAGAAAGTGCAGTAGGACGAGTATAAAAAGAAAAATAGACAACAAAGTTCAGCATTTGGTAAGATGTAAAACATTGCACAAAATGAGAACGTTAAAGAATTAAATGGACACTCGTCGGGCGAGAGCGAGCCTAAGTGTTTCTTTATTACAAAACAGCGGGGGTACATTCTGAAGAAAAACAAGCGGAAGGTTGGGGTGAGAGGTGGCGAGAGTCGACAGACTTAGGCTCTATTTGTTTGGGCGTTTCGCTGCTCCGTTTTGGGCAAACGCCGCCGGAAGGAGGGTAAACAAATGAACCTCCGGCGGCGTTTGCTCCGTTTCCACCCGCCCACCTTGAGAAAAGCCCCAAAAAGCTCCGTTTGGAGCAGCCACCTCTCCCCTCCGATTCGAACACTCCGTTTCCACCCGCCAGAACGACCCGCCACCGCCGAACCAAATGAAGCCTTAATACTAGATCCACTGCCAACAGCCTCATCCTCGCCTCCCTTACCTCGGGGGCACTCGCGGGTAGTAGTACGCGCTCATTGCAGTCAACTGTTGGTGTACCAATCTTATCTAGTCCCTCGCTCGCGCGATGTGACTTCCTGGAGAGGTCTCTTCACACCCACCTCCTTGACTCTCCATCTCCTCGATGAGGTGCGAGTAGTCCCACTCAAGAACATTCAATCGCCACTCAGTGGCTGCTCGATTCTCGTTCGCCTGGCTAAAGGCTTTCTGCTGCGTCCAGAAAAGCTTTGCTAGGACCTCCACCATCTGATCCTTCATTGTCTCGGCATCCCTAGGGTCACCATGGAAATCTACGAGCTCGCTAGGAGAGGGGTACGGCCCTCCCCAATCAACCCCGTCATCGGCGAACCCTTGTCAGTTAGGTCTTACCACCAGTCAGCCTCCACGTTGATGGTCAACCCACTTGCCTCCACTTAATCGCCGCCATCTGATCTTTTTCACACAATCTCCACCGTCTGATATATGGGTAACCACCTATAATAGGTGGGTACAAATATCCGAAATTGTATCGATCTGCGCATAGCAAAAATATTAATACACAAGTTAAACTATATTAAACCGTGAAAGTGAAGGGATAGATACTACTCTAGAGGGGGGTGAATAGAGTTATCAAATTTTGCACAAGACAAAACTTAATGGTCTACCCAACTCCCTTGGAGTGAAGTGCGGAATGAAAGATTATAGATATAGATTTAACCCTAGAGCCTAATACAAGTAATGTGCACAAACTCAAGCTAACTGTAATTACAGTTAAGGCTTGGAAAAACCTAACCAGCAACTAGCAACCTAGTTATATCTAATCACAGCCACAATACAGGAATTAAACAATGGAATCCAGACGACACAAGGAAATTTATAGTGGTTCCCCAAACAACTTGGGTACGTCCACTCTTCTACCTACACGGTAGGAATCCACTCAGGTTTTTGATCAGGTGCCCTGCCACCAACAGGATCTGCTTCAGGTAGATCCAGAAACCCTTTAGACTTTTGATCAGGTGTCTAAAAACCAAGCACAGGTTTTTGATCAGGTGCCCTGCCACCAAGGGATACTTTTGAAGGGAGTAATAACCCTGTACAGGAGGGGGGAGAAGGTTAAGATGTCTTCTCTATTTTATAATAGATTAAAGAAGCACAAAAACTTGCACTGAGCTAGAAAGCTCTAAAGAATCAAGGCTCCCCCTGGCTCAAAGATGTCCAGGTGAAGTCTTGCTTCAGTACAGAAAAACTCTTCAGAAAGTTCTGAAGGAAAAGCTACAGGAAGAAAGTAAATAACAAAATCAAATCTCTTCAAGCAGCTATCTTCTTCTTCTTCTTCTTCAAAGGATCTCTGAGTTTGAACTTCCTGAAAGCAGGAGAACTCAGGTTGAAGAAGAGTCGAAGATCTTAACACTTCTCAGTTAGATGGAAATTGCTGAGAGCAGAAAGCTTGAAGGCTTGAAAGCTTGAATGAACAACTGGTTAGCTATTAGCTCTCAACTATTGACTAGCTTGAATCCTTCTTCAAAGGGTCCTTTATATAATAGCAGCAAGCAACGGCTCTCTTCCATTTGAATTATTTGTCTTCTTCTGAGCCTTGAGACCTGGGCTGTAAATATCAAGAAGACAAAGCAATCTCTGCAGCAAAACATTCTATAAAAGGAATAACCCTTTTTCTAAGAAGTTGCAGGACCAAATCAAATAACAGAAGGACTAAATAAAGTCACATCAGAAATAATCTCTTTATAGCAAAAGGAAGACTTTTCAGTCTAACGGCTATAAAGGGCTGACAACAGATAAAGTAATTTATAATGACAGCTAATAAGACAAACAACTTTATCTAAACAGATTTGACTCAGGCAAAAAGAATAGAGCAAATATTGCCTGGTAATTTTATCATACAGCTTAAAACAATGTGCCAGAAAATGTATTAATTAATTAAATATAATAAATAAATACAAAATATAAAGGCAGGCAGAAAGCGTCGAACGACCTTCGGAGATCGTCGACCGACGCACGGAGATCATCGATCTATCGGGCAGATAGTCGAACGATCCAGATAGTCGACCTATCGAAGAAGATAGTCGAACTACCCCGGCAGATAGTCGGCCTATCAGAGCAGATAGTCGAACTATCAGATAGTCGATCTATCAGGACAGATAGTCGAACTATCAAGCGCAAACAGATAGTCGACCTATCAAGCAGATAGTCGACCTACCTCAGAAAACAGATAGTCGACCTATCAACAGATAGTCGAACTATCAAAACAGACCAGATAGTCGATCTATCAACAGATAGTCGAACTATCAGATAGTTGAACTATCAGGACAGATAGTCGAACTATCAAAGACGACAGATAGTCGACCTATCAACAGATAGTCGACCTATCAAAGCGGAACAGATAGTCGACCTATCAACAGATAGTCGAACTATCAACGCAGAACAGATAGTCGACCTATCAACAGATAGTCGAACTATCAGCGCAGAACAGATAGTCGACCTATCAACAGATAGTCGAACTATCAACGCAGACAGAGCGTCGACCAACTGACAGACGATCGTCGATCAGCCGATAGACGATAGTCGAGCGGCGTTCGACTATAGTCGAACGAAAAACTACTTAACCAAATTCTCAATCTGGAAAAGTGAGGACTCTACAGCTAGACTTCTAACCATTGACCATAGATATTTCTTGGGTCAAGGGGGCACAAAGAAGAGGACTAAACTCAAATCAAAACTAGGGTACCAACAAATCGGGTTGCAAATAGTTAATAGAGTGGTTACAGTATGCGGATAGTCATGTAACCACCATAACCACCATAGCCATATAAATAGGACCTGAGACCCGCCTTTATTCTCATATTTTCTATCCTCCGCTTCTCCTCCTATACGCTTGATAGATTCACCAGAAATCTCTTTCGCCTTCGATGATGCCCTTGAAGATCTTCAACTACATCGAAGATTGCATGAAGATCTCCACCCACTGTCAAGCTTCTTCCAGCAAGCCTTCTACGTACAATGCACCCGACACTCGGCGGCTGTATGGAAATTGCAAGCATTCTGAACTCCCTCCTCTGAGCATGAGAAGAAGTCCGCCAAGTCTATGGAATTTGTGTTTGAAAGTCTTTTAAGGGTAGCTAAACACCTAGAGAGGGATGAATATGTTTCTTTTGGAATCTTTTAGTTCTTTTGAAGTATGAACTTGTTTTGTGTTTATGTTAGAAGTTAGCTTTCAAGAACGCATAAAACACATAGAATTTATATTGGTTCCCCTATCTAAGGTATATCCATTTTTCCCCTTCACTTATCTAGCAGTGAGCTAGATTCGGCCAACTCCTTCAATACTCAGATCAAACATATCTTACACCTCAGATCCCTTCCTTAGATCTTACAACTCAGAGTGCTCTCCACCCCTACAGCTCAGACTGAACACATTTCTATCTTAGAGAAAAACACTATCTCCTACCTCAGGTTAGACATCCCTACAACTTAGAGTCTTCCAATTCCTACAACTCAAAGACCCAACTGGTCTCCTATCTCAGATCTTCACAAAGAACCTACCTCAGGCACAAGCCTTACCTCAGATCCTTCCTAGAACCCTATAACTAAGAGTGATTCACACTCATATAACTCAGACTGCTCACAGTCCTACACTCAGCCTTTATAAAATAGGATACAACTCAGATCTTAGTGAGATCCTCCAAGATTGAATAATGGTTTGAGGAATTTGACTCAAAAGAAAATCTCTGAGTTTTCTTCTTTTGCTAGAACAACAGGCTGCCCTTCTTCAGCAAAGCTATGGAAGATGATTCTTCAGATTTGGTTCAGCTTGTACTGTGTTGTATCTAGCAGAGTTCTTCTTCTTTATGCTCGAGGAAGATGTTCTTTTTGTAGAGTTGCAAGCTTTAAGATGATAAGTATTTTTTTTTTCACTGATCTGCTGGCCGACTTTTGCAAAGTTAGGGTTTCAAGAGATTGGCAAAAGTTCAGTCGCTAAAAGTATCTGTAAGAATATCACTCACTCTGCTTTTATATGTCAGCAACAGTAACGACTATATCCCTCTTTGGAAAGTAGCATGACGCTTTAATGGTGATTCATCCCAGGAGAGCATTGTCTGATTAATACGGCGATCTTTGTCTTTTAATGCGCGATTTGCGTCGATTTGAATTGGGAATGACGTCAGCAGACTTGACGTGGCGCCAATGACTTAGAATAATTTCTAAATCTCTACAAGCGTTGAGTGATTCCATATATTTCAATGAATTTGATCTTTGATAGTTAAATCCAGAAGCATTGAGTGAATGGCCTTCACTCGACGCATTTGTACCTAGATAAATTCTCCCCAACGTTGAGGCATCAAGTGAAGGTTAATCACTCGATGCATTTGTCCATTAACACATTTCCTGAGAAGACGTTGAGTGTAAGTCATTCACTCAACGCATTTGTACTTAGCCAGATTCTGCCGGATGCTGAGGCATTGAGTGAAGGTTCTTCACTCGACGCATTAGTACTTCAACAAATTTTGCCTGATGCTGAGGCGTTGAGCGAAAGTTCTTCACTCGACGTTCTTCACTTGACGCATTTGTACTTAACAGGCTTACTTTTGGAAGGCATCGAGTGTAAGTACTTCACTCAACGCATTTGAACTTAGATTGATTTAACTGAGACGGCGTCGAGTGTAAGTCCTTAACTCGACGCATTTGTACTTAGCAGCCTTTATTTAAGAGGGCGCTGAGTGTAAATCCTTCACTCGACACATTTGTACTTACACAGATTTCAGAGCTACTCCACTAAGGCTTTGAGTGATAGTTAAACTGTCAATGTTTTTTAGCATCAGGCGTTGAGTGATGTGTAGTCACTCAATGCTTTTGTACTTAGTCATTTTCCTGACTTTCTTGACCATATAGACTTCTTTCCAGCCATACTTCTAATACTTTCAACTTGTCTAATACAATAATTACCAATTTTTTACACATGTAAACTTAGACATATATCAAATACAGGTTTGTGTATATTATTGACTTGTGGGCTTCTTCAAATCTGGGATATTGTGGTCAATGTACCCAACAGTGTTCTCCACCACCACCAACGACCACATTGAGCCCTCCAACAGCCAACCAACCAATCAATGACACCCCCCATCTCGTCGCCCTTTGCCCTTATAGTAGGTTATGACAACGTCTGGGTCTACAGTCCTTAAATTTGGTGTTAATTTTGGTGAATGCTTCTTCTTGCAGGATTTATCATATTGAAGGGATCTAGACCACTTAGTGACTACAGTCCTCAAATTCTTGTTGAAAGAAGACTCAGCTTTGAAGATATTCCTTCATATTCTTCTCATTATTAATTACTCTCTACTTCTCACTCTGTAAATTGAGTAAAAGAATTTTAAGAATTTTTCTTCAAAGGATTCAGTCTTAGCTCTAAGACTCTCTTTACCAAAATACTCGGTGTTGGTTCAAGATCTGCTCATCAAAAGATCCGGGCTTAGTTCTAAAAGTCTCCTTATTAAAGTACTCCATTGTTGCTTCTAAGACTCTCCTTATCAAAAAACTCAGGTATTGGGATAGTGTATTCCTATCATAATGGTAGAAGAGAGGATGTAACCAGATTTTGGGGAACCATTATAATTTTGTGTCTTATGCAATTTGATTTTTTAAGTTGTCCATATTTTATTTCCTGCACTTTCATTTCTGTATTTATTTTATTATGACTGAGGTTGTTGGTGCAAATTTAAAGGTGGTTAGATTACTTAAGTAAAAAATATTTTATATCTCTATTCACTTCTCCCTCTAGCGAATTTTCTAAGGATTTATTTATAATTATTCATCCTTTCAATTGATATCAAAAGAAGGTTAATCAAACAAAGGTTAATAACTTAATCAAAAATTTTGAATAATTGAAAAGATACATATATTAATATAGAAATAATTTTTCAAAATGAGTTCAAATAATTCTAAAGAATTTGCATCAACAAGACCTTTAGTGTGTAAGCTAGAAAAGTTTACACCTATGAAGCACGTGTACCGGTACGTGGTACGGGTACGGTACGGGTACCGGTACGTGGTACGACAAAATTATAAATTAGCACGGTACGTGTACGTTTGGGTATGTGAATTTTTTTAAAAAAAATACATATAACATGTTAATTTGCAGCAAAAATATATTCAATGAAATATTATCAGTTATCACCATACATGCGCAAGATGTTAAGATTGTCCACATAAATAAAAAAAACCCTGAATGAGTGATGAAAATATTATAGGAAAATATTTTAAAAAAATATGTCATAGCATAAATATTGTACATCATTATAAGTACAAACAAAGAGCAAGAATCTAGATTGCAATGGGATAAATATTGTAATAAATCTTTTTTAGAGTCAATGTCTGGCCTCTCTATTTGTGATAAGTAAGTGTCATGCAAGTCGAAGAAGATGATACAAAATACATAACATAATGACATGAAATACATGTCCGAGGGGGCGAAGATAACAATGAAAAGAGTGCAAATGCGTGCAAGAACAGAAACAAACACACACAGACACACACACACACACATAAACAAATACACACAGACATAAACACACACACACACAAACATAATTCAAACACACAAATAAACAAACAAACATAAACATACACACACATACATATAAACACACACACACAAACACAATTCAAACATTTTTTGAATCATAAAATTAGAGCTAACAATAAGGAACGCCAATAACCTTTGTCTTATAATCTGTGGCCATCTTTACAATAACTTCACTGAAAAATCACCATTTCAATTTTTTAACACAACTTAACTGAAAATAAGACAGTAATGATTGAAATAGAGCTAACAATAACCAGTGCAAGCACCAGTCCATTCTCTCCAGTAGCCGAACCAGTGCAATAACTAGTGTGTGCAATAAGACAGTTATTAGGGATCCTTACCTCCAGTCGTCGATGCAGGAAGGAAATCAGGGACGGAGGATCTGGACAAGGAACCCTGGTGGGAGATGACTGCATGAAAAAAAGGGAGCAAACAAATAATTAAACAGAAGAACATGTGGAAGAAATACCGTTGAACTGTTAAAGAGCAGATTAGGAAAAAACGAGCACGAAGAAGAAGCAAACCTTATACTCCGAGAATGGAGGAAGAAGAATGGAGTGAAGATGGGGGCAACCCTTGTCTCGATCGCCTGGGCAAATAACGCAGTGATCGCGAGGAGGAAGAGAAGGGAAGAAACGGCGCCGTAGAGAAGAGATGTAGCACTCGCCGGAGTGAAGAGAAGGTGCAGCGCTCGCCAGAGTGAAGAGGAGGTGCATCGCTCGCCGGCGATGGACGCGATCGGCTCTGTCGGAGGAGCGCGGGTTAGGGCTAAGCGGAATCGCGTTATTTCGCGATTTTCGTGGTTCTGAAAGAGCGGTGAGGGCTTTTTTACTGGACCGAACTGGGAATGGGGTTGGGAAGTACCCGGAAGTACCGGGCCGTACCAAAAAACCAGTAAAAGTACCGGGTACGTATTTTGCCGTACCGGGGCGTACCGAGCTGTACCGGGCCGTACCAGTACCCGCAAACGTACTGTGTACGGGTACTGGACATTTTTTGGAGTACCCGTGCTTCGTTGGTTTACACTATAGATGGCAAGAATAAAATTATATATGAAGGAAGTAGCTTTTGGTGAATGCTTCTTCTTGCAAGATCACTTAGGCTTTGTTTGGTTCGATGTTTTGCCGCCTCCGTTTGGAGCAAACGCCGTCGGATGGCGGGTAAACAAATGGGTGTACGTTGACGGAGTTTGCTCTGTCTGCACCCGCCGGGCAGAGAAAATGCCACCAAATCGGAGCTTTTCCAACCCCGCCTCCTCCCCTCCGGTTCGACACCTCCGTTTGGACCCGCCGGCTCCTCCCGCCACCGCTCAATCAAACAAAGCCTTAGTATAAAGTGGAATTTGTAAGTATGAGATATTTGGTGTTAATTTTATAGGAAGATAAACTAATAGATCTCTACTTCTATGTTACTATTTTGCTAAGATAAAATAATATTATGAAACATTTGGTGAGAAAAGCTTCATTTTAATGTTATTGTTGATAGTTTTACTTTCAAGACTACCTAAACACCTAGAGGGGGAGGGTAAATAGGTTCTAATGCTTGTTTTCACTTTTAGGCAGAATATAATAACTGAATTAAATCACACAGCACAGCAATCATAGAAATTCATACAGCACAGTTTGCACACAGTTTTATAGTGGTTCCCCAAGGTCTGGGTACATCCACTTTCCCCCTTCACCTATCTAGCAGTGTGCTAGATTCGGCCAAACTTCCTCTTTAACTCAGATCAGCAGATCCTACAGCTCAGAACCTGGAAAGGTTCCTACAACTCGATCAGGCTAATCAGCCCTACCTCAGCCTTGCCATAAGGCCTACAACTCAGAGAAAAACTTTCTCCTACACTCAGGCAATACAGCCCTACCACTCAGAGATCAACTCTCCTACACTCAGCCTTTATAATTTAGGCTTACAACTCAGATCTACCTTAATAGATCCTACAGAAATTAGAAAAGAGTTTTATAGAATTTTGTCCTAGATGAGATAGTAAGGACAGGACAATACTTGATTAGCTGATGGATGAAATCAACTGAATCTTAGCTTTCTTCAAAGCTTCTTGAATCTGAACTAGCTGAGTTGATTTCCAAACAGCTTCTTGAGAAACTTGTAACTGCTTCCATCTTGATCTTCAAATGGCTGGATCCCTCTCTATCCAATCCCTTTGATACTTCTTCAGAATTCTTGAACGAATTCTCCTTAGACAGATCCTGATAGGTTGAACCCTTCAGAATGTCTTCTTAGATCTTCTGATGAAGATCTTCTTCCGTGCCTTGCACTTTCTTGATCAGTTTGTATGTGTGTTTTTTCTTAAATCAATCTTTTTTTTATTTGCCTTCTGAATCTGTCTATTTATAGACCTTCTTCATGGTAACCGGCTGATCCGGTTTCTAACTGTCTTCTGACAAGTCTGACAGCTTCAGATAAACTGTTGCAACCCACAGCTGTCAAGTCTTCAAACAGATCCTTAGCCTTTGTCTTGATCAGCAAAGTGTCGAAACTGACTGTCAGAAAGTGTCGAGACCATCTGTCTATATGTGTCGATACAAGTTACTTTGGTGTCGACACAGCTTCTTCAGACCTTCATCTTGAGGATGAGTCGACACTGAGAATTTGTGTCGACTCAAGCACTTCATCATTCTTCAGGAAATGACTTGGTCTAGACTTGCAGTGTGTCGACACAAGTCCTGTGTGTCGACACAGTTGTTATAGATTCAGAACATAGTATGTGTCGACACTGCCTTCAGGTGTCGACACAGCTTTTGTCGACTCTGTCAATATGTGTCGACTCTGTCTTCTGGTGTCGACACAACTATCGTCGACCCTGCCAATATGTGTCGACTCTGCCTCAATGTGTTGACACTGCCTTCTGGTGTCGACTCTGCCTCAATGTGTCGACACAGCTTCCCAGTGTTGATACAGCTGTTGTCGACTCTACTTCTGTAAGTCGACACTACTCCCCAGTGTCGACACAAATGTGATCGACTATTTTTCTCTGTGTTGAACAAGCTGTTGTCGACCCTACTTCTATAAGTCGACACTGCTTCCCGGTGTCGACACAAAAATGGTCGACTATTTTTCTCTGTGTCGACACAGTCTTCTTCAAGTGTCGACACAATTCTTCTGAAGTGTCGACATAGCTTTTTCTGGTGTCGACACATGAACTTAGAATAATTTCCTGTACTTTTAGTACTTTCTTAATCTGCACATGTCAACTCAAAATAACATCAAATACACCTTGATGTATATCATAAAGCTAAGTTAGGCTTCTTCAAATCAGGTACACATTTTCCAATGTACCCAACAATCTCCCCCTATTTGGAGAAGTCATAACCCTTTTAGCTAATGATATACACCATTTAAAAAATATAATATGATGATGTATATAAGCATGATATTATAGGAATACTTTAATAAACAAAACATACAGCAAATTCATCACAGAATAAAGATGAACATTAATAAATGATTACAGAACAATGTTTTGTTTATAACTTGGAAATGTTTGTTACAGATGTTTACATTGAATGACTTAACAAAACATTACAAAACAATTGAAAGGACTGGTAAGTTTAAGCTAAGACTGATCAGGCTCTCTTATGACAATTCCTTTGCCAGATTGAATTTGAGCCTTCACAGCTGGTTCAGCAACCTCAGCAGGCTTCTTGCCTTTCAAATCAGCTTTCTTCTGAGCTTCTTCCTTGAGCCTTTGCCTTTCAAAGTAGTGAAAGGGCTTTGGAAAATATTTGCTTGGCTCCTGAGCATTAGGTGGTAGCCTCCCCATCTTGGCTTTTCTTCTATATTGAACTATAGCCTCCTGCCTAGCTTCATACTTTTGCCATTCAATCTCATTATACCACTTTCCTCTTTCATGGACTTGATCCTTTACAGCCTTCCATGCTGTCAGTATAATGTTTCTTGAAGTGGGACTCCATTGCTCAAAGTCAGGCCTAAGTTCAGCTTGCTCTCTAAATCTTTTCTTGGACAGTAGAGCATCTTGTTGTTCTTTCAAACTTGCATCAGGCTTATCAACTTTCTCAATAACAACATTTGTAACCTCCTGTGGAGGACTATACATAGCCTGTACTTGCTGATTAATCATATCAAAATCTGCAGGGGGGTAAATGACTTGGGTAACCTCAGGTTGATTGCCTTCAAGTAAACCTTGTTGAATTCCTCCTGTGGAGGACTATACATAGCCTGTACTTGCTGATTAATCATATCAAAATCTACAGGGGGGTAAATGACTTGGGCAACCTCAGGTTGATTGCCTTCAAGTAAACCTTGTTGAATTCCTGACTCAGCCACCATATCATCATCACATAAAGTTGGATATCCCAATGTGGCTCGAATACTATTAGTCACCCATTTTGTGTGTTTTGAGCCAGCATGAACTAATAATCTCTCCCCCTTTAGGACTTCTCTTTCAATATGGTCTCTGAGATCATCCTTCTGAAATCTGATCTGGCCATCAAGATAATTCACACCCTCTTTAAAATATAGTTTCAACTTTTGAAGCTTAGTAGATATCTCTATCTGAGAGGTTGTGATAGCAGTTTGAACTGAATCTAAGGCATCCTTGAGTTTCTTATCAAAATCTACCATCTATTGTGCTCTTGCTTCAGTCATCCCTGTAGCACTCTTTTTCAACTTATCAAGAATTTCATGGTGAGATTCATCCAGATTCTCATTCATTCTCAGCTGATTTTCTAGAACATAACCTTGCTTTAGTGCAATATCATCTACCTTGGTAAGAATTGACTGTTGTTGTTTAGCCAAAAATACTACAGCATTACCTCCCTTATGGAAGCAATCTGTCATTTCCTTTTTGTTCAAGTTAACTTCAAATCTAATTGATTTAATATCCTGAGCTAAGTCAAACTGAAGTGACTTATTATTCTCATCAACATATTTTTCCAAAGCCAATCTGTGTTCATCCAACTTAACTTGCAAGTCCATCATGAACTTATTATAATCAAAAGCAGCAGGAGTTTGGTGACTTGCAGTTTGGAGAGCTTGCTTATAGGTTTGGCTTCTTCTCTTGAAGACTATAAGCTTCCTTTTCTTTACCTCTTTGGCTTCTGCAGTCTCAGATTCTGAAGGGCTGTCAATCTGAACTTGTTCATGAGAAGGAGCAGGAATTTCTGTCTCAGTGACATGTTGTTCAACCTCAACATTCACAGGCTCCCCCTCAACAACTTGCTCCTCAGCAACAACTAGCTCTTTCTCAACCTCTTGTTCTTTCTCAACCTCTTGCTTTACCTCTATTTCATCAGCAATTCCATCACCAACAATTCCATCATTAATAATTCCATCATTAGCAATTCCATCATTAGGAAACAACTCATCTAGAGTGAATTCCTGTTGAGCTGGAGCAGAAGATGAGACATCTAGATCAGCTATATTCAGATCTTCTAGTAGGTTTTCCCTTTCTACCTCTTGGACTTGTTCAAAAATTTTCTCCCCCTACACCTGTTCAATATTGGGAATGTCCTAGGCAGGAGAATAACCATGCTCCCCCTACACCTGTTTAGTATTGGGAATGTCCTGGGCAGGAGAATAACCTTGCTCCCCCTGCACCTGAGCTGGATCAGTAATATCTTGAGTAGGAGAATGAACTTGCTCCCCCTGCTCCTGTGTAGGTAATGTTTCTTTCTGGACTAGAGTTGATCCAGACTGATCTTCACCCTGTTCTCTCACTTGATCTCCTTGATGTTGTTCAGTACTTTGCTCATGTCCAGGTGACATCTCAGTTATGTCTTGCCTGACCTCTTCAGGCATCTCTTTGGATAGTACTCTATCCCACCTTGAGAATAATCTCATGTCCATCTTTCTCATGTGATTGATCTTAGTCCCTGATATCTGTTGCAGGACTTCTGGAATCACTCCAACCAAGTATAAACTCAAAATCCTAGCCAGATTTGGCTTCTTAAGTCCTTCCTTGATCTTATCAAATACAACTGCTGACCAGTCAGTTGGAATTTTAAAAACAATTCTTGTCATAAGGCAGAACATATAGGCTGAGACCCTATCATGTCCTCTAGGTTTGCACAAAATCACCTTTCCAACTATCTCAGACAGAAATTTGCCCTGGTGATTCATTCCTTTTCTATTGATGGCTGCTCTAATCTTTATGGTTGGATCCAACCCACACCATTGGAGAGCCTCCCTTATCTTAGAGGCTGGAACCTCTTCTTCATTCTCAATGCTTGGCAATTGAAGAATTTGTCTTAAACTCCGTAGAGTAAGTTTGACCTTGGTGCCATGAACTGTGGATTTGATCTTGAGTCCAGAAGAATCCACTGATGCAGAAGTGTAAAATTCAAGTACCTCCTTCTTTCAGATCTTCGTTGGTTCAGAAACCAGAAATTCCAATCTATTTTCAGCAATAAGGGAAACCACTTGTTTGAATTCTGGTGCGGCGATGTCGAACGCAGCCCTAACCAGCTCATATCCTTCATTCACGTTATCTTCAATCTTAGGCGCCATTGAATCAGTCGAGAAAGCTTGAGAGAAGGAGAGAGAATGTCGACACGGGGTTTTAGTCTCGAAAACCTTGTGAGCGTGTCGACAGAATACGTTCTTGACCTATTTATACCCTCTAAAGAAAGAAGATCAAAAGTCGGGCAAAAACAATCTAAATGTGTCGACACAGATGGAATGTGTCGACACAAACTTCTATTGTCTCGACAAACAATTCTTTCTACTATGTGTCGACACCAATTGAGGATATGTCGACACCTGAGATACATAGTAGAGCATCAGAAATTCTGTGTCGACTCTTTGTTCAAGTGTCGACACAAAATCTGTAAGTGTCGACACCAATGTTCTGGTGAAGTCGACACTATATTTCTGGATGAGTCGACTATTTGACCCTTAAGTGTCGACACATATTCTCTGTGTCGACACAATTTCTCTAACTAGTCGACCAGACTTCACTGAGTCGACACTTTATCACTATAAGTGTCGACACCATTTTACTTAGCCAATATTTGTTTGTTGATACCACTTGAAAGTTTATTGATATACTAGTCAATGGTCAGCATTCCTAATTCAATTTTAAATTTATTGAATTTTGTTTCATCCAGTGGCTTAGTAAATACATCTGCTATTTGATAATCTGTTTTAACAAATTCCAATGAGATGTCTTCTCTTTCTGCATGCTCTCTAAGAAAATGATATTTGATTTCTATATGCTTAGTTCTACTATGAGAAACATGATTGTTAGCAATAGAAATAGCACTCTTAGAATCACACAATAAAGGTGTTCTACTTACTTGAATACCATAATCCTTCAATTGATGTTGTATCTACAATAGTTGTGCATAGCAGCTTCCAGCAGCAACATATTCTGACTCATCTGTGGATATTGCCACACTGGTCTGCTTCTTACTGCTCCATGATATCAGTCTTCCTCCCAAGAATTGATAAGTACCTGTAGTACTCTTTCTATCCTCTCTACAGCCTACAAAATCTGCATCTGAATAACCTGTTAGTAGAAAATCTCTATTCCTAGGGTACCAAAGGCCTAGATTAGGTGTGCCCTTAAGATATCTCAGAATCCTTTTGACAGCGGTATAATGAGATTCTTTAGGTCAGGCTTGGTACCTAGCACAGACACATGTAGCATACATAATATCTGGTCTACTAGCAGTGAGATATAGTAGAGAGCCAACTATTCCTCTATACAAAGATTCATCAACAGGTTTACCTGCATCATCTTTGTATATAGGCATACTTGTTCCCATAGGAGTTCTCATGGTGGAGGATGACTCCATACCATACTTCTTAATTAATTCCTTGGTGAACTTAGACTGGGATATGGACAAGCCATCTTCAGTCTGTCTTACTTGGAGTCCCAAGAAGAACATAAGTTCCCCCATACTGCTCATCTCAAACTTCCCTTGCATAAGTTTGGCAAACTTTTTGCAAAGGTTGTTCTCACTAGATCCAAAGATTTTGCCATCTACATAGATCTGTACTAAGATGATCTTACCTTTAGATTCCCTAAGGAATAGAGTTTTATCTATTTTCCCTCTTGAGAATTTGTTCTCAATAAGGAAAGTAGACAGGGTTTCATACCAAGCCCTTGGGGCTTGTTTTAACCCATACAAAGCTTTCATAAGCCTATAGACATAATCAGGTTTAAGAGGATCTACAAAACCTGATGGCTGCTCTACATAGACTTCCTCTTTTAGATCACCATTCAGAAATGTTGATTTCACATCCATCTGGTACACTTTGAAGTCTTGATATGCTACATAGGCAAGGAACATTCTGATTACCTCCAGCCTTGCTACTGGGGCAAATGTTTGATCAAAGTCAATCCCTTCTTCCTGCATGTATCCTTTAGCAACCAACCTAGCTTTGTTCTTCACAATTATTCCACTCTCATTCAACTTGTTCCTATAGATCCATTTTGTGCCAATTATATTGTGGCCTTTTGGTTTAGGAACAAGCTCCCAGACATTGCACCTTCTTAATTGATTTAGCTCCTCTTGCATAGCATCAATCCAGTGTTGGTCTTGGATGGCTTCTTCAAACTTCTTAGACTCCATTTGAGACAGGAAACTTGAATGCAGAACTGTGCTCAGATTTTTGCTTCTTGTCTGAACTCCCTGTCTTGGATCACCTATAATCTGATTAGCTGGATGATCTCTTAAATGTCTTGTAGCTGGAGGTAGATTCCCTTCTGGTTGAACATCTCCAGCTCCTTCATCATGATGTACCTCTTGGATTTCATCAGCTTCTATTGAGTCTTGTACTCCCCCTGGATAGTAGCCTTCATTTTCCAATGCTTCATTTGCATTTGATGCTTTTGCAATGGAAAGCTTGTCCATTCTTTTGCTTATACCTGTTGAATTATTTGATCTGCAAGACAACTCACAGTTGATTAATCTTGTTTCATCAAATACAACATGTACAGACTCCTCTACAACTTGAGTAGTCAAGTTGAAGACCCTATAGGCCTTACTATTTATGTTGTACCCAAAAAATATCCCATCTTGGGATTTGGCAGCAAACTTAGTCAGATATGACTTGCCATTGTTAAGTATATAGCACTTGCAACCAAAGATCCCTAAGTAGGATAGATTTAGTTTTTTACCTTTCATAATCTCATAGGGAGTCATTTTATGGCTCTTGGTGATAGAAGCCCTATTGATCACATGACATGCAGTGTTTACTGCCTCAGCCCAGAAATATTCTGGAATAGAGGTGTCACTCAATAGAGTTCTACCAGCTTCAATTAATGTTCTATTCTTTCTTTCAGCAATGCCATTTTGCTGTGGTGTTCTAGGTGAGGAGAACTCTTGGAAAATCCCAAAGTCTTCACATAATTTTGTCATGCTTTCAGATTGAAACTCAGTACCATGGTCACTTCTGATTTTGACCACTGTACAATTCAGTTCATTCTGAATTTTCTTCACAAAACTAAGTAAGACACTTGGGGTTTCTGATTTCTGTCACAGAAAGAACACCCATGTAAATCTAGAATAGTCATCTACAACCACAAAAGTGTAGACCTTCCTACCTAGACTATGAACTGGTATAGGACCAAAAAGATTCATATGTAAGAGGTATAGGCACCTCACAGAATCCTTGTTTTCAAGGCTATGAAAGGAGGATTTTGTTTGCTTGCCCTTTTGACAAGCAGAACATATCCCATCCTTTATACACTTAACTTGAGGACCATTCCTCACTAACTCTTTGTTAAAGAGTTGGTCAATTGTCTTATAGTTAAGATGAGCCAATCTCTTGTGCCACTTGACATAATGAGATGCATTATCATCAGCTACAAGACAGATGGGAGAAACCTTGTTCTCACATACAAAATTAAGACAATATACATTTCTCTTCCTATACCCAGTCAAAATGATCTCTTGATCACTTGACCTTTTGATATGACATCCATCCTTAACAAATGAAATGTCATATCCTAAATCACTCAGCTGGCTTATGCTTATCAGATTGTGTTTCAAACCTTTTTCATAAGCCACTTGGGTAATAGTAATTAGGTTAGAAGAAATATTACCAAACCCTTTGATGACTCCTCTTTCAGATCCACCAAAGATTACTTTAGGTCCATCTTTGACAGATGTGTACTCCTTCAGCAGCCCCTTTGTTCCAGTCATGTGCCTGGAACATCCACTGTCCAAGTACCATATAGGGGCATGGCCACTTGGACTTTCCTGCAATACAGATTTACCTTCCCTTAGAACCCAAGTAAGTCTTGGGTCCTTGGTTCAGGTTAGCACCAACAAAACTACCAGCTGCTCTTCTAACTGGTAGACTATTGTTCTTCCTAACACTTGTGTTGTGCCAGCAGTCTAAGGCAAAATGGCCTCTCTTGCCACAACACCAACATTCAAACTTGTTGTATCTAGATCTAGATACACCCTTGACAGAAGAATTTCTGTCCAGTGCTGGTGTTGCAGCAGCTTCACCCATAGGTTTCTTATAACCATGGGGTTTATGAACATGGGTAGACCTGTTGGCATTTACACCTTTGTTTATCAGAACATTAGTCTTAATATGACCATGAATATTCTCAAGATCATATTTGTTAGAAGGCACTTGCACCTTTCTAAACTTAACAGGGACTGAAAGGTTTAGTGGCTGGATAGGAGCTTTGCCTTTTCCCTTGAATTGGGCAGCCCTGGGGTTACCTTTGAAGCCTAATCCTGCCTTACCCTTTTGAGCCACAAACTCATCTATCAAGGGTAAGACAGATTTTGGCTTTGAGTAACTAGCCACTAAATCTTTTTCTATTCTTAGTCTGGCCTCCAGACTCTTAACTTGATCATTAGTATATCTGATTGTGCCCATCTGAATAATAGTTATATTTTTCAGTTTGGCAATCTCATTCAACTTTTGATCTATTACTTTTTCCAACTCAGTTGCAGCAACCTTAAGATCAGTAATTTCCTGAGCTTGAGATTTGACTAGGTTCTTGCTTTTCTTAAGGGCCTGTAACAAGTCCCCATACTTATCTATCAACTGATAGACATCTCCTTCAGATTCAGATCCATCTACATCACTTGATGCAGATGAAGCTGATTCTGCACTAGTACTACAAACTGAATTTATAGAAGGACAATGTACCTTACTAGGACTAGACTGATTCTGGCACATGTCTTCTTCTGATCCAGCCATCAGTCCCATGCACTGATGGTCCTCTTGTTCATAGATGGAGTCCAGCAATTGCATAAACTCCTCTTCTTCAGTAGCAGCATACAGTCCAATATATGCTTCAGCTTCAGATTCTGACTCTGAAGTTGATTGATCTGTAAGGCTCTTTTCCTTCTTTGCAACAAAGGATTTCTCCTTCTTGCCTTTCTGATGAGTCTTCTTCTTGTCTGATGACTCCTTTCTCTTATCAGGACAATCAGCCACTACATGTCCAGTCCTATTGCAACAATAGCAGACAATCTTTGATGTAGTGGCTTTGCTGGGCTTAGTTCTGTTCCTTTCCTTCCTTGATGACTTATTCTTCTGATAATAGTCATCAACTTGTTGTGATGTGGAGGGCCTAGACTTCCATTGCTTCTTCTTCAAGAACCTCTGGAATTGCCTTGTGAATGCAGCAAAGTCTGCATCTGAATCACTCCTCTCTGAACTCTGACTGTCTGAATTTTCAGAATTAACTTCTGCAACTTCCTTAGGAGGAGATGAAAATATCCTCCTATTCTTTCTATTGGCTTCAGCCTTGAAGGCCACAGATTTTTCTCTATGCTCACCTTTTGAATTCTTTTCTTCCTCCTTCCTCACCATTAGTTGCATTTCATAAGATAGCAACTTTCCAAACAAGGTTGGAGGAGAAATTTCTGCCAGTTTAGCCACTTATCTTATGGCACAGATCTTGGTGTCCCAATCCTTTGTCAAGGATCTTAAGAATTTGTCATTCAGTTCATAGGTACTGAAGACTCTTCCATAGGACATTAATTCATTCACTATTCTGTAGAATTTCTTATAGCATTCAGTTATGCTATCAGATTTTCCTTGTCTGAAACTTTCATACTCTTGGTTGAGCATAGACTTCCTATCCTGTCTTACTTCTTCAGAACCCTCCATGTAGACAATCAAGGTGTCCCACATTTCTTTAGAGGTTTTGCAATGAATCAAATTTTGGAATGTAGAATCATCTATGGCACTTACAATAATATTCTGTGCTCTTTTATCCATGGTTGCCAAAATGATTTCATCCTTTGTCATTTCTGAATAACTCTTTGGAGTTTGGATATTTACATCAAGAACTGATACCTTCATTGGAATGAAGGGGCCTTCCTATACTGTAATGTATATCCTTAGGTCAGAAGCCTCCATGAACAATCTCACCCTTTCTTTCTAAATTCCAAAGATTTCTTTTCTACAGATTGGTAATTTCATTGACCCTAACTCCTTGTGATTCTCTCCAGAACCCATTTTCTTGAATCTTGATTCTGCCTTAGGGATCTTACTCAGACTGTTAAGTCCTTATTTGAGTAACCTCCCTCTGATACCACTTGATAGTTTTACTTTCAAAACTACCTAAACACCTAGAGGGGGGGTGAATAGGTTCTAATGCTTGTTTTCACTTTTAGGCAGAATATAATAACTGAATTAAATTACACAGCACAGCAATCACAGAAATTCATACAACAAAGATTGCACACAGTTTTATAGTGGTTCTCCAAGGTCTGGGTACATCCACTTTCCCCCTTCACATATCTAGCAGTGTGCTAGATTCGGCCAAACTTCCTCTTTAACTCAGATCAGCAGATCCTACAGCTCAGAACCTGGAAAGGTTCCTACAACTCAGGCTAATCAGCCCTACCTCAGCCTTCCCACAAGGCCTACAACTCAGAGAAAAACTTTCTCCTACACTCAGGCAATACAGCCCTACCACTCAGAGATCAACTCTCCTACACTCAGCCTTTATAATTTAGGCTTACAACTCATATCTACCTTAATAGATCCTACAGAAATTAGAAAAGAGTTTTACAGAATTTTGTCCTAGATGAGAGAGTAAGGACAGGACAATACTTGATTAGCTGATGGATGAAATCAACTGAATCTTAGCTTTCTTCAAAGCTTCTTGAATCTGAACTAGCTGAGTTGATTTCCAAACAGCTTCTTGAGAAACTTGTAACTGCTTCCTTCTTGATCTTCAAATGGCTGGATCCCTCTCTATCCAATCCCTTTGATACTTCTTCAGAATTCTTGAACGAATTCTCCTTAGACAGATCCTGATAGGTTGAACCCTTCAGAATGTCTTCTAATATCTTCTGATGAAGATCTTCTTCCGTGCCTTGCACTTTCTTGATCAGTTTGTATGTGTGTTTTTTCTTAAATCAATCTTTTTTTTATTTGCCTTCTGAATCTGTCTATTTATAGACCTTCTTCATGGTAACCGGCTGATCCGGTTTCTAACTGTCTTCTGACAAGTCTGACAACTTCAGATAAACTGTTGCAACCCACAGCTGTCAAGTCTTCAAACAGATCCTTAGCCTTTGTCTTGATCAGCAAAGTGTCGAGACTGACTGTCAGAAAGTGTCGAGACCATCTGTCTATATGTGTCGACACAAGTTACTTTGGTGTCAACACAGCTTCTTCAGACCTTCATCTTGAGGATGAGTCGACACTGAGAATTTGTGTCGACTCAAGCACTTCATCATTCTTCAGGAAATGACTTGGTCTAGACTTGCAGTGTGTCGACACAAGTCCTGTGTGTCCACACAGTTGTTATAGATTCAGAATATAGTATGTGTCGACACTGCCTTCAGGTGTCGACACAGCTTTTGTCGACTCTGCCAATATGTGTCGACTCTATCTTCTGGTGTCGACACAACTATCGTCGACCCTGCCAATATGTGTCGACTCTACCTCAATGTGTTGACACTGCCTTATAGTGTCGACTCTGCCTCAATGTGTCGACACAGCTTCCCAGTGTTGATACAGCTGTTGTCGAATCTACTTCTGTAAGTCGACACTGCTCCCCAGTGTCGATATAAATGTGGTCGACTATTTTTCTTTGTGTTGAACAAGCTGTTGTCGACCCTACTTCTGTAAGCCGACACTGCTTCCCGGTGTCGACACAAAAATGGTCGACTATTTTTCTCTGTGTCGACACAGTCTTCTTCAAGTGTCGACACAATTCTTCTGAAGTGTCGACATAGCTTTTTCTGGTGTCGACACATGGAATTAGAATAATTTCCTGTACTTTTAGTACTTTCTTAATCTGCACATGTCAACTCAAAATAACATCAAATACACCTTGATGTATATCATAAAGCTAAGTTAGGCTTATTCAAATCAGGTACACATTTTCCAATGTACCCAACAATTGTTTTGCAAAGTAAAACTTGAGTTCATAGATCTTTATGTCCGTGTAATGATACAACAACCAACCAATCAATGACACCCCCCAGCTAGACAATCTGACCTCGTCTAGGTCTCGTCCTCTCACCCATGTCTTGTGTGTAAGAAGTATGGGTGTAAATGAGTCGAGCTCGAGTCGAGCTTGGCAAAATTTCCAAGCTCGAGTTCGAGCTAAATATTTCGAGCTCGAGCACGACAAACTCATTTTGCATGGCTCGAGCTCGAGCTCGACGAGCTCATTTTGCATGGCTCGAGCTCGAGCTCGAGACTAATATATTGAGCTCGAGCTCGAGCTTTCGAGTACACGAGCTCGAGTCGAGTTCGAGCTGCTCACGAGCTTTTCAGCTCATTAACCATTTTTTATTTATAATTATATATATACAACAACATCATTCAAGCATTTGTCCCACTACAGTGGGGTCGGCTGTATGGATTCTTTGTCATCATTATGCCCTATCTTTTGTCATAATCTCACTAATGCCTAAGTACATCATGTCTTTCCTTATAGTTTCATTCCAAGTCTTTATTGGTCTACCCCTTCCTCATTTAAAATGCTGAGTGTTGGGTTCATTGCTCACAATGTCCCAAATTTGTAAAAGTCAAACAAGTCAATGGAATACACATAATTGTATTTGATGTATATTTAAGTTCATGCATGCAGGTTGGACAGGTATTTCAAGTGTTTGTGACAGGTGGTCACAAGATAGAGGAGTGGAGAGACAGAAATCTATCTAAGTCCATAGGCATTGAATGAAGTCAGTTCACCTAATGCCAGATGTCAAATAAGGATGCTGGAAAGGCTGAAAATCGCTTAAATCCACAAGCGTTGAGTGAAGCCAGTTCATTCAATGCCAAATGTCAAAAAACGTTGAGTAAGGTGTGGACAGTCAAAGCCCAGCAGTTTGCAAGATAGAAGTGCGGCTAAGTCTACGGGCGTTGAGTGAAGGTAGTTCACTCAACGCCATATTACAAGAGGCGTCGAGTATAGCTGAGTCTGTCAAAGCTTCAGTCGTGGCAAGCAAAAAATTGACTAAGTACATAGGCATTTAGTGAGGACAGCTCACTCAATGTCAGATGAGCAGAAGCGTCGAGTAAAGACCAGTCAGTCAAATCCTTTGCTTTGACAGTGAAGAAAAGTGGCTAAGTCCACAGGCATTGAGTGAATTCAGTTCACTCAACGCCATACAACAAAAAGTGCTGAGGAAAGACTGTGCAGTCAAAGCTTAAGAAGGAAGACTGAAAAATGGCTAAGAACACAGGCGTTGACTGATGCCAACTCACTCAACCCCATACAGCTAGAAGTATTGAATCAAGCTACTTCAGTCAAAGCGACAGAGAATCTGTCAATGAAATTTGGCTAAGTCCGGAAGCGTTGAGTGAAGCCAGTTCACTCAACATCATGCTAATTATGTCGAAGTCAAAGAAGAAGGAGACAGAAAAATCAACTAAGTTCAGAAGCGTTGAGTGAGGTCAGCTCACTCAACGCTCAAAGAGGAAAGCGTCGATAGAGCTATGGTCAGTCAAAGCTTATTGAAGATAGACAGAAAAATTTGTCTAAGTCCAGAGGCGTTGAGTGAGCCAGTTCACTCAACGCACTCAACGCCTAAGCAAGACAGAAAAATCTATCTAAGTCTAGAGGCGTTGAGTGAAGTCAATTCACTCAACGCACTCAATGCCTCAACATAAAGATAGGCAGTCAGTGAAGCAGCTAACTCCAGGGGTGTTGAGTGATGAAGGCTCACTCAACGCCTAGCAGCGCAGAAAGTTTGGATAAGTCAAAAAGCGTTGAGTGAAGGTCATTCACTCAATGCTCTCAACGCCTAAGATGTAGAGAAATTGGCTAAGTCCAAATTCGTTGAGTGAAGGCCATTCACTCAACTCACTCAACGACTGGATTGAATCAAAGAATTTAGCTAAGTCTACAAATGTTGACGTCAGTAAAAGTCAACCTAAGTCAACGGAATTCAAATTCATTGCGGGAAAGCTGGAATTCACCACTAATGGCGTCGATGGCCAGGTGTAAGATTTTTCTGTAAAAGTAAGGCTATATATCTACAATTAAAGCTGGGCCTACGGGTCAAAAGAGTCGTTGGACTGCGGATGATAAAAGGAATGAGATCGGCGGAGGAGAAGATATCTTTTCTAGGGTTTTTCTTTTCGAAGAGCGGCGCAACTTCTTCTTCCTCGCCATTGCTGCAAAACTAGAAGCAGAAGTTAAATCGACTGATCCAAAAGGTCATCAAGTTAGTTGTTGTAATCAACACCGGCAATAGCAAGGTCAGAGATATTTCTCTGAGACAAAAGCAGCCAAGGACAACCCCTGCTACAGTTACTTCACAGCCCAAGCAGAGATTATCCTGAAGACAATTTTCTGGAGCCGTGAAGAAGGAATCTGGACGAGTTTTCTCAGGACAGGAGGAGGAAGACACAGAGATCATCTCTTTGTTGTCTAAATCATCATCAGCAATCTTATCTCTTTCTATAGGATCTTTTTAGATCTGAGTTGTAAGCTTATTTATAAAGGCCGAGTGTAGGATCTTGTATAGATCTAAGTGGTAGGATTCTGTTAAGAATCTGAGTGTAGGGCTTTGACTTGAGTGGTAGGATTCTAGTGTGAATTTGAGTTGTAGGATCCTTTATATCTGAGGTAGGGCTATCCTCCTAGCCTGAGTGGTAGGGTCTTTGGCCTGAGGTAGGTGATATCTTGATCACTAAGTTGTAGGGCTTTGTTCCCGAGCTGTTTGACTTGGAGGAGACTGAGTGGTCATGTGGGATCGTATCGTAAGCTCTTAGGAGCCGAGTTTCAGAGAAGGGGCCTTGTCTAACAAGTTATCTGAAAGGTGAGGGACAGCGGACATACTCATAATCTGGGGAACCACTATAAATATTGTGTGCGCTGTGCGAACAGAAAACAGAAGACTGAAAATTGGAATAATCAAAGCTTTATTATCCAAAAAAAGTGTGTATTACAAGGTATAGCCTCCCTTTTATAGAATGGAGGAGATGAGATAGATAACATTTAAACAATATGGGACTAAAAACTTTACAGGTATAAGTGGTTTAACCATATACAAGCCGACAAGGCCGCGCTGTTAGATGAAGTGCTAACCGCTCGACAACTATAAGAAGATGAGAACAAGCCGCTCCTAGAGACCGCCAGTTCGGCCGGTCTCCAACACGCTAGAGGTAGACCGCCAGAATACCAACACCAGCAATCCTGCAACCAAACCGATGTGAAGAAGCCGACAGACCGCACGGTCTGCAAACCGCCAGGAACAAACCGCCAGACCGCCCAGTCACATTCTGCAACACTCCCCCTCAAGCTGGAGCATATATATCGATCATGTCCAGCTTGTCGCAGATATGATGAAAGGAGGTGGATACCGGCTTGGTGAAGATATCAGCCAACTCTTTGTCGGATGTGACAAAAGGAGTACAGATTTGTTCCTTCAGAATCTCTTCCCAAATAAAGTGGCAGTCAACCTCAATGTGCTTCGTTCTCTCGTGGAAGACTAGATTTTTAGAGATGTATATGGCGGTCTTGTTGTCACAAAACATAGGCAGAGGATAGTTATAGACCTCTCCTAAGTCAAGCATGAGAGCTCGCAACCACTTCAACTCACACATGGTCGATGCCATACTTCGATATTCTGCTTCTACACTAGACCTGGAGATGACCGACTGCTTCTTGCTCTTCCAGCTTACAAGGTTTCCCCCCCACGAAGGTGCAAAAACCCGATGTTTACTTGCGGTCTCCCTTGTCATCTGCATAGCTTGAATATGAGTATGCTTCAACCTTCAAATGACCATTTCTCTGAAAGAGTGGTCCTTTTCCAGGCGCTGATTTTATATACTCCAATATCCTCAGGGCAGACTGAAGATGACACACCCTAGGAGCTTGCATAAACTGACTAACCTTGCCAACTGCATAGGCAATATCTGGTCTGGTCACCGTGAGATATATAAGTTTACCAACCAATAGTCTGTATCTCATACTATCTGAAAGAAGCGGAGAGTCATCAGTCAAGGTTTTGTCTTCTCTAGTCGTCATTGGCCATCAGGCAGGTTTAGCCCAAGTCAGTCCTGCCTCGTTTAGTAAATCAAGAGCATACTTGCGTTGGGAGAGGACAAGAGAATTGGGCTTCCGAGATATTTCTATCCCTAGAAAGTATTTTGGAGACCCCATATCTTGTGTGACCAAGTGCTGACGAAGATGCTTCTTTGTCAACGTTATCCCAGCTTGGTCATCTCTAGTGAGAAGAATATCATCCACATATACCGCAAGAACTACTAGGCCTAGGGATTTTTTGCGAATAAACAAGGAGTGATCAGCAGAGCTTCTCTTAAAACCTACGGCTGCCACAATCCCGCTAAACTTGTCAAACCAAGCCCGAGGGCATTGTTTTAGGCCATAGATAGCCTTCTTGAGCCTGCAAACCTGTGTCTCCCCCTGAGCAACATACCCTGGAGGGTTCTCCATGTAAACATCTTCTTGAAGATCCCCATAGAGAAAAGCATTCTTAACATCCAGCTGTGAAATCGGCCAATCATTGTTGACAGCCACACTGAGAAGGACCCGAATGGTACTGAGACGAGCAACTAGAGAGAAGGTATCGAAGTAGTCAACCCAATAAGTCTGTGTAAACCCTTTGGCAACTAGCCTGGCCTTATAACGATCCACACTGCCGTTTGGGCGGAATTTGACCACAAAGACCCAGCGACAACCAACAACATCGTTGTCGTAGGGAGGGGGAACCAGGGTCCACGTACCCCGTTAAGTGAGAGTAGCAATCTCATCATCCATGACCGTATTCAAAAGTGGAACTGTAAGGGCCTCCTGATAAGAACGGAGGATAGCATTGGCAGAGATAGCAAGATCAAAGGCTCTGCGAGAAGGGGTAAGACAAGCATATGAAACCACAGCAGCAAGCAGGTGCTGGGTACATGCCCGAACCCCTTTGCGAAGAGTAATGGGAAGATCCAGGTTAGCAGGTTCTTCATCATCCGGAGCATCCGTGCTGGAGAGAGCTGGCTCGGGAGGAGAGAGCGGCAACGGAGAAGAGGATGGAGAGGACGGAGGTGTGGAGAGAGGAGGAGATGATTGAGATGGTGGGGGGAGAGACTTCAGTGGGTGGCGAGGGAATGAAGGAAGTGGTTGGAGAGTTAGAAGGAGCGGAGGAGAGAAGCTATAAGAGAAGTAGGGAGCATTCTCAAAAAAAGTAATGTCCGCGGAGACGAATTGTTTACGGATAATGGGGTCAAAACAACAATAGCCTTTCTGAGTGGGAGAGTAGCCTAGAAAGACACATTTTGTAGAGCGAGGTGAGAGTTTATTGCGGGTGGCAGACGGAGCGTGCACAAAGGCTGTGCACCCAAAGATACAGAGAGGAAAGAGGAAATGGATCCTTTCCCGGATAGAGAATGGTGAATGGTGTTTGTCCGTGGAGAATAGTGGAGGGAATGCGATTAATGAGATAGCAAGAAATGAGAACGGCATAGCCCCAGTAAGAGCGGGGAGCATGCATCTGGGTGAGAAGAGTGCGAGCAATATCAAGGAGGTGACGGTTTTTGCGTTCTGCCATGCCATTTTGTTGGGAGGAATAGACGCAACTTGTCTGATGAATAATACTGTGTTGCGTACAGAAAGAGGAAAAAGCTTGACTCATGTATTCTTTAGCATTATCAGAGCGTAAGATTTTAATTGAAACATCAAACTAAGTTTTTATTAAATGATAAAAAGTTTGTATACATTAAATAATTCAGAGCGTTCTCGTAAGAGATACACCCAGGTACAACGAGAGTAGTCATCTATGAAAGTAACAAAATAAGAACTACCCCGACCAACGGTGAGGGTAGGAGAAGGACTCCAGATGTCGGAGTGAATCAGATCAAACGGACGGGTAGAGCCACGATGTTGCTTCGGCGGGAAGGATGCATGGTGATGTTTGCCAAGCTGACAGGCGTCGCATTGAAGAGGAGAACTTTGGCGAGGAAGGTGAGGTAGAAGTTGATGCAGAAGTCGTGGAGGAGGATGACCAAGGCGGAGATGCCACTGGAGAAGATCAGTAGAGGAGTAGGAGAAGGCGGACAGAGCGGAGACATTGTCAAGAAAGTAGAGGCCGCCGCTCTCAGTCCCAGTAGCAATCGTCCATTGGGAGCTCGGATCCTGAAAAGAACACGAAGTAGGAGTGAATGTTACAGAGCATTGAAGCTGCTTGCGTAAAGAGGTAACTTATAATAAGTTGCACGGAAACTTGGGCACATAGAGAGTATCAGTCAGGCGAAGAGACTGAGTGACATGAACCACTCCCATCCCATGAACTGGGAAGGGAGAACCATCAACAACAAGGACCGGGGGCAACCGATCATGCGTTTCTAGGAGAGGAAAGCAGTGAGGATTGCTCATCATGTGATTAGTCGCACCAGAGTCGATGAGCCATTTACTTTGAGTAACTACGTGAGCACTACCTGATGAAGTGACCACCGAGGTGGACGTCTTTGAGGACGAGGTGGAAGAGACACCATAGGGGCGAAGATGCGGATGCTTCAGCCAACAACGATCCACAAGATGTCTGGTGCGGCCACAGTGAGAGCAGAGGAAGCGAGAGTTACCACGGCCACTGGAATGATGGTTGCGGCTACCAGAGCCACTCTGTTGAGTTTGGTGAGCAAAGTTGTCAGGAGGAGGAGAAGCCAGAAGCGGACGCTGAAGAAGAGAAGCAACTGCGGTAATGCGTGTAACAGTAGTATCCAAGGTTGGAGATTCCGCTTCTCCCAAAATCTGTCGGCGGATCATGTCATACGACTCAGGTAGTCGCAGAAGATAGCATACAATAAGAAGTTCCTGGAAGTGCTTGTGCTGGTCGGCCAGATCCACAGAGAAGGGACAATGTTGAAGAATCTCAGCCCCGAGAGCCTGAACTTGTTGATAGGCGGCAGCAGGAGACATGGAAGGTCGGGCAAAGAGGTCCGCATATAAAGTATATATGTGGGACGTCTGAGCCCCCTTTGAGTATAGAGCAGCAAGATGAAGCCATGCCTTCTTGACCGTCTCATCATGACGGATGACAGGAAGACATTCATCTGAAAGACTGTTAGCGAGCCAAGTACGCACAAGGGCATCGCTTGCATCCCAGTAGTCAAATTTAGCTGAAGTGGGAGGAGTAGGGTTATCGGTGAGGTGGTGGCATTTGCGTTGGGAGCGAAGGAGGAAAGTGCAGGAAACACTCCAGTCCGGGTAGTTTGGAACGGTGAGTTTGGAGGCGATGCCAAGATTCCCGGAAGCAGTCAGAGGGGGTGGCGGATTGGCGATAGGAGTAGCGGTGGTAGTAGAGGAAGTAGACATGTCCATGGAAAGAAAGTCACGCGAATAGCGAGCGGCTAGAACAGCAGCGGACAAAAGGAAAGAATTGCAGCGGTCTCGGTGGCAACACCAGCGGCTAAAACATGCACGACCAAGCCGCGGAGACTATAAGAATAGGAGACCGCAGCGGACAAGCAAAGAAGCCGCAGCGGACAAGAGGAAAGGTCAGCGGCGGTCACAGTGTCGAGACACTAGCGGCAAGAATGGCAACGACCAAGCCGCAGAGACTAAAAGAAGAGGAGACCGCAGCGGACAAGCAAAGAAGCAGCTGCGGACAAGAGGAAAGGTCGGCGGCGGTCACAGTGTCGAGACACTAGCGGCAAGAACGGACACGACCAAGCCGCAGAGGCAAGCAAAGGGAGAGAAGTCGTGCGGGTGGAAAGAAGCCTACGCGAACAGGAGAGAAAAAAAAGACCGCGAAGGAAGTCGCGGATAGAAGAAAGGTCGCGCACACAAAGGCAGCGACAAAGCAAGGAGAAGGAGAGAGACCGCGCGAACAGCCAAATAGAAGAAGGAAAGGTCGTGCGGTTAGAAGAGAGCACTGAATCAGGCGGATAGGACCGAGTCCTCTGATACCATGTGCGAACAGAAAACAGAAGACCAGAAATTAGAATAATCAAAGCTTTATTATCCAAAAAAAGGTGTGTATTACAAGGTATAGCCTCCCTTTTATAGAATGGAGGAGATGAGATAGATAACATTTAAACAATGTGGGACTAAAAACTATACGGGTATAAGCGGTTTAACCATATACAAGCCGACAAAGCTGCGCGGTTAGATGAAGTGCTAACCGCTCGGCAACTATAAGAAGGTGAGAACAAGCCGCTCCTGGAGACCGCCAGTTTGGCCAGTCTCCAACACGCCAGAGGTAGACCGCCAGAATACCAACACCAGCAATCCTGCAATCAAACCAATGTGAAGAA
The DNA here is from genome assembly GCA_039513925.1 of Platanthera zijinensis. Taxonomy (NCBI): domain Eukaryota; kingdom Viridiplantae; phylum Streptophyta; class Magnoliopsida; order Asparagales; family Orchidaceae; genus Platanthera; species Platanthera zijinensis. Next base: position 30,850,273 of record CM077090.1, read on the forward strand.
GCCGACAGACCGCACGGTCTGCAAACCGCAAAGAACAGACCGCCAGACCGCCCGATCACATTCTGCAACATGCGCTTTTGTGGATTGTCTTGAAAGCAAGTTAACCTAGCTAACTCACAATACACCAAGTTAAAGAAAATATTAAAAGTCAAGAAAACTTATTCACCCCCCCCCCCCTAGGTGTTTAGCTACCCTTGAAATCAAAGTCTTTCACCTAGTGACTGGACTCTCACAACGCCTAACAGGTGTATCTAATTATCTCCTTTGTACGTGTCCAAACCATCTTAGTTGAGCTTCTTACATCTTCTCTATAATTGGTGTTACTCTTGTCTTATCCTTGACACATTCATTCAAAATTTTATCTAGTCTCATGTGTCCACACATCCACCTAAGCATTCTCATCTCCGCAACTCCCATTTTTTGCTCATGTACACAATTCACTGCCAAACACTCAGAACCATAGAGCATCGTGGGTCTAATTGAAGTACGGTAAAACTTGTCAATAAATTTTAGTGGTACCTTTACAATCTCATAAGATCCCTGACACACCTCTCGACTTCACCCAACCTGCATGGATTCTATGTGTCATATCTTTATCAATACCTCCGTCTTTTTAAACTATCGATCCAAGATATTTAAAACACTCACTACGGGAAATATCTTGATCACCCAACTTAATTGTGAAGTCATCTGTTCTTCTTATACTGCTAAATTTAAGCTCCATATACTCCGTTTTTGCCCTGCTCAACCTAAAACCCTACTTTTCTAAAGTATCTCGCCAAGATTTAAGTTTTGTGTTTACACCCTTGCGCGTCTCATCAACCAAAACGATATCATCTGCAAAAAATAAACACCAAGGTATTGCTTGTTGGATTTCTGGTGAGCTCATCTAAGATAAGGGTAAAGAGATAAGGGCTTAAAGCTAAACTTTGATGCAGGCCAACAGTGATAGGGAATTCTTGTGTTAGTACTCCAGATGTCCTCACCCTTGTCACTGAATTTGTATGCATATCTTTGATTATGTCAATATATACTACATACTTTTATTTTTTAGACTCTCCATAAGATCTCTCTTCGAACTCTATCATAAGGCTTCTCAAGATCAATAAACAACATATGCAAATCTTGTTTTCTTTCTCGATAGTTATCAACGAGTCTCCTTAAGAGATGTATAGCTTCTATGGTCGATCGCTCTGGCATGAATCCAAATTGATTCTTCGAGATGGTGTTCTCTCGTCGTATTGTTCTTTCTATTACTCGTTCTCATAATTTTATGGTATGACTCATCAATTTAATTCATCGGTAATTAATACAATTTTGTATATCTCATTTATTCTCTTCATTGGTTTAGCATACTCTTTGGCTTCAAGATCTTATTGAAAAAACATATAAGCCACAAAATTCCTTCATTTTTCTAAACATTTTTATACTTTGATGGGTATATCGTCTGACCCAATCATCTTTCCATTCTTCATCTTATTTAGAGTATCTCTTACCTCTAATACTTGAATTTTATGATAAATGTTATGTGCTTATACTTCTCTAATTGACTTAACTCTTACTAGTTCAATTCATTGTCTTTAGTTTCATTATTGAGTTGATAAAAATATCTTTTTCATCGCTCTTTAATATTCACATCATCCGTCAAAACTGTATCTGTCTCATCATTTATGCATTTTACTTGACTTAAATCTCTTTTTTCTCTTTCTCTAGCTCGAGCAGTTTTATATATATCACATTCTTCATCTTTAGTATCTAGTCGTTTCATCTTATTTAAAACTATATATATATATTAAAAAAGTAAAAAAAACTCGCGAGCTGGCTCACAAGCTCATGAACAAGAGGAGGTGAGTTCGAGCTCAACTTGCACCCCTAGTAAGAGGAGAAGCTGGAGGAGAAGATCCTAAGAGAGGGAGATCAAATGTTGGAGGGTCTCGGGGTCCTGTTTATAAGCTTTCGAGGTGGTACGCGATTATTCACAGATCATGACCACTTTATGGGCTATTTGCATACCAGTATCTTTAATTTTATAATGGGTATTTTAGGATAATTGTTATGCGTGCACAAATTATTATTATTTTGTTATATGCACCCCATGCCGGGTTGTTACATGAGGTGGTTATGCGGCGATCGGACAGTGGTGATCGAGTGGTAGTGATCCGTAGGTGGAGATCGAGTGGAGGCGATCTAACGGCGGAGCAGAATCAGCCAGGGAGAGCGGAGGGACCGACCAACAACAAGGCCCGACTGGCGAGGGTCGGTCGGGTGGCCAGCAAAGGAAACCGGTGGGGCGGGCGGCCAAGGAGGCCGATTGAGCGCTCGATCGAGCCAGACAACGTGGTTGGTTGGAAGGCCACGCGTGCGGCTACCCGATCGACGGTCGGCCAAACTCCAGTCAGTCTTGCGGCAGCCAACCTCTCGGCGGATGAGTGAGTAGTCGGGCACACGCCCGACCTTGCGGTCGCGTGCGCGGGGCACGCGAATCACGCAGCCATGCGGTCGGAGAGCCGCACGACAGCGGTTGTGCGACAGCTGGCTGGATGGCCTACCGACCGCTTGGCCTCATAAGGCGCGCGGTTGTGGGCCAAGGGGCCGCGCGGCGGCGGCCGAGAACGGGGTAGCCGGTTGGCCAGCCTCCAGCTCGGCCCTGCGACAGCTTGTGCGAGGCGTGCGACCGCTTAGCAGCGACCAAGTGGGCGGCGGTCAGGCCATGTTTCGGGCCAACCGACCGGCCTTGCACGGGGCATGCGACCGCATAGCCGGGGGTGTGCAGCCGCTCAGCGACAGTTAGGCGAGTGGTGCTCGGTCGGGTGGTCAGCTGCCCGCTAGGCTCTGCCGCTCTGCGACAGTTTTGTCGTACGCGCACGCACGCGACGGTTGGGTGGTTCCTACTATCGGGTTAGGGCATGGGCGGACTCAAAAGGAGACACACCCGGGCAAGTGCCCGGGTGTAAATTTTGAGAAAAATAGGCTAGGTAGTACTTGACTTGTATGGAAGCTGTACCAAAACGCTGAAAAAAACATGCCGAGTGTGGAGGGATAGCTAGTCCTAAGTCTAATGCTCCTATGTCTGTATCAGAAAGAAAACTAGGTAGTCTTATTACTGTGTTGTCTAATCAACTCCAGGTAGGTGACCTTTTCTGCAAGGGTCTTCCACTTCTTTTGCCAGATTTCCAATTTCCTAGTTTCAATACTTTATTGCAGATTTCCAATTTCAAAATCATTTCTACTATTGTAGTTCCAAAAACTGAAAACTCTCGTGGTTAAAAGTCGGCTACATTCGAAATTTTCAAATTAATACTTGAAGTTTTCCTAATAAAATATTCAATTTTCCAAATTAATTCAAGGTTTATGATAGTGCAATTGTGTAAGTGACAGAGCTTCTCCCTTGTTTGGATAAGGAGCGAGTTATTCTTTTTTATGTTGCTCAAATGCGTGATTTTTGGTTTATTAGTATTGCATGGATTTCATTTGCTTTGTATTCAAGGATTAAGACATTTCCAGATCAATTCCAAGTTCATATTGTATTGTTAATTGTTGTTTCTTATAGTGCAAAAACCGGTGATTTATACTTTCCTATATTACAATTATCATTTTATTATTTTGATGCCCGAGTCGTAAAAAAATCCTAATTCAGCCACTTAGTTAGGGAGATTGACTTTGATCAACTCACTTAGCCCCATAACCCCCACTAATACCACAGCATGTGTTTAAAATCATCGCAAAGGACAAAGTAGATCCAAATAATTTTCCACGTGGGTGGCACAAGTAGGAAAAATAGTAAAAGAATAATATAATTTAACCAAACACACGAGAATTGAATAGTAACTTACCATGCGCTGTTGTGGGGAGCTTATCAGGATCTTCTTCATTTCTGACGAAATTAGGGGATTTATTTCATGGCCATGATGCATTGCTTTTTGATCTGACGGGTTCAGCATTTTTCATCTTTAAATATTTTTTTTAATCAAACAAATCTTGTCCATTAGATACTTTTTGGACTTATCTTATCCACTGAAGCATGAAATGAATCCCCTCCATTTCATTTTGAAATGGAGAGATTCCGGATCCATCGGGAGCATATTGACGCTCCAATAATCAAAATGGTGGATTCAGTGGGAGCGTTAAAGAGATATTGCCACCCTTATTTTTTTGTGATTTGTTATAAACAAGTCAAGTTAGCTATCCGCAGATCAAATTTGTCAAAACGCAAATCACTTTTAGCTATGTGCACACACGCAGGGGCGGATCTAAGGGGGGGCTGACGGGGGCCCGGGCCCCCCCCCCCCCAAGAATTTTTCAAAATTATTAGTAGATTTGGATTGCTCTCGTTGAGCCAATGAATTTTGACTACTTACACGTCAAAAACGGTGACCAGATGAGGGAGAAATGACTCTGATAAAATGAAAACCTTCAAATTTATTTTTTACGAGCGGAGGACGTTGTTTGCCCCCCCCCCCCCCCCATGTACGAAGTCGATGTCATTTTGACCTGTTCTGGCTCTTTGATTTGTCAAGCGTGCAACGACCCTACGCCAATAGATAAACACAACAACACTTGCATCATCTCCAGCCATGTACAGACTTACTCTAGCATGTGCCCGGGTATGAATTTCGAAAATGGAAAGGAGAGCATGCGATTTCATCTTTCTTTCTCCAAAACAAAGCGCGTGCATGCCCTAACTCCTTTCCCTTTCCGGCTTCCTCCACTGCGACGAAGATAAGCCATTTCGAGTGTACAAGCGTCGTAGTTTGATTGTTTTGATGTGTCCTAGCTTCCTCGATCAGAAGACAATGAATGGGCACCAAACAGTGGAAATACAGGATGTCTAGGGCACCAACGACGGAAATGGAAAGGATGAGCTCCTAATCATCTATGGCTCTGATACCATGTGAATTCCATTTCCGTCGTTGGTGCCCTAGACTACATCCCCTCCCGAACTGCTCTCCATCTCCATCAACACCTTCCCCCATTACAACTCCTCCCTGGCTCCGTCCTACACAAATAAATTACCCTTCTCCTTGGTTTTAAGATTTAATTCATTTTGGTTTTGTTAATCTGCTGCTTTTTTATTATCATCCTGAGACATGTTACGTCACAATACGTTCCCTATATTTATCGTCTCCAACGTCTCGGTACGAGGAAGAGCGACCTTTTCCGAGCCTCAGGACATCTGCCCACGGTACGATTATCGTTTCTTGTCGAGCTGCCCGCTACATGTTCCATCGAGCCCAGCCCATTTGGGAAACCGTGTGAACACATCCGTTTTCCCGTGGTTTTCTCCCCCGGCCGCACCACCGTCGTGATCCCTCCACCGACCCTTGTTTTACTGGCCTTTTCGGTCTTCTGTCCGCCACTTTTTCCTGGCCCCCCCCCCCTTGATGAAATTCCTGGATCCGCCCCTGCACACACGCACACAAGCACGAACGCACGAACGCGCGCGCGCGTGTGCGCATGCGCACGCGCTCCTCCTAAAATCTATAAATAGTACCTATATCATCTTTATTTCCATCTTCTAGGCCGGAGAATTCCTCCAACGAGTTTCTCCCTCCTCCACTTCTCCTCCTTGCGCACTCTTGCACGCGCCTCCTCCTTACGCGCTCTCGTGCACTCCTCCTAATAATGCGCTCCCATGCGTGTCGCTTTCTTGCTCGCTCCCCCGTGCGCTCCTCCTTGCGCGCACTCGCGCGCGCCTCCTCCTTGTGGGATATTGCACGTGCTCCTCCTTACAAGCTCCCGCGCACACCGCTTCATTGTGTGCCCCCCATGCACGCCTCCTCCTTGCGTGCGTGCCCTCCTAGCGTGCTCTGGCGCACGCCGCGTCCTCGCGCCCTCCCACGCGCGCCTTTTTCTCGCGCATCTCCTCCTCACACGCCTCCTCCTCTGCGCTCCTGCGCGCGCTGTTTCGTTGCCCGCTCCCGCGCATGCCTCCTCCTAACGCGCTCCCGAGCGTGCCGCTTGCTCGCGCGCTCTCGAGCGCATCGCTTGCTCGCCCGCTCCCACGCACGCCGCATACTTGCGCGCTCCCGCGCTCACCACTCCCAAGTGCGCCCTCGCGCGCACCGCTCCCAAGTGCGCCCTCGCGCGCACCGCTTCCTAGTGTGCCCTCGCACGCTCAGCTCCAGGTGTGCCCGAGCGCGCTCCGCTCCACGTGCACCCCCCGCACGCTCCGCTCCAAGTGTGTATTCCACACATCCTAATTTTCAGACTGCTTCCAAGAGCGCACTCCGCCACAAGCAAGGTTCGTTCCATGTGCATTAGTACAGACATTCCGCACACAACATTCTGAGCGCCCTGAACTCAGCAACTGACCCCCCCCCCCAGGTCTACAACAGGCCAACCGTACTGGACTCTTCTAAACGCAACCAAAGTCAAACCATAGTGATTAAGGGGGCATCGAATGCACCGCTCAAAGCTCCCGAGCTATGAATACCAGTACGTGCAAGGCACACCACTCTCGCCTTCAAGCGCCAATAAAAGACTCTAGGGCACAACAAGCGCATCACTCCCCACAACATAAGAAGAAATACTTAGTTCTGTGAGCGGTGTCCTGTCACCCTCAGAGCCCTTCTATATCTTTTCCCCGACAATTATAATGAGCAGCGGCATGTTGCCCTCGTATTCTTTAAAAGCTCTGTAACAGTACTCAAGATTAGCGGAAGTTTGGTTGGCACAGAACCGGACACATGGTTTTTCACCCCTTTCCGGGGTTTTCCACGTTAAAAAAATTGTCATGCTATCAGACTCAATTCTGTGATTGTTTGAGCGTTCGACCGCTCTCTGACTAAGATGATGCAATTTAAACTGGTCTATAGGAACCTCGAGTGATCCACATCAGTCATCTTTCCTGGTGAGCGCTAATAAAAATTTAAGTATGAATGATTTTGTAAAGTTTAAAGCAGAAATCAGAAAGAAAGAAGAATAAAAAACCGAAATGTAGATTTTATTTCAATGTTAGCTGTAATGATAAGCGATATTTTGGAGATTTTTATTTCAACTATGACTTTATAATCTGCATTTAGCACATGATCTAAAGTTTAATACCATCCAAACACTCTTTCGCTTACGAGATGGGCTAAAAGAGAATTGTTCATTTCCATCGATGTCAAAAAGCTAGGTAGAGTACATAAATGGATTAAAATATACTTACCTTATTGCAAAAATGTAAAGGTAAGTTTGGCATACATTTCATCATTATGGTGGAACTCTTAATTTCTCGAACCCTCGTTGCACGAGTATGCTTCGTGCATTGAGCTGCCCATAGCTTTTTATAGTGTAGATATACGTTTTGATGACTACAATATCGATAAAAGTTGTAACGACGAACTTCACGAGTCTACTTTATTGATAATTTATGATGTTTATTGAATGAGCAATAATGGGGTTGACCCCAATTTATTGAGAAAAATGTGTTGTAAGTAGCGGATTTCCCACTCCGCCCCACTTGCATTGTCGGAAGTTACGCGTGATAACCGCCGCATGCACGATCCACACACCTGATCCGTGCAATAACCGCCACACACGAGATCCCCAACCGCCACGATCCGCTTGTTGGTCGCCCCTCTCCAACCGAGCCAGCGCAGGAGGCCGCGGCCGGCCGCCTCAAGGACGGCTTCGGCCGCGGCCCGCGGTGGGAGGCCTCGCAGAGGGGGCCGCCGGTTGGCCAACCCACTATGGGTGGCCTCGACAGCCCCCCTACCGCCGGTTGGCCGCCCCGCCGCGGGCGGCTTCGGCCGCAGCCCCCTGCGAAGGGGTGTCGCTGATTGGCCGCCCCACCGCGTCGGCCTCGGCCGCGGCCCCCGCGAAGGGGGCCACTGATTGGCCGCCCTGCCGTGGGAGGCCTCGATCGTGACCCCTACGAAGGGGAAAGGGGGAGTCGGTTGGCCGCCCAGGCATAAGGGCGGTCGACCCTTGGCCGCCCGGGCCAAGGGTTGTCTATGGCTAGCCCCGCCAAGGTCGGCCGCACCCTCCCGGTCGTGCGCCGCGGAGGAGGGGGCGGCAACCGCCTTGGCCGCCAGCCTCGGGTCGGCGGGTCCCTTGGGCAGGCTTTTTTTCGACCCGGGGACGTGATTTTCTTTTCCTAAAAAATCTTGATCTGTGTGCCCAGTTTCGAGCATTTTTATTGGTCTGTTCGGTAATTACTAGATGAAATTACCGGACCATTCCCATAAAGTCTGTAAATAGACCCACTCCCCACTTCATTTGGATCACTCTTCATGTTCCCTAACTCCGACCGTTTTTTGTCTCTCTCTCTCTACTCTCTCTCTCTCTATACAGGTTGTCCGCCTGTAAGGGGCTCGAACGAACATCACTTAGCCGAACGAAGTTAGCCCAAAGGAAGACAAGAGGCCTGAAGCGAACAGATTTCTCGGCCGCCGACGAAGTCCCCGATCCCCCGCAAGACACAGAAGATGTCACGGGTGCGCAAAGATCCTAGAAGAGAATAGAGACGCTCAGAACTCTCCCCAACTCCTTCATCTCTCAAAGTGTAATGAGGAGAGACATGTCGCCCTCACCTTTACCTGAACAATCTTGCAACGAACTCTGAAATAATGGAAGTTAGGTCGATAGCGAATCGATCTCGTGATTTTTCACCCCGATTGCGGGTTTTCCACGTAATCAAATCTCACGTTCATTGATCTGAGAACTCTTAAATGTTTTCACGCTCGACCGCTCTGCGGACTAAGACGATTCAAGATGTCTGATCTACCAGGAGCTTCAAGCGGACCCCCAACAAACAATAATAATTTTTTTATGTGAGACCTTACAATCAATATTTATGACTCAAGAAATCAAATTGGAGGAAGAAAAAACCAAGGTTTTAAAAATCGGACCGGACCGGCCGGTCGGACCGGACCGGCCGGTCGGACCGGTCGAACCGCGGACCGGGGACCCAGCCGGTCCGGCCCAGGTAAGCAAACCGGCCCCGCCACGGACCGCTCAAGAACCGTGGAACCGGGCGGGCGGACCGGTGGGCCGGGAACCGGGCGCGGTTTCAGAAAACCGGGCGGGCCAAAGCCCGTTGTTAAATAGCAGAAAAAAGATTGTCAGGGGGATTCGAACCTCCACCAAGCCCATATTACATTAAGAGCGGACCACCTGACCATTTGATTCTTATTATTTTCTTCCATAATATATTATATACATATAAATATTAACGTATATATAAAATAAACATATATAATTAATATACATATCTATATAGATATTAATTATATATATTTTAGATATATTATTATATTAACATATATGTAACTGTTCGATCCCGGTTGGACCGGTTCAAATTTGAATCTTTCCCTCCGCCGATTCGATGTCCAGCCCGATTTTCAAAACCTTGGAAAAAACTATCATGGGCTTGACCAATTCAAGAACAGCAGTAACGCCTCCCCGACTTTCAGCTCTCAGCATTTACTAGACACCCGAGCGAATCGTGACCCCCAGCTCCTAAAAGAATCTGCGGCGCCGGTTCACCGTCAGGCTGCACACGGTTCGACCGGAACGTACCCCGTCCGTACTCCAAGCACGTGTAACTCACCACATTCCCTCCGCATGCCGATCGCCGCCACGTGCCCATCAAATTTCGTTCAGACCCCACACCTATTTATCCAAACCGCCCCTTCCCCTTTCCTTTCTCGGCACTTCTACCGGCACCCTTTCCACGCAACCGTCGTGCCCGCCCACGTTTTCCTCTAACTGTCTAGGGTTTCGCCGGACAAGCGGGGAGGAAGACGAAACAGGGGAAGCATCTCTCGCCGATAATTGGGTTTCCCGGAATGGGATTTTGCGGCGTCGAGGTGGGCGGCGCCACCTGGTCTGTTGAGGACCATGCCATGGCCGTCACAGTCCTTGGCCTCAACGCCTTCGACTATCTTACCACCCGTCTCGTATCCTCCGACAGCTTATTGCCTACCGGCAATGGTCCCTCCGATCTTCAAACGAATCTCGTTAATCTCGTTGAATCATCAGACGGCGCCGGCGCCGGCGCCGGCGCCAGCGCCGGCGCCGACTGGTCCTTCGCCATATTCTGGCAGATCTCCCGATCCAAATCCGGCAATCTAGTCCTAGGGTGGTCCGACGGGCATCTTCGCGAGCCGGAGATGGAGGCTCTGGGTTCGGCAGATGATGTGAAGCAGAAGATGAGGAAGCGAGTTCTGCATAATCTCCATGTTTTGCACGGAGGATCAGACGACGATAGCTACGCTCTCCGTCTCGATTGCGTGACGGATGCGGAGATGTTCTTCCTCGCATCCATGTACTTTGCATTTCAAAACGGTGAGGGCGGCCCAGGCCGAGCTCTGCTCGGCCGGAAGCACCTCTGGGATGCGCCGGTAACCTCCGCCGACTACTGCGTGCGGGCATTTCTGGCGAGGGAGGCCGGATTTCAGACCATCGTTTTGCTGCCATTTGAGAACGGGGTTCTCGAATTAGGATCTGTGAAATTCATCCCGGAGAGCTTCGATCTTCTGTCCAGAATCAGATCTATATTCTCCAAGGGAGCGGAAACCCCAAAGATCTTCGGCAAAGATTTGAACAATGGACGGACGGAGAAACCGTCGGAACTTCACCGGAGCAGCAATGGCATCGCTAACAGCAGAAAACCTCTCAATTGGAGTCAAAGCGGCAGCTACGTATCACAGCAGCAGAATTCTAGCAACGGGGTGATGGCAATGAGAACCAAACGCATCGATTTCACCGGCGTCGAGAGCTCTGATGCCGATGCTTCTTGCAAGGACGATAAACCGAGCATAATAGACGAGCGCAGGCCGAGGAAGAGGGGAAGAAAGCCGGCGAACGGCCGCGACGAACCCCTCAATCACGTGGAAGCCGAGAGGCAGAGGCGGGAGAAACTGAACCAGAGGTTCTACGCTCTGAGGGCCGTCGTCCCCAACATTTCCAAAATGGACAAAGCATCCCTTCTCGGCGACGCCATTGCCTACATCACCGAGCTCCAGAAGAAGGTCAGGGAGATCGAGTCGGAAAGGAAGATGCCGCCGGAGGTGGAGGTGGAGGCGGGTCACGAGGAGGTGGTTGTTCGAATCAGCTGTCCTTCCGACGCGCACCCTGCCGCCGGAGTCCTCCAATTGCTCCAGGAGCTTTGCTTCAGCGTCGCTGAATCGAAGTTCTCGATTGTGGATGACACGGTTGTGCACACTTTTTTGGTGAATTCGCCTGCCGGCACAGAGCAGGCAGCGAAGGAGAAGCTCATGGCCGTCATTTCTGGCCAGATGAAACTTTCTGCACAATAAAATTGAGCCTTTTAGACAGCAAGATGTAATATTCCAGCTCTCTTTTTAATATATATTTAGAAATATCCTGGTAATGAAATTCACTAAAATTAGTGAGACAAGTAATAAAAAATGACGAGCGAAGTTATTCTGAGTATTTATACGTTAAAAAACAGTGTTTTAATAAGTGAGAAAAAGATTTTGAAAAGATGGGGATTTTTAAAATTTTTGTGGTGGGAAGATCAGAAAGATGGTATAAAAGCTAACTGAACTTAGGCTTCATTTGGTTTGGCGGTGGCGGATCGATCCTGTTGGGTTCGGGTTCCCTCCTAGGTGGATAAAATCCGCGGCGACGGACGTCGAGAGGTTCGTAACGGAATGAATCAAGTCATGCCATAATGCAGAAGCGATTGGATCGCGTTTATGATGGACGGCTTGTATTTATTATAATTATATAAATTATATATATATATATATTGCGTATATATATAAATATATGTAATTATATATAATAATAATAAAAAAATAAGAATTCCTAAATCTACCCGTACAGCCCGCCTATATAAAAAAAGGAAATAGAAAACCTAAAACAGACCTGCTGCTATTCGCCGTGAAGAAGATCTAAGCCCGCCGCCTGCATCTTGGAAAGCACCCGGCCATCCATTTCTTTGGCCTTTCTTCTCTCTTGTCAAGGCCGGGATTTCTCGCCGGCAAACGTGAGAGAGGCGGCGTGTCGGGGCAAGCGGAGTAGGAGAGGTGGTCGGAGCCTTGAGGCCGCACGAAGTCTTGTTTGACGGCGACGTTTGTCGCGAGGGCGGAGATGCCGACAACTCTTTGTGCGGGGGCTGATTTTGGAAGCGGTGTTGGCGTCGTGCTTGTGTAACGGGGCAGCGGTGCACTTGTGCGGGGGAGCGGCGTTGGCGGAGGCCGATTTGGGCGGAGCCGGAGCGGCATTGGCGGAGGCCGATTTTAGAGTGCGCATCTTGGCGCAAAGATCGGCAACGTGTTATTGGGGTCGCATCTGCGGCTAAAGGCGGTCAGCGCGAGGAGGCATCTTAGCCTCAAGTGGACTTTGGCGGCGAGGCATCTGAGCCTCGAGCGGGGCAACCTACTGACGGGTTGCAGACTGATCGGAGTACGCTTGCGACGTCGTGTGTCGACGTAGGCGGACAGCTAGGCACAATATTGGAAGACCTTGGAAGACTGCAGAGAATTCAGAGAACCAATTTGGAGCGAGTCTCTCTGACTCGGACTTGGTCGTCTTAATTTGTTGGTATACCTGTATCTTTCTCTTGTCTTTATTTTGTGCTAGCTGTAGGATCCATCTGTGGATCGCAGTGGGAAAGCCATTGTATTGTTGAACATTATTTAGTGGCGGCTTTCCGGGTTGGACTCTGATCGTCCCGTGGTTTTTACCCTGATTTGGGGGTTTTCCACGTATACGTCTGTGTGTCTGTGATTGTGGTTGTTCTTGCGTATTTCACTGACGTTTTGCAGGTATCTTAGCCCGCGTCCTCGCGTGCACTCAAGTCTGTGTGAACGTGTTTCGCATAACAAGTGGTATCAGAGGGAGGTTCAGTCGAGTCGATTGGATATTTCGGGTTTGTGAATAGGTGCGGTAGGTGACGACCATTGGTCCACTCCCTATCCTCTCTAGTCACATTCTTTGAAATAGTCGGCTCCAAGATCAGTGGTCAGAGTTGACAGTGGACTGAGTGCAGATGGATTCGAGATTTGAGATGAGTATGATGTTGAACGGGGCCAACTATCATGAGTGGCACATGATGATGGAGGATTTGATTTATGTCAAGGGTTGGCACTCGCCTATCTTTGAGGAGATGCCCAAGGATACGAAACCTGCAAAATGGGCGATTGAACACCGCAAGGTGTGTGGCTTTATCAGGAGATTCGTGGAGCGCAATGTGTACAATCATGTGGCGAGTATTGTTGATGTCAAGGAGCTATGGAAGACATTGGAGTCTCTATATGCGAAGAGCACGGGTCTGAATAAACTTTTGTTGCTGACAAAGATTAGTGAGTGCAAATATCAGGAGGGCACACCTATACTTGATCATGTGAATGAGTTTCAAGGAGTGTTGGATCAGTTATCTGCTATGAAGGTGACCTTTGATGATGAGGTCAATGCTCTGTGGTTACTGAAGTCTCTCCCTGCCTCTTGGGAGATGGTTCGAGTTTCACTGATTAACTCGTCTCCGGGAGGTGTTCTAACTATGGAGATTGCAAAGAGTGGGATTCTGAATGAGGAGGTGAGAAGGAAATCTCAGGGTGATTCATATGAGAGTATCCCTTCTACCCACTCAGGTGCTTTGTACACTGAGTCTAGGGTGAGAGATAAGTGCAGAGATGGCAGCGGATCTAATAGGAGCAAGTCTAGGCCGCGGAAAGATATTGAGTGCTTTCATTGTGGCAAGAAGGGACACATAAAGAGGAAGTGCAATGCTTGGAAGAAATTGCAGATGAAGGAATCAGGGAAGCAGGATGAGGCCACAGCATCAGTAGTGACAGCCTGTGATGATGATGATATATCACTCTTTGCGAGTGATGAGGTGACGGCTAACCTCGCTCATAGAGATGATTTGTGGTTGGTGGACTCAGAGGCTTCAGCACACGTTTCGAGCGATAGAGCACAGTTTGCTACCTACACCTCACGTGATTGCGGGGTATTGAGGATGGGCAACATGACAGTTTGCAAAGCTATCGGCATCGGTGATGTGCACCTGAAGATGAGCACAAATTCTATTTTAGTGCTCAAAGACGTTCGTCATGTTCCTGACATCCGATTCAGTTTGTTGTCTGTTGGTCGATTGGATGCAGATGGTTATGCTAGTAAATTTGACGACAGACGATGGAGACTGACCAAAGGTTCTTTGGTCATTGGCCGTGGTAGCATGATGTCCAGCCTTTATTGTTTGGAGGCTAGAGCTGCAGATGCGGGGGAGCACAAGGTCAGAGGTGACATGGCCACCGGTGTGTGGCGCGGGCAGCGTGGATTTTTCAGTGGGAAGAAATGCTACAGGCAGGTGAGACATCAGATCTCAAAGTCGACGGTGATAGGACAGGAGAGCGGTTCTCATGTTGTTGCTGGCCAGCGGCGTCAGGTGACCTTTGATTGTCACGATCCTACATCGAGTTCGACAGTTTGCGCAGGACAGATGCAAAGTTGCAGTGATGGTTCTTGCGGGGAGGTCGCCAATTTGGCGAGCTCTTCCTCCTAGTCGGGAAGGGGGAGAATTGTTGGGTTCGGGTTCCCTCCTAGGTGGATAAAACCCGCGGCGACGGACGTCGAGAGGTTCGTAACGGAATGAATCAAGTCATGCCATAATGCAGAAGCGATTGGATCGCGTTTATGATGGACGGCTTGTATTTATTATAATTATATAAATTATATATATATATTGCGTATATATATAAATATATGTAATTATATATAATAATAAAAAAAATAAGAATTCCTAAATCTACCCGTACAGCCCGCCTATATAAAAAAAGGAAATAGAAAACCTAAAACAGACCTGCTGCTATTCGCCGTGAAGAAGATCTAAGCCCGCCGCCTGCATCTTGGAAAGCACCCGGCCATCCATTTCTTTGGCCTTTCTTCTCTCTTGTCAAGGCCGGGATTTCTCGCCGGCAAACGTGAGAGAGGCGGCGTGTCGGGGCAAGCGGAGTAGGAGAGGTGGTCGGAGCCTTGAGGCCGCACGAAGTCTTGTTTGACGGCGACGTTTGTCGCGAGGGCGGAGACGCCGACAACTCTTTGTGCGGGGGCTGATTTTGGAAGCGGTGTTGGCGCCGTGCTTGTGTAACGGGGCAGCGGTGCACTTGTGCGGGGGAGCGGCGTTGGCGGAGGCCGATTTGGGCGGAGCTGGAGCGGCATTGGCGGAGGCCGATTTTAGAGTGCGCATCTTGGCGCAAAGATCGGCAACGTGTTATTGGGGTCGCATCTGCGGCTAAAGGCGGTCAGCGCGAGGAGGCATCTTAGCCTCAAGTGGACTTTGGCGGCGAGGCATCTGAGCCTCGAGCGGGGCAACCTACTGACGGGTTGCGGACTGATCGGAGTACGCTTGCGACGTCGTGTGTCGACGTAGGCGGACAGCTAGGCACAATATTGGAAGACCTTGGAAGACTGCAGAGAATTCAGAGAACCAGTTTGGAGCGAGTCTCTCTGACTCGGACTTGGTCGTCTTAATTTGTTGGTATACCTGTATCTTTCTCTTGTCTTTATTTTGTGCTAGCTGTAGGATCCATCTGTGGATCACGGTGGGAAAGCCATTGTATTGTTGAACATTATTTAGTGGCGGCTTTCTGGGTTGGACTCCGATCGTCCAATGGTTTTTACCCTGATTTGGGGGTTTTCCACGTATACGTCTGTGTGTCTGTGATTGTGGTTGTTCTTGCGTATTTCACTGACGTTTTGCAGGTATCTTAGCCCGCGTCCTCGCGTGCACTCAAGTCTGTGTGAACGTGTTTCGCACAACAGATCCGGCGGGTGGAAACGAAGTGTTCGAACCGGAGGGGGGAGGTGGCTGCTCCAAACGGAGCTTTTTGGGGCGTTTCTCAAGGCGGGCGGGCGGGTGGAAACGAAGCAAACGCCGCCAGAGGTTCATTTGTTTACCCTCCTTCCGGCGACGTTTGCCCAAAACGGAGTATCAAAACGCCCAAACAAATAGAGCCTTAGATGGAAAATGTAAATTTAGTTGAGATATCTACAATTAATTTTAATCTTGCAAAGTCCACATTTTTCTTTACTTATATCTTCTTCGGAGTCTCTGAAAGAAGCACAAATGTCATTATTCATCTTCGAGGCGATATAGCTCGACATCTTCTTTACTCAACTCTTGTCATTTTTCTTTACTTATATCTTCTTCGGTGTCTCTGAAAGAAGCACTAATGTCATTATTCATCTTCGAGGCGATATAGCTCGACATCTTCTTTACTCAACTCTTGTAAATTTGTTTATTTTAATAGCGTCTCATTTATTACACTTTAAGAATACACGAGATAGGAGTCAATGGATTTTGACTACGAGTTTCTCAAACTTCTTAAATAGTTCAGGCTCTCCTTGTTGAAATTTTCATTCTCTACAGTAAGAGCACACACCCACACATTTTTGGCATTTATTTTAATACGGAGATCTCTTACTTCGAGGATGTACAATCATGTATTCATCGAGTGGGCCCCTCAGAGCAAGATTTAGGTGTGGGAAGTGGTTTTTGAGAGTCAGGCGAGTCGGATGGGCGAGTGGACCAGGATCTCTCCCCGACTCACGTAGGTCATACAGCCGAAGGCATAGGAGGCGAGTGGGCGTGTGAGCCTGCACTCGCCCCAGGGTCAGACCGAGGGAGGGGCGAGTGTGGTAACCCAGCTTGCACTCGTTGAAGCCCCGAGTCGGCAGCGAGTGGCAGTCTCACCTAGGCACTCACCGGCCCAGGCAAGTGGAAGCGGAACCGGACACTCGCTTAATAGTGTTTTTACCAGAATGTTTTCGCTGGTCTGCTAATATTTTCTTCAAACAGTGGAGTTTGGCTGTTGGCAGACCTATCTGGGTTGCGCCTAGTATTTCCAAAAGGTGGGATTGCGTTATTGGCAGACCAAGTCAGAAAAATAATAAATAAACCTTTAAGGGCACCTTTGGGGGGACCGGTCTTTGGCTTTCTTCCCCCTCCCATTTGCTTTGGTTGTTTTCTAGAACCCTTCAAGGTGCCCAACTCATCTATGGCTTGTGAGGGGAAATTCTCTCAGATCTTTCGGGTGTCTGGCGGTGTTGAAGCCAAAATTGACCCCAACGAAAGTTCACAAACCAGAGTGCAGCCGATGCCTACTTCTCTCTTATCTCGACCCTTGACTAGCTGCTAAGGTCAAAAGACTAACCCAAAGCCTCAGCTGGGAGGTCCCACCACACACCCGGAAGATCTCTGAGAGCTTCCCCTCCAAAGCCAAATGCTGGGCTGGGAGCTCCTCAGAAGGCACTAGAATTGGAGAGTAATGAAAGTCCTGCCTTCCAAAGAGCCCCTATGGGTCTTTTTATAGTCTTCCTTTGACCTGAAAATACTGAACTACCCCTGAGGGGTCTGCCAATAGCCGAATCCCGCTGTCATCCCAAGGGCATTTGGGTAATTTTACCTCGGGATAATAATAATATAATCCCATTTACGAGCGCTGGGCCCTACCACGTGGGCCCACCTGGCGAGAACCCCGGCCACGAAGGCTCTCGCTGGACCCCCAACTGGGCCAACCTTGGCGAGACCCCTTGCCAGGGAGGTTTGCGCGCCCTTCGCGGTCTTGAATCTATCGCGACTGAAGGCTTACTTAGGGCCTTCTCGCCTGCCCTGGGCGGGAGCCTGCGTTAGGGCGGAAGCTTCCGCGGTCGACGATCTCTCCTGCCGAGAGCTCGACTATCTGCGTTGGTCGGTCGACGATCTCTCCTGCCGAGAGCTCGACTATCTGCGTTGGTCGGTCGACGATCTCTCCTGCCGAGAGCTCGACTATCTGCGTTGGTCGGTCGACGATCTCTCCTGCCGAGAGCTCGACTATCTGCGTTGGTCGGTCGACGATCTCTCCATCTTTTTCCTGCCCTTGCCGGGAGCTCCCACGGGACGAGAACTTCACAAGTATGCTTTAGGGTTAACCCAAGGCTAACCTGAGGCTAGCCCAATTCCTCAGTGGTATCCCCGGGTCCCACCCAGCGAATATGGGGTTGTACACAATCCCCGCTCTTTTCGAGCTAGCCCTGCGCTCGACAAGACAAGTCCAACCCCCGAAATATTCGCTGGACACGTGCCCGCCTACCGAGGGAATCTTTTGGTGGGTCCTACTGCGGCTATAAATATGCACTGATAGGCGTCCATACGCCCTGCCCTTGAAGTACGGTTTTCCAACTGAGCTCTCGCCTCAGGGATTTTTACACGAGCTTACCATGCATCCCAAACGCGCCGCCAAACCGCTTCCGCAAGACCTCCAAGACCGGCTGGCCGCTGCCCAAGCGCGGGCCTTGGCTAACTATGCGGCGGTGGCTCCATGGTTAGCGAGAAAGACTTCCACCGCCGGGCCGTCCGAGCCGAAGAAGAAGGAAAAGAAAAGGGCGAAGGTGGTCCGGCGGGACCTTTCTCGCGAGAACAGGGATCCTCCTTCCCCCACTCCCAATCCTGCGGGGGATCCTTCTCCGCAGAAGGTAAGCCTTTCAACCGTTCCTATCGAGCTGATTGTGCACTGGATCCGACAGTTAACGTAAGCTTTCGCAGGAAGCCGCTCCTAACGATGGCGCCGAGATCCCGCCAAGTTCTTCGAACCTGCCCGCTCATTCACCCAAGGACCAAACGCGGGTCTTGGAGAGGATTCCTCCGGCCGAAACCGGAACGATAGGTACATTTTCCCTTGTCAATATTTCGACCCGACCTTTTCTTTTCTGAACCGTCTTCTCGCAGTGCCAACTCCCGCCGACCCGGGTCTAACCACCCGGGAAAATGAAGCGAGAACCGTTGAAGTGCCTCCTGCGGTGGCCAATCCTATCCTGCAGGCGGGAGGGGTGGCTCCCGAACCTTCCGCTACCCTCAAGGATGCTGATCGTCCCTTGAGAGAAGACCACTCCCCTCCTGCTTCCGGCCAGGCCGGGATTATCGTGCGCGAGCCCTTCCGCCCAGGGCTGGGCAAGCCTCTTCACCTCTTTTATGGGACCAACGGAGGGGCCGGGCCTTCTCGTCCAACTTTGGTTGACGGTTCTCGCCCAACCGCAGGTATGCGAGACCTTTTAAAACCGTTGATCGCCATGCTTTAACCAAAATTCTCGCGCGTTTCTTTCGCAGGTGATCCTGGCTTGCGGTCGGGAGTCAACGAGGAAGGAGAAGAAGAGGAAGAAGAAGAAGAGGAAGAAGAGGATGAAGAGTCTCCTCTCCCTTCGTCTGGCGAGATAGAGGAAACATTGAACAGCGCTGGGAGCGCGAAGGGGAGAAGGAGGAAGATCTCGGTCATTTTGGCCAAGCTTATCCGGCGAGACCGTGCCCATACTGCCGCGGCGAAAGCATTCCGCGAATCCGTGGAGCAAAGGCTGGAGGCTCTGGAGCGGGATTTCTTCTTGGGCGAGACTGATTGCCCGGGAGGGCCTTCTGCCGAGTCTTCGCCAGGGAGGTGCATCTCGCAGATCCGGGATCACGCCAGGCGGATCAACCTTGGGTGTACCACCCTATCGTCTTACTTCAACCCGTTGGCGCCCCCAAGAACTAGGCGGCGAGAACGAGGACGATGGAGCTGGAAGCCCTATTAGCCCTCCCGCTTTGAATCTCAATGTATCTCTTTTTTCAATGTATCTGTAATAAACATTATTACTAATTAAGTTTTATCCAGCTTGCGCTGGCGAGGATCTCGCTTCTACCCATGTCTCTCTTTTCTTTTTCTTCTTATTGCTCTGCGAGGCTTTTTAATTAAGACGCTTACACCAATCTAGGATGCTTGCGCCAATCTGGGAGGTTTGCGTCGACCTAGGAGGCTTGCGCCAATCTAGGAGGCTTGCGCCAATCTAGGAGGCTTGCGCCAATCCGGAGTCGCGTCGAAACCCGAAACGACCGTTGACCGCTGCCATCCCGAGGGGGAAAATCGAGGCGCCGTTAGCCCGGATTCTGACAGCTGTACCCCGCTGTCACTTTCTCTCTCCGTCGGATGAATTCATGATGATTACGATTCCCTATAAATAGAGAAGTCTACCAACCGCATTTACTTCTTCGATCCGAAACCTCAGCCTTCCCTCCTTGCTTTCGCATTCTTGCTCCCGCTTCGGCCCCTCTTCAGCTCTCGCTCTTACTCCCAAACCAACCATGCCTGGCGAGAGCAAGGGTCGCGCCCACTGCGTGGAAGCTTTTCAAAAGCACCTCTTCCCTTCCTGCAAGCTCACCCTAGACGAGTATAACCTGATCGTTGACCGCTATATTCCCGCCGGCTTCTCGGCGCGGAACCCGGGGAATCACGATAGGGTGAATACTCCGGGGGCGGGAGAGCTTGCCATCCCCCTCGAGCACTTCGAGGTGGGCTTCCGCCTCCCCCTTTGGCCGGAGGTTCGGCTAGCTCTTCGCTATTATGGGGTGGTTCCCGCCCAGCTAAACCTGAACTCAGTCGCGATACTTATAGCATTCATATGCTATATGCGGTCCGAGAGGATCGAGTTTAGTCTGCCCATCTTCCGGAAGCTATTCAACTTCCGCGCCAAGGGGGGGGGGGTAGTTTTCTTCTCCGGGCAACTGCTTGAGGTTACCGGTCTCGCCAATAAGCACCATCATTGGGGCGAGAAATTTGTCTACGTCAGCGGAGACTTCGGCAACATCCCGCTTCAGCCCGTTCAGTACGAGGATGCGGCCTACAAACCGCCTGCTCTGGGATCGCGCGAGAGCGCAATCCTGGAATTCTTCGAGACCAAGGAGTTCGACGTTCCCTACCTTCGGCGGGACGTCGACTCCCTCCCACTTGTTCACTCGGGCGAAGGTACGGTCTCGCCTCATATTCTCTCTTTTATCAAAGATTTTCTTGCGCTGAAATGCTTTAACTTTGCAGGAGAGCGGGAGGTCCCTCTGCGCCAGCCCTTTGCTGAAGGTCGGGGTGTCGAGGGTCTGGCCGCAAGAGGCTCCCTTGCGCTCGCGGAAGCTAGCGCCAGCGCCTGCCGAGAAGATCCAGCCCCTCCCATGCCGCCACCGGCCAAGAAGCGGAAGGTCACCCTTCCTCCTCTCCGAACGCTGAAGAGGCCCAAACCTTCTGCTCTTGAGAAGGGGAAAGCCCCGGCCGTCTCGCCTGTCCAACCTCCTCCCGAGGGCAGGTCCTTTGAAGCGATCCTTCAGATGGCCAGCGAGATGGATGCCGCTGCCAAGAGCCGCGCCGAGGCTTCTACCGGGAACCCATCGGCCGCGAGCGGGGCTGGTGGAGGAGTGGTCGCCGCCGAAACCTCTGCCAGTGCCCCGCCCCAGGAGGTGCCGAGAGGGCACAGGAACTTTGGCTTCGGCGTGAAGTACGTCGACGCGGAGGGGAAGCCTCAGATGGAATGGGACCCTGAGTCGAACTTGATCAAAGTTACGACGCTCCTTCCCAGCTGGGCGGAGAGGGAAGATGTAACTGGCGAGGCCTTCTCGCTTGGCTACGACCTCTATAGCCGGGAGGATGCCAGCGTATTTGACCAGATGTCCACCCGCCTTATAGCCTTCGATGCCATCCGGGCTCTATTGCGCGGGTTCGAGCTTGCGCATATGTGTGCGCGCCGAAGCATCACCCTTGACAAGAATTTCACCGATATGCGCAAGGCGAGGGAGGACGCGATGGCTCGAGCGCACACCGCGGGAGAAGAACTCGCAAAAGCTCAACAAGAGCTTGTGGATGCTCGACTGGCGCTGTCTCTACGCCCCGCGACTGAGGTAAGCGAGACCCTCCCGAACCCTTGCTTTCGTTTTTCAAAGTTATGATGGTGCGATATTTCCAGACTGAACTCCTCTTCTTCTTTTACAAGATTCTGCCCAAGTCAGGGAGCTTCGCGTAGAGCTGGCCAACGCGCGCTGCGAGAGCGTCCTCTTGAGGGAACAGCTTCGCGCAGAGCTGGCGAAGGTCCCGCCTCCGGAGCTAGATGCGAGGCTGCGGAGTCGTTACCTCTCGGAGTACGACGTTGACAAGCTGCTCTGTTGGTACCCTAGATGTGATTTGGCTTATGTAATCCATTTCTAGCCCCTCTTGATCCATATAAAGATATATGATCATGTTTAGACTTTGCTTAGTCTCCCTAGGGCAGTATATAACTGACCTAGAGTTTAGGCTAGTAGTTTTAAAATGTGTTTTGGTTGAGGCTTTTTCCGTTCGACTATCGTCGAACGAGGCCTCGCGATCGTCGATCATTGATCGACGATAGCAGGGCTATTGAATCGTTGAAGTCAAGACAATTATCGTCGACCGTTGGTCGACGATCTCAGAGCTAGCTTACTATGCTCTGAAGGTTGGTCGACGATCTGTCATCAACAGATCGACGATCGTGTTCTAGCTTCACGATTTCTGTCTCGACAGATCTTTGCTTTAATCGTCGACATCATTGTTGGTCGACGATATCTGTCTCGACAGATCTCTGCCTTAGTCGTCGACATCATGAGATGTTCGACGATTTCTGTGTCATCAGTCTTTCTGCTTTAGTCGACGATATCTATTTTCTGGTCGACGATTTCTGGTCCGACAGATTCCTGCTATTGGTCGACGATTTGTTAACAGGTCGACGATCTTCGAACCCCTGTTCGACGTTTTCTGTCTGATTTTATCTATTTGTATTTATGCTATTCCTTGGTTTATTTCCAAGTGTGTTAGCTTGTGGTTAGAAAGATTCTCTGAAGTTATTTGTTGCTAAAATTATGGCTTAAATTCAAATGAATTATTTACAAAATATGTCATGCATAAATTACGGGATTTCAGTATTCTTGATAAAGCATTTTGTCCTATTATACAAATTACGTTGACTTTATCTTTCCAGCCTGTTTTCTAGCCGTTGGTACTATGTACTATTTCCAAGAAAGGTACGTCTTTATGCTGAGATTTCTTTCCCGCTTATTTTATTCCTTATTGGGACTGACAGAAAGTTAAATAGGCCATTCTATTCCTATTGCTATATTCTATTTTGAGATAATCTGTTGCAGGGCTCGAGAATTCAAATCAATAGAGCCGTTCCAAAGGAAAACGTGAAGACATATTTAAAAGAGATTTCTGCTCTAAGAAAAGTCACAGACAGACATAGAGAAAGATTATTCATCCGCTCAAGCATCATCAGAGCACCTCTTCACAATCTCACAACAAGAAGAAGAAAAGTTTTCCTGAAGCAAAAGCCCAGAGCATTCATCTTTCATTCTCAAGTCTCCTGAGCATCTGCTTAGAGTTTCAAGACTTCAGAAAGAGCTTCTGTTCTGCTTCAAGTGCTCCAGAATCTGAAGACCTGATAAAAATCAGTCTACAGATTTCTGAGGATTTAGTTTCAGTTTATCTGAAACTCCTTCATCCTGAAGCAAAGGCTTTCCCTGGACTTCCACTGAGCCAGGGGGAGACTTTGATTCTTTAGAGAATCCACAAATTTTCTCTAATCTGTATTTAAAATAGAGAAGATAATCTAACCCTCTCAACCCCTTTGTAAAAGAGTTTGTTCACACCTCTTCAAAAGTGAACGTTGGTGACAGGGCACCTTATCAACAACCTGTGGTTGAGCATCCTTATCAAAAGCTCAAAGGGTCTGTTTGATCTACCTGAATCAGATCATTGGTGGCAGGGCACCTTAGCAAAAACCTGTAGTGGATTCCTACCAGGGTGGTAGAAGAGTGGATGTACCTATTTAAAGGGAACCACTATATATCCTGTGTCCATCTGGTTATCTTGCTTATTCATCTTATTCTGTGGCTGTGATAGAAATACCTAGGGTTGCTAGTTGCTGTGATAGGCTTGTAGTTAACTGAAATTTCAGTCAACTTCTTCACTTGTGCACTTCACTGTGTTAGGCTCTTAGGGTTCAAGTATCAGATTTTTTATTCCGCAAATAAACTCCAAGGGAGCTGACTAAGTGTTCATAAAATTTTGAATACTCTATTCACCCCCCCTCTAGAGTAATTTACAACTTATCCCCTCACTTTCAATTGGTATCAGAGGGAGGTTAGCTGTTCATACAGGCTAACACCTGAGTTAAAAGATCCTGTGATAAGTTGTTTCCTGATACCATTCACAAACACTTTCACACATGGCCCAGTCTAAGGATTATTCAAGCACCAGACCTCCTGTATGCAACTTGTCCAAGTTTGGCATATGGAAGGCCAGGATAAGACTATACATGAATTCTATTGATGAAGATATTTTTTCTTCTATTTTGACAGGACCACCTGCTAGACCAGCTGCTGCTTCCACTTCTGCTGATCTCAGTGCTGTGCCACCACCTGACTACAATGAAACTTACAAGAAGGCAAAAGCAGCTGATGCTAAAGCAATGAATATCCTAGCTCAGACAATGTCTGATGAGATATTCCAGAAGCTGGCTGAATGTACCTCAGCCAAAGCTATGTGGGATTCCCTCAACCACATAGTTGCTGGCTCAGCTGATGAGAGGAAGGACAGGAGATCCAATCTCACCTCTCAGTATGAAAACTTCAAGAAGGATGATGCTGAAGACATTGACACCATGTACACAAGACTCAGTTCAATAATAAGTGAACTGAGGTCTTTGGACAAGGAGATAACTCTGTCAGAAGTCATTGACAAGATCCTGATGTGCCTTCCCATCTCATGGGACTCAAGGATATGGCCCATCAAGGATGGAAGAAACACTGTGGAACTCTCCACAGAAGCTCTGTTGGGAAAGCTCAGGTCATATGAGCAAACCTTAAAGAGTAGAGCTGTTGTAACTGAAGTGAAGACTCCTACTCCAATAAAGAAAGAGCATTCTCTAGCTCTTAAGGCTGCTGAGACTTCTGAAGGAAGTCAATCAAATGAGGAGTTACTGGCACTCATTGCCAAGAGATTCTTCAACATGGGAAGAAGAGACCTCAGAAAGAAGTTCTCCAAGCATGAGGACAAGCCAAGGTATGACAAGACTCCATCTAAAGAAATCATTTGCTATGTTTGCAGCAAGCCTGGACACATTGCTCCAGATTGTCCAGAGAAGAAGTACAAGGAGAAGAAACATGAGAAAGAATACAGGAAGCACCACTCCAAGTCCTCATCACACAAATACAAGAAGAAGGACAAGGGATTTGTGGCTGCTACCTGGAGTGAAACAGAAGAGGATACCTGCTCCTCTAGCTCCAGTGATTCAGAAGAAGAAGAAGAGAAGAAAGCCAAAGAGGTCTGCCTCATGGCCATTGATGCCTGCAGCTCTCTGTCAGCTGCAGAGAATTCTGAAGAAGAAGGAGACAATGAAGAAGATTCCTTTATGGAGGACCAGGTAATCGACTCATTTGATTTCTCATCTCCTGAGTTCAAACTAAAATTTAAAACTCTATGTTTAGATTTACTATTATCTGAAAAAGAAATTAAGTCACTTAGATTAAAAATAATGGAACTAGACATGGAAGGTGTTGAAATAATCAGATTAGAAAAGGAATTAGAGAGCTCAAAAGAAGAAGTAACATTCCTAAAGTTAGAACTAGCTAAATCTAAGAGGTTAGAAGAACAATTAAATGGCAGAAGCCTTAAACTATCTGAAATAACCTGTATAGCAAACACTAGGGTTGGTAATGATAAACTAGGCTTAGGTGCTACCCCTAGTGAACCCATCCTCCTCACAAAGGAGAGATTTAGCACTCCAGTAAAATTTGTTTCTGAATCAGGAATAAAGAATACTGAGGAAATTGAAAAATGCAAGAAAATTCAGAATAAGATTAAGAAAGAGAATAGGAAGAAAAAATTTCTAGCTTTACAAAAATCGTCGAACATTAATCGACGATCGTCAAACCAATCGTTGAACGACTATCGACGATCGCTGAACACCTACACTGAGTATAATAGCTTTGGTGCAGGAGGTCGACGATCTCATCTTGAGTCGTCGACCAGTGATCGACGATCGTTGAATCCAGAATATAGCTCTACTGGAAATGATCGACGATATGGCTTGCGATCGTCGACCATCGATCGACGATCTGGACTTAAGCTGGAAAATCATTTGCAAACTTCCAGAACTTCAAATCCTAATCACCACCCCAGGTTGTTTAATCCTTCAACTGAATGGATTATCCCACCTAGGAGATCACACCCTTTAGGATATAAATCAAAGCCTGCAAAATCTTTTATATCTAGTTTTTCTTTTGTGAAGAATACTGGACCCAAGGTAACCTGGGTCCACAATGTGTAACTGTTCTTTCTGCAGGTGAAGACCTATCCAGTCATACATGACAAATGGTATCTGGATAGTGGATGCTCAAAGCATATGACAGGAAAGAAGAAGAACCTGTCAGGTTTCAAAGCCAAGCTGGGACCAAAAGTTGTATTTGGGGATTCCAGCTGTGGACAGACTGAAGGGTATGGTAGCTTCACCATAGGAGCTGTAACCTTCAAGAAGGTAGCTTATGTCTCAGGACTAAAGCACAATCTAATCTCTGTAAGTCAAATGTGTGATGCTGGATACAAGGTATGGTTTACTGACACTGCCTGCAATATTTCTTTAAATAATACTGTGGTGTTAATAGGCATTAGAATTGGAAATGTTTATGTTGTAGATTTTAATTCCTCCAAATCTGAAATATGCTTATTTAATGAAGTAACCAGTAATAATACCCTTTGGCATAAGAGACTTAGTCATGTAAATTTGAAAAACATTTCTAGGTTGGCTAAATACAATCTTGTAAGAGGATTACCTTCTTGCCCCTACAAGAAGGAAGGCCTTTGCAAAGCTTGTCAACTAGGAAAGCAAACAAGAAATAGCTTTAAATCAGTTAATAAAAGTGATTCTCCCAGGATTCTGTACTTGCTACATTTGGACTTATTTGGTCCTATTGCTGTGCAGAGTCTTGGAGGAAAGTCTTACACTTTAGTAATTGTAGATGACTTCTCCAGGTTCACTTGGGTATTCTTCTTGAGAACTAAGGCTGATAACTTCAAGGTTCTTACAGACTTTCTAAAGTGTATACAGAGTGAGTATTCTACTCAGATTGCCTTGATCAGAAGTGATCATGGTACTGAGTTTGAGTCTCTTCTTATGCAAGAATTCTGTGAGAAGGAAGGTATCAAACATAGCTTCTCTGCTCCTAGAACTCCTCAACAAAATGGGGTAGTTGAAAGGAAAAACAGAACCCTAATTGAAGCTGCAAGTACATTGTTGGCAGATGCTAACATGCCTCTGTCCTTTTGGGCTGAAGCAGTTAGCACAGCTAACTATGTATTGAACAGAAGTCTGATACATAAACTTAAGGGTAAGACTCCCTATGAATTACTTAAGCAAGTGAAACCTAAAATAGATTATTTTAGAGTGTTTGGCTGTGTTGCTTTTGTTCATAACAATAACAAAGAATACCATAGAAAATTTGTGGCAAAAGCTTCAATGGGAGTTTTTCTAGGATACTCTCAAGTAAGCAAAGCCTATAGGGTCCTTAATAAATCCTCTCTTAAGATAGAAGAGTCTGCACATGTCTCTTTTGATGAGACAGTCATGTACTATAAGGAGAAGGATTCTTCTTCTAATAGTACAGTGCAAGTCCTAGGAGTAAGTAAGGATTTGGAAGGTTTGAGACTCACACAGGAGAATCATCCCCAACAAACTCCTCAGGCTGCTTCTTCAGATTCTGAATCTGATGTAGAACTTTTTCAAGTTAAAGCACCTGCTCCAACAGTTGATCAAATTCCACATGAGGAAGTAAATCTTGAAACTGTTGAAGATCAGATCATTGTTGAACCTACTGATCTTGTCACACTTAGAGATCACCCTGTATCTCAAGTGATTGGAGACATTTCAGCAGGAGTCCAGACAAGACATCAACTCAACAAAAATGTGATGTTTGCTTGTTTCCTTTCTCAGGTTGAGCCCCTAACCATTAAAGATGCTGAGCTTGATCCCCACTGGATTATAGCAATGCAAGAGGAGCTTAACCAGTTTGAAAGATGTAAAGTGTGGACCTTGGTTCCAAGACCAAGAGGCCAACGGATCATAGGCACCAAGTGGGTGTTTAGAAACAAGCTCGATGCCCAAGGCATAGTTGTTAGAAATAAGGCTAGGCTAGTAGCTCAAGGTTATAGACAGGAGGAAGGCATAGATTATGATCAGACTTTTGCCCCTGTAGCTAGACTAGAAGCCATTAGGATTTTCCTAGCCTATGCTGCCTATAAAAGATTTAAGGTCTTCCAAATGGATGTGAAGAGTGCCTTCCTCAATGGAGATTTAAAGGAAGAAGTGTTTGTTGAACAACCACCAGGGTTTGTTTCATCAACCTTACCCACTCATGTGTTCAAACTCCAAAAGGCTCTATATGGACTTAAGCAAGCTCCTAGAGCTTGGTATGAGACCTTAGCAAATTTTCTTCTAGAACACAAGTTTGTGAGAGGTGTAGTAGATAGAACCCTGTTCATTAGACATCATAAGGACTCACAACTGTTAGTTCAAATCTATGTAGATGACATTATATTTGGCTCTACTGATCCCAAACTATGCAAGAGGTTCTCTGAACTAATGCACTCCAAGTTTGAGATGAGCAGCATGGGTGAGCTATCCTATTTCCTTGGTCTCCAAGTGAAACAGAGTGTTGATGGCATTTTCATTTCTCAATCAAAATATGCCAGAGAGCTGGTTAAAAGATTTGGAATGTCTGATGCTTCATCAATGAGCACACCTATGGCCTCAAATGCAGTTATTGATTCTGATGTCAATGGCAAGTCTGTTGATCAAAAGAACTTTAGAGCCATTGTTGGTTCCCTGCTGTATTTGACTGCAAGTAGGCCTGACATAATGTTTGCTACATGCCTATGTGCTAGGTTTCAGGTCAACCCAAAGGAATCTCACTTAACTCTCCTCAAGAGGATTTTGAGATACCTTAAGGGATGCCCTAACTTAGGACTGTGGTACCCAGCTGAGTCAGGATTTGAATTAATTGGATATTCAGATGCTGATTATGCTGGTTGTAGAGTTGACAGGAAAAGCACCTCAGGGACTTGTCAGTTCCTGGGAGAGAGACTTGTCTCTTAGTTTTGCAAGAAACAGGCATCTGTGTCTACTTCAACTGCTGAGGCTGAATATATAGCAGCAGCTAGTTGTTGTTCACAGATCCTGTGGATTCAAAATCATCTAGTGGATTATGGGTACACACACTCAAACACAAAAATTCTGTGTGACAGTACCAGTGCAATATCAATTGCTCAAAATCCTGTGCACCATTCCAGGACCAAGCACATTGAGATTAGACATCATTTTCTAAGAGATAATGTGGAAAAGAACAAGATAGCAATGGAATTTATATCCACAGACCTGCAGAGAGGAGATATTTTCACTAAGCCCCTTGATGAACAAAAGCATCTGTTCTTCCTGAACCAGCTTGGCATGATTAATGGTTCAGAGTAGTGAAAATTAGGATAGTTTTGTTTTCTGTCTAAAATCGTCGAACGACCTGCTCGACGATCTTCGACTTAGGCATCTATCGTCGACCACTAATCGACGACAGATTGCGGTTCTTTAGTAAGGCAGAAATCGTCGACCAACTGGTCAACGATCTCTCCTTAGGCATCTATCGTCGACCAATGGTCGACGACAGATTTTCTGTGCTGTGTGGAGAATCGTCGACCATCATATTTTGATCGACGATCGTGGTAATTGCGTGTAGTCGGTCGATGTTTACCGATTTAGTCAAACATTGACTATCGTCGGTCTGTGTTCGACGACCGATTTTATTCCGGGTTCGACGATCGCAGATTTGTTTCTAATAGTCGATTTAGGTCTGAAGATCGTCGTCCTTCCGCTCCGTCTTTTCATATTCCTTCTCCTGGCTTAGAATTCGCTCTCGAACTCTAATCCCGCGCGATTCTCTTCTCCCCTGTTTTGCTTCTCGATTCGCCATCTTCTCTCAAATTCTATGGCGATTCCTTCTGCTGTTCTCTTCGGAATGAAGTTCGACACTGGCTTCTGTGTCGACTTCGATTCTTTCAGCCGGTGCGATCAACCAATCCAAGATATTCTGCAGCTATGTGAAGACCAAGGCCTCAAGAAATTTATGTCGTTCTCTCCTAAGATTCATATACCAGAAATTCGTGAATGGGTATACACCTCGTCCTCCAGCGACGAAGCGATGTCAGGAAAGATAAATGGCGAGGAGGTCACTCTGACTCCTGAAGTATTGACTGAGTTGTTTGGACTGCCAACAGGTACTGAGGAATATGAGCAAAGCTCAGAGGAATATGGCTGCATGCTCACTGTGATGGGCCATGCCGAAGGGATTCCGGCTAAGCTGCTGAAGATAAACTTGTCTCCAGAATACAAGTTTCTGGCAGACCTGGTGGGCAAGATCATTTTGGGAAAACATTCGGCGCATGACAATATCAACAGGCAACAGTTTGCCCTTATGTCGGCTTTGGTGAATAGGACGCAGTTAGCCTGGGGGAAAGTTCTATTTGAACTAATCAGGAGAAAGAACAACAAGAAAGAGGTAAATCTTGCCAGGGTACTGGGTGTGTTTCTGTATGTGAAAGCACCCCTGCTGCTTGTTTCTGCACCGTCCGCAGTCAATGCCAGCAAGAGGTTGGACCCCTCGCTATTCAAGAAATCTCAGAGGATTATCAAGAAGTCAGCCAGGGTTGATCCTAACCCTTCTTCAGACACAAGGGCTGATTCGGCCGCTCTCCCGCTTACTGGGGAAGGTTCAGCAATCCCTTCATCCTCCCTCTCTATCCCTGCATCCTCTTCTCCTGCATTACTTTCCTCCACAACACCCGCAGTGCCACCACAACATGCATTTTTCATTCCACCTGCATCTCCACACCAGTCACCAACACCACAACATCTGGCAGCTTCAGCCAGTATTGACATGGTGACTGCTACCATCCTCACAAACCTTTCTCAACATGAATCCCACACTCATGTTGATGACCACCTATCTCCACATGACTCATTTGATCATGTGGAAGATCATCCTGCTTCCATTCCATCCACCTCCACATCATCAGCATTTCAGATATCCCCTGAAATGCTTGCACACCTTGTAAAGCTCATCACTCCCTCCATTCAAAGCATGATTGAGGCTGCCAATGCCCCTCTCATTGCCTCCATTAACTCTCTCACTGATGCCATCAAATCCATCTCATCTTCTGCTGAGCCCCCTTCTGTAAGATGCATGACTCCAGTCCCCACTGAAGTCATGCAGGGGGAGATGTCTGTTGAAGTGGTCTCAGGTGATGCCCTGACCCTTCAGGACAATTCCTCTCTTCCCCTTCAAGAATCTGTAGAAGTCCCTCAAGAAACTTCAGAGAAAGAACCAGAAGGTAAACCTTAAAACTCTTCCTCCAAAGGATATAATCAGGACTTCAATTTGATATCTGTATCTAACAAAGACATTCACTCCCTAGTGAATCTAGCTTCTGAGGAAGAAGTTCCTGAAAAAGAAAATGAGGAAGTCCCCATGGACACCTGTGAGAAGGATGCTGCTCAACCTGATGCTGCTGATGATCTTACATCAGTATTGCAAGTTGATGCTGCCAAGTCCATTGAGTCTGATAAAGACTTGGAATCATTTCTTTCCTCAGACTGTGAGTTCTCACTCACATCCCCTCCTTTTGTTCCTCCTCCTCAAGAGAAAATGGTCCCCTATAGACCTGAGTACCTTGATGACCCCTTGGTCAAGGATACTCTTTTCTTTTCCTGCATGGCACTCCTCTTGTGCCTTGCAGAGGTGTCTATCCCTGATGTCACTGAACATCTAGAAGGAATTATAACCTCCTTCCTAGATGCAAAGTGGTATCCTGTGTAGATCTTCAGGTAATCCCATCTATTACCTGTTGTTTGTTCACCTTGGGGGGAATATTTTATTCCCACTTGGTTGTTAACCTATCTCTCTTTGCATACAGGCACAACCATAAATGCTGCTGCTGCTGAAAACATCAACATCCCTGCCGATGCTGCTGCTGAAGAAATTGAAGAAGTGCAAGATAGGGCAGACAATGCTCCCAAGATGACTGAAATGGACTCAAGCTCAGGTACTCTAAACCTAGAACAATTTATAGCCTTTGTGGCTGAGAACATTGCCTCTGAGTACATTGAAGGGATGGCTAAATATCATCTGGATTCCCTAGCCATCTCTCTAGAGAAAGCATCTGCCCCTGCAGATATTGTCATCTTTTCTCCTCCTATCCTTACCTATCCTATATCCACTCCTTCTATTGCAGAACTGGTCCCCAAGACAGTTCCTGAGTTGTATCCAGAATCAGAGCTATGGAAAAGTGCTCCAAATGTTGATCTGGATGCCCTTCTTAGGCAAGATGCCATTGAAGAAGCTAAAGAGAAAGAAGAAAGAGAAAAGAAAGACAAAGCTGAACTTGCTGCCAAAGATCCATCTGAACAAAACTTTGATGATTATGCTGGGAAAGACTCATCTCATTCTGATGATGATGATGATGACTCTGATGATTCTGACTCCTCTAAGAAAAGAAAAAGAGCCGCTTCCAAGAAAAGAAAAGCCCCTGCTCCTTCTACTGCAAATCCTAACAAGGATGTTCCCTATTACATTCTGAAGGGAATAGATCCTAAGAGCAAGGAATTCCAACCCTGGATGAGATTGTCAAAGAATCAGACTAAAGAGAAGAAGAGGACAAAGAGATATGACTCTCCAGTTCAGAAATTCCCCCCCAGAGGTCCTCCTCCACCTCCTGGTGCTGGAGCCTCTGGAAATATCTCTTCTGCTCCAATTGGTAGATCAGCCAGTTCCAACCCCTCTCAATCTTATCAGAGAAGAAGTAGACAAGGCCAAGGAAGCCAAAGTGGTTCAGGGCAAGGAAATAAAAGAAATGACAATGCTCTTGTAGAACAAATAAAGGAGATGACTTATCAACAACCGACATTCTCTCCTCCTCCTTCTCCTAAGAAGTTAGTCCCAGAAAGGAAACCTTCTCCTCCCAGGAAAGGTCCCTCCTCCTCTTTAAAGAAACCTGCTGCAGCTGATTCTAAAGGAAAAAGAGTAGTCTTTTCAGAAAATTCCCACAAAAAGTTCATTGAGCTTGCACCTCCTAGATCTCTCTATGCTCAAACTGATCCTAAGAAGACTGTGCAGATTCCTCTCGATTCAAGCAAACTTGCTACAGCTCTTCAAAGGAATATGGAGATTGCAGCTCATACAGATACTGATAGACCTCCCTCTCCATCAGACAAAACTGAAGCTGAAAGGATTGCCTCTATGGCAAGATTCAAAGAGTCTATTGCACTTAGCATGATGGAGAGAGCCAAATCTCAAGGACTGGATCCTACAGCTTACTCAACAATGTCAGAATTCAGAGAAAAGGAACTCAGCAGAATTCAAGTCAATCCAGAAGCCTTTGACACTGAGGAATACATGAGACTACATCCTGCTGCAGTTCTACCAAGTTATGCTGAAAAGAAAATCATAGGAGAACATGATCTAATGCTATCAAAAAGACAAGCAGCAAACCCTAACAGAGAAATTATTTTTAAATCAGCTGCAATGCCCAAAAACTCATCTGATGCTAAACATGCTGATAAATCTGCTTGATACATTTCATTTCTGCTGATTTATGCTTGTTATATTGCCTGTGTTTTATCATTCTGGTTAATCTTTAGATTTGTTGTTGTTTGCTTTAGCCTTTAAATTGGATTGGATAACATAACCCAAATAGGGGGAGATTGTTGGTACCCTAGATGTGATTTGGCTTATGTAATCCATTTCTAGCCCCTCTTGATCCATATAAAGATATATGATCATGTTTAGACTTTGCTTAGTCTCCCTAGGGCAGTATATAACTGACCTAGAGTTTAGGCTAGTAGTTTTAAAATGTGTTTTGGTTGAGGCTTTTTCCGTTCGACTATCGTCGAACGAGGCCTCGCGATCGTCGATCATTGATCGACGATAGCAGGGCTATTGAATCGTTGAAGTCAAGACAATTATCGTCGACCGTTGGTCGACGATCTCAGAGCTAGCTTACTATGCTCTGAAGGTTGGTCGACGATCTGTCATCAACAGATCGACGATCGTGTTCTAGCTTCACGATTTCTGTCTCGACAGATCTTTGCTTTAATCGTCGACATCATTGTTGGTCGACGATATCTGTCTCGACAGATCTCTGCCTTAGTCGTCGACATCATGAGATGTTCGACGATTTCTGTGTCATCAGTCTTTCTGCTTTAGTCGACGATATCTATTTTCTGGTCGACGATTTCTGGTCGACGATTTCTGGTCCGACAGATTCCTGCTATTGGTCGACGATTTGTTAACAGGTCGACGATCTTCGAACCCCTGTTCGACGTTTTCTGTCTGATTTTATCTATTTGTATTTATGCTATTCCTTGGTTTATTTCCAAGTGTGTTAGCTTGTGGTTAGAAAGATTCTCTGAAGTTATTTGTTGCTAAAATTATGGCTTAAATTCAAATGAATTATTTACAAAATATGTCATGCATAAATTACGGGATTTCAGTATTCTTGATAAAGCATTTTGTCCTATTATACAAATTACGTTGACTTTATCTTTCCAGCCTGTTTTCTAGCCGTTGGTACTATGTACTATTTCCAAGAAAGGTACGTCTTTATGCTGAGATTTCTTTCCCGCTTATTTTATTCCTTATTGGGACTGACAGAAAGTTAAATAGGCCATTCTATTCCTATTGCTATATTCTATTTTGAGATAATCTGTTGCAGGGCTCGAGAATTCAAATCAATAGAGCCGTTCCAAAGGAAAACGTGAAGACATATTTAAAAGAGATTTCTGCTCTAAGAAAAGTCACAGACAGACATAGAGAAAGATTATTCATCCGCTCAAGCATCATCAGAGCACCTCTTCACAATCTCACAACAAGAAGAAGAAAAGTTTTCCTGAAGCAAAAGCCCAGAGCATTCATCTTTCATTCTCAAGTCTCCTGAGCATCTGCTTAGAGTTTCAAGACTTCAGAAAGAGCTTCTGTTCTGCTTCAAGTGCTCCAGAATCTGAAGACCTGATAAAAATCAGTCTACAGATTTCTGAGGATTTAGTTTCAGTTTATCTGAAACTCCTTCATCCTGAAGCAAAGGCTTTCCCTGGACTTCCACTGAGCCAGGGGGAGACTTTGATTCTTTAGAGAATCCACAAATCTTCTCTAATCTGTATTTAAAATAGAGAAGATAATCTAACCCTCTCAACCCCTTTGTAAAAGAGTTTGTTCACACCTCTTCAAAAGTGAACGTTGGTGACAGGGCACCTTATCAACAACCTGTGGTTGAGCATCCTTATCAAAAGCTCAAAGGGTCTGTTTGATCTACCTGAATCAGATCATTGGTGGCAGGGCACCTTAGCAAAAACCTGTAGTGGATTCCTACCAGGGTGGTAGAAGAGTGGATGTACCTATTTAAAGGGAACCACTATATATCCTGTGTCCATCTGGTTATCTTGCTTATTCATCTTATTCTGTGGCTGTGATAGAAATACCTAGGGTTGCTAGTTGCTGTGATAGGCTTGTAGTTAACTGAAATTTCAGTCAACTTCTTCACTTGTGCACTTCACTGTGTTAGGCTCTTAGGGTTCAAGTATCAGATTTTTTATTCCGCAAATAAACTCCAAGGGAGCTGACTAAGTGTTCATAAAATTTTGAATACTCTATTCACCCCCCCTCTAGAGTAATTTACAACTTATCCCCTCACTTTCATGCTCCAAGCCAACGCTCAGGCAACCGTCAAGCTGACGCTTGAGACACTGCGAGACGTCAAGCTGCTTCGGGAGGACGGCGCGACCATCGACGCTCGCCAACTTCTTCCTTGGCTCTACGATCCAGTTCCCAAACCTCCGGGCGCGCCGGACTCGCCTCCCTCAGACATCCCGAGGACTTCTACCGCCGCTGGCGAGACGTCTGAAGAGAGCTCTGGCGATGGTTCAAGCGAGAGCACCAGCGGGAGCTACAGCGCGTCCCCCTAAACTTCTTCTTTCTTTTTGTTTCTTTTGTAATGAGCGAGAGGCTCCAACTTTTGTAACTAATTTTATGTAAAGTAATGTTTCATCTTTCATTTTTAGTGTGTGCTTGAAAGTATATTATCCTGCCGAATGGCTTCCGCGCGAGCTTCCGCCGAGACCCTTAGTCTCTTTAGGATAACCTTTCTTAGAGATCCGTTAGGAGGGAACCTCGCATCGTCGATTAAGTCGTCCTGCTCAGGTCCGTCGGGAGCCTCCTTTTGCGAGAACCCCCCTTTGACCGAGACCTTTGCTGGCCGAGACCTTTGAGCCGGGACCCTTGCCGGCCGAGACCTCCAAACCGAGGCCTTTTATTGGCCGAGACCTTTGAGCCGGGACCCTTGCTGGCCGGGACCTCCAAACCGAGGCCTTTTACTGGCTGAGACCTCTGAGCCGAGACCTTTAGGGCCTTGCCTCCGGTCTAGGCCAGGGCCCTGCTCACATATTTTTCCGACCAATTAAACCCCTACCCCACCGGCGAGCCGTCGGTCCTGCTAGCTTATAAGGGAGCCTGCGCAGCGGGTCAACCTGGGGCCGAGTCGAGCTCGGGGTGTCGTAGAAGTGGCTAAGAACAAAGTATCATAGGAGCCAACCTTTCCCCCATAGGCGAGCCTTCGGACCTGCCAGCTTGATGAGAGCCTGCGCAGCGGGTCTACCTGGGGTCGAGCCGAGCTCGGGGTGTCGTAGAAGTGGCTAAGAACAAAGTATCATAGGAGCCAACCTTTCCACCACAGGCGAGCCTTCGGACCTGCCAGCTTGATGAGAGCCTGCGCAGCGGGTCTACCTGGGGCCGAGCCGAGCTCGGGGTGTCGTAGAAGTGGCTAAGAACAAAGTATCATAGGAGCCAACCTTTCCCCCACAGGCGAGCCTTCGGACCTGCCAGCTTGATGAGAGCCTGCGCAGCGGGTCTACCTGGGGCCGAGCCGAGCTCGGGGTGTCGTAGAAGTGGCTAAGAACAAAGTATCATAGGAGCCATCCTTTCCCCCACAGGCGAGCCTTCGGACCTGCCAGCTTGATGAGAGCCTGCGCAGTGGGTCTACCTGGGGCCGAGCCGAGCTCGGGGTGTCGTAGAAGTGGCTAAGAACAAAGTATCATAGGAGCCAACCTTTCCCCAACAGGCGAGCCTTCGGACCTGCCAGCTTGATGAGAGCCTGCGCAGCGGGTCTACCTGGGGCTGAGCCGAGCTCGGGGTGTCGTAGAAGTGGCTAAGAACAAAGTATCATAGGAGCCAACCTTTCCCCCACAGGCGAGCCTTCGGACCTGCCAGCTTGATGAGAGCCTGCGCAGCGGGTCTACCTGGGGCCGAGCCGAGCTCGGGGTGTCGTAGAAGTGGCTAAGAACAAAGTATCATAGGAGCCAACCTTTCCCCCACAGGCGAGCCTTCGGACCTGCCAGCTTGTTGAGAGCCTGCGCAGCGGGTCTACCTGGGGCCGAGCCGAGCTCGGGGTGTCGTAGAAGTGGCTAAGAACAAAGTATCATAGGAGCCAACCTTTCCCCCACAGGCGAGCCTTCGGACCTGCCAGCTTGATGAGAGCCTGCGCAGCGGGTCTACCTGGGGCCGAGCCGAGCTCGGGGTGTCGTAGAAGTGGTTAAGAACAAAGTATCATAGGAGCCAACCTTTCCCCCACAGGCGAGCCTTCGGACCTGCCAGCTTGATGAGAGCCTGCGCAGCGGGTCTACCTGGGGCCGAGCCGAGCTCGGGGTGTCGATGAAGATTCCTTCAACCAGGCCTGTTCTATCATTGAGATGAGGAGTCATAGCCGGTTAAAACAAAAAACATAGAGATTGCCTACTCAGAGATAGTCAATATTCTGAAATAGACTTATTGAAAATGCAATAGTCATTTACAACATTACAATCCTTCTTCCCCTCTTACGGGTAGAAACGCTTCAGATCGTCACCACTCCAGGTGTGACTCAAGGTCCTTCCCTCCGCATCCTGGAGATAGTAGCCTCCGCTAACCAGAGCCTTCTCTACTATATAAGGCCCTTCCCAGCTAGGGTTGAGCTTACCAACCGCGGCCGACCTTCCCGCAGCGTCGACCTTTTTCAGTACTAGATCCCCCTCGGCGAATTGCTTGACTCTGATGTGCTTATCGAAGTACCGAGCCATTCACCGTTTTATTTCTTCTTGCCTGATGGCGGCAACATCCCGCAGCTCTTCCACCAGATCTAATGAGAGGCGCAACCCTTCCTCATTCTCCAACCTCCAAGCTTTGCTTCCCTCAGCTGCGGCCGCGACCCTTGGGGACCGAACCTCGAACTCCATCGGGAGGGCAGCCTCACACCCGTGAGAGAGCTTGAAGGGGGTCTCTCCTGTGGCCGTGTTCGGAGTTGTTCGCAAGGCCCACAGGACGGAAGGGAGCTGTTCCACCCAGCTGCCCTTCAGGTTCTCCACCTTCTTTTTGAGCAAGCTGACAATGATCTTGTTTGCCGCCTCCACTTGGCCATTGCTCCGAGGATGATGGACAGAGGCGAACCTGAGGTCAATTCCCAATTGGGTGCAGAAACTGATAAATTCTTCACTGGCAAACTGAGGACCGTTGTCTGTCACTATCGCTTGGGGCAATCCGTGCCTGCAAACGATTTCCCCCCAAACGAAGTTTCTGATGACCTGGGAGGTTACCTTGGCTAACGGCTTGATCTCCAACCATTTGGAGAAGTAGTCAATCATAACTAGGAGGAACCTCCTCTGCCCGCTAGCTGGAGGAAAGGGTCCAACCAGGTCCATTCCCCAAATGGCGAAGGGCCATGGCGCCGTGATGCTCCGAAGCCTTTGCGCGGGCAAGAGCTGGAGAGGAGCATGTACTTGGCACTTCCGACACCTCCTTGCGAATTCAGCTGTATCCTTCCTTAAGGTCCGCCAGAAATATCCTTGCCTTATCACCCTTGCTTCCAATGTCCTTCCCCCTGAATGACTGCCGCATTCTCCAGAATGCACCTCTTCCAGGATCCTCGGGACTTCCTCCTCGGTTACGCATCTCGCGAGGAGCCCTAACAACATCTTCCGATGCAAGCTCCCCTCCAGCATCAGGTAATGAGCCGCCTTGTGCCTGAAGCTCTTTGCATCCTTGACTTCTTTTGACAGTTCTCCTGTGGTCAAGAAGGTCACCAACGGATCTACCCATGAGGACCGCCGATTCATCTCCATCACCTCTCCCTCTTCAATGGCTGGCCGAAATAGCTCGGTCAGGGTACCTCCACCCCGAGGCCCGAACTTTGCTAATCGGTCAGCTGCCATGCTTTCCTCCCTGGGAACATGTTGAATAGAAAAAGAACGGAAACCTCCAATAATAGT
Source organism: Platanthera zijinensis (assembly GCA_039513925.1). Taxonomy (NCBI): domain Eukaryota; kingdom Viridiplantae; phylum Streptophyta; class Magnoliopsida; order Asparagales; family Orchidaceae; genus Platanthera; species Platanthera zijinensis. The sequence continues at coordinate 30,889,393 of CM077090.1, forward strand.
TCTTACCTTTGATAGATATCTTGCGAGGGTAGGCTCCCGGGCCTCAAACTCGCCTCGGATCTGCGATGCTACCACCATTGAGTCGGTGAAGGCCTCCACATCCTGGATTTCTAGCTCCTTTGCCAAGCGAAGGCCAGCGATCACGGCCTCATACTCCGCTTGGTTATTGGTTACAGGGAAATGGAAAGTCACTGCTTGCTCTATGGTAACTCCCTGAGGGCTTACCAACACCACACCTCCTCCCAGGGAGTGCCTTCCTGAGGCCCCGTCGACCACCATCTTCCACGCTTCTTGCGGCCTTGGTTCCCCAACCTCGGTCTCGGTAACATAATCCGCCAGAAAATCCGCTACGGCCTGGGCTTTGATGGAGAGCCTCGGGACGAAAGAAATGTCAAACTCGCTTAGCTCGATGGACCACTTTGCCAACCTTCCTGAATGTTCCACCCCCTCCAAGACCTTACGAAGGGGATGGTCGGTTACCACCCTAATCGAGTGTGCTTGAAAGTAAGGGCGAAGCTTCCTAGCTGAGATGACCAAAGCATACGCTAGCTTCTCCAGGATGGGGTACCGGAGCTCCGCCTTTTTTAGGATTCGGCTGACATAATAGACGGGTAACTGCTTCTTCCCTTCTTCCCTAACCAAGACGGAGCTCACTGCCTCTCCCCCCACTCCGAGATACAAGGCTAGGTCCTCCCCTTCCTTCGGGCTTTGAAGTAACGGAGCTTGGGAGAGTTGCCTCTTCAGCCCCTGAAATGCCTCTTCACACTCGGCCGTCCATTCGAATACTTGGTTACCACAGAGTACTTTAAAGAAAGAGGAACACCTATCCCCTGACCGAGAGAGGAACCTGCTTAGCCCGGCCAACTTCCCGGTCAAGCGTTGGACTTCTTTGGCACTGCGAGGTGATTCCAGGTCTAGAATAGCCTTAACCTTATCGGGGTTAGGTTCTACCCCCGCGGGAGTCAAGAGGTGTCCGAGGAATTTCCCGCGACTAGCCCCGAAGACGCACTTCAAGGGATTCAACCTCATCTTGAACCTTCGCAGGGTGGCAAACGTTTCCTCCAAGTCCCGTAAGTGGGAATCAACACACTTGCTCTTGACTATGAGGTCGTCCACATAGACCTCCAGGTTCCTTCCCCTTTGATCTCGAAAGATTCGATCCATCATGCGTTGGTACGTTGCCCCTGCGTTCTTCAACCCGAAGGGCATCATCTTATAGCTGAAGCATCCCTCTCTCGTGATGAAGGAAACATTCTTGACATCAGGAGGGTGCATCCGGATCTGATGGTAACCTGAAAATGCATCTAAAAAACTCATAAGAGAAAAACCGACGGCTGAGTCAACCAGCGCGTCGATTCGAGGCAAGGGGTAGCAATCCTTGGGACATGATTTATTTAATAAGGAAAAATCAATACACATGCGCCATTTTCCTCCTCCCTTCTTTACCATTACCACGTTGGAGATCCAGCCTGGATACTGGATTTCTGAGATGAAACCTGCCTCCAGGAGCTTTTTGACCTCCTCTCGGATGGGGGCTTCTAGCTTGGTGGTGATGGCCCTCATCTTTTGGCGTATGGGGCGGGCTCTGGGATCCAGGTTCAAGCGATGACAGGCCACGTCCGCGTCAATGCCCGGCATGTCTGCCGCGTTCCATGCGAAGATGTCGACGTTGCCTTGGATGCAGGCTCGCATCCGCTCCTGATCCTCGAGGCTCAAGCCTCCGCTGATCCGAACCCTTTGCACCTCCCCCGCTCTTGTAAGCACCTCCATCTCCACCACTTCTTCGGCCGGTTCCAGCCCCGACCGCTCCCAACTCACCCTTGTCTCTTCCTGCTCGAACTCGAGCTCCTCTCCCCTAACCTCAACAACTTCCCTTGCCTCCTCCAGGCTCTCCTCCTGGCTCTGCTCTTCTTCATCCATCACTACTCCCGCCTCCTCTAGGCTGGTCTCCTCCACCTCTGCCAACTCCTCAACAACCTCCATCGCCTCTCCCAGGCTTATCTCCCCCTTTCTCAACCCCTTCCTGCTCAGCCATCTCTTTCTCCAACTCCTCTGCCTCCGCCATCCACGACACGGTATTAACCGCCGTCACATAGCATTGCCTTGCCATCTTTGGATCTCCCCTGATCCTAACCTGAACCCCTCTATTGTTGAACTTGAGGCATTGGTGGTATGAGGAGGGTACACAGCGAAAGGCGCTGATGAGGGGGCGTCCAAAGATGGCATTGTAACTACTCGGGGCATCCATGATCACGAACCGACAGTTCCGTGAGACGCCCCCAAGCCTCGCATACAGGCCCACTCCCCCTTCCACTTCTTTCCTTTCCCCGGAGAAGCCAAAAAGCGGTCCATCCGAAGCCAAGACCCTTTTTCCTTCCACCCTCATCTCATCGAAGGCCTTCTTGAAGATCACATTCACCGAGCTCCCATTGTCCACCAATATCCGGGAGACGGTGTAGTTTTCTATCGCTATCTGGATCACAAGCGCGTCGCAGAACGGATCCTCGTAGTCTGGCATATCCGCGGATGAGAAAGTGATCTTCTCCTCTGGGGGGGCCTGGGAGGTCGAGGCGACCCCTCGGCGGAACATGGTTTGAAGGCTCCCCTTGCGGGTTGCCTCGATCCCCACTCCCCCGTGGATCACTCTGATCCCTCCTCGGGTCCCCACGTCAATCCTGTCTTCACATCTGTCCTCAACCTCTTCCCGCTGTACTTCAACGATCCTTATAGGCGGATCCTGCCTTCCGACCCCTCTGGCCCCTCTAATCTCCAGAAACTCCGGGCAGGTGGCCGTTGCGTGACCTTCCCCCTGATGGAAATCACAATAAGGCAACGCCACCCTGCCCCCTCTTCCTTCTCCTCCTCCCCTTCTTCCGGCTCCCCGAAATCTTCTTCCTCTTCCCCTTCCCACCTCCATAGCCTCCTGCGGCGGTGGAAAATGACCCCTTGGTCCTTGTCGCCATCCTCCCTGCTCCAGCCTTCTTTGCTCCCGGAAGTTATCTCTTCCCTGAAGCCCTCCTTGGCCCTGGGGGCGACCCTCCTGAGGCCTCCAACCCAGTCGGTTATTCGGCTCCCTGGCCCCCCATGCTGCTGCCCCTGCCCTCGTGGCTCTTCCCTTCTTCTATCTTCCCTCGGCTCCCTCTGCTCCCTCTGCTCTCTCTGCTTCCCCACTACCGGCTCCCTCACATCATCCTCGGCCAACCTGGCCAGCTTCCTCGCAAACGCAGGGTTTGCCCTTTCAAAGTCTATCTCCTTCGCCGCCCTCTCCATGAGCTCCTCAAAAGAGAGAGGGGGCACCCTCTTCAACTCCATGCTGAAAAACCCTGGTCTCAGCCCCAGGGTGAAGGCAAGCATCAGCGCGTACCCTGGGACCTCCTGGACCAGGAGAATCTCCTCTTGGAACAGGTCAACATAGTGACCCAACGTCTCCTCTGTCCCTTGCCTCACTGCAAACAGGCATTCTGCCTCCTTCTTCCTTTTCTTCGAAGTTGAGAACCGCAGCAGAAAACCCCTGCGCAGATCCTCAAAGCTATAGATGGAACTCGCCGGCAACTGGTGGAATCAGTCCCTGGCCTTTTCTTTCAGATTGATGGCAAAAAGCCTACACTTGAAGGCATCGGACATTTGTCTGATGGACACCACGTCCTCGAACCATTGCACGTGCTGAACCGGGTCATCCTTCCCGGTGTAGTAGGTCATGTCCGGCTCCCGGAACCCCTCCGGCACTGGAGCCGAGACAATGAGCTCACTAAAGGGGGTCTCGCCTCCCGCCTGGCGAGAAGGCACATCTCGCGACCTCGGTTCAGCACCGCACCAGAACTGTTGAAGCCAAAATTGACCCCCAACGAAAGTTCACAAACCAGAGTGCAGTCGATGCCTACTTCTCTCTTATCTCGACCCTTGACTAGCTGCTAAGGTCAAAAGACTGACCCAAAGCCTCAGCTGGGAGGTCCCACCACACACCCGGAAGATCTCTGAGAGCTTCCCCTCCAAAGCCAAATGCTGGGCTGGGAGCTCCTCAGAAGGCACTAGAATTGGAGAGTAATGAAAGTCCTGCCTTCCAAAGAGCCCCTATGGGTATTTTTATAGTCTTCCTTTGACCTGAAAATACTGAACTACCCCTGAGGGGTCTGCCAATAGCCGAATCCCGCTGTCATCCCAAGGGCATTTGGGTAATTTTACCTCGGGATAATAATAATATAATCCCATTTACGAGCGCTGGGCCCTACCACGTGGGCCCACCTGACGAGAACCCCGGCCGCGAAGGCTCTCGCTGGACCCCCAACTGGGCCAACCTTGGCGAGACCCCTTGCCAGGGAGGTTTGCGCGCCCTTCGCGGTCTTGAATCTATCGCGACTGAAGGCTTACTTAGGGCCTTCTCGCCTGCCCTGGGCGGGAGCCTGCGTTAGGGCGGAAGCTTCCGCGGTCGACGATCTCTCCTGCCGAGAGCTCGACTATCTGCGTTGGTCGGTCGATGATCTCTCCTGCCGAGAGCTCGACTATCTGCGTTGGTCGGTCGACGATCTCTCCTGCCGAGAGCTCGACTATCTGCGTTGGTCGGTCGACGATCTCTCCTGTCGAGAGCTCGACTATCTGCGTTGGTCGGTCGACGATCTCTCCATCTTTTTCCTGCCCTTGGCGGGAGCTCCCACGGGACGAGAACTTCACAAGTATGCTTTAGGGTTAACCCAAGGCTAACCTGAGGCTAGCCCAATTCCTCAGTGGTATCCCCGGGTCCCACCCAGCGAATATGGGGTTGTACAGGCGGGACCTCCGTGCTACAGTTCAGGATCTATTTCATAGCTCCAAGTCTTTGGTCAGGGGTTCAGCTCATGATAAGTAAGTGCAGGCTATCCCCTTTGGGTCCGAACTCTCTTTAAGACCGGGTAATGGTTTCAACATTTTTGGTGCGCGAGTGTGGATCGTAGTCTGCTCAAGAAAATTTGGGGCAAAGTCTCATGGCTGGAGGTGAAGGAGAAGGAGCCGGCTCGGGCAACCCGTCACCACCGGCGAGTGGTGTCACGATTGGAATGTTGGAGGATTTCAAGAGGGAGGTTCTACAAACCATTCACCTTGCATTCGCTGCGAGAGGTGAGTGGGAGATGCCTTCTGTCCCGGTGGTCGCGGCCTCCTCTCTAGGTGAGAATGCACCTTGTCAGTGACCTAGGAAGGAAGTGTTGACCAAAAGCAGTGGAAGGGATCTCGCTGGCCAGGAGTTGTTCCCCGGTCAGGAGAGTATTGAAAGGATCAGCGAGCCGGCCGCGAGAGATTAGTCGATTCACCTAATCGGAGGAGGGAGCCCTTTCAGCGAGTTGATCGTCTTAGCCCCCATCCTAGAGGGGTTCTGAGAGACAGAGATGTCCTACTACACAGGCAGGGATGATTCAGTGCAGCACGTCCAATGGTTTGAGGATGTTATTTCCACTAGGTAGATGTCAGATGCTTTCAAGTATCGACTCTTCGCCATCACCCTAAAGGAGAAGGTCAGGGATTGGTTCAACCAGTTCCCTACGAGTTCGATTTATTGCTTTGAGGACTTGCGCCATGGATTACTGTTGATGTTCTCAACATCAAAAAAGAGGAAGAAGTGAGCGGAGTTCCTATTCGCAATCAAGCAAGGGCCAGAGGAGACGTTAGGGAGTTACGTAGACATGTTCCAGGAGGAGATCCTTTTGGTCCAAGAGGTACCAAGGTACACCCTGATGCTGGCCTTTACACTAGGGCTATGATAGAGATTCTTTAGTATGGAGCTGAAGAGAGAGCCTCCTCTATCCTTCGAGTAGTTGATGGAGAGGGCGACAAAGAAGATAGAAGGGGAATCGGAGAATCAAGTATTCGCCACAAAGTTGGCTAGGTTGGCGGAGGATGAGGTGGAGCAGGGAGGAAGCAGACAATAAAAAACCCAGAAGGAGAGAAGAGCCAAAGGGTCAGGGGTTCTAGGGGCAGCAGCAGGGTTGGGGGTATCAGGAGCTAAACTACTGGCTGGCTTGGAGACCCTGGGGGGACCCATTCAGGGAGAAGAGAGAGGATTTCATGGTGGGGGAAATTATCGCGGGGGTCAGGGGCGGTTCAACCCCCTGGGGTCGAAATAGGGCCAGAGGCCGCCCCTCCCGCCATAATAGCAAGCGATGACGATCGCCCGAGGAAGGGGAAGAAGAAGAGAGAATGGAAGAGGAGGGGTTAGGGTGGTGTTTCCCTATTGTGCCCTCTCATAAAAGCCTTTTGATGTGTTCCTTCGTCATTCCATCAGTGTCTCAAGTTTAACAGCGGAGGAGTCCAAGTTCGGATTGGAGAAGATCCCAAGGTAGCGAGGTAGTGCTGCGTTACTGCCGTCAACACCATCTCATGGATAACAGAAGCTGACGAAGTGGGGAAGTAGATGGAGGAACGAGCGAGGCAGGAAAATGAGGCTGCAAAGGATGAGGAGGAGGTGATGAGGTAGTCGACAATGTTGGGAGAGGAGAAGGAAGAGGTGGAAGGAGCAGAGAAAGATGAGTTCCACGCCCAGGAGGTCGGGGTAGACGAGTTGCTGGAAGATCAGGTCGGGTTGATGGTAGTAGAAGAGGCAGGGGATGAAGAGGCACTCGTCCAAGGAGAGAGGGCGAGGGGTGAGTGGGAGGAGTAGTCTCGGTTAGAGGCAGTGGAAGTGGTGTTGGAGATAGAAGTTCTTACCCGGGCAAGAAAGATGGAGAAGGTACGGGTCAGCGGGGGACTGAACCCAAAAGACTGGGAAAACATACTGGAGTGCATCCAGAATAATGTCGACATCTTCACGTGAAGCGTGGCAGACATGTCGGGCATTGATGCGAATGTGGCATGCCACCGTCGCCAGCAAGCTAAAGAAGACCATCTGGGAGGAGGTGAGGAAACTACTTAAGGCAGGTTTTGTATCAGAGATCCAGTATCTTGGTTGGGTCTCCAATGCAGTAATGGTGAAGAAAGGGGATGGTCGGTGGAGGATGTGTGTCGATTTTTATCTTTTAAATAAATCATGTCCTAAGAATGTTTATCCTCTGCCTCGAATCGATGCTCTTGTTGACTCAGCCGTCGGTTTTTCTGTGTTGAATTTTTTGGATGCTTTTTCAGGTTATCACCTGATCAGGATACACCCACCATATATCAAAGATGTCTCATTCATGATGAGGGAAGTGTGTTACTGTTACAAGATGATGCCCTTCGTGATGAAGAATGCAGGGGCGACGTATCAAAGGGTGATGAATCGAGTCTTTCGGGAGCAGGGGGAAGGAACCTAGAGGTGTATGTGGATGACCTCATGATGAAGAGCAAGGATGTGAGCTCTCATCTTCGGGACCTAGAGGAAACATTTGCCACCCTGCAAAAGTTCAAAATGTGGTAGAACCCCTTGAAATGCGTCTTCTGGGCTAGCAGGGGAAAGCTACTGGGTCATCTCCTTATCCCGGCGAGGGTGGAGCCCAATCCTGATAAAGTAAAGACCATGTTGGAGTCACTGCGAAGCACCAAGGAAGTTCAGCATTCGACAGGGAAGCTCGTTGGGTTAAGCAGGTTCCTCTCTCGGGCATGAGACAAGTGCTCACCTTTTTTTCAAGATGTTGCGGGGCAACCAGAAATTCGAATAGACGAAAGAGTGCGAGCAGGCTTTCCAGGGCTTGAAGAATCAACTCATCAAGGCTCCACTTCTCCAAGGACCCAAGGAGGGGGAATCTAACTTTGTACCTCAGAGTCGGAGTGGAGGAAGTAATTTCCGTCTTGATCCGGGAGGATGGTAAGAAGCAGCTGTCCATCTAATATGTGAATAAGGTCTTAAAGAAGGTAGAGCTTCGATATCCGATTCTTGAGAAGTTGGTGTTTTCCTTGGTCATCTCAATCAGGAAACTCAAACCATACTTTCAAGCGCATTTGATCAGAGTGGTGACCGATCACCCTCTTCACAAGATCTTCGAAGGTGTAGAACTTTTATGAAGACTGACTAAGTGGTCTGTAGAGCTAAGTGAGTTTGATATCTCTTTTTTCCCTCGGCTATTGATAAAGGCTCGAGCGGTAGCAGATTTTTTGGCCCACTATGTGATCGAGGTGGAGGATGAATAATCCTCACGATACGTCACCTAGAAAATGTTGGTAGATGGAGCCTCAAGAAGACATTCCATAGGAGTCAGGGTAGTGTTGGAAAGCCCCTAGGGGATCAGGATAGAGCAGGTTGTGGCCATGCATTTTTCCCATCACAAACAACCAGGCAGAGTATGAGATCGTGATCGCAGGGCTACGACTTGCTAGGGAGCTGGGGGTACAAGATATGGAAGTGCATATAGACTCGATGGTGGTGGCGTCACAGGTCAGGGGGGAATTTGAGACGAGGGAGCCCACCCTCATGAAGTACTTGGCCAAGGTGAAAGGGTTCATCAGGGGATTCCGAACCTTGTTCATTCAACACTTACCACGAGAAGAAAGAGCCTCAGCTGATCGGTTGGCCAAGTTTAGACCCCAGGCTGGAGGGACCCTGACATATTTGTTTCGCCCATCCATCGAGGAATGTGAGTTGATGGGGGTAGATCAGTACCCCCCGTGGATGGATCCTTTCAAATTTTTTTTTGCAATATGTAGGTTTCCGGTGGAGGTCCCAGATCAAAAACGCTTCAGGCACAAATCGACATAATACCTACTACACGACAGGGGTTTGTATTGGAAGACCCTTTTAGGGCTTTTAGCACGGTGCGTGGTTGAAGGGGAGGTCCCAAAGATCTTGAAAGAAGTCCACACTGGCGATTGCGGCAGTCACTCAGGGGGCAAGACCTTGGAATCAAGGGTATTTTTGGCCGACCCTAAGCAAAGATGTGGCATAGTTTGCAAGGATGTGCCGGACGTGTCAGTTGGTTGCTCCACTCCAACTCTTACCCGCTTAGAGGCTTAGGAGCATCACGACGCCCTGTCCCTTCGCAATTTAGGGGATGGATTTGGTAGGACCTTTCGCCCAAGCGAGTGGACAGAGGAGGTTCCTCCTGATCAAGATTGACTACTTCTCAAAGTGGTTAGAAGTCAAGGCGCTGACAAAGATGACCTCCCAAGTGATTTGCAACTTCGTGTGGGGAGAAATCATCTACCGGCACGGACTTCCTCAAGCCATCATCACCGACAATGGACTGCAGTTTGTCAGCGAGGAGTTTGTTAGCTTCTGCACCCAGCTGGGGATAGACCTCAAGTTTGCGTATGTCCACCACCCAGAAGTAACAGGCAGGTATAGGTGGCAAACAAGATCATCGTGAACTTATTGAAAAAGAAGGTATATAATCTAAAGGGGAACTGGGTGGAACAACTTCCCTCGGTCTTATGGGCTCTGAGGACTACCCCCAATACGACCACAGGGATACCCCCTTCAAACTCTCCTACGGTTGCGTGGTCATACTTCCGGTGGAGTTTGAGGTCAAGTCACCACGGGTGGTAGCCGCTGGAGAAGGAGATGAAGAATGGAGAGTAGAGAATGAAGGTGAGCTATAACTCTCACTAGACCTGGTAGAGGAGTTCCATGGCTTGCCCTCCGTTAGATAGGAGCAAGCCAAGCAGCAGATGACCAGGTAGTTCGACAAGCATATCAGAGACAAGCAATTCGTGGAAGGAGATCTTGTCCTGAAGAACGCAGACGTGCTAGGGAGGTCGACGACTATGGGCAAGCTCAATCCTAATTAGGAGGGCCCCTATATAGTTGAGAAGGCATTGAAGTCGGGAGGTTACCGCCTCCAGAATGTGGATGGGGAGTCCATATGTCACACTTGGAGTGGTGATGATTTGAAATGCTTTTACCCTTGAACTTTTATAATAAAAGAAAGATGTCTTTTTTCTATGACTTTTTTTGTTCCAAGTATTTTTCATTACTATTTAATAATGTAAGTTTGGAATAATGGCCCCAAGCAGATCCCGTTGACTAGACTCTCACTAGCTGACAGACCTAGAAGTCACTCGGTGGTAGGTGAATGCGATTTAGAAAGGTGGCCCCGAGCGGATCCCGCGGACCAAGCTATCCCTAGCTAGCAGGCATGGAAGTCACTCGGTGGCAGAAAGAAAAGATGGCCCCGAGCAGATCCTGCTGACCAGGCTCTCATTAACTGGCAGGTCTGGACTCGATGACAGGTAAAATGCAATTTGGAAAGATGGCCCCGAGTAGATCCTACTGACTAGGCTCTCGCTAGCTAACATGTCTGGAAGTCACTCAATGACAGGTGTACATGCGATTTGGAAAGATGGACCCAGCACATCCTGCTGACCAGGCTCTCACTAGTTGGCAGACCTGCAAGTCACTCGGTAGCAGGTAAAATGTGATTGGAAAGATGGCCCCGAGAATATCCCGTTGATTAGGCTCTCACTAGATGACAGGTCTAGAATTCACTCGGTGGCAGGTGAAATGCGATTTGGAAAGGTGACCCCGAGCAGATCCCGCTGACCAGAATCTCATTAGCTGGCAGGTCTGGAAGTCACTCGGTGGTAGAAAGAAAAGATGGCCCCGAGCAGATCCCGCTAACCATGCTCTCACTAGCTGACAGGTCTGGAAGTCACTCGATGACAGAAAGAAAAGATAGTCTCGATCAGATCCCGCTGACCAGGCTATCACTAGCTGGCAGGACTGGAAGTCACTCGGTGGCATGCAAATGTGATTTGGGAAGGTGGCCCCGAGCAGATCTCGCTGACCAGACTCTCATTAGCTGGTAGAACTGGAAGTCACTCGGTAGCAAGTTGAGTGGGAAAGTGAGGAAAAAGTATGACAACCCCAAGTTAATCCCACCGACCAGGCTCTCGACACTCGGCAAGAATAAGGTGGTGGAAAAGATAGGAATAAAGGCTAGTGGGACTATGCGCTTGTAACGACCTCCCCAACACACGGCTCGAAAGGACGACTGTCGGCACTCACAGCACCACGCTCGAAAGGGCTCAACCTCAAATAAGACTGAAGACCATGCACCCTAACCCATCTCCGGTCCACCGGCAGATTGTTGGAGCACGCATCCTCCCTTAGATGAGAAGTGATCCAATTAAGCACCCCTACGGGGACTTCCCGGGAGGTCACCCATCCCAAGACTACTCCAGCCCGAGCATGCTTAACTATAAAGTTCTTTCACTTCTCATCACTAATTGAGCTGTCTCAAGCACAAGATAGACAATTGAAAGATAGAGTGAGCCGAGAATCAATGCTCTGGACCGCCTCCGTCAACTTTCTCCGGCGCATATTAACTTAGCTGTGCGAAAGGGGCCCGGTTGGTTTTGCTTCCTCTCTGAGGCTACTTTTCTGACCTGACCCCCACAACACTCCCACTCCAAGCTTCGTCTGCTGAGCAAGATGCATTACACCCTGGTATGTGCCACTTTCCTAATCAACAGATAGGAGAGCACCCCTTCTCCTGATGTTAAGAGGACATTTTGTCAAGTTCCTTCGACACGGTTTTCTCGACGCACCTTAGTATACTTTACTTGTTCACTTGTGTCGGTTTGGAGTATGGTCAGTTCACCAGGAGGTGTCTTTTAGTAGGCCTCCCAATTAAAAGTTTTCCTGGAAGTTTCCATCGTCGTTTACAGCTCAATCGGTGATGAGAAGTGAAAGAACTTTATAGTTAAGCGTGCTTGGGGCTGGAATAGTCCTGGGATAGGTTACCTCATAGGAATTCCCGGTAGGTGCGCTTAACTGGATCGTTTCTCGTTGAAGGGAGGTCATGGCCTCCAACAACCCGCTAGTGTGACTGGAGAGAGGGTTGGGGTGCATAGTCTGTAGACCTGTTGAGGTTAAACCCTTTCAAGCTAGATGTTGGTGATGCCGAAGGTCTTCCTTTCGATCCGTGTGCTGGGGAGTTCGTTATAACACACCCACTCGCCAGCCGAGCTCCCACCACAATCCCCTAGGATAACTATCGCTTGAAGGGGAGAAAGGGGGCAGGAGTAAGTCAGACCCTAATATCTCTACTCGTGTGTGTTAAGCGTGCAAGGAAATGAAGTAAAATTAGGTGAGTGGTCAAAGCCACACGTGGTTGGAACCGACCTAAGCCTAATGCGCAAAAACGTAGAGCACGGAGCAAGCAAGGCACATCACTATATAAATGATAAACATGGACTTCATTAAGAATTTGAAGTATGAGATGTTTACAAAAAGGCAGCCTCGCCTCAAGGGCGAATCAGCATCAAAAAGCAAAAAAATAATTACAAAATAATATCAAAGAAAGAAAACTCCTAAGCCTAATATTCCAGCGAGTCAGCAGCATCGACATTATCATCGCCGAGGAATGGATCGATGTCGTCATCAGAGTGGTCGAGAGGGACGTACATATCAGGAACTATCTCTTTGGCAGTGATCGACTCGCATCCCTCCTTCACCACTATGATCTGCTTCATCATTTTTAGTAGCTGCTCCGCGGCTTTGATGGTCGTGACCCTGCACATCTCGTCGACCACTCACTCGAAGAATTGCTTCGGCCAACCCCCTCCCCTGGATGACTTGTCGCGGCTAGGTGGGATGACATTGGCGAGGAAGGAGTCTACTTGGTCAGTGAGCGTCCTTTTATCCTCCTCCAAAACTGTGATGCGCGAGCGCATACAGTCAACAGTCTCAACATCCTGCGAGAGCCAACCAATGAGTATCGGGGCAAGAAATTTGAAAGGTGAGTATTCGAAAAGAGCAACTTACCACCCCACCAACGCTCTTTGTAATGAGCCTCTCGACACTCGCCAACCTCTTCTCAAGATCCTTCTTTTTGCTCTCCACGAGCTCTTCTTCTTTGGTTGTATCGCGCGCAAGGGTGAAGCATCGTCGCGTAAAAATGTGGGTGAGATCAAAGGCGCGGAGACTCACGTGTATGCTCTCTCTGACGATTTCTTGATTGGTCATCTCGTCGTATGCCTTCGCGTCCTCCCGGCCATAGAGCCCGAAGCCAAGGGCGATGGCATGGTTGTTGGTAGGATCTCGCTCCGACTAGGATGGAAGGAGCGAGGAGACTTGTATCTGGTTTGCATTTTAATCCCATAGCGCCACGGGATCGTTGACGCTATCTTTGCCTTTGGAGACTAGGTCGAAGTGGTGGTGCTTTGTGGGCATCTCCTCTTTCCCTCTTTCCCGGAAGATCTTGGCCCCGACTCGGCAGGTGAGTCTGGGGAGTCGCGCGCTGCATGACCTCCCTCTGGTGGAACTTTCTCTTTACCCTTGTATTTTCAAGCAATCTACTTCTTCAGCCTTTTTGGCACCGAGGAAGATCTCGGAGGGTCAGGTTCGGCGGGCCTAGGCTGCTTCTTTCCACTCGACGCAGAGGGCCTAGGCTCCTTCCTCGTTGCTGCTGCGGCGACCGTCGCACCAGCGAGTGCTGCATCAGCATCGTCAACAATCGCATAGGGTTGACTCGTCAGGATCCATTGCTCCCCTGTATGAAAGTAGTTAGTGAAGTTCGAGGAATCAAGGGAAGTGAAATCGGGGATAAGGAAGACGTGAAAATACCTTCCTCGTGTAGTACCGGAGGGAGCGAGTCGAGGTCTGTTGGGTACATTGGAAAATGTGTACCTGATTTGAAGAAGCCCAACCTAGCTCAATGATATACATCAAGGTGTATTTGATGTTGTTTTAAGTTGACATGTGCAGGTGAAGAATTGATAAAGTATGCAGAAAAATTCTAAGTCCAAGTGTCGACACAGAGGAAGCAGTGTCGACACATAGAAGAAAATAATCGACACAACACTGGGAAGCAGTGTCGACACATAGCAGTTAGTCTACAACTACACTGGGAAAAAGTGTCGACACAGAAGAAGTAAGTCGACACATCACTGGGAATTTGTGTCGACACAGAAGAAAAGAGTCGACACAACTCTGGGAATTTGTGTCGACACAGAAGAAAAGCGTCGACCTCAACATTGGGAGAATGTGTCGACACAGAAGAGTATAGTCGATCTCAAGATTGTCGACATCAGCTGAATGTGTCGACACAGAAGAAAATAGTCGACCTCAAGTTTGTCGACACCAGCAGAATGTGTCGACACATTGTGATTAAGTCGACACATTAAAGCAGATTTAAGAAATGAATGTGTCGACACCTGAAGGCTAAGTCGACACTTACTAAGTTATGATTCTACAACAACTGTGTCGACACACAGGACTTGTGTCGACACACTGAAGAGTCAAGACCAAGTTATTTTCAGAAGAAGCTGTGTCGACTCAAAGGCAACTTAGTCGACATCACTGAAGACTGTGTCGACACCAAAGTCAATTGTGTCGACACAGATAGACAGATGGTCTCGACACTTTCTGACAGACTGTTTCAACAACTTGTGGTTCAAGACTAAGGCACAGGACTTGTTTGAAGACTTGACAGCTGTGGGTTACCACAGGTTAACTGAAGCTGTCAGACTTGTCAGAAAACGGTTAGAAACCGGATCAGCCGGTTACCATAAAGAATGTCTATAAATAGACAGATTCAGAAGGAGAACAACAACCACAACAGATAGTCCTTTTGAATAACTTTGAATCAAAAAGGAAGAGAAGGATCACAATCCAATTCATTTCAAGAAAGTGCTAGTCACTTAAGAAGATCTTCTCCGGGAGATCTAAGAAGACTATCTAAGGATAGATCTAAGAAGAGTTCTAATCAGAATTCAGAAGAATCATTCAAAGTGCTGGATAGAGAGAGATCAAGCCAGAATTAGAAGAAGAAGAAAGAAACCACCAATGGATTCTCAAGAAGCTGTTTGGAATCAACTCAGCTAAGTTTATTTTCAAGAAGCTTTGAAGAAGGCTCAGATACAGTTGATTGCATCAGCTGATCAAGAATTGTCTTGGCCTTTTCTCTCTCAACTTTGGCAAGACAGTTTAATAATCTTTTCTATATTTCTGTAGGATCTGTTTACACAGATCTGAGTTGTAAGCCTATGTTATAAAGGCTGAGTGTAGGAGTGTTGAACTCTGAGTGGTAGGGCAGTTTGCCTGAGTGTAGGAGAAGGATATTCTCTGAGTTGTAGGCCTTGGGGCAAGGCTGAGGTAGGGCAGTTGTGCCTGAGTTGTAGGAACCAGTTGGGTTCTGAGTTGTAGGATCTGTTGATCTGAGATAAGTGGAAGTTTGGCCGAATCTAGCATACTGCTAGATAGGTGAAGGGGGAAAGTGGATGTACCCAGACCTTGGGGAACCACTATAAAACATTGTGCAATCTGTGATGTTTTATTTTCTGTGATTGCTGTGCCAATTGTGTTAGCTATTGAATTGAATTCTGCCTAGAAGTTTTTATAAGAAAAGCAGAACCTATTCACCCCCCCCCCTCTAGGTGTTTAGGCTGCCTTGAAAGTTAAACTATCAAGTGGTATCAGAGGAAGGTTCCTCAAAAAGGACTTAACAGTCTGAGGTAGATCTGAAAGGCAGATTCAAGAATCAAGAAGATGGGTTCTGGAGAGAATCATAAGGAGCTGGGGTCTATGAAATTACCCATATGCAAGAAGGAAATCTTTGGGATCTGGAAAGAAAGAGTCAGATTGTTTATGGAGGCATCTGACCCAAGGATTTACATCACAGTACAGGAAGGCCCCTTCATTCCAATGAAGATATCTGTTCTTGATGCAAATATCCAAATACCAAAGACTTATTCAGAAATGACCAAGGATGAAATCATCTTGGCAACCATGGACAAAAGGGCACAGAACATCATTGTTAGTGTCATAGATGATTCAACATTTCAAAATCTGATTCACTGCAAGACCTCCAAGGAGATGTGGGACACATTGATTGTCTACATGGAGGGATCTGAAGAAGTAAGGCTGGACAGAAAGTCTATGCTAAATCAGGAGTATGAAAGCTTTAGACAAGGAAAATCTGATAGCATAACTGAGTGCTATAAGAAATTCTATAGAATTGTGAATGAGCTAATCTCCTATGGAAGAGTCTTCAGTACCTATGAACTGAATGACAAATTCTTAAGATCCTTATCAAAGGACTGGGATACAAAGATCTGTGCCATAAGAGAAGTGGCTAAATTGGCAGAGATATCTCCTCCAACCCTGTTTGGAAAGTTGTTATCCTATGAAATGCAACTTATGGTAAGGAAGGAGGAGGAAAGAAACTCAAGAGGAGAGCATAGAGAAAAGACTGTGGCATTTAATGCTGAAGCCACTAGAAAGAGTAGGAGGAAATCACCATCTCCTCCTAAAGAAGTTGAAGAAGATAGTTCTGAAAATTCAAATAAGGGTTCAGAAAGCTGTGATTCAGATGCAGACTTTGCTGCATTCACAAGGCAATTCCAA
Organism: Platanthera zijinensis; assembly: GCA_039513925.1. NCBI lineage: Eukaryota > Viridiplantae > Streptophyta > Magnoliopsida > Asparagales > Orchidaceae > Platanthera > Platanthera zijinensis. The sequence goes on from CM077090.1 coordinate 30,905,612, forward strand.
AGGTTCTTGAAAAAGAAGCAATGGAAGTCTAGGCCTTCCACATCACAGCAAGTTGATGACTATTATCAGAAGAGAAGGTCATCAAGGAAAGAGAAAAGCAGATCAAAGCCCAGCAAAGCCACTACTTCAAAGATTGTCTGCTATTATTGCAATAGGCCTGGACATGTAGTGGCTGATTGTCCTGACAAAAGGAAGGAATCTTCAGAAAAGAAGAAGACTTATCAGAAAGGCAAGAAGGAGAAATCCTTTGTAGCAAAGAAAGATAAAAATCTGTCAGACCAGTCAACTTCAGAATCAGGATCTGAAGCTGAAGCATATATTGGACTATATGCTGCATCTGAGGAAGAGGAGTTTATGCAGTTGCTAGACTCCATCAATGAACATCAATGCATGGGTTTGATGACAAGATCAGAAGAGGACATATGTCAGAATCAGTCTGGTCCTAATGAGGTAAACTGTCCTTCCTGTACATCTGTTTGTAATACAAGTGAAGAATCAGCTACATCTGCATCAAGTGATGAAGATGCATCTGGATCTGAAGGAGATGTCTATCAATTGATAGACAAGTATGGGGACTTGTTGCAGGCCCTTAAGAAAAGCAAGAATCTGGTTAAAACACAGGCTCAGGAAATTGCTGAACTAAAGGTAGCAACAACTGAGTTAGAAAAAGTCCTTGATAAAAAATTAAATGAAATTGCCAAGCTAAAGAATATAACTATTATTCAGATGGGCACAATTAATTATACTAATGATCAAGTAAAGAGTCTGGAGGCCAGACTTAGAATTGAAAGGGATTTAGTGGCTAGTTACTCTAAGCCAAAATCTGTCTTACCCTTGATAGATGAATTTGTCACTCAGAAGGGTAAGGCTGGATTAGGATTTAAAGGTAACTCCAGGGCTGGCAGATTCAAGAGGAAAGGCAAAGCCCCTATTCAGCCACTAAACCTTTCAGTCCCCATAAAGTTTAGTAAGGAGAAAGTGCCTTCTAACATATATGATCATGAAGACATTCAAGATCATATTAAGACAAATGTTCTGAAGAACAAGGGTGTTAAGGCAAGCAGGCCTACCTATGGTCATAAACCCAATGGTTTTAAGAAATCAGTAGGTGAAGTTGCAACAGCACCAGCAATGAACAGAAATTCTTCTGACAAGGATGTATCTAGATCTAGATACAATAAGTTTGAATGTTGGTGCTGTGGCAAGAGGGGTCATTTTGCATTGGACTGCTGGTATAACACAAGTGTTATAAAGAATAAGAGTCTACCTATTAGAAGAGGTTATGATAACTTTATTAATGCTAACCTGAACTAAGGACCAAAGACTTACTTGGGTTCTAAGGGTAAGTAATTCTGTATTGCAGGTGAATCCAAGTAATCATGCCCCTATATAGTACTTGGATAGTGGTTGTTCCAGGCACATGACTGGAACAAAGGGGCTGCTGAAGGAGTATTCATCTGTCAAAGATGGACATAAAGTGATCTTTGGTGGATCTGAAAAAGGAGTCATCAAAGGGTTTGGTAACATTTCTTCTAACCTAATTACTATCACCCAAGTGGCCTATGTAAAAGGTTTGAAACATAATCTAATAAGCATAAGCCAGCTGAGTGATCTAGGATATGACATTTCATTTGGTAAGGATGGATGTCATATCAAAAGGTCAAGTGATCAAGAGATCATTTTGACTGGGTATAGGAAGAGAAATGTATATTGCCTTAATTTTGAATGTGAAAATAAGGCTTCCCCCATTTGTCTTGTAGCTGATGACAATGCTTCCCATTGTGTTAAGTGGCACAAGAGATTGGCTCATCTAAACTACAAGACAATTGGCCAACTCATTAGTAAAGAACTAGTGAGGAATGGGCCTCAAGTTAAGTGTATAAAGGAAGGGGTATGCTCAGCTTATCAAAAGAGCAAGCAGACAAAATCCTCATTTCAAAGCCTTGAAAACAAGGACTCTGTGAGGTGCTTATACCTCTTGCATATGGATCTTTTTGGTCCTATGCCAGTTCATAGTCTAGGTAGGAAGGTCTACACTTTTGTGGTTGTAGATGACTATTCTAGATTTACATGGGTGTTCTTTCTAAGACAAAAATCTGAAACCCCAAGTGTACTACTTAATTTTGTAAAGCAAATTCAGAATGAACTGAATAGTACAGTGGTCAAAATCAGAAGTGACCATGGTACTGAGTTTCATTCTGAAAGCATAACAAACTTGTGTAAAGACTTTGGGATTTTCCAAGAGTTCTCCTCACCAAGAACACCTCAGCAAAATGGAATTGCTGAAAGAAAGAATAGAACATTAATTGAAGCTGGTAGAACTATATTGAGTGACACCTCTCTCCCAGAATATTTTTGGGCTGAGGCTGTTAACACTGCTTGTCATGTCATCAATAGGGCTTCTATCACCAAAAGCCACAGAAAGACTCCCTATGAGATTGTGAAAGGCAGAAAACCAAATCTATCCTATTTTAGGATCTTTGGTTGCAAGTGCTATATACTTAACAATGGCAAGTCATATTTGACTAAGTTTGCTGCCAAATCCCAGGATGGGATATTTGTTGGGTACAGCACAAATAGTAAGGCCTATAGAGTCTTCAACTTAACTACTCAAGTTGTTGAAGAATCTGTGCATGTTGTATTTGATAAAACAAGATTAATCAATAGTGAGTTGTCTTGTAGATCAAATGACTCAACAGGTATAAGCAAGAAGATGGACAAGCTCTCCATTGCTGAAGCTTCAAAGGAAGATGGAGCATTGAAAAATGAAGGCTGCTGTCCAGGGGGAGTACAAGAGATAATGGAAGCTGATGAAAACCAGGAGGCTCAGCAGAATGAAGAAGCTGGAGATGCTCAACCTGAAGGGAATCTTCCTCCAGCTATAAGATATCTGAGAGATCATCCAACTGATCAGATAATTGGTGATCCAAGACAAGGAGTGCAAACTAGAAGCAGAAATCAAAGCACAGTTTTGCATTCAAGTTTCTTGTCCCAGATGGAACCTAAGAAGTTTGAAGAAGCTATCCAAGACCAGCACTGGATTGATGCTATGCAAGAGGAGCTGAATCAATTCAGAAGATGCAAAGTCTGGGAGCTTGTTCCTAAACCAAGAGGCCACAATATAATTGGCACTAAGTGGATCTATAGGAACAAGCTAGATGAGAGTGGGATAATAGTGAAGAATAAAGCAAGGTTAGTTGCAAAAGGATACAGGCAGGAAGAAGGAATTGACTTTGATCAAACCTTTGCTCCAGTAGCAAGGCTGGAGGCAATCAGAATGTTCCTTGCCTATGCAGCCTACCAAGACTTCAAAGTATACCAGATGGATGTGAAGTCAGCATTTCTGAATGGTGATCTTAAAGAAGAAGTCTATTGTTGGTACCCTAGTTTTGATTTGAGTTTAGTCCTCTCCTTTGTGCCCCTTGACCCAAGAAATACTTATGGTCAATGGTTAGGAGTCTAGCTGTAGAGTTCTCACTTTTCCAGATTGAGAATTTGGTTAAGTAGTTTTTCGTTCGACGATAGTCGAATGCCGCTCGACTATCGTCTATCGGCTGATCGACGATCGTCTATCAGTTGGTCGACGCTTTGTCTGCGTTGATAGTTTGACTATCTGTTGATAGCTCGACTATCTGCTTGGCGAGGTAGTTCGACTATCTGTTCTGATAGATCGACTATTTGATAGTTCGACTATCTGTTGATAGATCGACTATCTGTTTCGCTTTGATAGTTCGACTATCTGTTGATAGATCGACTATCTGTTTCGTCTTGATAGTTCGACTATCTGTTGATAGTTCGACTATCTGTTGTCTTTGATAGTTCGACTATCTGTCCTGATAGTTCGACTATCTGGTAGTTCGACTATCTGCTGATAGATCGACTATCTGGTTTATTTTGATAGTTCGACTATCTGTTGATAGATCGACTATCTGTTTTCTGAGGTAGGTCGACTATCTGCTTGATAGGTCGACTATCTCTGTGCGCTTGATAGTTCGACTATCTGTCCTAGATAGATCGACTATCTGATAGTTCGACTATCTGTTCTGATAGTTCGACTATCTGCCGGGGTAGTTCGACTATCTTCTTCGATAGGTCGACTATCTGGATCGTTCGACTATCTGCCCGATAGTTCGACGATCTCCGTGCGTCGTTCGACGATCTTCGAGGGTCGTTCGACGTTTTCTGTCTGCCGTTGTATTTTGTATTTATTTATTATATTTAATTAATTAATACATTTTCTGGCACATTATTTTAAGCTGTATGATAAAATTACCAGGCAATATTTGCTCCATCTCTTTTGCCTGAGTCAAATCTTTTTAAGATAAAGTTGTTTGTCTTATTAGCTGTCATTATAAACTACTTTATCTATTGTCAGCCCTTTATAGCCGTTAGACTGAAAAGTCTTCTTTTTGCTATAAAGAGATTATTTCTGATGTGACTTTATTTAGTCCTTCTGTTATTTGATTTAAGCCTGCAGCTTCTTAGAAAGAGGTTTATTCCTTTTATAGAATGTTTTGCTGCAGAGATGTTTCTGTCTTCTTGATATTTACAGCCCAGGTCTCAAGGCTCAGAAGAAGACAAATAATTCAAATGGAAGAGAGCCGTTGCTTGCTGATGATTATAAAAAGGACCCTTTGAAGAAGGATTCAAGCTAGCTAATAGCTAACCAGTTGTTCATTCAAGCTCTCAAGCCTTCATCAAGAAAAAGTTTTCTGCTCTCAGCAATTTCCATCTAACTGAGAAGTATTAAGATCTTCATCTCTTCTTCACCTGAGTTCTCCTGCTTTCAGGAAGTTCAAACTCAGAGTTCCTTTGAAGAAGAAGAAGAAGAAGATTGCTGCTTGAAGATCTTTGATTTTATTATTTTCTTTCTTCCTGTAGCTTTTCCTTCAGAACTTTCTGAAGAGTTTTCTGCACTGAAGCAAGACTTCACCTGGACATCTTTGAGCCAGGGGGAGCCTTGATTCTTTAGAGCATTCTAGCTCAGTGCAAGTTTTTGTGCTTCTCTAATCTTTGTAAAATAGAGAAGACATCTTAACCTTCTTCCCCCTCCTGTACAGGATTATTACTCCCTTCAAAAGTATCCCTTGGTGGCAGGGCACCTGATCAAAAACCTGTGCTTGGTTTTTAGACACCTGATCAAAAGTCTAAAGGGTTTCTGGATCTACCTGAAGCAGATCCTGTTGGTGGCAGGGCACCTGATCAAAAACCTGAGTGGATTCCTACCGTGTAGGTAGAAGAGTGGACGTACCCAAGTTGTTTGGGGAACCACTATAAATTTCCTTATGTCGTCTGGATTCCATTGTTTAATTCCTGTATTGTGGCTGTGATTAGATATAACTAGGTTGCTAGTTGCTGATTAGGTTTTTCCAAGCTTAACTGTAATTACAGTTAGCTTGTGTTTGTACACATCACTTGTGTTAGGCTTTAGGGTTAATTTTATATCTATAATCTTTTCATTCCGCACTTCACTCCAAGGGAGTTGGGTAGACTATTAAGTTTTGTCTGTGCAAAATTTGATAACTCTATTCACCCCCCCCTCTAGAGTAGTATCTATCCCTTCACTTTCAATTGGTATCAGAGGGAGGTTGACTGACTGTATAGGCTAACACCTAAGTCACAAGATCCTGATAGATACCAAGAGCTTATAGATATTCACTATCATGGCCCAGTCCAAGGATTATTCTAGCACCAGACCTCCAGCATGCAACTTAGCAAAGTTTGGCATCTGGAAGGCAAGGATTAAATTATATATGAACTCTATTGATGAAAGCATCTTTGCTTCTATTTTGTCAGGTCCCCCAAGAGCACCTGCTGCTGCCACTGCCTCATCATCTGATATGAGTGCAGTGCCTCCTCCAGACTATAATGATGAATACAAGAAGGCCAAAATTGCAGATGCCAAGGCAATGAACATACTGGCTCAGACAATGTCTGATGAGGTGTTCCAGAAGGTGGCTGACTGCTCCTCAGCAAAGGCCATGCGGGACACACTGAACCAGATTGTAGCTGGTTCAGCTGATGAAAGGAAGGACAGAAGGTCCAACCTGATCTCACAGTATGAGAACTTCAAGAAAACTGATGCTGAATCAGTTGAAGCTATGTACACCAGGCTCAGCTCAATCATCAATGAGCTGAGGACCCTGGACAAGGACATATCATTGACAGAGATCAATGATAAGATTCTTATGTGCTTCCCTAGCACATGGGATCTAAGAATCTGGCCCATCAAGGAAGCCAGAAGTACTAATGAGATCTCAACTGAAGCTCTCCTTGGCAAGCTCAAGTCTTTTGAGCAAGTGCTGAAGACCAGAGAAGCAGAAGCTGAAGCCAAGACCCCCACTCCAACAAGAAAAGAGCAATCTCTAGCTCTTAAGGCTGCAGATGTCTCTGAAGGCAGCCAATCTAATGAGGAACTTATGGCATTGTTTGCCAAAAGATTTCTCAAGATGGGAAGAAAGGAGTTCAGAAAGAAGTCTTCACGCTATGAAGACAAACCAAGGTATGATCGCTCTCCTGCTAAAGAAATCATTTGTTATGGTTGCAGGAAGCCTGGATATATTTTGCCAGAATGTCCAGAGGAGAAGAACAAAGAAAAGAGAAAAGAAAAGGAACAACACAGGAAGCACTCCAAGCCATCCTCCTACAAAAACAAGAAGAAGGAGAGAGGTTTCATTGCTGAAACCTGGAGTGATTCTGATGAAGAATCCTCCTCATCAAGCTCCAGTGAAGATGAGGAAGAGAAGAAGGCAAAAGAAGTTTGCCTAATGGCAATAGATGCCTGCAGCAACCACTCTGCTGCAGAGAGTTCTGATTCTGATGAAGAGATGTCTACTGAAGATGAGGTACTTTCTTCTTATGATTTTACTTCAGAAGAATTTAAATTAGAATTTAAATCTTTATGTTTAGATTTAATTAGCTCAGAAAAGGAAATAAAAGAACTTAGAAATAGGTTAGCTGACTCAGAATCAATAGCCTCTAAAAACATTAGGTTAAAGGAAGATCTCACTACTTGTAGTGAAGAAATTAAATTTCTTAAAATAGAGTTAGCTAAGTCTAAGAGATTAGAAGAATCCCTTAATGGTAGAAGCCTTAAGCTGTTAGAAATTACCAGCATGACTAACACTAGGTCAGGAAATGATAAACTAGGCTTAGGAGCTTCTCCCAGTGAACCCCCAGTCCTTCTTAAAAATAATCTTTCAACTCCAGTGAACTTCATTTCAGCTAGTGGAAAGAAGAACACTGAGCAAGTAAATCTGGTTAATAAAACCTTAAATAAAGCTAAGAGAGAAAAGAGAAAGAAGTTCTTTAAAGAAATGCAAAGAGCGTCGAACGCCGCTCGACGATCGGAAGCTCCATGGTCGAACGAAGCTCGACGATCTGAGCGCCCATCGTCGAACGTCGATCGACGATTTCAATATGATTTTCAAAATCATAATCAATTCCATAGAAACCTAAATGAGAATAGAAACCCTAGGTTTGTTGACCCATCATCTGCATGGAGAATCCCACCTAGGAGATCTCACCCACTAGGCTATCACCCTCAGCCTGCATTCTCATATATTTCCAGTTTTTCTTATGTGAAAAACAAGGGACCCAAGGTTACCTGGGTCCACTCTGTCTAAATAATTGTCTTGCAGGTGAAGGCCTATCCAATCACTCAAAATAAGTGGTATTTGGATAGTGGATGCTCTAAGCATATGACAGGAAATAAAGATCTACTGTCAAAGTTCAAAGCTAAGCTCGGCCCAAAGGTTATCTTTGGAGACTCCAGCTGTGGTCAGACAGAAGGCTATGGCAAGATCACAATTGGAGCAGTTACTTTCAAGAGAGTTGCTTATGTCAATGGACTGAAGCATAATCTGATTTCAGTCAGCCAGCTATGTGATGCTGGCTACCAGGTTTCATTTTCTAATTTCTCTTGCAATATTACTTTAAATAATAATGTTGTTTTAGTAGGAATTAGAATAGGTAATATTTATTTAGTAGATTTCAATTCATCTCATTCTAAAATCTGCCTGTTTAATGAAGTAACCCTTAATAATAATTCCCTATGGCATAAGAGGCTTAGCCATGTAAACCTTAAAAATATATCTAGGTTATCTAAGCACAACCTTGTTAGAGGTTTACCTTCTTGCCCCTACAAGAAGGAGAACCTATGCAAGGCTTGTCAGCTAGGCAAGCAAACCAAGAATTCTTTTAAATTTGTAAATAAAAGTGATTCTCCTAGAATCCTGTATTTATTACATTTGGACCTTTTTGGCCCAATAAATGTACAGAGTTTAGGAGGGAAGTATTACACTTTAGTAATTATAGATGACTTCTCTAGGTTCAGTTGGGTTTTCTTTTTGAGAACTAAGTCTGATAACTTCAAAGCCCTTACAGACTTTCTATTATGTGTGCAGACTGAGTACTCTACTCATGTGGCCTTGATCAGAAGTGATCATGGTACTGAGTTTGACTCTCTTCTCATGCAAGAATTCTGTGAGAGAGAAGGTATCAAACATAGCTTCTCAGCTCCTAGAACTCCCCAACAAAATGGGGTAGTTGAAAGGAAGAATAGAACACTAATTGAAGCTGCTAGTACATTGTTGGCATATGCTCACATGCCTCTATCCTATTGGGCAGAAGCTGTTAGTACAGCCAACTATGTCTTGAATAGAAGTTTGATACACAAAATTAAGTGTAAAACTCCTTATGAGTTGCTTAAAGGAAAGAAACCAAAAATTAATTACTTTAGAGTTTTTGGCTGTATTGTTTATATTCATAATAATAATAAAGAATATATTAGAAAATTTGAAGCAAAAGCTTCAATGGGAATCATGCTTGGATATTCCCAAGTAAGCAAAGCTTATAGGGTTTATAACAAGTCTACCTGTAAGATAGAAGAATCTGTGCATGTGACTTTTGATGAGTCTCAGATGTTTTACAAGGAGAAAGAAAATTCTCCTTCCTCCAGTTCTTTGCAGGTACCTGATGCCCCTCAAGAAATTCTTCAACTATCAACTCTTCAGATCACTGAATCAGACAGTGATGAAGACATTGCTGAAGCTGTTGAAGCTGTTGTTGTACCACCAACAGTAGATCAAATTCCTCCTGAGGAATTAATCCCAACTGTTGCTGAAGATCACATCCCACCTGCTGATATTGTCACACTTAGAGATCATCCCACATCTCAAGTGATTGGAGACATATCAGCTGGTGTGCAAACAAGACACCAATTAAGACAGGATGTGATGCATGCTTGTTTCCTCTCACAGGTTGAGCCCCTCACCTTTAAAGATGCAGAGCTAGATCCCCACTGGATCATTGCAATGCAAGAGGAGCTCAATCAGTTTGAGAGATGTAAAGTTTGGACTTTGGTTCCAAGACCTAAAGGCCAACTGATCATAGGCACCAAGTGGGTGTATAGAAACAAGTTAGATGCAAATGGAATTATAGTAAGGAATAAAGCTAGGCTTGTAGCTCAGGGCTACAGACAGGAGGAAGGTATAGACTATGACCAAACCTTTGCTCCTGTTGCAAGGCTAGAAGCAATAAGGATCTTCTTGGCCTATGCAGCCTTCATGAAGTTTAAGGTGTTCCAAATGGATGTCAAAAGTGCATTCCTAAATGGTGAGCTTAAGGAAGAGGTGTTTGTTGAACAACCACCAGGGTTTGTTTCATCAACTCAGCCGTCTCATGTTTTTAAGTTACAGAAAGCTCTTTATGGACTAAAGCAAGCTCCTAAGGCCTGGTATGAGACCTTAGCTAGTTTCCTGTTAGAGCACAACTTTACTAGGGGAGTAGTTGATAGAACTCTTTTCGTCAAGCATCACAAGGACACAATCCTGTTAGTTCAGGTGTATGTAGATGATATTATTTTTGGCTCCACTGATCCCAAACTGTGCAAAAAGTTTTCTAACTTGATGCATTCCAAGTTTGAGATGAGTAGCATGGGTGTGCTGTCTTACTTTCTTGGTCTCCAAGTTAAGCAAGATGCTGATGGTATCTTCATCTCCCAATCCAAATATGCCAAGGAATTGGTAAAGAAATTTGGGATGGCTGATGCTTCAGCAATGCCTACACCCATGGCTACTAATGTAGTTATTGATTCTGATGATCACGGCAAGCCAGTTGATCAAAAGAATTATAGGGCCATTGTTGGTTCCCTATTATATCTAACTGCAAGTAGGTCAGATATAATGTTTGCTACATGCCTTTGTGCTAGATTCCAGGTCAACCCCAAGGAATCTCATCTGATTCTTCTAAAGAGAATCCTGAGATACCTGAAAGGATGTCCAGATCTAGGACTTTGGTACCCAGCTGAGTCAGAATTTGAATTAATTGGATATTCTGATTCTGATTATGCTGGTTGCAGAGTTGACAGGAAGAGCACCTCAGGAACTTGCCAGTTCCTGGGAGAGAGATTGGTCTCTTGGTTCTGTAAGAAGCAGGCTTCTGTCTCAACTTCAACTGCAGAGGCTGAATATATAGCAGCTGTCAGTTGTTGTTCACAGATCCTGTGGATTCAAAACCAGCTTGTGGATTATGGTTACTCACACAAGAACACCAAGATCATGTGTGATAGTACCAGTGCTATCTCAATTGCACAAAATCCAGTGCACCACTCTAGAACCAAGCACATTGAGATTAGGCACCATTTCCTGAGAGATTGTGTGGAAAAAAAACAAGATCTGTCTTGAGTTCATATCCACTGAGTTTCAGAGAGGTGATATATTCACCAAGCCTTTAGATGAACAGAAGCATCTGTTCTTTTTAGTTCAACTAGGCATGATTAATGGACGAGACTAAGTGTGACTATATCTGCCTATGTTGAAATCTGCTTGAAGATCGTCGAACGATGATCGAAGATCGTCGAACGGATTAAGCCTATCGTCGACCTCTGGTTAATGATAGCTTATCTGTTTGAAGATCGTCGATCGACGTTCGACCATCGTCGAACAGGTTGAGCTCATCGTCGATCTCTGAACGACGACAGCTTGTTGCTTGTGAAGCCAGAAATAGCCGAACGATGGTTCGACTACTCTGCTTCTGAGCCGATCGTCGAACGGCCGTTCGACTATCGGGTCAAGTATCTTTTTAATAGATCGACTATTCCCGGTCTAATATAAAGCCGATAGTCGACCTAGGTTAAAAGATCTTGTGTTTTATCATCGACGGAGCGTGCCCTTTCGCATTCTGCTTTCCCGCTTGCGATTTCCGGGCGTTTCGTCTTCTTCGTTCTCTGCAGCTTTCTCGAGCTTTCTCCAGCAAATCAATGGTGGTTTCCCCAGCAGTTCTAGCCGTCGTGAAGTTTGATGCAGGATTTAGCGTGGATTTCGACGCATTCAGAAGCTGCGATGCAGGAATCGTAGAAGTTCTACAGCTGTGCCGGGATCAGGGTTTAGAGAAATTAATGTCTGCAAGGATTAAGATCAACATTCCAGAAATCAAAGAATGGGCTTTCACGTCGTCTTCCACAGACGAATCGATGACTGGTACCATCGGCGGAGAAGAGGTAATCCTGACTCCGGCCGTTTTATCTGATGTTTTTGGATTAGTTAATGGTGACGAGGATTATGAGCAAGATGCTCAGGAATTCGGAAGAATGCTGGTTGAGCTGGGACATGCTGAGGGAATTCCCACGAAGCTGCTCAAAGTGAATTTTCCTTTCAAAATCAAGTTTCTGGCTGAGTTAGTAGGAAAAGTGCTCCTGGGTAAGCACTCTGCCCACGACAATATAACAAGGCAGCAATTCGCACTCATGTGTGCGATTGTTAATCGAAAAAGGATCGATTGGGCAGCAGTTGTGTTTGATTTAATCAGGAAAAAGACTGGTAAGAAGGAAGTCGCCCTAGGAAGGGTCATTGGAATCTTCCTTAAAGAAAAATACCCCCAGCTGCTGAGTTCAACTGCAACAATAATCAATGCGAGCAAGAAGATGGATCCCAACTTGTTCTCTAAGTGGAAGAGAACGTTTGTGAAACCTGCTCCAGCAACATCTGAGGACACAAGAACTGAATCAGTCACTCCTCACCATGTTGAAGCTGGCTCAGCTCTTCCTTCCTCCTCCTCTGCATTGTTGTCTGCCTCAGTTGAAGTTCCATCAACTTCAGCTGAAGTACGACCTTCTTCCTCTGCTACTCCAGAAACAACTACGGTTGTTCCTCTTTCCCCTCCAGCTTCTCCTCTACCTGCTCATCTGGATAGGATATCTGCTCCTAGCTTTGATTTGTTATGATCAGAGAGATTTCCTACTCCTCCTGTCTCTCCTGTTCATTCCCCAGATCATTCCCCAATTAACTCTCCTGCTCCATCACCTGCTCCATCTCCTGCTCGATCCCCTGTCCACACCATTTCTCTTCCCTACACCACTACCATATCTGTTGTAGCTCCATCCACTTCACATTCTTCATCTTTTGAGATCTCTCCTGAGCTTATCTCCCGCATTGTGGAGCTGATTACCCCGTCAATCAAGACCATGATTGAAGAGGCAATCGCTCCCCTTGCAGCCTCCATTGATCTCTTATCTGCCTCCATCAAATCCCTTTCAAAATCTGCTGGGCCATCTTCCTCAAGGGGCCTGGTTTCAGTATCCACTGAAATCAGGCAGGGGGAGATGTTCCATGAAGATGCCTCAGACCATCCTGCCTCCCCTCCAGCTATAAAAGATACAGTCATGTCTGCCCAGGAAGAATCTGCTCAAGCTGAGATAGAAATAGTTCCAGATGCTGTAATGACTGCCCAGGAAGAATCTGCTCCTGCTGAGAAAGAAATAGCTCCAGTTTTATCTGATAAGGAAATAGCAGATGGAATCTTGCTATCTGAGATTGCAGTTAAAGTCTGCTTAGAAGATCTTACCTCTCCTGTGATTGCTAGATTCCTAGAAGGAATTATAACTTCATATCTGAATGAATCATGGGAGATGGTTAAGTATGAAGGTAACTCTTTCATTCGTTTTGTTGATGAGTCGATTAATTTGATAGTTTGTGAATACCTTGAGGGAATGATTATCGCTTATTTAGCAGATATGTATTCATAATTCTACAGATGTTATTAAAGAAGACTTAGCTACTCAGATCGTAGCAATTGTCTCTGAAGCTGATCCAAGTGCTCCTGATACTCAAGTAGACCCTGAATTGGAATCCTTTTTAGATGATAGAGAGGATGAATCTGAGAATCAAGATAAAGTCAAGGATGACTCTCCTGTTCTGAGTTTGGAAGAAGCTCAAGCAAGAGCTGCCTGGGATTTAAGAGTACAATCTTTAAAAGAGAAAGAAAAAGATCTGCAAATTGAAAAGTCAACCATCTGGGATGACTCTCCAGGGTTAGACTTAGATTCCCTTCTGGCTCTGGATGCCATGGAAGAGGAAAGAGAAAAATCTGCTCTGAAGCTTAAAGAAAAGGCTGTTTCAGAAGCCTATGATCCTTATGAAAATCCTCCCTCATCTCATTCTGATGATGATGATGATTCTGATGTTTCTGAGAAGTCAAAGAGAAAGAAAGCTGCCTCAAAGAAAAGAAAAGCTGCTCCTCCTCCTCCTCCTAGTAAGGATAATGATACTCCCTATTATATTTTGAATGGCATTGACCCTAAATCCAAGGAATTTCAGCACTGGATGAGGTTTTCAAAGAATCAGCAGAAAGAAAGAAAAAGAATTAAGAGGTATGATAGTCCTGTCTCAAGATGGACTCCTAGAGGTCCTCCTCCTCCTCCAGGTGCAGGAGCCTCTGGGAACCTATCAGCTAATCCTGATGCCCCTTCTGGAAGATTTGCTTCTTTTCAGCCCCAGCCAAGACAAGGTTATCAAAGCTCGCAAGGCAAATCATTTTATGGTTCTCAAAGACAAATGAAGGAGACTGTGGTTCAAAGACCAACCTTTTCCCCACCTCCTTCTCCAAAGAAGAGAATTCCATCTCCAACTCCAGTTCAGTCTGAGGAAATTGTCTCAAAAGGTAAATAGTTTACTTTGTTCTAAAATATCTAGCAAGAACCTCTCTGCTAAGTTTGCTTCTAATGTCTTATCTAGTTATTCAAGATAAAATAGCCGATGCTGCTTCTCCTGAGCCTGTGTATGAAAATCCTGAGCTCGATCCTAACTTTAGGATGGCTCGCTTTCAAGAACTAGTAGGAGCAGCTCAAATAAGAAAAGCTAGAGCAGAAGGAAAAGATGTGACTGGTCTAACTACCATGTCAGCTTACAGAAAGAAAGAATTTGAAAAGTTCCAGGTTAATCCTGAGATTTTTGATCCATCAAAATATATGGAAAAGCATCCTGAAGCGGTAGTCCCAAGAGCTACAGAGCTGAAGATCATTGGTGCGCAGGACCTGAAAATGTCAAAGAAAGAATCTGATGATCCCTTAAGGAAAATCTCTTTTGTTTCTAGCTCTTCTGTTTCTAAGCCTGACTCTGTTGATCCATAGTTTGATTAACTGCTGTGCTATATTTGTTTATCTGTTTGATAATCTGCTAGTTAATTCTTAAATCTTTCCTGTATTACTTTATTGCTCTTTAGCTAGCTATATGTTTTAGATGTTGAGAGACTTAACTCAAATAGGGGGAGATTGTTGGTACCCTAGTTTTGATTTGAGTTTAGTCCTCTCCTTTGTGCCCCTTGACCCAAGAAATACTTATGGTCAATGGTTAGGAGTCTAGCTGTAGAGTTCTCACTTTTCCAGATTGAGAATTTGGTTAAGTAGTTTTTCGTTCGACGATAGTCGAACACCGCTCGACTATCGTCTATCGGCTGATCGACGATCGTCTATCAGTTGGTCGACGCTTTGTCTGCGTTGATAGTTCGACTATCTGTTGATAGCTCGACTATCTGCTTGGCGAGGTAGTTCGACTATCTGTTCTGATAGATCGACTATTTGATAGTTCGACTATCTGTTGATAGATCGACTATCTGTTTCGCTTTGATAGTTCGACTATCTGTTGATAGATCGATTATCTGTTTCGTCTTGATAGTTCGACTATCTGTTGATAGTTCGACTATCTGTTGTCTTTGATAGTTCGACTATCTGTCCTGATAGTTCGACTATCTGGTAGTTCGACTATCTGCTGATAGATCGACTATCTGGTTTATTTTGATAGTTCGACTATCTATTGATAGATCGACTATCTGTTTTCTGAGGTAGGTCGACTATCTGCTTGATAGGTCGACTATCTCTGTGCGCTTGATAGTTCGACTATCTGTCCTAGATAGATCGACTATCTGATAGTTCGACTATCTGTTCTGATAGTTCGACTATCTGCCGGGGTAGTTCGACTATCTTCTTCGATAGGTCGACTATCTGGATCGTTCGACTATCTGCCCGATAGTTCGACGATCTCCGTGCGTCGTTCGACGATCTTCGAGGGTCGTTCGACGTTTTCTATCTGCCGTTGTATTTTGTATTTATTTATTATATTTAATTAATTAATACATTTTCTGGCACATTATTTTAAGCTGTATGATAAAATTACCAGGCAATATTTGCTCCATCTCTTTTGCCTGAGTCAAATCTTTTTAAGATAAAGTTGTTTGTCTTATTAGCTGTCATTATAAACTACTTTATCTATTGTCAGCCCTTTATAGCCGTTAGACTGAAAAGTCTTCTTTTTGCTATAAAGAGATTATTTCTGATGTGACTTTATTTAGTCCTTCTGTTATTTGATTTAAGCCTGCAGCTTCTTAGAAAGAGGTTTATTCCTTTTATAGAATGTTTTGCTGCAGAGATGTTTCTGTCTTCTTGATATTTACAGCTCAGGTCTCAAGGCTCAGAAGAAGACAAATAATTCAAATGGAAGAGAGCCGTTGCTTGCTGATGATTATAAAAAGGACCCTTTGAAGAAGGATTCAAGCTAGCTAATAGCTAACCAGTTGTTCATTCAAGCTCTCAAGCCTTCATCAAGAAAAAGTTTTCTGCTCTCAGCAATTTCCATCTAACTGAGAAGTGTTAAGATCTTCATCTCTTCTTCACCTGAGTTCTCCTGTTTCAGGAAGTTCAAACTCAGAGTTCCTTTGAAGAAGAAGATTGCTGCTTGAAGATCTTTGATTTTATTATTTTCTTTCTTCCTGTAGCTTTTCCTTCAGAACTTTCTGAAGAGTTTTCTGCACTGAAGCAAGACTTCACCTGGACATCTTTGAGCCAGGGGGAGTCTTGATTCTTTAGAGCATTCTAGCTCAGTGCAAGTTTTTGTGCTTCTCTAATCTTTGTAAAATAGAGAAGACATCTTAACCTTCTTCCCCCTCCTGTACAGGGTTATTACTCCCTTCAAAAGTATCCCTTGGTGGCAGGGCACCTGATCAAAAACCTGTGCTTGGTTTTTAGACACCTGATCAAAAGTCTAAAGGGTTTCTGGATCTACCTGAAGCAGATCCTGTTGGTGGCAGGGCACCTGATCAAAAACCTGAGTGGATTCCTACCGTGTGGGTAGAAGAGTGGACGTACCCAAGTTGTTTGGGGAACCACTATAAATTTCCTTGTGTCGTCTGGATTCCATTGTTTAATTCCTGTATTGTGGCTGTGATTAGATATAACTAGGTTGCTAGTTGCTGATTAGGTTTTTCCAAGCTTAACTGTAATTACAGTTAGCTTGTGTTTGTACACATCACTTGTGTTAGGCTTTAGGGTTAATTTTATATCTATAATCTTTTCATTCCGCACTTCACTCCAAGGGAGTTGGGTAGACTATTAAGTTTTGTCTGTGCAAAATTTGATAACTCTATTCACCTCCCCCCCCCCTCTAGAGTAGTATCTATCCCTTCACTTTCATATATGTAGAGCAGCCATCAGGTTTTATAGATTCTCTTAAACCTGATTATGTGTATAAGCTTAGGAAAGCTTTGTATGGGTTAAAACAAGCTCCAAGGGCTTGGTATGAAACCCTGTCTACCTTCCTCATTGAGAATAAATTCTCAAGAGGAAAGATAGACAAAACTCTATTCCTCAGGGAATCCAAAGGAAAGATCATCTTAGTCCAGATCTATGTTGATGACATAATCTTTGGATCTACTGAAAACAACCTTTGTAAAAAGTTTGCCAAACTTATGCAAGGGAAGTTTGAGATGAGCAGTATGGGTGAACTTAAGTTCTTCTTGGGACTCCAAGTAAGACAGACTGATGATGGATTGTCCATATCCCAGTCTAAGTTCACCAAAGAATTAATTAAGAAGTATGGTATGGAGTCATCCTCCACCATGAGAACTCCTATGGGAACTAGTATGCCTATATGCAAAGATGAGACAGGTAAACCTGTTGATGAATCATTGTATAGAGGAATAGTTGGGTCTCTACTATATCTCACTGCTAGTAGACCTGACATTATGTATGCAACATGTGTCTGTGCTAGGTACCAAGCCTGCCCTAAAGAATCTCATTATACTGCAGTCAAAAGGATTCTGAGATATCTAAAGGGCACTCCTACTCTAGGTCTTTGGTACCCTAGGAATAGAGATTTTCTACTAACAGGCTATTCAGATGCAGATTTTGCAGGATGTAGAGAGGATAGAAAGAGTACTACAGGTACTTGTCAATTCCTGGGAGGAAGACTAATATCTTGGAGTAGTAAGAAGCAGACCAGTGTGACAATTTCCACAGCTGAGTCAGAGTATGTTGCTGCTGGAAGCTGCTGTGCACAGCTATTGTGGATGCAGCATCAGCTTAAGGATTATGGTATTCAGGTAAGTAGAACACCCCTTTTATGTGATTCAAAGAGTGTTATTTCTATTGCTAATAATCCAGTTTCTCATAGTAGAACTAAGCATATAGAAATCAAATACCATTTTCTTAGAGAACATGTAGAAAGAGGAGACATCTCATTGGAATTTGTAAAAACAGATTATCAAATAGCAGATGTATTTACTAAGCCTTTAGATGAAACCAAATTCAATAAATTCAAAATTGAATTAGGTATGTTAACCATTGATTAATGTATTAACAAAATCATTAACAATGCTATTGAAGTGGTATATAAGTAAGTAAAAGTAATAACAACATAATCAAGTGTTAAAAAGGACACATTGAAGTTACAGAAATTGGCTAAGTAAGAATGTGTCGACACATTCAGTAATAATGTGTCGACTCAGAGAAATTATGTCGACAAGTCAGAAATATTGTGTCGACACAGAGAATATGTGTCGACACTTAAGAGTTATATTGTCGACTTAACCAGAAATGTAATGTCGACTCAACCAGGAAAATGGTGTCGACACTTACAGAATATGTGTCGACACTTATCCTTAGAGTCGACACAGAATTTTTGTTTATCTAAGGTGTCGACATAACCACAAATTGGTGTCGACACATAGTAGGCTGAAGTAATGTTGAGACAATAGAAGTTTGTGTCGACACATTCCGTCTGTGTCGACACATTTTGACTGTTTTTGGCGCCTTTTGAACTTCTTTCGACTGAGGCTATAAATAGGTCAAAAACTCATTCTATCGACACGCTTCCAAGGTTTTCGAGACTAAAACCCTGTGTCGACAGTCTATCTTTCTCTCTTCTCTCAAGCTTTCTCGACGAACCGATGGCGCCAAGGATTGAAGACAACATAAATGAAGGGTATGAGTTGGTGCGCCAGGCCTTTGCAGAGGCGCCGCCAGATGTTCAAGGAGTTATCACCCTCCTCTCTGAGTCAGGGTTAGAATTTCTCATCTCAGAACCTACTAAAATCTGGAAGAAGGAGGTGCACGAGTTCTTTATCTCTGCATCAATCCACTCTACTGGCCTCAAGATTAAGTCCACTGTTCAAGGGACTAAGGTGAAGATTAATCAAAGAAGTTTAAGAAAGATCTTTCAATTGCAAGTAGTTGAGAATGAAGAGGAAGTTCCTATATCTAAGACAAGGGAAGCCCTTCAATGGTGTGGACTGGACTCAGGATTGAAGATTGGAGCTGCATTCAACAGGAAGGGTATGAATCAGCAAGGGAAGTTCTTGTCAGAAGTAGTTGGGAAAGTAATCCTCTGCAAGACAGGTGGACATGATAGGATTTCTGCCTATATGTTCAGCCTGATGACCAGGATTGTATTTTCTATTCCTACTGATTGGTCAGGAGTGATCTTTGACAAGATCAAAGAAGGAATCAAGAAGCCTAACATGGCTAGGATCATGAGCATGTACCTCACTAGAGTGATTCCTGAAGTGATGCAGCAACTGCAAGGGAGTAAGATTAATCATATGAGAAGAATGGATATGAGACTGTTCTCTAGGTGGGATAGGGTGCTGTCCAAGGATGTGCCTGAAGAGAGCAGGCCAGACACCCCTGTGAAATCCCCTACACAAAATCAAGAATCTGAACAATTATAAGAAGACCCACTGAGGGCACAGGTTGAAAAACAGCTTGACTCAACTATAGTCCAGGAAGTGTCAACACCCGCACAGATGCAGGGGGAGCCAGTTTCCACTCCTGCTCCAAAGGTATCTACTCCTGCTCAGGTATAGGGGGAGCTAATGTATTTTACTATAAAAGACATTGCTCATATTCTTATTACTGCACAGGTTCAGGGGGAGCTAGTGTCTACTCCTACTCCAGATACTACAAATACTGAAGTGCAAGTACAAGAGGAAGTACAGTTAAACTTGTCTCAAGATTTAACTGCTGCAGAAGTTACAGCTCAACTGGAATTTACTATGGAGGAGTTATTCCCAGATATTGATACTACTGCTGATAAAGTAGGAGGTGGACCAGATATTGAGAAGTCCATAGGTATGGACATTGATCAGGAAGCTGAAGTTGAGCCACAGGTTGAGGGTGAGCCAGTGGATGTTGAAGCTGAGCAACAGGCCCCTGGAACAGATACAATTCATCATCCTCAAGAAAGAATTCATGTAGATACTTCATCTGAAACAGAAACTGAAGATGCCAGGGTGGCAAAGAAAAGAAAACTTGTTGTATTTAAGAGAAGAAGCAAGCATTATAAGCAGGCTTTACAGACCACACCTCTACAAGTATCTCCAGCCTTTGATTACAACAAATTTATGATAAATCTACAAGTAAAATTGGATGAACAAAGGATGGCTATGGAAAAGTATGTTGATGAAAATAGCAAGTCACTTCAGTTTGACTTAGCTCAGGATATAAAGTCCATCCAGTTTCAGGTCAACATGCATAAAACTAAAATGACAGATTGCTTCCACAAGGGTGGCAATGCTGTGGTTTATCTAGCTAAACAACAGGAGGCTATTACTACAAAGGTGGATGACATTGCTTTGAAGCAAAGTTATGTTTTGGAAAATCAGATCAGAATGAATGAGAATTTAACTGAATCTCATAATGAGATCGTTGAGGAGGTAAAGAAGATTGTTCCAGGTCTGCCTGCAGATAGAGCCAAAGAAAGGGAAGAATTTGATAAGAATTTTCAAGCTGCCATTGCATCTGTTAAGACTGCCATCACAACCTCTCAAAAAGAAATATCTGAAAAGCTTCAAAAGTTAAAACCATTTTTCAAAGAGGGTGTGAATTATTTGGATGGCCAAATCCGATTTCAAAAGGAAGATCTAAGAGATCATGTATCTAGAGAAGCCATAAAGGGGGAGAGGATGCTAATTCATGCAGGCTCAGAGCACACCAAATGGGTGACCAATAGCATTCGAGCCACTTTGGGATATCCCCCATTGTATGATGATGCTATGGTGGCTGAGTCAGGAATACAATCAAATCTACTTGAAGGCAATCAACCTGAGGTTGCCCAAGTCATTTACCCCCCTCCAGATTTTGACATGATTGATCAGAAAGTTCAAGGAATGTATAGTCCTCCAAAGGAGGTTACTAATATTGTCTTTGGAAAGGTTGATAAGCCTGAGGCTACTCTGAAAGAACAGCAAGATGCTCTATTAGCAAAGAAGAAATTCAGAGAGCAGGCTGTACTTAAGCCAGATTATGAGCAGTGGAGTCCTACTTCAAGGAACATAATACTCACTGCATGGAAAGCTGTACAAGATAAAGTTCATGAGAGAGGCAAGTGGTACAATGAAATAGAATGGCAGAAGTATGAGGCAAGACAAGAAGCAATAGTACAATTCAGAAGGAAAGCTAAGCTGGGAAGACTGCCTTCAGATGCTAAGGAGCCAAGCAAATACTTCCCAAAGCCTTTTCATTATTTTAAAAGGCAAAGGATCAAGGAAGAAGCTCAGAAGAAAGCTGATCTTAAAGGAAAGAAGATAGCTGAAGAATCAGAAGCTCCTGTGACAGCTACACTTCAATCTGGCAAAGGGATTATAATTAGAGAGCCTGATCAATCCTGATTATGTTTTAAGTTCTTTTATAGTGTTTTGTAATGTTGTGATGTAATCATTAAATGTAAAACATTGTAATCAAACATTACCCAGTTATAAACAAAATGTTGTTTGACATATTATAATGTGCATTCTGTGATGAATTGTTTTTATGTTTTGTTTATATTAAAGTATTCCTGTTATGTCATTAATCATCATTTAGTACTGTTTATAAATGGTGTATATCATTGGCTATAGGAGTTATGACTTCTCCAAATAGGGGGAGATTGTTGGGTACATTGGAAAATGTGTACATGATTTGAAGAAGCCCAACCTAGCTCAATGATATACATCAAGGTGTATTTGATGTTGTTTTAAGTTGACATGTGCAGGTGAAGAATTGATAAAGTATGCAGAAAAATTCTAAGTCCAAGTGTCGACACAGAGGAAGCAGTGTCGACACATAGAAGAAAATAGTCGACACAACACTGGGAAGCAGTATCGACACATAGCAGTTAGTCTACAACTACACTGGGAAAAAGTGTCGACACAGAAGAAGTAAGTCGACACATCACTGGGAATTTGTGTCGACACAGAAGAAAAGAGTCGACACAACTCTGGGAATTTGTGTCGACACAGAAGAAAAGCGTCGACCTCAACATTGGGAGAATGTGTCGACACAGAAGAGTATAGTCGATCTCAAGATTGTCGACATCAGCTGAATGTGTCGACACAGAAGAAAATAGTCGACCTCAAGTTTGTCGACACCAGCAGAATGTGTCGACACATTGTGATTAAGTCGACACATTAAAGCAGATTTAAGAAATGAATGTGTCGACACCTGAAGGCTAAGTCGACACTTACTAAGTTATGATTCTACAACAACTGTGTCGACACACAGGACTTGTGTCGACACACTGAAGAGTCAAGACCAAGTTATTTTCAGAAGAAGCTGTGTCGACTCAAAGGCAACTTAGTCGACATCACTGAAGACTGTGTCGACACCAAAGTCAATTGTGTCGACACAGATAGACAGATGGTCTCGACACTTTCTGACAGACTGTTTCAACAACTTGTGGTTCAAGACTAAGGCACAGGACTTGTTTGAAGACTTGACAGCTGTGAGTTACCACAGGTTAACTGAAGCTGTCAGACTTGTCAGAAAACAGTTAGAAACCGGATCAGCCGGTTACCATGAAGAATGTCTATAAATAGACAGATTCAGAAGGAGAACAACAACCACAACAGATAGTCCTTTTGAATAACTTTGAATCAAAAAGGAAGAGAAGGATCACAATCCAATTCATTTCAAGAAAGTGCTAGTCACTTAAGAAGATCTTCTCCGGGAGATCTAAGAAGACTATCTAAGGATAGATCTAAGAAGAGTTCTAATCAGAATTCAGAAGAATCATTCAAAGTGCTGGATAGAGAGAGATCAAGCCAGAATTAGAAGAAGAAGAAAGAAACCACCAGTGGATTCTCAAGAAGCTGTTTGGAATCAACTCAGCTAAGTTCATTTTCAAGAAGCTTTGAAGAAGGCTCAGATACAGTTGATTGCATCAGCTGATCAAGAATTGTCTTGGCCTTTTCTCTCTCAACTTTGGCAAGACAGTTTAATAATCTTTTCTATATTTCTGTAGGATCTGTTTACACAGATCTGAGTTGTAAGCCTATGTTATAAAGGCTGAGTGTAGGAGTGTTAAACTTTGAGTGGTAGGGCAGTTTGCCTGAGTGTAGGAGAAGGATATTCTCTGAGTTGTAGGCCTTGGGGCAAGGCTGAGGTAGGGCAGTTGTGCTTGAGTTGTAGGAACCAGTTGGGTTCTGAGTTGTAGGATCTGTTGATCTGAGATAAGTGGAAGTTTGGCCGAATCTAGCATACTGCTAGATAGGTGAAGGGGGAAAGTGGATGTACCCAGACCTTGGGGAACCACTATAAAACATTGTGCAATCTGTGATGTTTTATTTTCTGTGATTGCTGTGCCAATTGTGTTAGCTATTGAATTGAATTCTGCCTAGAAGTTTTTATAAGAAAAGCAGAACCTATTCACCCCCCCCCCCCTCTAGGTGTTTAGGCTGCCTTGAAAGTTAAACTATCAAGGTCCTTTTTTAAGAAAAGGCCCTCGAAGTCCTTTTGAAGAAAGAACGCATGGAGGTCAGCGTCGTGACCCGCCACTGCCGAGGCGCAGTACGTTGCCTCGATTTGTTGTTCAGGCGAGTAGGGGATGTTTTCGAGGTTCTCCGTGATAAAGACAAACTTTGTAGTCCAGTGATGATTCTTGTTGGCCGTCTCACGCACCTTGAAATGTGAGTCGGTGATGAAGACCACGTCGTCGCTGGTTGCTCTGTAGATGAACAACTTTTGAAAGATAGTCAGACTGAATTCGATTCACTCCTTGCGCACGTAGCAGACGAATGCTATCAACATGGAGATTGTGTTAGGGTTCAGTTGCGCGGGGACAACATCGAGATATTTGAGAACCTGTCGCACTTCCGGTTATAAGGGGAGGCAAAGTCCTGCTTCGAAGTGCGCGATGGTGAAGGCGAGTTCATTCTCGTAAAAAGTATTCAGGGCCTCGCCCTTCTTTGGAGGACGCGACTCAAACCCGGGTGGAACGTAGTCAACAACGAAGCCTAAGTGCTACTCTTCGGTCAATTTACCATCGAAAAAAGTGTGGTCTATGAATTACATAGTGCACTTAGATCTACCATCAGCATCCGCTCTCTTCTTGCCCATCCTAGCAAGACGGGGAGTGAGAGAGCAGGGCGGCAAGTGCGAAGAAGAGCTGAGTATCATGTCACTGGGGTAATAAATGCAGTTGGTGGAAGAATAGTAGAAAAGGGGGGCTATTTATAGAAAAAAAAAGGTGTGGCGCCGAGAAGCGTGAGCGGGGGATATGCGGATCGCAATCTCGCGACCCTGAAGGGGTGCGGATAGCCATCTCGCAACATTTCGCCTACACCATCCTAGCTGACCCCTCGCAACCTCACTTGCCTACTAGCCTGCTCAGACATCTCAATAACAGAGAAAATATAGGAGAGGTACAGGTGCCCCACAAACACGCGAGTCGAACACACGCACCCAACGATTAAATGAATAAGATTAGCAAGCGAAAGGTTTATTACAACACAATCATCAAAGGCGAGTCAATAAGCAGTACTTATCTTAGTGCATGGAGAATCATGATACATAATTAACAAAACAGAAGAGCGACGCGAAAGTGAAAGGGCAGAGTGGGGTAGCGAGTGCCGAGGGGCTCAGAATTTATGTCATTTCCATCTCCCCCCGCCTCGTGACCCCGCCTTAGACGGTTGGCGAGGATCATTATACTCTCGGATTGCTCCAAGATCGAGGTGCACAAGGAGTTGGTGCTCCTCGATCCGCTCAATGAGCACGCCCGGGGAAGTCGTCTTGCTACCCGCTCCTCGCCTTACCTCATCGGCCAGCTGCGTGCACTCGCGCTCGAGTGTGGCCACTCGTTGTTCGTTAATCATACTTTCCCTCTCCATCTCGCAAAACATGAGCCCATATTTATGGAGGATGCTGACAATTTGTCTCTTCATTTCGACAGGGTTGTTCGGGTCGCCCAAGAAGTCCTCAATCGAATTGGGGGAAGGGAGAGACGAGTAGGCTCCCACGTCAGAAGGCTCACCAGCTATCGAGATCACCCGAGTGTTTGAGATATTAGAAGGAGATAAAATTCAAGTAGGAATGTAATGGGAGGAAAAGAAAAAGAAAGAAGTAAAAGTGGTGAATGCTCCGACGAACCGGAGTCGGAGGCTTGGCTACATGGACTTGGCCTTTCCTGAAATGGTAGGCCTAAAGGCAGCGCAAATGACTTCACGCGGCCAGGACGAAAAGGCTCCTGACCCGGTACTAGAGCGTAAGAAGGGGATGGAATGTGAATAGTGTTGGTCCCCGCGAGGGTCGGGTTCGGGTTGAGCTCTCGTGATGGATCGCGAGCCGAGATCGGGGCGGCAGAGTATCTAGGCTGGTAGTCCCAAAAGGGAGGTCTACATCCATCAATACGGGGTCAAGCCGAGGCAAAAATCATAGGAACTCCAGAGTGCGGGTACCAGGTAGCCTATCGTACGCCACTTGGGAGTTCAGGGGGGGTGACATGTGTGTTCGCGTACCCTAGTAGGAGAGTCTCTCAGCCGCCCGCGGGGTCGTGTCGTCGCAAAGAGGCGCAGCGATATCTATTTGGGTCATGTCAGTACCGGTTTCGTCGGCAGGCTTTCCCTGCGAACGGTCAAAATGGTCAGGGACTAGTGCTTCAACAAGTAGTAAATAAGATGAGGTCCTGATAACCTGAGCACCATCGGGAATGGAAAGCCCAGGTTCAGGGGTTGGGGCGTTAGATTCAGAGGGATGAACTCGCCCGGCGCCTTGTCAGTTTCAGTCTTCTGGATTTTCTTCCGTTTAAGGGGTGAGTACATGGACTTGCGTGAGAGCCAAAGCATAAGCTTGACAATCTCAGAATTATTTTATTCCCTCATCTTTGACAAGCGATCGCGAACCTCCTGTGAGAGAGACATTTGGAATCAGAGGCAGGAGAGAGTAGAGAGAGAACAGGTCGGCAAGGTGCTCTCTTAGCGCCCTCCGGAGGGGGGTATTTATAGCTATAGGGGGGACCCACCAAAAGATTCCCTCGGAAGCATCCGCCACTCGCTGAATACCCGAGGTTGAACTTTTCTTTCCAAGTTTGGGAAAATCTTGCAAAGAGAGAGAATTTTATACAATCCCATATTTGCCGAGTGGGCCCCTTAGAGCAGGATCAAGGCGGGGAAAGTGGTTTTTGAGAGTCAGGTGAGTCGGATGGGTAAGTGGACCAGGATCTCTCCCCGTCTCGCAGAGGTTATGCAGCCGAAGATGTAGGAGGCGAGTGGGGAACATGGGCCTACTCTCGCCCCAGGGTCAAAACAGGGGAGGGGAGAGTGTGGTAACCCAGTTTGCACTCGCCCAAGCCCCGAGTCGGCAGCAAGTGCCAGTCTCACTAAGGCACTTTTCGGCCCAGGCGAGTGGAAGCTGCACCGACCACTCGCTTAGTAGTGTTTTTACCAGAATGTCCTCGTTGGTCTGCTAATATTTTCTCCAAACATCGGAGTTGGCTGTTGGCAGACCCATCTGGGTTGCGCCTAGTATTTTCAAAAGGTGGGATTGCGTTATTGGTAGGCCAAGTCAGAAAAACTATAAATAAACCCTTAAAGACACCTTTGGGGGAGTCGGTCTTTGGCTTTCTTCCCCCTCATGTTTGCTTTGGTTGGTTTCTAGAGCTCTCCAAGGTGCCCAACTCAGCTTTATCTTGGGAGAGGAAGCTCTCTTAGATCTTTCGAGTGTGTGGAGGGACCTCCACACTGCAGCTCAGGGTCTGTTCCCTAGCTCCAAGTCTTTGGTCAAGGGTTCAACTCAGGATAAGTAAGTGTCGGCTACTCCCTTTAGGTACAAAATCTCTTTGAGACCGGGTAACAGTTTCAATAGAGGAGGAACTTCCAGATGCTCTTAGGGGTGTTGGAGAATGATGACATCAATGAGGTCAGTCGAATATTTAAATAATATTGATAACACTTTACATTTTTTTGTAATCCATTTTTTGTAGCAAATGGGTCATCTTAAACATTTTCATTGCAACAAATATATTTTTTTAGACCATCACACTGGCATTTAACATGAACACCTGAACAAACAAATCAAATTGAAATTATTGATACACATACATTTTCATATCTCAAATTATTGAAAAGTTAATATTATGTGTACTGCAACCAATATTATTGAAATGATTAATACTCTTTAATTTTCTTACCCTTCTTGCAAGGCGACGACAAGGAGCCCCCCCCCATTTGGGCGGCAAGGGGGACGGAAGGCCGCCGAGTTTGGGAGGCCAGAGAGCCAGGCGGTTGAGTCAGGTCGGTTTTACATCAGTCCGCTCCCCCACTGGCGGGCGGTTATGCGTTAGTGGGGAATTTTTTTGCTTCTCGCACACCACACGTGGGGGTGCGTATAACGCTCTAAGAGGACCCCCATAAATTGCCCCCAAGTCCCCAAAGTCCAAAGCTGGAGCGAAATGAGGGTGGGACTTTTTTTGATTTGCGTGCTCGACGATTTGCGGCGATCATGGTAAAGGTGATCGGTGTGGCAAAGGTGCGGAGGGTAGGCTAACTAACGCGCACAGGGCTTGCTTGAGGTAGTGTGTGTGGCAAAATGCATAGGAGGTGCGGAGGGTGGAACGTGTAAGAGGCGCATTGCATGCTAAGAGTGGTGTGCATAATGAGTGCAGTGCGTACGAGATGCGAACTAGACGTGCACTAGGCGTGATTTGCGCATGGAATAAAATGCGTGAGATGTGAGCAAGGCGCGTGTGTGCATGCGTCGTTTTATACTCGATATGACTTGCGCAAATTTTGCTTATCACGTGACGAGACGTTGCTCATAGGGAAAGCCCATGCGGTAGCGTTTATCCCTAACCGTGGAGCAGGTCAGTGTTTGAAGGGAACAATAAGGGATACCTATAATACTGGAGGTGAAGATCCTCATACAGCGGTGTGGAATCGTCATTGCAGTGTAGCTGGACTTGGTATCAGATATTTCTCCGAGGATGAGTGCTTTGGTGCTACTGTTGAAGAGTAGCTCCGACATTTTATATCTTTGTACCCTTGTACTAATGTGGCTTGTACATTTGTACTTATAGCGTGCGTGATATTATTGTTTTGTTTTGGCTGTTTTGTATGTATTGCTTCATTATTTGATGACTGTTCCAGCTTTGAGTATTTGCTTGTGATGATAATGAAGCATTTACGGTATTGGAACCGTCGTTTTGCGCAGCCATCTCTGATTTGCTTATTTGAGGTTGGCGGTTGGAGGACGTGACCCCATGCGATACCGCGACCTACTACTGGGCAAAGGGTTGACGCTTCTAGCCGAGTAGCGAGAGACCTTGCTGGCCGAGCTGGGGGATGTTGTTGAGTGTAGTTGTGAAGGGCAGACCTTCGAACTTGGGTAACCGCAAGGGGGCAGGTTCTGATGGTGTCATGACCTATTGCAACGGAGAAGGGAGGACCTTCGATCGGTGGCAGTGGGAGGTTACAGGGGCATGTACCCAAAGAGACGGTGAAGTTCCGACGCTTTGAACCGCTGGCGAGCACAAGGGGGCAGGCCCTGGCGACTCTGCAACCTATTGCGGCGGAGAAGGGTAGACCTTCAATCAATGATAGTAGGACGCCGTTGGGGCTGGGGGACTAGTGAAATGGTGAAGGGAGGACCTTTAAACCGCTGGCGAGTGCGAAGGGACAGGCCCTAACGGCGTCGCGACCTACTACGGCGGATAAAGGTAGACCTTTGATCGATGAAAGTGGAAAGTCGCTGGAATGTGATCCTTGAGAGATGGTGAAGGGCGGACCTTTGGACCTGCAGGTAGAAGCGTGAGGGGTCCAACACTGGTGGCATGCGCCCACTTGCGAGGAGAAGGGCAGACCTTCGATCCGCTGCAGTGGGAGGCGACCAAGGATCTGTCCTGCGAGTGCGCTGCCCGGAGGCAGGTGTTACGAGCGTATTCCAAGGTGGCAGGTGCTGTAAAGCGCACTGCTATGAGACAAGTGCTGTTGAGGGCGCTGCATAGAGGTAGGTGTTATAAAGCGCACTGCCAGAAGGCATGTGTTGAGAGCACTGCCTAGAGGTAGGTGTTATAAAGCGCGCTGCCCGGAAGCATGTGTTGTAAAGGGTGTTGCCTGGAGGCATGTGCTATTATTGTAAATGGATGTCCTTTCTTTTGGACAAGGTGCGTGTATAGTATTGATAACGCAGATGATGTTTGCCTTCTATAATCCTGAAATGAGCAAATTTTGAATGATTTCAGTCATTGCAACGAGTCTGATCTCGCAAAAATTAACATGAAGCATTCATAAAAAATAAAGTCAACAGAGTCATGTGATGGCGCGGGCAGAGCGCCGCTGATGGATAGGGAGCTTCCTCCGAGGACAATTGCCTTAGGGGTTGCCCCCAGCCCTTCCTAGCGAGCGGTTGATTGTCCCCCTACTGGTCGATTCAGTGATTGGTCCTGTAGGAACCTCCCTAATAGCCTCCTTGAGTTTGGAACAACTTTCTGTGGCGTGCCCTCGTCTACGGTGGAACTCACAATACTTTGTCTGGTTGCCTGAACCTTTAACGAGCGATCTGGCTTACAGAGTGCCTCAGTGTCTTGGATTATGAAGAGTATGTTCGCTCTAGAGGTATTAAGAGGCGTGAAGGCTTAACGACAATAATGCACACTGGTTTGGCGGGATTCGACGTGAGGTCCGCCACTCTTCTCGAGTATCTTTGGTGGATCGCATTCCTTATTTCTCTTTCAGTTTCCTTTGAATTGTTGTTGATGAGCTTTTGCTGCTAATGGCAAGTGGTGGTATATAGGACATCGGGCCAAAGCAGCCCATTACTAACCTTGTCTGCACTCTTCAGCGATCAAGCTGTGATTTTTATCACGAGCAATCCTTCAAAACGAATGGTCGATGTCTGCTACTCCCACGCGGTGATGAAGTTGATGAGTATTAGATTCTTTGGCCGGTGGGATTGACCATGCTGGGCTAGCAGCGTCTATGAGCTCTCTTGCGGGCATGCGGTACTCGTAGTCGGATTACTTGGACTTGGCACAATCCAGCGTTGGTGGAGGTGGGTTGCCAAACACAGAAGCTAGGCAAGGGGCACGAGATGCCACTAAATCCCTTAAAAGCATGAGCGCATGACTTTGGCTCTCCTATAGTTGGCGCAGACGTTCGTCTAATTCTGCATGGGATGCAAGCATGGTCTCTTCCTCGAGAGGCGTGCTATCGTGCGAATGGGAGAGAGCTGGAGCGGCGTGCCCCTCAAGGGATAATCTTTTGGCAATATTAGCGCTTTTTGTCATGGATGTTGGTGACGAGTATCGATGTGCAGAGGATACTGCTTTCTGAATCTGGGGGGGGGTGCTGGGAACTCGCTCCCACGGACGATGCCAACTGTTGCGGATCATTCGAGGCTCCTGTAGACCGATATAAATTTCACCATCATATCCAGGAAGCCATCGAGCGCACAAACAGTCACATACATTGAGTTAGATAGTGGGACATTTTTTTTAACGTGGAAAAATCCTAGAAAGAGATGAGAAGCACGTGGCTAAATCTGTGTTGGTCATACTTCCACTAGTCTTGAGTGTTGTTATAGAGTTTTTAAAGAATGTGAGGGCGACATGCCGATTCTTGTTACAATTGTTGGGGAAGAGAGAGTGAAGGGCTCCAAGGGTGATAGGTCACCGTTCACGGAGCTAAGTATTTCTTCTTATGTTGTGGGGGAGTGATGTGATTGTTGTGCTCTGGATTCTTCTGTTGGTGCTTGGAGGTGGGAGCGGCGTGCCTTGCACGTACTGGTATTCCTGCTCGGAAGCTTTGAGCGACATGTTTGATGTGCCTTAATCATTGTGGCTTTACTTTGGTTGCGTTTAGAAGAGTCTGATACGGTTGACCTGTTGTAGACCATGGGGTCGGTTATTGAGTTGAGGGCGCTGAGAATGTTGTGTGCAGAATGCATGTTGTAATGCGCACATAACGTTCCTTGTTGGTGGCGAAGTGCGCTCTTGGAAGCAGTCTGGAAATTAGGGTGTGCGAAATACACACTTGGAGTGGAGTGTCCGGGGCGCGCGTGGAGCGGAGCGCGCGGGGGCACACCTAGAGCTGAGCATGCGTGGACACACTTGAAAGCGGTGCTTTCGAGGACGCACTTAGAAGCGACGCGCACGGGAGCGCACTTGAAAGCGGCGCGTGCAAGAGCGCACTTAGAAGCGGCGCGCGAGGGCGCAACATTAGGTTCACAGTTCAAGAGCAAAAAATGATGACAATTAAATGCAATTGTTTCACCCCTAAAGTTAATGGTTTTGCATCGAAGCCACATCACTCTTCTTTTTCTCATCCACGATAAGTGTGCACCTGGTCGGCATTCCTTCCGTCGGCCGGCACTCAACGTCACAGCATCGCTGAAGAAACTCTCGAATATCGTCCCGAAAGGCACCAAGGAGGCTAATCAAGCACTCTGGATCCATGAAAATCTTCATGCCATAATTTTTTGATCTCTACTTATTCACGGTCCGATCCAAGATCACAGTCGACAACATTGCAATCACTTAGACCTCCACACCTTCCCACTGTTAATCTCTTTGCAAATCTTTCAACATTTCGCCGTCTGCAGCAAATCGGGATCTCGCAAATTGGGATCATGATGCCGACATGCTAACAAGAAATGAATTCCTAAGGAATTGGAAACGTGCTAAACTTTCAGCATTTTCATCATGAGAACCACATGTCACATTCTGAACTGATTAGCTCGAATTAACAGGACGGGAACAATAAATGTGATTCAAAGTCTTTTTTAGTTACACAGATCGAGATTATGAAATCAAATTTATTTTATAGATATTTCATAAAATTAGAAATTTATGCATTACATTTCTCTTATATTTGATATATTATATTGTGCATATTAATTTTTCTTATTGATCTCAGGAGTTAATATTTTCGTCTCCAACTAAGTATATTTAGTAGGTTGGTGAACATTTTCGTCCATCCTCAAAGAATAATACATTATATATATATATTATATTTTGTCAAAATAAGATTTCCTTTTATCTAAAATAACTCATTTATCAGTTAGCACTTACAGTGGGCGGATGGGTCAAATCGGAGATCTCACTGTCTTAAGAGCATCTCCAATGGATTTCCATTTCTCTATTTTTGGAGAACAAATTTCCTCCAACCGATCTCTATTTGGGGCTCCAAACATGTAGATAGTCCCACTCCTCTAAATTTAGAGGAGAGAGAAAAAAAATGGAGAGACTCCATTTCTTTTTCTAATATTTTAATATTTTTTTAAACTTTTCTATTAATTTATAACTAACATAATTACTAATATATTTATCAAATTATAACATATAATATATTAATAGATTTTTTTTTAAAATCTACAAAATGATATTAATATTAATATCTTTTAATTTTTATTTATCATGTTATTATTATTGAATAGCAACATTGAAAACATTAAAAAAATGCATGTTCTTCAAATATGAAGAACATTTTGTAATTGAATAATCAAATTCTTCATATTTGAAGAACCTAGTACAATGAAAGTCTCTAAAAATAGAGATCGCATTGAAGCTCTTACAAATCAGATTTGACCAACCCTTCTAGGAAGAGCGAATCTGCCAAATAGAAGCGCCTGAGCTGGCTAATTCATTTAGCAGAGGAGGAATAAGCAGGCTACAATGTCTGTTTATAAACCTATAAATATATGTATGCTTAGCAATAAAAGTAAAATTTTTAAGAAAGCTATCTAGCCGTACCTAGGAAGAAGGGCGTTAATGCTCTGAGCTTGTTTTTGCTTTAGAACTATAGCACTAATATTTGTTTGTAAGCCCTCCTTTTTGTATTCATATTTATTTTTTGACAATAAACTTTGCTTTGTTTCTCTCTGCCCCAATAAAACAGTATTTGTGTTGTTTTCCACTTGTTTTTGTGGTTGTTTTTCTATCCATATAAATTTGCAACTAACAAGAATACACAAGAACTCGAATTATTGTGCAATTGGCACAGTCCTGCGAGTACGGAACTCGTCGCGGACAATAACAACGGAAGCGTATTTTTGAGCAAATAGTGGCGCGCATCAATCCAAGAAACAGTTCGAGTTTCCAAAACACAGAAAAACACAGACGACAAGAGATATACGTGGTTCGGAGTTAAGCTCTCACGTCCACGGGGAGAGCGCGCCGGATCCACTAAACAAAATAAAATCCGATTACAACACAGACACTCAACGATCCTCAACGGATCGACACTGACCTAGAATAGAGAATAAAGAACAACAAGAGAACAAAGAAAACTCCCCTATGCACTGCTGCCGCCGGGATGTCGCCGCAAGAAATCGGCCGATACTGCAACCTGGATCTGAATCTGATCGCTGCCGGAGGAATCTGCACCCAGCCTCCACCGTGAGCCCCTCTCCTCCCTGGATACAGCCGGCGAAGCCGCCGTCCTCCACCGGAGATGAACTCGATGTGCCGCTGGTGCCCAAAATCGGGTAACCCGATCTTCCCTCTGCCACACGCCGCCGCCCTCCGGCCAAGAAAGTCGCTGCCCTCTTCAAGATGAAGGAACCGCAGCCTTATGCCCTCTTTCACCGCAAGAGTTGCCGCCGTCGGTGGATCGCCGGAGCCGCCGGAGGAAGAAACCCGCACCCGCCGCTGTCGTGGATCTCCCCTCTCCTTCACCAGAGATGGAGTCGATGCCGCTGCCGTGCACTAGATCGGAACTCCGATCAATCTTCCGCCACCTCCGATCGCTGCTGTCGCCGGAGAAGGAGCACCGAGAAGAAGAACGCCTCTGGACGCCCTTGCCGCCGCCGGATCTCCAAGATCACCGGAGAAGATAGCCCTATACCGGGCTTGCCTTACGCCGCCGCAAAAGGAGGCCGCTCCCGATCTTGCCGCCGCCGGAGAAGAAGCCCTAGACCGGACTTGTCGTCGCTCCCACCGCCGGATCTCCGAAGTCGCCGCTGGAGAAGAAGGCCCTCGATCGCCTTCCGCCGCTGGAGAAGAAGGCCCTCGATCGCCTTCCGCCGCTCCACTTCGCGATGTCTTTCTTCCCGATCTGCCGCCGCTTCTCTGCCTTTCTCCTGATGTTGCCGCCGCCCGCCTTAGGTTAGGTTAGGATTGATTTTATCAGGTAGGTTTTGTTCTCCCTGTGCAAGCTTATATATATAAAATAAAATAAACCAAAAAACAGAACCGAACCGGCCCGGTCCGGTTGGAGCATCAAAATAACATCGAATATCATTCATCACATCTTTCATGTTCGTTCTGAGAAGGACGAGCCTTTTTCCTTGTCGCAAAGCGGAATAAAGTTCATGAATGTTTCAGAAATTTGCCAGCTTCCGCAATGACTAGTGCGATATTAATGGAGCTATGCCCACCATGACTGAGGCTGACTTCTACTCACCAGAGCCGCCGGTGAGGTGGGGTCCTTGGCGTGGAGGAGGGACGGCGAGGCAGTGAACTTGCTCCGGCAAGGTCCACGGGCTCGGTGTCACAACCCGCATTTTCTCCGAATTAAAGAATTATGAGAGTATGAGAAAACACGCGTCATGATGTCACGTCAAGCAGAGGATAGCTGCTGACGCTCAAGCAAAACCATCTACTATACTTATGAAAGAAATTCATGAGTTTAATGATTTGAAAATCAGTTATATTTAGAGGCTGTATCCCTCGGCTCGGTGGATCACCTAGTTCACGGTTAAAAACTATACTTAAGCGCTGCGGAAAAATACTTTATTCAGGTTTGACATCATAAGAAGTGCATAAGAGCCCTAAGAAGACCACTTATGTTATGCAAGACTCTACATTTAATTTATATTATATATATAGGAAAATGATCTTTATACGCTGCTTGGAAAATAGTGATTTACTTTTATAAATCATGTTGATCATGCAATATATTTGCAATATTAGTTGTAGTTTCAAAATAACTAACAACCTAGCATAAATCCTCCCCAGAGCAAGTAGACTATCTCCAGAAAATGGTAGTAGCAAAAGTAATATATCTAGTACAAAGGTAAAAACTACCAGTGGGCGTCAACAACCTAACACGAACCTACTGACAAATATGTATGTCTGTAAGAAAAGTACAGAAAAACTTTCTCACTAACAAGCAACAGAACCTCCAAGGTCAAAGAGACCACCAGCAACACCACCGCAGCCTAGCCACCAAACTAGCTACTGCTCAGAACCTGAGGCATTCAAAAGAAGAAAGAATACATCAGCAAGCAAAACAAGAAAGAAC
Organism: Platanthera zijinensis; assembly: GCA_039513925.1. Classification (NCBI taxonomy): domain Eukaryota; kingdom Viridiplantae; phylum Streptophyta; class Magnoliopsida; order Asparagales; family Orchidaceae; genus Platanthera; species Platanthera zijinensis. The sequence continues at coordinate 30,940,646 of CM077090.1, forward strand.
TGCATGAAAGTGTCAACAAGGGGGTGTAAGTGAAAGAGGAAAACACACAGCAGTAAAAGTCACAACTGCCCCAAGGCAAGACAACAAAGAATGCACTACATGCGAGGAAACAACATAAACCCTGCCCAGAAACTACATCCTGCAGGGTCTACTAGGCTTCCAAGAGCCCAAAATGCTGTAATCTACCAAAGAAGAAACACCTATCACCCTAAGCTATGGGGGATGGTAGTAGCAAAAACAAATAACATGGATTCGGGTTGGAGGCAAACTCAGTCCCCTAACCTCCATTTCCAAGCCAACAAGCTCAAGGGTCTACATGTGAAAGCACAAGGGACCTTCCACCCCCTTGCCCAGCCCGTGCCTGGAGCAAGATAGAAGAATAAGGGTGGCCTTGGCAAAATTACACAACACCTCCCCCATGAAGAGCTTCAAACCACCACTACTAACCACGACCCACGATTCGGCCATTAGGAAAGAAAAACATGGCCGACAAAGAAACTACAAATATAATCAAGGAATTCACTCGGGAACGAAAATCGAGGTAAGGGAAACAGTGTTGAAATCACTCAGCACGACTTGGCGTTGAGTGGGACCCACTCAACGCCTAACCAGACCTTGGCGTTGAGTGAGTTAGCCTCACTCAACGCTAGAACAGCCATGGCGTTGAGTGAGAATCACTCACTCAATGCTCTCCGCAAGAACAGCTCTGGCGTTGAGTGAGCTATCCTCACTCAACGCCACAACAGCCATGGCGTTGAGTGAGGTCCACTCCCTCAACGCCTTCAGCAAAAAAGGCAGTGGCGTTGAGTGAGCTAACCTCACTCAACGCCAAAACAGTTATGGCATTGAGTGAGGTCCACTCTCTCAACGCCTTTAGCAAAACCAAAAAACCCAACAGTGGCGTTGAGTGAGTCCACCTCCCTCAACGTCAAAGCAGCTTTGGCGTTGAGTGGGGTCAACTCACTCTACGCCAAAGTTCATTCCCGCAGGAAAACCTTAAACCATCGCCAACAAGAGGAGGTCGGCGGGAATGCCGACTGATTCTCGCCGAATCGGCGGGAATGCAGGATGATTCTCGCCGAATCGGCGGGAATCCAGGATGATTCTCGCCGAATCGGCGGGAATCAAGGATGATTCTCGCCGATCGGTGGGAATCACTGACGTTACACATCGAAATCGGCGGGAATTCCCGTCGATTTTGACTTAGACGAAAATTCTCACTCAATCACCCCACCACTCAGCCGCAAAGAATAAACCAAACTATGGCTTTGAGTGTGTCCACCACACTCAATGCCAAGTCCGGGTGGCTTTTTGCTTTGAGTGTGTGCACCACACTCAACGCCAAAACCCGAGAGTCTACCAAGACGGGTTCTAACCAGAGCCCTACCAAAACAAACTTCCTCACTCTCTCTCTCTCGGCTCCACCCGCCAAAGCACCCTACTAGAACTACAAATCTGGAGTCTAAATAATGAACACAACTAGCAGGTTGAAAAAATAGCACAAGGAGGGGCTCACAGGAGAATCTAAGCCCTAAATTTTAGCAAGATAAAGGAGAACATGCTTGGTTTCTACCCTAAGGCTAACCGGGAAATATTCCAGAATTCAAAAGAACAACAATGGCAAGGGCAAGAATACCACTTGCCTCGATTTCCGGCGAATCTTGGTCGGCTTTCCCTCCTCTTCGTTCTGCACTAGAAGGAGCAACACCTAACATGCAAACCCGCACTTTAATGGCGGAAAACCACAAGAAACCGAAAATCCAAGTCTCCTAAAACTCCACGAAAAACAAACCTCTTACCGTCGAAACGTAGAACTGAGCGAGAGCAAGACAACGCCGCTTTCGGAATCGAAATCCGTCTATGAACACTCCCGGAATCACCGACCGAAGGCTAGGGCTAACCGTCGTTTCCGCCTCTGCTTTCCGCGAACAGGAGCAGCGGTTTCGGTCTAGGGAAGAAAAAAGAGAGTGGGCCCGCCACTTCTCCTTAAAGCTTTTATATAAGCTTTAAACCGTCGGTTCTGCATAACTGAAGCCTAACCGCCGGCTCTCTTATACTAAGAGGGTTTCTAATTAGTCTTTACTAATGGCACACCCAAAACGACACGAAAACCGAACTACCTTGAAATTCGACGAAATTCGCACCGTAGCTAAATATCCACGCTACGAACACAACGGCGAAGTCGAAATTAACTTTCGACGAACATAACTCGAGTTATACCCTCCCGAAGCCAAAACACAAGCATCCCCCGAGAGGCCACACCGGGTCACCCAAAACAACTCGGCTTGCTAGGGAGATCTTGCCAACAGGCTACAAAATAGGGCACCAAGTTCTAAGGAGTTAAGACCACACTCCACAGATGGCACAAGCCAAGAAAACACGTCTACGTAACGGCAAACGAGAATTTAATAATCGCAGAAAAATCGGGGGCGTTACAGTCACTCCCCCTAAAAGAAAGTTTCGTCCCGAAACTTTACGCACGACACTCCTACTAAAGAAGGAAAGTAATAATCCAAACATTACAAGAAGGAACAACCAAACCAATCAGGGAAACAGCTGAGGGTGAGCCTCCCTCATAGCCGACTCTAGCTCCCAAGTTGCGCTCTCTAAATCCTAAATCTTCCATAGAACTTTCACCATCGGAATGGACTTCCTTCGCAGCACCCGTTCCTGAGTATCCAAAATACGAACCAGCACTTAACCAAAAGAGAGGTTGGGCTCCAACTGGGGCACAACGTCCAAAACTTGCCCACTACTGCGCACACACTTCCACAATTGACTAACATGGAAAACATTATGAACACCTGGGAAGTTTGCTGGCAAATCCAACCTGTAAGCTGACACGCCAATCCGCTCCAAAATCTTAAACGGGCCCACATACCTCGGGTCCAATTTCCGATTCTTACCAAACCTCTTTACACCCACCATCGGGGAAACCTTAAGAAATACAAGGTCCCCTACAGAAAACTCCAAGGCAGACCTACGCCGATTGGCGTTCTTCTCTTACCTTTCCAGAGCTATATGAAGCTTCTCTCGAACAAGCTTCACTGCGACTTCCATTTCCTCGAGCGCATCAGGACCCAACAAGGGCCTCTCACAAGCCTCAGCCCAAAACAACGGAGTTCTGCAGCGCCTCCCATACAAGGCTTCGAACGGAGCCATCTGCAAGCTCTCCTGATAACTATTATTGTATGCAAATTCCATAAGTCGCAGCCGCTCATCCCACACTCCACCGTGGTCTAAAATGTAGCATCAGATCATATCCTCAACTATCTGATTCACCCGCTCTGTCTGCCCATTAGTCTGTGGGTGGTACGCAATAGAATACCTCAGATCCGTACCCAAACCCTCCTGCAGACTCTACCAAAAACGAGAAGTAAACCGGGAGTCTCGATCAGAAATGATGCTAACCGGCACACCGTGCAGTCGGATGACTTCATTCAAGTACAACTCCGCTATCTTCTTCATCGGGTAATCAATCTTATATGACACGAAGTGAGCACACTTCGTCAGTCTATCCACTATGACCCAAACAGAATCAAACCCCCTTGGGGATTTCGGTAAGCCCGTGATGAAATCTATAGATATACTTTCCCACTTCCTAGTCGAGATCTCTAACGAAGTCAACTTGCCACCAGGCCTTCAATGATCGGCCTTCACACGCTTGCAAGTGTGGCACTCCGCAACAAATCGGGCTATATCGCCTTTCATGCCATACCACCAGGCAATTTGTTTTAGGTCACGATACATCTTTGTAGATCCTGGATGGTAGGCAACGCTGGATCCATGAGCCTCTCTGCAAACCATACTCCTAATTTCCCCAACCGCGGGGATGCAAAACCTGCTGCGGTACTTCAAAGTTCCCGCATCATCGATGGAATAATCCGGCAACTCTCCTCTCTCAGTCCTGGATAATAAGTGTAGAAGATTCGGGTCGTCCTTCTGGTGCAGTCTGGTCAAAGAAATCCAAGACGGCTCTGCCATTGACAAACTACTCTACAAGCCACAACATCCCACTGATATATCCATAAGGAGGAACTCCTCCACTAAACGATCGGCGGTGAGATTAAAGATCTTTCCCGTCTTACGGCTCAGGGCGTCGACCACCACATTGGCCTTGCCTGGATGATACTGGATCTCTACGTCATAATCGTCCACATACTCTAGCCACCGATGCTGGCACAGATTTAACTCCTTCTGCGTGAACACGTACTTCAGGCTCTTATGTTCGGTGAAGATCTTGCACTGAGCCCCATAAAGTAGGTGTCTCCACAGCTTCAACGCATAAATAACCGCTGCGAACTCGAGGTCATGCGTAGGATAATTCTTCTCATGAGTCTTCAGTTGCCTTGACCCATAGGCAATCACCTTACCGACCTGCATTAATACGCATCCCATACCTACATGCAAAGCATCCACGTATACATCATAATCCACACCCTCAGTAGGCAGAGTCAGAACGGGAGCAGTGCACAATCTCCTCTTTAACTCTAGGAAGGCTTCTTCACACTTCTCGCTCCAAACAAAAGCCACGCTCTTCTGAGTCAGCTTGGTCAAAGGTGCAGCTAGGGTAAAGAAACCCTCCACAAACCTCCTGTAGTAGCCGGCCAATCCTAGAAAGCTCCTGATCTCCTTGGGCATGCCCGGCCTACTCCAATCCATCACTGCTGCAATCTTTTCTGGGTCAACCGAGATCCCATCTTTATTCACCACGTGGCCCAGAAACGAGACCTGAGGCAACCAAAATTCGCACTTGCTCAACTTGGCGAATAACTTGTGGTTCCTCAACTCCGATAGAACCAAGCGCAGATACTGATCATGCTCCTCAGCGCTACGAGAATAAACCAACACATCATCGATGAAGACCACCACGAACTTATCTAGGAAATCCTTGAACACCCGGTTCATCATATCCATAAACGATGATGGTGCGTTGGTCAATCCAAACGACATCACTAAGAACTCAAAATGTCCATGCCTCGATCTAAACGCAGTCCGTGGAATATCCGTCTCACGGATCCTAAGCTGATGATAGCCTGAACGAAGATCAATCTTGGAGAAGACCGTGCTACCGCGCAACTGGTCAAATAAGTCATCGATCCTCGGCAGAGGGTACCTGTTCTTAATTGTGACTTTGTTCAACTCCCTATAATCGATGCAAAGCCGCATTGACCCATCTTTCTTCTTCACAAATAGAACAGGAGCACCCCAAGGCGACGAACTCTGCCTGATAAACCCTTTCGCCAACAACTCATCTAACTGGACTCGCAACTCCTCTAGCTCTCGAGGGGCTATCCGGTACGGTGCCTTAGCAATATGACGCGTACCCGGCTCCAAATTGATCACAAACTCAACATCCCGCTCGGGAGGAAGACCAGGAAGGTCATCAGGAAAAACATCGGCGAAATCACGAACAACTGGAATCTCCTCTAAGCGCGGTACACTAACAGCGGTCCCAACCACCGAGACCAAACAAGCAAAACAATCCGAAAGAAAAAGCTTCTGAGCACATACCGCAGAGATGACAGGAGAATCCTCTCTCAGATCTGCATACACGCTTCCGGGCTGACAGTCGTCCCTGATGAAGTCCAAGCGCTTCCCTTTGCACTGAATGACTGCATCATACCTAGAAAGCCAGTCCATGCCCAAAATAACATCGAAGTCCTCCGGATCAATCATCTTCAGGTCTGCCTTCGCAAGGAAGTACCCCAACAAAACATGACAATCTAACATGCCCAAATCTGACAACACAGATTCACCAGAGGGGAACTTGACACGAAAGGTATCCCGAACTCGATCTAAAGTCAACCGATGTCGCTCTACAAAGGCTCTAGCCACGAACGAGTGAGTGGCGCCGGAGTCAAACAGAACACGCGCCCATCGGTTCTTCACCTTAAACTTCCCTATAGGAACATATATAACTAAGGAACTACCACAACAATACTACAAACATTCTAGCAAGACAAGAACAAAAAATTCAGGCTGGAAAGACAACTAACCTGAGATGACCTGAGTCGAAGCTTGAGCCTCCTTAGAAGAGATCACGTTCAGCTTTCCCTTTCCTTTGTCCACACGCTGAGGTGGAGGTAATGCCTGCAGAGGAACTGCAGGAAGAGCAGGCTGGACCTGAGGACACCTAGACTTGATGTGTCCCTTCTGCCCATACTGAAAACAGACCTTATCCTTGTACCAGCACTGGGCAACATCATGCCCGGGTCGCTTGCAAACGGAACAGGAGACATCTCTCATAGGAGCACCCTGAATCGCATGAACCTGCTCCTTCCTCTGAGCTGATGCCCGCTTGAAACATCTCTCGACAGGGTGGCCTGACCGGCCACAGAAACTGCACACCACTTTGCTCTTCTTTCCCGGAGCTGCATCAGGTACCTGGGGTTTCTTTTCCTCCACAGACTTCCTCTTGTCCTTCCTCATTTGCTGGCCTCTGGTCTTTGCGGTCTCAATAGCCTCCACCTTGAGAGCAGCCTCCACTACTCCTGCATAAGTCTCTAACCCATAAGCACTGGTCAACTGCTGCACCTTGCTCTTCAAACCACCGAGAAATCGTTTAACTCGATCAGCCTCAATGCTGACCAATCCAGGGGCAAAACGGCTCAACTTGCTAAACTCTATCTCATACTCACCTACCGTGAGTTGCCTTTGCTTCAGATGGAGGAAGTCGTTCATGAGGCGGTCACGCTTGACCGAGGGTAAGAACTTCCTCAACAGCATCTCCTTAAACACCTCCCAAGAGCATCCAGCTACCAAGCTCTCCTTCTTTCTCAGCCACCAATTCTTAGCCAAACCTTTAAGCTGATAGGCAGCTAACATCACCCTCTGATCATCTGCAATCCCTTAGTACGAGAACATCTCCTCCATGGAGATCAGCCAGTCGTCTATCACCATGAAATCTGACTTCCCGTCATAAGTGGGAGGGCTCAGCCTCTGAAACTGCGAGATGAAGGCCATCTCTGCTGGCACCACCACTGGAGGTCTTAGGGGTGCAGGAGGGGGAAGAACAACAATCCCCCTGCAGGGCCTTGCACTCCCTGAGTCTGTCCTACCACAACTGCTACCAAAGACTAGATCTGGGCTCGCACCTCCACCAACTGCCTGCTCAAGGAATCGCTACTCTGCCGCAAGCTTTCGATCACAGCATCATTCTGCGCTCCCGATGACTCACCCTCAGACAGGAGATTCGATCTAGTCGAAGGACATCTCGCCATCCTAAAGCCATAGCAACACTAGTTAGATCCTAGTATAACGGCTAGACCCAACTACAAGTACAGACATTACATATATAGATATGAACTTAAAGCTGCTAAACTTGCTCTAGGAGTTTATCTTTTTATAAAAATTGATGTTATGTCCTAACCTAGGATGGTTAATCACCACCATACTAATTCTTGTGCCTAGATCGGGAATGCATGACTTTATATTATTTTTGACTCGAAAACTTATGTGTGTACATATGTCATCCTGCCAGTCCTTAGCTTGGCACGTTGTGCTTATGCAATGTTATGCTATGCATTCTAAAAAGGCCCTAATGCATGTTATGAGCGGCGTACGCATGAAAATGTTATGCATCCCATACTACATAACATTCGCATGCAACGGAAAAAAAAATGTGCTAGTCGCAGCCATGTGGTGAGGTTATGCATCCCATATTACATAACCCTCACATGTTGCCCCTATGGTGAATTCATATACGAACACATATTATGCATCTCATACTACATAATATGCCCCGTATACTTTATGTTATGCTATGAGTGTCGTGTTCGTGCTTTTGTCAAGACGTGCTGATGACATATCGATGTGTGAATGACATGATGTTGAACTATCTAAGCAATAAAAGGAAAGATTGCCCGACTAACTTGTCAGGCAACCTCCCTCTGATACCAACTGTCACAACCCGCATTTTCTCCGAATTAAAGAATTATCAGAGTATGAGAAAACATGCGTCATGATGCCACGTCAAGCAGGGGATAACTGTTGACGCTCAGGCAAAACCATCTACTATACTTATGAAAGAAATTCATGAGTTTAATGATTTGAAAATCAGTTATATTTAGAGGCCGTATCCCTCGGCTCGGTGGATCACCTAGTCCACGGTTAAAAACTATACTTAAGCGCTGCGGAAAAAATACTTTATTCAGGTTTGACATCCTAAGAAGTGCATAAGAGCCCTAAGAGGACCACTTATGCTATGCAAGACTCTACATTTAATTTATATTATATATATAGGAAAATGATCTTTATACGCTGTTTGGAAAATAGTGATTTACTTTTATAAATCATGCTGATCATGCAATATATTTACAATATTAGTTGTAGTTTCAAAATAACTAGCAACCTAGCATAAATCCTCCCCAGAGCAAGTAGACTATCTTCAGAAAATGGTAGCAGCAAAAGTAATATATCTAGTACAAAGGTAAAAACTACCAGTGGGCGCCAACAACCTGACACGAACCCACTGGCAAATATGTATATCTGTAAGAAAAGTATAGAAAAACTTCCTCACTAACAAGCAACAGAACCTCCAAGGTCAAAGAGACCACCAGCAACACCACCGCAACCTAGCCACCAAACTAGATACTGCTCAGAACCTGATGCATTCAAAAGAAGAAAGAATACCTCAGCAAGCAAAACAAGAAAGAACTGCATGAAAGTGTCAACCAGGGGGGGTAAGTGAAAGAGGAAAACACACAGCAGTAAAAGTCACAACTGCCCCAAGGTAAGACAACAAAGAATGCACTACGTGCGAGAAAACAGCATCAACCCTGCCCAGAAACTACATCCTGCAGGGTCTACTAGGCTTCCAAGAGCACAAAATGCTGCAATCTACCAAGGAAGAAACATCTATCACCCTAAGCTGTGGGAGATGGTAGTAGCAAAAACAAATAACATGGATCCGGGTTGGAGGAAAACTCAGTCCCCAAACCTCCATTTCCAAGCCAAACAAGCTCAAGGGTCTACATGTGAAAGCACAAGGGACCTTCCACCCCCTTGCCCAGCCCGTGCCTGAAGCAAGATAGAAGAATAAGGGTGGCCTTGACTAAATTACACAACACCTCCCCCATGAAGAGCTTCAAACCACCACTACTAACCACGACCCACGATTCGTCCTTTAGGAAAGAAAAACACGGCACTCAAAAGAAACTACAAATATAATCAAGGAATTTACTCGAGAACGAAAATCGAGGTAAGGGAAACAGTGTTGAAATCACTCAACACGGCTTGGCGTTGAGTGGGACCCACTCAACGCCTAACCAGACCTTGGCGTTGAGTGAGTTAGCCTCACTCAGCGCCAGAATAGCCATGGCGTTGAGTGAGAATCACTCACTCAACGCCCTCCGCAAGAATAGCTCTGGCGTTGAGTGAGCTATCCTCACTCAACGCCAAAACAGCCATAGCGTTGACTGAGGTCCACTCCCTAAACGCCTTCAGCAAAAAAGGCAGTGGCGTTGAGTGAACTAACCTCACTCAATGCCAAAACAGCTATGGCGTTGAGTGAGGTCCACTCCCTCAACGCGTTTAGCAAAACCACAAAACCCAACAGTGGCGTTGAGTGAGTCCACCTCCCTCAACGCCAAAGCAGCTTTGGCGTTGAGTGAGGTCAACTCACTCTACGCCAAAGTTCATTCCCGTAGGAAAACCCTAAACCATCGCCAACAAGAGGAGGTCGGCGGGAATGCCGACTGATTCTCGCCGAATCGACGGGAATGTAGGATGATTCTCGCCGAATCGGCAGTGGATTCCCGCCGATCGGCGGGAATCCAGGATGATTCTCGCCGATCGGCGGGAATCAAGGATGATTCTCGTCGAATCGGAGGGAATCAAGGATGATTCTCGCCGATCGGTGGGAATCACTGACGTTACACGTCGAAATCGGCGGGAATCACTTGGTGATTCCCGTCGATTTTGACTTAGACGAAAATTCTCACTCAATCACCCCACCACTCAGCCGCAAAGAACAAACCAAACTATGGCTTTGAGTGTGTCCACCACACTCAACGCCAAGTCCGGGTGGCTTTTTGCTTTGAGTGTGTGCACCACACTCAACGCCAAAACCCGAGAGTCTACCAAGACGGGTTCTAACCAGAGCCCTACCAAAACAAACTTCCTCACTCTCTCTCTCTCGGCTCCACCCGCCAAAGCACCCTACTAGAACTACAAATCTGGAGTCTAAATAATGAACACAACTAGCAGGTTGAAAAAATAGCACAAGAAGGGGGCTCACAGGAGAATCTAAGCCCTAAATTTTAGCAAGATAAAGGAGAACATGCTTGGTTTCTACCCTAAGGCTAACCGGGAAATATTCCAGAATTCAAAAGAACAACAATGGCAAGGGCAAGAATACCACTTGCCTCGATTTCCGGCGAAGCTTGGTCGACTTTCCCTCACCTTCGTTCTGCACTAGAAGGAGCAGCACCTAACAAGCAAGCCCGCACTTTAATGGCGGAAAACCACAAGAAACCGAAAATCCAAGTCTCATAAAACTCCACGAAAAACAAACCTCTTACCGTCGAAACGTAAAACTGAGCGAGAGCAAGACAACGCCGCTTTCGGAATCGAAATCCGTCCACGAACACTCCCGGAATCACCGACCGAAGGCTAGGGCTAACCGTCGTTTCCGCCTCTGCTTTCCGCGAACAGGAGCAACGGTTTCGGTCTAGGGAAGAAAAAAGAGAGTGGGCCCGCCACTTCTCCTTAAAGCTTTTATATAAGCTTTAAATCGTCGGTTCAGCATAACTGAAGCCTAACTGCCGGCTCTCTTATACTAAGAGGGTTTCTAATTAGTCTTTACTATTGGCACACCCAAAACGACATGAAAACCGAACTATCTCGAAATTCGACGAAATTCGCACCGTAGCTAAATATCCACGCTACGAACACAACGGCGAAGTCGAAATTAACTTTCGACGAACATAACTCGAGTTATACCCTCCCGAAGCCAAAACACAAGCATCCCCCGAGAGGCCACACCGGGTCACCCAAAACGACTCGGCTTGCTAGGGAGATCTTGCCAATAAGCTACAAAATAGGGCACCCAGTTCTAAGGAGTTAAGACCACACTCCACAGATGGCACAAGCCAAGAAAACGCGTCGACGTAACGCCAAACGAGAATTTAATAATCGCAGAAAAATCGGGGGCGTTACACTCGGTGAGGGGAGGTTGGCGGGCGCGAACAGTTTCACAGGGGGGATGAAACTTAGTTTGTGGTGTGCGAATAGGCAGAGCTAATGTGCGATTGATCCTTCTACTTTTTCTTCGGAGGCTAAGAATTTGGATAAGAGCAAACTTTCTGTGCGCTCAACGTATATGAGCATGGTGCGTGGGATGCATCCACGCTGTCCATCAAGCTGAGTTTTTGTTTCATGGACGGCGCAGATGTATCCCGCGCATCATGCTTCATATGCGAGCAACACACATAAAATTGTTCCTCATGAGCAAATTTTCTGTGCGGTCAACATATATGAGCATGATGCATCCGCGCCGTCCATCAAGTTTGGTTTTTGTTTCATGGACAGTGCAGATGAATCCCGCGAACCATGCTCCATGCGAGCAACGCGTTGAAAATTTCTTCTTTGGGAGCAAATTTTTTCTGCGCTCGACATATATGAGCATGGTGTGCGGGATGCTCCCGCACCGTCCATCAAGCTGGGTTTTTGTTTAATGGACGGCGCAGATGCATCCCGTGCACCATGCCATATACGAGCAACACAAAAAAATTGTTCCTGAAGAACAAATTTTCTATGCGAACTTTACCACTTCAGGGGCACTGGGGTACCACCCAGCCTCGTCGGCTGTCGACACCACTCTTCTGGTGCCCCCTGCCCCCTGGATTGATAAAGTTCAATGTGGATGGCTCTCTCTCCCCATCCGGGCTTGCTGGCCTTGGGATGGTGGCCCGCGATTACCGGGGTGCTCTCATCTTTGCTGCTGGGTCCCCGCTGTTGCACTGGGATCCTAGGGGAGTGGAGCTGGCGGCGGTCTTGGCTCTCCAGAATCTTATCTCGCCGTCATTATATGGGGTACGCGAGGCTATTGTGGAGGGCGACTGTTCGTCCCTTATGGATAGCTGTGCTGCTGGTTTGCGACGGGGCGACTGGAGCGTGACGGTGGACGGCGAGGAGGACTTCTCTTTTCTGAGCGACTTCCCCCAGCTTCGGTTCCAGCATATTAGCCGGGAGGCCAATAGAGCTGCCGATTTCTGTGCTCGTTTTGCCCTACGAGGGAACTTTGTATGGCTCGATGTTGATAGCACTCATTCTGAGTTTGCAGAACTTGTTCGTGCAGACTTGAATGAGATGCTGTAGTTTATTTTCCTTTTTGTTTTTTAATTTCATGCTATACACACTTAAAAAAAAATCAAATTGGATTTTTGTTTGATAGACTGTGAACATTGAAGAACACATTTGCATCCTGGCACAATGCTCCATATTCAAGAAACGCAGATAATTTGTCCTTCAGTAGCCTATGCGAGCATGGTGAGCAGATAAAGGCCTCACTGGCTTGTCTCCCCTCTCACACCTGCATCTATGAGTGCAGCGAGCCTTCTTCTCTCACCTGGGGTTTCTCCATCCCCAAGACCCTCTCCAGCCGGCAATTTCCCCAGGCTACGATCCAATTATCTCTTTCGAAGGTCGATACCCCCAGCCGCCGCCTCTCTCCGCCGCCCTTACTTTTCCGCCACCGCATCCACCGGAAACAACGAGGATTTCATATCTAAGGTTCTAAGAGAAAACCCTACTCAGGTAGAGCCGAGATTCCTCGTCGGCGAACAATTCCTCACGCTAAGAGACAAGCAGAGATCCGGGAAGGCTCCTGGCTTGGGAATTCGTCAGCTCGTTAAGCGGTTGCTAGGCGACCCTTCTGGGAGCAGCAGGAAGAGTGGGCTCGAGGAGACTGGTGACAATGCAAGCGAATCTCAGCCCGCAGTTCATCTCAAGGACATCCTCAGGGAGTTCAAGGGCCAGCTTTACGTTCCCGAGGAGGTATTTAGGGATAATTTGTCGGAGGAGGAGGCGTTTGACAAAGACATATGCGAGCTTCCGGTGATGAGTTTTGAGGATTTCCAGAAACACCTCAGGGCCGGTAAAATCAAGCTGTTGACATCGGCGTCCATGCTTGGTGCTCCTGGTTCGGGGTATAGAGATTTCATTGTTGACCTAAAGGAGACGCCCGGAGACAAAGAACTGCAGACGATTAGATGGTGCATTTTCGACCTAAGATTTATTGGGTTTTCAGCTGTTTGATTCGATATGTTCCTTATATGTTCTGTTTTTCCTTCTTTTGCAGGACTATTAGGTTAAATCAGATTCAGACGATGGAGGCCTTGGAGGAATACAAAGGTGCGCAGTATGAGATTGAGAGGCGCATGACGGTATGCTGTCTCTGCTAGTCATTGAAGATTTTGGCTGATGCTGGATTTTTGCAATTTAAATGTGCTTTGTGTGTTATACATCACCTAAATAGTTTTTGTATTCTGAAGAATGTATTCTTTAAGGGCGTGTTCGTTTCGCAGGAATTGAGATGCATGAATTGGTTTTGACCGAAAACCTACGACGTAGAGGAATTGGTTTGGCAGAAAACTAATTCCTTTGTTCGTTTGCAGGAAGGTTTTCAGTCACATGAATTGAAGTTTTCATTATTTCTATTCGTTTGCAGGATGAAATTCGGAGACACAAATTGGCCGGAATGTAACACCTAAATATTGCAAACAGATTTTATAAAAACATATAAGTTTCAAACATTGCAAACAGATTAATGATACCACTCAAACATTCCGAACGGATTAAATAAAAACACAGCTAAATTAGACATGAGTTCAAGTCTGAAAATAGAAATGCATAAAGATACAACCTCCCTAAATAAGGTCCAAAAACATATAGGTCCAAACATATAAGGATTTAGAAACTACATCCTTTTAGCTTCCAGTACAAAAACATACAAGGTCCAAACTACTCGGATATATGAATGTGCAACCATCGCCTCCTAGCAATCTCCGGTAAAACCAAGAAGACCTCGCACTTTGACGCGTCAACACTGAGCAAATCTATAGCTTTTATAAGGTCATCCTCAGAAAGATCAGTCATAACAGATAATGCTTTATACACCGCTTCAATCCTCGACCTCGAAGGTGCTCCGATCGGGGCAATTTCAACTGGATTATCCATGTTCTTCGCAATGTATGTGACATTATCTGCAATCATATCAATTGCTGTTGTAGTTTTGGATTTCTTCTTCATTCGACCACTTTGCTCTGACGGAACATCCTCTTCAGGAATTTCTTCCACCCCAAAATCATATGATGACTCCACTCCCGTTGACGTATTACCACCATTTGCTCTATCAGTCCCACAGAGAGTTCCCAAATTGCCCCAATTTACGATTACTTTATCTTTGTAGTGTTTCAAAGATGGATGTGCCTGTATTTAATGAATGGGTTCAGTATTGCATTCAATGTTATAGATATCGGATATCGGGGACACGTCGGTTTAGGTTTTTCATGTCGGTTTTACTATGTCGGGGGATATATCAGAGATATTTTATATATCGGGTTTTAATATTTAATTATTTATAAATTAATCATTTTTTTCATTTATATATATTAATAATTTGATATTTATTGAACTTCTAAATTTATTAAGCTAATATAAGCATTTTGTGTTATACAACTAATAACGGTATAATGCATGAAATAAAACAAGAGAAAGTAGAATGTCAGGAAGTTGTCCGTAACAATGGAAGATAAGAAATCTTTAGTCCATAATTCAAAGACCATGCATAATTGACATCGATGATGCACTTGGGCAAGGAAGAAAGTCAAAGGGAAAAAAGAATCTAAACAATGAAACAATTTTGGTCTATTATCTATTAGACCATAGACACTAATTAAAATAAGTTGAAAAAATCAATCGATAAAATATCGGGATATATCGGTCGATATATTGGTGAATATATCGGTCAATAATAGACATATCGGGGGATATATTTCAAAAGGATATTTTGCAAAATAATATCGGAAACGTGTCGTTTTGTGCATAAAACCTTTATGTCGGTCGACATGTCGGGCATGTCGGAGGATATCCACAACACTGATTGCATTATAAATAAATAAAAAACTTTTTACAACATCAATCTACTTATTAAAACACAAGAAAAATAAGTACCTTGATATAATCGGTTCATACTTGTTCGCTATCAACTTGTACTACATGTCGTTCCCAATCCCACTCAAAGCCACTTGTATCCAGCATTGCTGATATTTCCTGATAGTTTTTATTCCAGGTTTTCAATCGTGTCGCTATTTTTTCCTTGCTAATATGGACGCGACACTCATCCCTTAGAGCTGTTATAGCAGCCGTGAATGCTACTCCTTTCCATCCATTTGAACCCTTGTTACCAAGATGTAGTTGCATAAAACTTTATATATTCAAAATGAGAGTGATATACAATTATAACGCTACAAAATTTTATAGATGCACAATGATAGAGAAACACAAAAACATATGATACTACAAAACACGATACTACAAAACATATGATGGCGATACAAAAAGTGATAACTGCAAAACTAAGGTGTAGGCATATTTGTAATTCGATCTTGATACTCATTAAACATTGTTAGAGCTAAGTTATCCCTGAATGCGGTCCATTCATTTGTTGCCTGAATGAGTTCAACTGTTTCAGTATACTCAAAACTAGTCCCAGTACTATGTGCTGTTAATATATCCGCATCAACTTCCTCCAACAACCTGACATCAGTTAGAAGTCTCTTGTCTATCAAGAAATTGTGGAGAATGTAACAAACATTAATTATTTGAACCTGTGTAATAAGCATATACAATTAAAATATTTGATAATGCATAATATAAGCAGACACATATCGCTTCTTTCAATGTCATACCTGTTGTGTGATATTAAAGAAAGATGCTTGACGTAAGATAACCCATCTTTTTTTATTAAACCAAATGTTCTTTCGATAACGTTTCTTTTCTTTGAATGTCGGAGATTAAATAACTCCTTATAGGTAGTTGGATTGTTTCCTTGAGTTGCCCATTCCTGAAGATGATAACGAGTCGATCGATAAGGAGCTAGGTATCCTGGTCCATTTGTGTAACCCGCATCGACAAGATAGTACTTACCTACAATGTTAAATTGCATGTTACTTGTCGGGAAATACTCTTGCCGTATTGAAAGTGGACAATTTGAAACATTCTTACCCATGGGAACTTCAAAACAATCCTCCCTCTCCAATGCATTACGAAACACCCTTGAATCTGATGCAGAACCCTCCCAACTGGGTAAAACATATACAAATTTCATGTCCGCGTCGCATACTCCGAGAACATTGGTGGTAATAGCTTGTTTTCTATTGCGATATCTTCCTTGGTCACTTCGTGGTACAGTGACGTCAATGTGTGTGCTATCAATAGCACCAACACAATCTTTAAAGTACCCCCACCTATGTGCTTGCGATGTTTCAGGACGTTTGATATACGTCGAACTCATCTTCAAGACTGCTCTCAACACAAGGTTGAAATGACGGCTTATGGTATCGATGGAACGCAAGTACGTACCACCTAAAATCCGAAATTTTGTGTTATTATGTGCAAGGACATATAGAAACAAAACTACTGATTTCTTCACCGATACATTTTGTGTCTCACTTAAAAAACCCCCATTCACTAAAACCTTACACAAGTTACGGAATGAACTCTTGTTCATCCGCAATTGGTTATAACAGTTTATATCCGTGGCATTATATAACATATTTAAAAGCGTCGATCTGAGAGTATCGTGATGTTCTGTATTACTTGACAAACTGAATCGACTATTTTTCACCAAAAGAACAGCGGCAACGGCAGATAGAGCGGCTACGATCGCTCTCTTTCTCATGGCCATTCTTTTTTCTTATGAATCTCGATAACGGTATCCATCTAGTAAACATCAAAATTAAATACAAAATTATAACCATACACATTAAATATGTTATACACACACAAACACTTACAAGTACAACAACACATACACATGCATATACAGAGTGAAGAGGTGGCAAAGAATTTTACTCGCTTTTGAGGCTTTGTAAATGTATATAATGAAACTACAAGGAAAGAAAAACAACTTAAATTACCTTGCCAGGCCTTTGGTATGGTAGAACACTACTAATAATTCCTTTTAACCCAGGAGTCCCAAAATCAGTCAATGCAAAATGAAATAATACCTGTCGAAAGGAGACAATGAGAAATGTATCATTATGTAGCTCGCTTGAAGAGGAAATCAGAAAAAATAGAATGGGGATAGTATAAACCTCAGAAAAAATCTACAGAAGGAAGATCGGTTGCCCTAACCTTGCTTGAAGATGAGGAAGACGCACAGAGAGGTGGATGCTGGCCGGAGGCAGGCGCACAACAACGAGTATACGCCGAAAATGAGGAAGTAGATCGCGGAAAACGGCGCCTAGAAGGAAGATGGGTCAGAAATGGGAGATGTTTCTTGGAGAGAGGAAGAGAGCTTTGCTTGTAGAGGAGAAAACACACCTCAGTAATCGACACAGTGCTTGAAGAGGGTGAGCTCGCCGGAGAAAGGAAGATGATGGTGCTATAATGGATAGTCTAGGATTCAAATATAATACTAGATCCATTTTAATGATGATTTTGGTGGGGGTAATTGGCAAGATGCACCCTCCAAATGTAGTGTTTTGGCAAAGTACACCTCAAATTGTTAAATATTGCAAAATGCCCCCTCCCCAATTAGAGAAAGCCTGACACTTTGTACCCTCGTTGGGGTGCATTTTGTGGGGGTGCATTTTGTAATATTTAACAAATTGTGATACATTTTGTCAAAATCCTATAATTCGAGGGTGCGTCTTGCTAGTTGCCTGATTTTGATGTGATTTTACATTTGGTATGTTTTCCCTTCATGGAATCTGAAATCTAGATTACATTGCTCTTAAAAATGCTCCTTGCTGCTTCTGCCCCTGCCTTTGGAACTGAATGAAAGAAGTAATGTTAAATTTAATCTGAATATATCTCTTATGGGTAGTGCATACAACATGCCATTTTAAATCGATCAGATGGCGTGGGTCAAACCGGTTCCCAGTACAGAGGACCTCATCAGATAGAGCAAACCGACTGTTACGGCTAGTAGAGAAACACTTGTGTTAATCGAAAATAAGAATACAATCACGAGGGATACTCGTGCCCTACTTCTGGAGGCTGGTTCCTCCAAGAAGCCCTTCTCCAAAAGGAGACCCAAAACCCTAATAACAAAACATGATCCTAACACTTCTATACCACCTCCTTATATAGGGAGGGGGGCTCACATCATTAAACATAAAATAAAAAGGAAGACAAGGTAAAATAAGTTACGCGCACGTGCGTAACAATACACCCTGCCAGAAAAACGACCTTGCCCTCAAGGTCGGAGCACCATCCGCCAACTAGTAGTGATATGCCCGCGGGGGGGGGGGGGGGGGGGGGGGGGGGGCGCCGTAGAGGTGCCCAAAGCGCCGTCCGGAGGTACATCAATGATCGTAAGCACGTCCAAGTCAGCTGCGGTGAGCTCGTGCACGTCCTCCCCTATGAGGCACCGAAGTTCCTTCATAGGGCAACCATGAGTAGGCGAGTAGGGTTGTTTGTAATGATAACACATGCCTTTGCTCCGTAAGTCATTGTACTCTTGGTTGGATAGGCGGTTAGTGGGGACATGGAGGTTGTTGCGTGGGCCCATATTGGGTGGGCGAGGTAGAGGAGGTGGCAGTGATGGGTGTTTCGTCGGTGGAGGAAAGTATGGTTGGTAGGGAGGTTTGGAGGGAGGCAGTGAGGAAGGAGGGTCCTCGGACAACGCGAGGAATTCGACCTCCACTAGTGGGGAGAGGTCCATGGCTTGATTAACCGTGGCTGGCTGAAGGGTGCGAAGAAGGGCTCAGATATGGGGTTGCAGACCATGCATTAAGTATGCCAAGTAATGATCGGGGGGAAGTCCCGGGACATAGGTGACCAGCTCAATAAACGTATCAACATACAAATCAATGGAGCTGGTTTGGAGGACTCTGCAAAGGCGCTCGATCATGGAGCCGGAGTAGCTATGGTCGTACCGCTGAATGAGGGCCTTCGTGAGGGCCGTCCAGGTGAGACCGGGGGAGGATTGGCGGAGCCAGCAGACCCAATGGAGGGCGGACCCTTCCATGCCGACAGTTGTTATGGAGACCTGCTGCGATGGAGGAGTCTCGTGAATATCAAAATATTGTTCGGCACGGACAATCCACCCAAGTGGGTCAGTCCCGTTGAATGTGGGGATGTCAAGACGTGGGAGCTATGGTGGTAATCCCATCAAGGTGGGATTTGCGGGGGCCACTGTACTGGGGGATCCCAAGGCGGAAGCAGTAGTAGCCTCAGAGTTTTGATCGAGTTGCAGGTTGTGAAGCAGTCATAAGCGATGTGAACCGCTCGGCCTGGGCGTCGAGACACGAGTTGATGCTGGTGAGGGCGTGTTCGATGGTTTCCACGCGGGATTCCATCTGGCTCTTTGGCATATGAATCCATCGACACTGCAGAGAAGGGACAGACCGTGGCAGACGAAGGAGAGGGCGTGTTCGATGGTTTCCACGCGGGATTCCATCTGGCTCTTTGGCATATGAATCGATCGACACTGCAGAGAAGGGACAGACCGTGGCAGACGAAGGAGAGGGCTGCTGGACGGGATCCGGATCATCAGGATCTGCTGCTGGCTGATTGGATCAGGATCGACAGGACCAGATGGAATCAGGACAGAGTAGACGAGGGCGGCGGCTGAACTGGAGCTCGCTGCAAAGGAGAGGATTGTTGGACGGGATCAGGCGGCGAGAGGTGCGGATGATAGGAGGGAGACCGATCGCTTGCAGGAAGGAAGGGGATTGGTTCCCAGACGGCAAAATCAGATTGAAGGAGAAGACCGATACCTGGCGGAAGCAGCGACAGAAGGCCGCGATGCTGGTGGATGAACACATGGAAGAGCGGAATCAGTGGGAGAAGCCGTGACGGAGTCGACGAGCCTGGATCCGACGGAAGACGGCAACGACGGGGTCGGCGCGCATGGATCCAGCAGAAGCGGGTAGCAATGGAGGTAGATAGGGCTCGAGTGAGCGCTGTAGAGCGAGGTTGACGTGGAAGAACCCGGCGGCACACGCGAGTCGGGCGGGGCGGCAGGTCAAATCATTGTTACGGCTAGGAGAGAAACACTTGTATTAATAAAAAATAATGATACAATTACGAGGGATACTCGTGCCCTATTTCTGGAGGCTGGTTCCTCCAAGAAGCCCTTCTCCAAAAGGAGATCCAAAACCCTAATAATAAAAGATGATCCTGTAACACTGAACCACAGATTCATTAGGGTAGGCATAGCAAGTAACATCAGAAACAATATAAATCTAAAGCAGAAGATGGTCACAGAGCCAACACAATAAGGAATAGTCAACTACCACCATTTCTTATTACATCATTTGCTTGATTGCAAAGGTAATGTTTACAACATGAACAATCCACATATTCACAATACAACAAACATAGTACATGAATGACAATATGATTACATTGCATTGATTTCACTCTGTACTTTTCTGGGAAGAGTGCAACATCCGGACCTTGGTTCAATTGCAATAACTTGAATTCAAAAATTAGTTTAAATGAGGGTCAAGCAAAAACTGACTATGCAACATCTCTCACTCTCCATTCTCCACTAGGTGAGTTTTCCTGAAGGAACTCCCACACCTCCGAAACCCGCAAGTTAATTCTTCCAAAATGTTCTGATAAGAATCCCTATTTGTGATCTCGTGCGGTGCTGGGTGATGTAGAAATCATGGAGGAGGTTGGAGGGCCCCTTCTTGGACCCACGTGAACCTATTATGGCGATGGAGGATGACCGACGAGGAGGGGGGACGAGCAGGGGGCGTAACCGATAGAAAGGAAAGATGCAGAGAGAGAGAAGAGATAGAGGGAAATTAGATTTAATTCTTGGTAATGTTCAACACCCAATTCCCTTCCCCCTAACCGGTGGGCACAAAGCAAACAACATAATGTTTTTCTCCCAAATTGACCCCTCATTCGGCTGAACAACAAATGAGGTCCAAAATATCCCGCCACAGAATTAAATGATGCAAAAATGAAAAGACTAATAATGTGAAAATTATTCCTTGCGTGGTCATGTACGACGTTGGTATGTGACTCCATAATGCGGTTCCACAACATCTCGATCGACAAAAAACTAGTCCTGCAGTTGTGGTGGGAGTTAGACCAAGGGTTCGTGATGGTGGTGGTGGGGGGCGACGCTCCAATGAACAACTTCAATTGCGTGACATGGAAAACGTTGTGAAACCGTGTATCCAGTGGGAGTTGCAAGCGGTATACCACGTTGTCGATTAGCCACAAAACCTCAAGCGGGCCATATGATTTGGGGCCCAACTTGTGGTATGGGCTTTTGGAGATGGAGATCTAGCGGTAAGGTCGGTGTTTCAACCATACCCGTTCCTCGGAGGCGAAAAAAAGCTCGCGATGGGCCCGATTGTAGGCGGTCTCCATGCGGGCCTAGGCATGGAGAAGTCGCTACAGGCGAGGCTGAGAATCTGGTCGCGGGTTTGTAATTCCTTATCGATGGCTGTCAAACTCGTCGAGTCGGCGTCGTATGTGAGTAAGCGAGGGCGTCCCAACCATAGATGAGATGAAAGTGAGTGGTCTGGAGGGATGTGTGATAGGATGTATTGTAACAATACTCCACCCATAGAAGCCAACATGCCCAATCCTTAGGGCGATCCCCATTGGTACAACAACGGTAAATCGCAACTGTACGATTGACCACCTTGGTTTGCCCCTCCAACTACGGGTGACAAGCTGAGAAACGAGTGAGGTTTGTACCACATAGCGTGAACAACTCATACAAGTACTGTGAATGGAAGACCTTGTCCCGGTCGGACACAATACTCTCAAGGAGTCCATGCAGGTGGAACAACTGATCAAAGAATATACGAGCGATCCCGTCCGCAGTAATGGGACGACTCATGTTGATGAAGTGGGCCCCCCTTGGAGAACCTATCCACCACCACGAAGAGGATGGATCGTACCTGCAAGGTGGGCAAACTCTCGATGAAGTGTATAAAGATATCCGCCCATATCTGTGTTGGCATTGGAAGAGGCTGAAGAAGGCCGGCTGGGAGGAGGTGATCCGCCTAACTGCGTTGACATACTGAAATGCAACAATGAAATCTTTCATGCTATGCTTGAGACTGTGCCAAAAGAATTTTGCCTGAATGCGCTGAAGGGTCTTGTGGATCCTTCATGAGTCACTCCATGAGTACCAGCAAGGATGGATGGAATCAATGCGGAAGCCGCTGGTAAGGTAGATCCTGTCCTTGTACACTATGAAGTCATCTCTGACAACCAAACAAGAGGGAAGCCTCCACTCCTTGATGCGGTGGAGGATCTCTATGAGTATTAGAGAATCATGCACCTCCTGTTGAAGGAGAGTGTGAACATTCAACATGGGATGGGAGGTGGCGAAGAGAGTGCCGCCCCGAAGGCCGCAATGCGAGAGAGCATCGGCCGCCCGGTTCAAGGCACCCGCGTTATACTCGAATCAAAAATCATATCCCAACAGTTTGCTGACCCATCGTCGTTGCAATGCGAAGGTCACGATCAAAGGCTATTGATGAAGAAGACAGGTATAGTGGAAGAAGGTGACAGCTCTTCTGGACCCCAGATGGAAGTTGAAGTCCGAGCTCGGACGAGGCTTGACAACCCTCGATTCCGGCCGTGAAACTTGGATGAGTCTTCGTGCTCCGGTTGTAATTTTCTGATGTAAACTAAAGTGGGGGGGGGGGGGTGTAGTTTGTGAAATATAATAAATGTGACCTTTTAAAATAAATGTGGCGCGAAGGTATTCACGGACTATTTTCTAACGAAATAAACGGTCAAGGCGTCGCACACGAACGTAAACGCTACCGCACGAACATACAATGTTATAAAACTAATTCCACAAGCCCAAAAGTCTGGCGGCGAACACACACAACAATGAAAAAATAAACAGTATTTAGGAGATGAAATTAGCTAGGGCAAGCTTCAATAATTAACTATTTAATTTAAAATGTGAGCATAACCCAAGACTTCAGGAAGGAGCTACGAGAGGCAGAGGTATACCAGCCGAGTAGAGGTGGCAGCCACTGAAAGGTCTCGGGTAGGTTCAAGAAAAGCTACAGGTGGCGGTTGTGCTCGGGATTGCTTGGAGGTCACTGGGAGCAAGGAGATCACTGGAGACTGCTGGAGTGAGGCTCGCCGGAGGTTGGAGGAGCTGCATGCAGCGGAATCGGCGGCCGGCGGAGCTTCAGGAGATACTTCTGTCGGGAAAGCTGATCGCAGAAAGGCTCGGCTGCAGGTGATGTTGTCGAGCAGAGAGGAGAAGCTAGACAGCGGGGAGGGAGACTTCAGACAGTAGAGGCGGTGGCCAACATAGATTCTCCGGAAGAATTCTGTCGGGGAAGACGATCGCAGGCCGACGCGACTTCAGGCAGAGGAGGAAATGCTCGATCGGAGGTTGCCGTCGGGGAAGGGGAAAGTAGCAGGAGTTCTCTCCGGACCTGGAAGGACCTCCAGAGGCGGCGCCGGAGCCGGACGGGGAGGGGAGAGCGACGAAAGGCCGGTGTTGAGCTTGCAGAGGCGGCGCTGGGTGAGAAATCGAACGATACCTAAAATGGTTCGTTCAATCTATTATTCCAGCCGGTTTTTGGAGGAATGAAGGGGGGTAATTTATAGGAGGGATTAGGGTTTTATATTTGGAGGGCTTTGGCTATAGGCGCACACATGAAATTGGTTTAGTGTTTAGAGGGCTTTTGCTAATGACATACATATGAACCTCTATAAGGTTGGAAAAGGTGGGGGGTTTTAAGGTGGGGTCGACGTTGAGCTTGGGGGGGGGGCATTACATATTGAAATAGTTAATTAAATTAGGCTTGCCCTAATTAACCTACCTCCTAAAATACCGGACCTATGCATTTAGGGTCACGTTGATCGGTCACACCAACGAGCCAAACCAAAATTCCGCGAACAACATGCGCGATGCAAAATAAAACTCAAGCGCTCATAACACACGCAATACAACTCTACGCTACAAAATAACCCAAAAATGCGCGAAAACGTGCACTACAAAAGTAAGAAAACATGTGCGATAATAGTAATAATAACGACGCGACGCGGGTTGCATCAACTCTCCCGGGGTTGAAAGAGCTCGACCCCGACGAGACTCGATGTAACCTGCAAGTAGAAAGTCCAAACGTCGATCAAAGGGATGTTGCATACTGTCTTACTGATGTCATGACTGCGACCCAAAACATGCAAGTAACCTCTCATCCCAAAAGCTCGCAATCCATTAGTCAAAATTTCATGCCAAATATTTAAACAAACAGTAATTATTGGAGCTTTCAAAGGATGACAGGGGCGGTGTGTGAGGAGAACATGTGGCATTAGGGAGAACATGAAGCAAGTGGAATCAGCCCGTGGAATCAGTAACTCATGACACAACATACTCTCATCCGATAGACACCTACGAACGTCTGCTAGACCCGGATCGAATATTGTCCTAATTTCGCCCGATGAAATTCCACTCGAGTCACAAAATTTTAAACAAATCCCAAATTTAGCGTGTAAAATTTTCCATAAAAATCCCTTGAAACGGGTGTCCCAATGTGATGCAGTGGCCCAGAGCCGCCCCGCTCTGTCGGAGTCACACCGAGCCAGAGGAACACGAATGGCACCCACTGCCGGGCTGCAGCCCAAGCACCCCACCCATGACCGCACCTATTCTCAGCGCGGCGGGATGTTGAGGCGAGGTCTCGAACCCAGCCCCCTTGATAAAGAGCTTTCCTAACAGCTCTCACCACCAACTGAGCTGCACTTTTTTTTGATGCAACTGAGCTGCAGCTCAGTTGGTGGTGAGAGCTGTTAGGAAAGCTCTTTATCAAGGGGGCTGGGTTCGAGACCTCGCCTCAACATCCCGCCGCGCTGAGAATAGGTGCGGTCATGGGTGGGGTGCTTGGGCTGCAGCCCGGCAGTGGGTGCCATTCGTGTTCCTCTGGCTTGGTGTGACTCCTACAGAGCGGGGCGGCTCTGGGCCACTGCATCACAATGGGGAGTGAAATATCTAAGTATCGTCTTGACTCCCTCAAAACTACTAAACCTAGAAGTGGCAGGATTCAAACGGTAGTGATGTGGTGACTCAATGTGTGCGCTTAAAACCAAAGGGAAATGTCGTGAACAAGAGGCGTGCTCACCAAAAATAAAATCAATAGAGGGTGGTGACTCGAGGCCCACAGGTGAGGGACCACCAAACACAATGTCTGCGGGCTCAAGGGTTTGTGGCGGTAATGTGCTAAGAAGGTCAGAACATAAGATGAACGAGTCTATGTCACCCAGGATAAGGGCCTCATCACTAACCAACTCCTCTGGGAGAAGAGAAAGCGATGATGTGTCATCCGAGGTGAGTGACACATCCCTAATAACTCCTCCCTCGAGCGGGGCCACATGAAACAACTCGACGAATGAAGGATGTGATTCAGTGGGGGCAAGTGGGCACACCATGTTAATTGGGAGGAAGGAATGAGGAGGAAAAAACTCATCTTCCTGGAGCAGGGGTACGGGAAGAACATCCTCGATCGAAGGGGGTGCTAAAGCGGAGACATTTGGAGACACGATTTCAGTTGGGGTGGTAAAAATAGGAAGAAGCTCTTCTTCCTGGAGCAGGGGCTCAGGAAGAACCTCCTCGATTGAAGGGAGTGCTGTAGTGGAGACACGTGAAGTCACGACATCAGTCGGGGTGATAAAGTAAGAGGACATTTTTCTTCCTAGAGCAGGGGCTCCAGAAGAATCTCCTCAACTGAAGTTAGCGTCACAGTGGGGGTTGGTGGAGCTAAAGTGCTCATCGTGAAACTGAGGAGATGTGAAGGACTAACGAAACACCTAACCTCGGGTTCCACTATGTGATATGAAGTGAGAAGGTATGCAGGAGCAACATAATACGTGCGCGTTGTCACCTCCAGGTTGTGAACAGAGGTGCACAACCCACGCAGATTCTGTCGGACGTCAGCAGTAACACGCTCAACATCTTTCTTCAAAGCTTTAATGCGCGCATCTAAATCACCCATCATTTTTTAAACGAAAATTTCTAAACTTAGAAATTTGAAAACGACCGGCGCTCTGCTATCCCACGATAGGAGTAAGAATATCCCAGCAGCCACACCAAACTGATGTAAACTAAAGTGGGGGTGTAGTTTGTGAAATATAATAAATGCGACCTTTTAAAATAAATGTGGCGCGAAGGTATTCACAGGCTATTTTCTAACGAAATAAACGGTCAAGGCGTCGCACACGAACGTAAACGCTATCACACGAACATACAACATTATAAAACTAATTCCACAAACCCAGAAGTCTGGCGGCGAACACACACGGTAATGAAAAAATAAATGGTATTTAGGAGATGAAATTAGCTAGGGCAAGCTCCAATAATTAACTATTTAATTTAAAACGGGAGCATACCCCAAGACTTCAGGAAGGAGCTAGGAGAGGCAGAGGTATACCAGCCGAGTAGAGGTGGCAGCCACAGAAAGGTCTTGGGTAGGTTGCAGGAAAAGCTACGGGTGGCGGGTGTGCTCCAGATTGCTTGGAGGTCACTGGGAGCAAGGAGATCACCGGAGACTGCTGGAGCGAGGCTCGCCGGAGGTACAAGGAGCTACAGGTAGTGGAATCGGCGACCGACGGAGCTTCAGGAGATGTTTCCGTCGGGAAAGCTGATCGCAAAAAGGCTCGGCTGCAGGTGATGTCGTCGAGCAGAGAGGAGAAGCTAGATGACGGGGAGGGAGGATTCAGACAGTAGAGACGGTGGCCAGCAGAGCTTCTCCAGAAGAATTCTGTCGGGGAAGACGATCGCAGGCCGATGCGACTTCAGGCAGAGGAGGAAATGCCCGATTGGAGGTTGCCGTCGGGGATGGGGAATTGGGAAAAGTAGCAGGAGTTCTCTTCGGCCCTGGAAGGACCTCCAGAGGCGGCGCCGGAGCCGGACGGGGAGGGGAGAGCGACGGAAGGCCGATTTCGAGCTTGCAGAGGCGACGCTGGGTGAGAAATCGAACGATACCTAAAATGGTTCATTCAATCTCTTATTCCAGCCGGTTTTTGAGGAATGAAGGGGGGTATTTTATAGGAGGGATTAGGGTTTCATATTTGGAGGGCTTTGGCTATAGGCACACACATGAAATTGGTTTAGTGTTTAGAGGGCTTTAGCTAATGACATATATGAACCTCTATAAGGTTGGAAAAGGTGGGGGGTTTCAAGGTAGCTTGGAGGGGCATTACATATTGAAATAGTTAATTAAATTAGGCTTGCCCTAATTAACCTACCTCCTAAAATACCGGATCTATGCATTTAGGGTCACGTTGGCCGGTCACACCAACGAGTCAAACTAAAATTACTCGAACAACATGTGCGATACAAAATAAAACCAAGTGCTCATAACACGCGCAATACAACTCTATGCTACAAAACAACCCAAAAATGCGCGAAAGCGTGCGCTACAAAAGTAAGAAAACATGTGCGATAATAATAATAATAACGACGCGACACGGGTTGCATCAATTCTCCCGGGGTTGAAAGAGCTCGACCCCGACGAGAGTCGATGTAACCTGCAAGTAGAAAGTCCAAGCGTCGATCAAAGAGATACTGCATACTATCTTGCTGATGTCATGGCTGCGACCCAAAACTTGCTAGTAACCTCTCATCCCAAAAAATCGCAATCCATTAGTCAAAATTTCATGCAAAATATTTAAAGAAACAGTAATTATTAGAGCTTTCAGAGGATGACAGGGGCAGTGTGTGGGGTGAACATGTGGCGGTAGGGAAAACATGAAGCAAGTGGAATCAGCCCGTGTAATCATTAACTCATGACACAACATACTCTCGTCCGATATACACCTACGAACATCTGCTAGACCCGGATCGAATATCGTCCTAATTTCGCCTGATGAAATTCTACTCGAGTTACAAAATTTTGAACAGATCTTAAATTTAGCGTGTAAAATTTTCCATAAAAATTCCTTAAAACGAGTGTCTCGATGGGGAGCGAAATATCCAAGTATCGTCTCGACTCCCTCAAGACTACTAAACCTAAAAGTGTCAAGACTCAAACGTTAGTGGTGTGGTGACTCAACGTGTGCGCTTAAAATCAAAGGGAAATGTCGTGAACAAAAGGCGTGCTCGCCAAAAATAAAATCAATAGAGGGTGGTGACTCGAGAGCCACAGGTGAGGGACCACCAAACACAATGTTTGTGGGCTCAAGGGTTTGTGGCGGTAATGTGCTAAGAAGGTTAGAACATAAGATGAATGAGTCTATGCCACCCAAGATAAAGGCCTCTTCACTAACCAACTCCTCTGGCAGAAGAGAGAGCGACGATGTGTCATCCGAGGTGAGTGGCACATCCCTAATAACTCCTTCTCCCTGGAGTGGGGCCACAGGAAACAACTCGACGACTGAAGGATGTGATTCAGTGGGGGCAAGTGGGCACCCCATGTCAATCGGGAGGAAGGAATGAGGAGGAAAAAAACTCATCTTCCTGGAGCAGGGGTTCAGGAAGAACATCCTCGATCGAAGGGTGTGTTAAAGCGGAGACAGTTGGAGACACGACTTCTGTCGGGATGGTAAAAATAGGAAGAAGCTCTTCTTCCTGGAGCAGTGGATCAGGAAGAACCTCCTCGACTGAAGGGAGTGCTGTAGTGGAGACACATGGAGTCACAACATCAGTCGGGGTGATAAAGATAGGAAGAAATTTTTCTTCCTGGAGCAGGGGCTCCGGAAGAATCTCCTCGACTGAAGTGAGCGTCACAGTGGGGGTGGGTGGAGCTAAAGTGCTCATCGTGAAACTGAGGAGATGTGGAGGACTAATGAAACACCTAACCTCGGGTTCCACTATGTGATATGAAGTGGGAATGTATGCAGGAGCAACATAATACGTGCGCGTTGTCACCTCCAGGTTGTGAACAGAGGTGCACAACCCACACAGATTCTGTCGGACGTTAGCAGTGACGCGCCCAACATCTTTCTTCAAGTCTTTAATGCGCGCATCTAAATCACTCATTATTTTTTAAACGAAAATTTCTAAACATAGAAATTTGAAAACGACCAGCACTCGGCTATCCCACGATAGGAGTGAGATATCCCAGCAGGCACACCAAACTGATGTAAATTAAAGTGGGGGTGTAGTTTGTGAAATATAATAAATGCGACCTTTTAAAATAAATGTGGCGCGAAGGTATTCACGGGCTATTTTCTAACGAAATAAACGATCAAGGCGTCACACACGAACGTAAACGCTACCGCACGAACATACACCGTTATGAAACTAATTCCACAAGCCCAGAAGTCTAGCGGCGAACACACACGACAATGGAAAAATAAACGGTATTCAGGAGATGAAATTAGCTAGGGCAAACTCCAATAATTAACTATTTAATTTAAAATGCGAGCATAACCCAAGACTTTAGGAAGGAGCTAGGAGTGGCAGAGGTATACCAGCCGAGTAGAGGTGGCAGCCACTAAAAAGTCTCGGGTAGGTTACAGGAAAAGCTACAGGTGATGGTTGTGCTCGGGATTGCTTGGAGGTCACTGGGAGCAAGGAGATCACCGGAGACTGCTGGAGTGAGGCTCGCTGGAGGTAGGAGGAGCTGCATGCAGCGGAATCGGCGGCCGGCGGAGTTTCAGGAGATGCTTCCGTCGAGAAAGCTGATCGCAGAAAGGCTCGGCTGCAGGTAATGTCGTCGAGCAGAGAGGAGAAGCTAGACGACGGGGAGGGAGGCTTCAGACAGTAGAGGCGGTGGCCAGAAGAGCTTCTCCGAAAGAATTCCATCAGGGAAGACGATCGCAGGCCGACGTGACTTCAGGCAGAGGAGGAAATGCTCGATCGTAGGTTGTCGTCGGGGAAGGGGAAAGCAGCAGGAGTTCTCTCCGGCCCTGGAAGGACCTCCAGAGGCGGCGCCGGAGCCGGACGGGGAGGGGAGAGCGACGGAAGGCCGGTGTCGAGCTTGTAGAGGCGGCGCTGGGTGAGAAATCGAACGATACTTAAAATGGTTTGTTCAATCTCTTATTCCAGCCGGTTTTTGGAGGAATGAAGGAGGGTATTTTATAGGAGGGATTAGAGTTTCATATTTGGAGGGCTTTGGCTATATATGCACACACATGAAATTGGTTTAGTGTTTAGAGGGTTTTGCTAATGACACACATATGAACCTCTATAAGGTTGGAAGGGGGGGGGTTTCAAGGTGGGGCCGGCGATGAGCTTATGGGGGGATTACATATTGAAATAGTTAATTAAATTAGACTTGCCCTAATTAACCTACTTCCTAAAATACCGGACCTATGCATTTAGGGTTACGTTGGCCGGTCACACCAACGAGTCAAACCAAAATTGCGCGAACAACATGCGTGATACAAAATAAAACCCAAGTGCTCATAACACGCGCAATACAACTGTACGCTACAAGACAACCCAAAAATGCGCCAAAACGTGCGCTACAAAAGTATGAAAACATGTGCGATAATAATAATAATAACGACGCGACGCGGGTTGCATCATCTTCCTTCCTCTCCGTTTGTAATTTATTTCTCTTAGAATATTTGGTTGTTTGTGAATGGTTGTGTAAACCCTAATTTCTCTTAATGCAATTTTTCATGTCTATGCGATTATTGTGTGGTTTATGCGTGCGAGGAGCGCCTCCATCTCATCATGTCTCCCCCACCATTGTGTGAGTGCCGCACTAGCAATTACTAGTGTCGTGCATTGCGAAGAGGTGCTTACGACCCTCATTCCGCCTAATCAAGCCATTCCCTCTGCTATCCTTCTCTTCCATCCACCTTGTGAAGCGGTGAAGGTGACCCGCACTAGTAATTTTAGTGTTTTGTTTTTGTTCATTCATCAAAAACCAAGCCCCGTGTTTTCTTTTTACCCTTATAATTAATTTTCTAAGCAATTAAATCACACGCTCACCTTGCGTTGCTCAAGAGATCGATACTTAGGGATAATCTCCCATTTTATATTACTTGAGCGACTAGTGCACTTGCCGAACGCGTATCAACACTCAACCAACCAACAACCTCTACTCGATTACCAAGCCACAACCGCTTGACGATCCAATCTTAGCCGCTCGGCGATCCACCACCAACTGCTTGATCCAATCTTAACTTCTCGGCAATCTACCACCAATTGCTCGGCAATCTACCACCAATTGCTCGGCAATCTACCACCAATTGCTCGGCAATCTCCACCAATTGCTCGGCAATCTACCACCAATTGCTCGGCAATCTACCACCAATTGCTCGGCAATCTACCACCAATTGCTCGGCGATCCACCACCAGTTGCTTGACGATCTATCAACAACTGCTCGATGATCCAAGAACACAAGTCATTGGCAATCAAAGATCACAACAATGATAGTACTCTGCCAGAGCATACCAGACCGGGAAACATGATATATCGCCATACTGATACCCTCAATGGTCTATCGCTCACGCCGGTACACCATATCAAAAAGCCAATAGCTTCAGAAAAACACTTCCAAAATTTGGGATATTATTGCACATCACATGAGGAATTCTGGAATCAACCACTATGGAAAATCTCAGCAGTTTTAGGGTTTAGTAGGACCATCATTTTTTTCACAAGCATGAATTTCTAGTTTAAGACCACAGAGTTCTTCAATGGATTGGAAAACCTTGTGAGTTCAGAAGCTCCACTTATGTTAACAAGAATTGGCAATATGAGAATGCAAACACTGCGATCTAGAGTCTTTTTCAACCTAGTCAATAGAAACTGATTTTTTTTCATGAGCCTTTATGCTATTTATCAGTATTTTAACTATATCTACATAGTTTATTTACTTGGTCTTTTCTTCCTTTATTCTCTGAAATGTCATTATTTTTGGTATAATAACTGTGCTGATGTTTGTCTTAAATTTATGATGCAGTCATATGTGGGTAAACTAGTTGAATATCCCCATCCCGTGGCATCTTCCATATCCAGTAGAGTCATGGCTGAATTTGGTATGGTAACAGTCTTAATAGCTGCTGTTGCAGCCGTGACAGCGGGTTTCATGGCATCTGCAGCCTTTGCAGTCACCAGCTTTTTGTATGCTGTTACAGTATATGTTATCTGGCCTTTGGTCAGACCATTTCTTAAGCTTGCAGTTGGTATTGTTTCCAATATTTCTGAAGGGATAGGGGAATATTTTGTTGACATAAACAGCGAGGGAGGATTTTTGTCAAAAGTATATGAGTTTTATACTTTTGGTGGTCTCTCTTCTAGCCTTGAGGTGCTGAGATTAATGTTGTTGGTCTTTGTAACTATGGTCCTTCTTGTTCGTTTCACTTTATCACGGAGACCGAAGAACTTCAGGAAATGGGTACCTCTCTCTTGTTTATGGATTCATTGAATATACTTGTAAATTTACTTGAACTTTTCATTGGTATATGGTAGTTTGTGTAATTTTTTTTCTTTTTATGTTTCCCACATGTTTCTTATAGGATATTTGGCAAGGCATAGAGTTTGGACAGTCCAAACCACAAGCTCGAGTTGATGTATGCTTTTAACTTTTTAAGTTTGATCAAACCTACCACACATCTGTTTTCTATATGTTCAGCTTTTCACAACATACTGGTATAAAGAGAGACAAGGTAAATCTTATGCTTTAACCTGTTTGTTTTTCTAGGGATCTACAGGAGTGACATTCAATGATGTTGCAGGTATTGATGAGGCAGTGGAGGAACTACTGGAGGTGAGATATTGTGGAATAATTACATCTCAATTGTGCATTTTCTTCAGAATTTTCCATAATACTTTTTTTACCATGGTTGTTGAGTGAAGATAGGTTGGCATAATTCTAAATTCTTGTATAAATGGAATTATGGAAACATCTTTCAACAAATCATTTTTTTCTCATCCCATCAGTACATTTCCAAAAAGCAATTTTTATTAAGGGACAGACTGCATATATGCAGCACACATTCCCCTTAAACCGATGTTTTATGATTTTTATAGTTGGTTAGATATCTGAAGAACCCAGAATTGTTTGATAAGATGGGTATAAAGCCTCCTCACGGCGTACTTCTGGAAGGTCCTCCTGGCTGTGGAAAGGTAAATAATATTTTGAAGATACTTCCTTGATGCAGTCTGTCCATTATAATTTAGTCGATTCTTAATTCTGCTAGACGTTAGTTGCAAAAGCTATTGCTGGTGAAGCTGGTGTACCATTTTATCAAATGGCTGGTTCTGAGTTTGTTGAGGTTTTGGTTGGTGTTGGCTCTGCTCGGATACGAGATCTTTTTATGAGAGCCAAGGTAAGGGCGTAAATTATTTATTATTTTTGGTACATTTTATTCAATAAA
Organism: Platanthera zijinensis; assembly: GCA_039513925.1. Taxonomy (NCBI): domain Eukaryota; kingdom Viridiplantae; phylum Streptophyta; class Magnoliopsida; order Asparagales; family Orchidaceae; genus Platanthera; species Platanthera zijinensis. Next base: position 30,974,103 of record CM077090.1, read on the forward strand.
AAAAATTTTGCTATTTATTTTACTCTTCAAAAATTTCATCGATAGAATGTTGAAAAGTATGACCTCAACTGAAAAACTCCCCAATTTTTCAATAAATACTCTATTAGACAATGTTTATTGATTTGAATGTTAGGCATTAGTTGATATCTAAATTGAGTGAGAAATGATAATGCTAAGATGGATGTGACAAAACTCAAAAAGATAGATTAAATAGTCATTGTGTTAGAGAATCATTGAGAGTGACATCTATCAAATATGCTTCAATATAAATCAGACTTATGTGGTTTGGACATGTGTAACAACAAATATACCAGTTAGATGAGTATATAAACTTAATGCTGAAGGATGTGGTAGGACCACTAGACAAGGATAACATGGATGAAAATTATTCAGGATGATTCACATTAGTCAAGTTTTAATACCTCTAGCAGAATTTGATTAGAACAAATATAAAAATAGTATTAATAAAGCAAAACCTCGAATAGTTGGGATACAATTATTGATGATGAAAATTATATTTTTTTAATAAGTCAAGATGACCCCAAAATGTGAATGGTAAAACCTCATACTGACGACGCGCCACGACTGACACGCATGTATTCCCGCAAGAGGCGGTGATCCGCTGTCCAGACGGACGATCAGAGTCTGTGGTTGTGTCCAGATGATTGTTCCGAGTCAAATTCATATTTTACTTCTATTTTTTGAGTTGTATTTAGTGCCTGATCGGCCAAAACATTATTCGCCGTCCGATTCTGGTAGTTATGCTGCAGCTTTATTTCAGGGTTTTATAAATAGGCAGACGGTTTTATTTCAGTTAGAGACACCTAGAGGTCAAGCGACTCCTCCCCCTGATGAGGAGCCCCACGAGGGTCCACGAGATGCTACACTACCTTCGGAGAGGCATGGTAGAGACATTTCTCGCTGAGATCCCCTTCCTTTGCGAGAGGGATTTATCGTCGTGGATACACGTATCGGCGAGATCCTGGGAGGGATAACCGTCCTCCCGATGAGCCTCGCCCCCCCCCCCCCACCTCGACGTAGAGATCGAGCACAATATGATTATGATTATGATGATGAGTATGACCGTGAGTCGCGCCATGGGATGACTCTTGAGGAGGATGACAATACCCGACGTATAACATTGATGCACCCTTCTTCGACGGTCACCTAGATCCTGAAGGTATTTAGTGATTGGCTCATGGACATGAACCACTATTTTGATTGGTTCTAGATGAGCGACGAGAGGCGAGTGCGATTCGCCAAAATGAAGTTGATCTGTCTGGCAAAAATTTATTGGTCGACTCTGGAGAGATCTCTTGAGCGGGATGACTACTACCCCATCACCCGATGAGATGAAATGAAGCAGCGCTTACAAGATAAATACCTCCCCACTTCGTATCGAAATCAACTTTTAGATCAGTTCTACGTGCTACGTCAGGGGACTCTCTCCGTTGCAAATTATGTCCCGATTTGATGAGCTAGTAGTGTACAACCCCGTGTTCGTCGAATGGACCCAACATGACAGAGCGAAGTGAGGCCCTCAAGATAGCCATGGGATCACAAGCTCTAGGCGAGCCGGGGAGCCGACCCGCATCCGCCAAGCAGGCGGGCGAGCCGGGGGAGCCGGTCCGCTTTAGCTCGGCAGGCGGGCGAGCCGAGAGGAACCGGTCCGCATCCGCCAAGCAGGCGGGCGAGCCAAGGCAGCCGACCCGCATCCGCCAAGAGGGAGGGCGAGTCGAGACAGCCGGCCCGTGTCCGCCAGGCAGGCGGGCGAGCCTGCAGGAACCCGGCTCGCACTCGCCTAAGAGGCAGGCGAGTCGCGGGAGCAGGGCCGCACCCGTCCAGGGGACTGGCGGGCTGGCTCGAGCTCCCTCCCTTATGTGGGATGCTAATAGCATGTATTCAATGCAACTTGGTCTGCCAATAGCTTCTTCAAACAACGGAGTTTCGCTGTTGGCAGACCCATTTCGGGCTGCGTTAGTAAAACGAAAAGGCGGAGTTACGCTATTTGCAGACCAGACTCAGAAATCTATAAATAGACCCACAGGAGTACCTCAGAAGGCAAGCTTATCATTTCGGGTCTTGTAGCGCTTTCTGAGGTGCCCTTAGCTCAGCATATGTTAAAGAGAGGAAGCGCTCTAAGATCTTCCGGGTGTGTGGTGGGACCTCCGTGCTGCAGCCGTGGGTCATTCTCTAATCCTAAGTCTCCGGTTGAGTGAGCTCATTTAGAGAAGTAGGTGTGCAGACACCCCTTCTTAGGGTCCGAACTCCACAGAGACCGGTTTCCGGTTTCAACATTTTGGTGCAGTGAGCGTGGAGCCTGACCAGCATAGAAAATCCTTAGTGAGTTCAATGACTGGAGGCGAAGGACAAGGAGCTGATCCAGCTGACTCGCCGCCTCCCCCTCCCCTGGCCACCCTCGGAATGTTCAAGGACTTCAAGAAGGAAGTCAGAGATCTAGTACTCTTCGCACTCGCGGCGAGTGCTCGATGCCCTCTATCCCAGTAGTCGTTTCCCCGTCTCTGGGTGAAAACACCCCCGTTAAACAACCTGGGAAGGAGGTCGAGGCAGAAAGCAGCGAGCGAGACCTCTCAGGGCGAATGTTGTTCCCCGGCTCGGCGAGTGCGGGTAGGGTCGGCAAGGTGGAGGCGCGAGATCGTCCAGCTCGCCCTGCAGGGGAGAGGAGTCCTTTTAGTGAGCTGGTCGTATCTGCCCCAGTCCCAGAGGGGTTCCGTGAGCCGTAGATGTCCTACTACACCGGTAGGGATGATCCGGTCCAGCACGTCCAATGGTTCGAGGATGCGGTCTCAATCCGGCAGATGTCATATGCTTTCAAGTGCCGGTTCTTCGCCATAACCTTCAAAAAGAAGGCAAGTGATTGGTTCCATCAGCTTCCCGCCAGCTTCATATACTGCTTTGAGGACCTGCGTCGGGGGTTCCTGCTGAGGTTTTCAACTTCAAAGAAGAGGAAGAAGTCAGAGTCCCTGTTTCTCATCAAGCAGGGCGTGGAGGAGATGCTGGGGAGTTACTTCGACAGGTTCCAGGAGGAGGTTCTCCAAGTTCAGAAGATGCCTGGGCATACCCTCATGATAGCATTCACTCTGGGGCTGCAGCAGGGGTTCTTCAGAATGGAGTTAAAGCGGGTGCCTCCACTGTCCTTCGAGGAGCTGATGGAGAGGGCGACAAAAGAGATCGAGGGAGAAACATCGAATCCGGCGTTTGCCAGGAGATTAGCCAAGTTGGTAGCAGAGGAGGAGAGAGAGCCGAGAGGAGGTAGGAATCAGGAGGTACCGAGATCGAATCTCGACCTCAACAACCTATCGGCGCCTGTTGTGTGCCCGTGGATCAGGTTGTGATGAGCTTTCGCATGAGAAAGCTTTATCAAGGAGGTTGGGGGATCTAGCCCTGGCCTCAACAACTAATCGACTCTGTTGTGGGGCCGGGGATGAGTTGGGGTGTACGACCCGCGGGCCTGATAAAGCCGCCTGGTGGACTCCAGGTGGGCCTTCCTGGGCAGGTGGACTCCTGGGCCCGGGATGGCGGGGCAGGTGGACTCCTGTCCTGCATCAGTATATGCAGGAGTTTCACTATGTTCTTAAACATCGAGCGGGTGTTGGGAACAAACCAGCAGACGCCTTGAGTCGGCGTCCTCCACACCATGAGCACTCGAGTTGTTGGATTTGAGCAGCTACCTTATGCATATCCAGAGTTCCTAGATTTCAGGGACATTTACTCCGCACTGTCGAGGGACTCGCCAGATCTTCGTGAGGGTTATTCGATTTCTGATGGGTATTTGTTTATGGGTTCTCGCCTCTGCATTCCATAGTTATCCCTCCGAGATTTCCTTATCTGGGAACTACACATAGGCGGAGCTGCGGGGCACTTTGATAGAGATAAGACGATTACGTTGGTTGAATATCGTTTCTTCTGGCCCGGTTTGAAGAAAGATGTCACTAGGGTTGTCAGACATTGTCGAGTCTGCCAGATTGAGAAGGGGACTCGTCAGCCCACGGGGCTATACACTCTGCTACTCGTCCCGGAGCGACTCTGGTCTGATATTAGTATAGACTTCATTCTCGGGCTCCCTCGCACTCTGAGGAAGCACGATTCGATATTTGTTGTAGTTGATCATTTTTTAAAGATGACCCATTTTATCCCTTGCCGAAAGACCGTTGACGTCTCCCACGTGGCGACATTATTCTTTAGAGAAGTGTTTAAATATCACAGTCTTCCCGCTTCCATAGTCTCTGATCGTGACGTGCGTTTCATGAGCTATTTTGGTAGACCTTATGGAAGAGACCGGTACAACCCTGAAGTTCTCCTCCGCCTACCACCCACAGACGGATGGACAAACCGAAGTGGTTAGCTGTAGTCTTGGGACACTTCTTCGTTGCCTTGTCGGGGATAATCTGACCACCTGGGATTCTGTTCTCCCTATAGCTGAGTTTGTGTATAATGGTTTTATCATTAGGATCACATGTTTGAGTGTGTTTCATATTATGTTAGGATACGAGCCTAGGAAACCTGTTGACTTAGTGGATATTCCCATAGGGGCCAGACCCAGTGAGTCAGCAGAATCCTTCATACAGCATGTGCATGCACTACACGAGTCGGTCCGTAAAAAAATTGCAGCCAGTAATGATTATTATAAAGATCAAGCAGACCAGCACAGGCGAGAACACATCTTTGAGGCGGAAGAACAAGTATTGATTCACATTCGATCTGAGAGGGTCCCGCAAAGACCAACAAAGAAATTAAGCACATGCAGAATGGGCCCCTATACAGTCGTATGACGGATTGTTACGAACGCATATGAGATAAACATCCCTCATGGTATGGGCATCCACTGAGTATTCAATGTAGAGGATTTGACTCCTTATTACGAGGAACACATGTACGTGGACCCCGTTTCCGCACCTCTACCCGAGCCTTCATCTCCCATAGCCCCTTCTACCTGAGCCTTCGCCTTTTATTGCCTCCACCAATCCCTCTTTATTACCACCCGCGGAGTCGTACTATACAGATTGCATTGCACAATCGACGGTTCCACCGACACAACAGTCAGACGAAGATACATCATTGACAGACGGAGATACATTACTGTCAAACGGAGATTCATTAGTGCCACCCACTTCTACAATCGACGTGCTTCAGATCATCGGTCACGACTTCTACACCGCGGGCGGGCAAGATATTGTGCGTTATCTTGTCCGCTGGAGTGGTCGACCACCACATGATGTAGGCTAGGGTTAGGGTTTTTTCAAAATTAAAGTTTTTTAATCAAAATATTTTATTTGTTTGAACATAAAATTAGAACTTTAGAAAAATAACTTGATTTGTTTAATTTGAAAAGGGAGGCCGAGCGTCCGAATCGAGGCGTTCGCCCGTAGAACTATTCTTAACGATAAATTTCAGCAAAGTCGTTACTCGTTATTCAGAAAATTCCGCTGGCGCCAAACGGATCGAGTCGTGGAAGGATGTGTACGTTCACAATGGCAATCCACAAGCAACAATTTATGAAATAAACGGGAATTTCAGTGGCTAAAACGTTTGGGGCAAGCTATTAATTATTTAAATAATGCATAAATTTTAATCTAACTAATTGAGTAAGGAATGAGCGTCGTTACCACACGAGACCCAATCAAATCAATTCGTAGGCAGAATCAAAACCAGAGTAGATTGTCCTTAGTTGGAGAAGCCGGGGCTGGAAATCTGTCGGGAGAGTGCTTGGAACCCGACGGCAGGACCCAACGTGGCTGCGTATGAAAAGGTCGTCGCAAGGGTTCGCTGGAATTAAAGTTCCGGGTCGACGAAGAGTCCCTGGGCGTTGATGGAGGATGACGTGGAGGAGTAAGTGGTCCGCCGGAAAAGGATTTCGCAGTCGACAATGGGGTTGGATGTCGCTCGTCTAACTTGGACGGAATTGATCGGCGGCTGAGAGAAAATAGGTCGCCGTCGGCGGCTTGCATAGCGGCAGGGAGCACGGTTGGTTGTCGAGGCGGCTGGAGCTTCGGCGGAGGGGGTCGATTTCACAAGGGGGGGGGGGGGGGGGTGGAGAATAACGACGGCATTGCAGAGAGAAACGACAAGGTCGCCTCTCTCCACTTTTGTCCTGTCCCTCAATGCAGCGACAATTAGTGGTATTTAATGAGGATGTCCATAGCACCTTTTAATTCACTTTCCAAAGTACTGGCTGGGCAAAATTAAAGGTTTCCCGAGCGCTTGTACGAACTAATTCCAGAAGCTAGCGCGGGTAGTAGCGCTAGCGCTTGGTGGTAGGTTCCAGAGCTTGATTTTTCGTTCTTTTGTACTCGTAGACCTGCGCACTATACCCAAACCTTGTATCATCAAATACAACACGAGATTTGATATTGTCAAACTAAAAAGATACGAACCATAGGCTCCAACAGCCGGAACTACCTTCTTCTAGGTGCGACTCCTGGATCCTATCGATCTTCCTCCCTACATCCCGAAGCCTTCCGCATGCTACAAAGACACCTCTCCACTCCACCTCCACCTTCCTCCCCTCCGTTCAGTCCAGTAAGCCCTAAGCCCCAACCTTCCTTTTTCCCGCTCAACCCTGTTGCTGACCAAACCTCCCTCCTGCCGCATTCACCCACACCGCCCCATCCCTGCCTCCCTCCTCTACTTCCCTCAACCTCGTTGGTCCCCACCCAGTCCACACCACTGTACCCTTCAACACCCCGTCTGACTCCACTACCGTCGGTTACCTTCTTCCTTGCCTCCCTCCCCTCTTCCCCGTCCCGTTCATAATTACTTCCGCATAAAGGCGCATATACTCCCTCCCTCCAACACTCTTGTTAATTTCCACGACCTTGATCTCCTATTCCAGCCACCCTTGAGATCATCCAAATCCTCCCATCAGTCCTGGAACTTATTCGCGCAACCTTCCGCTCCGTGGCAGCCTTAGATGCTCTCCAACGACAGTTGTCGCCTCCACCTGCATGTCTGAATTGTGGTAAAGTCTTCTTCTTTATTGTTGTTTATTTTCGATTATTCATATTGTGGTGGATTTCTGTTTTATTGCGTTATTAGTTCGTCTGTTGTACTGTTTACGGGGTTTATTCTGTGAATGCTTAAAATTATTTGCCCCCTATCGTTTGTAAAATTGATATTTTGTTTTCCTTTAATTAATTATTTGCGACTGCACGTACACCTGCTGGTAAACTTATAATAATTAATTACTTGTTGTAATTTTAGCGGACCACTTTTTCACTCCATCGCATTTAGGGCTCCATTTAAAGGGTACATCCCGTGTCGACCTTACCACTGCATCACATACCTTATAAATAACTTGAGTAGTGGTGTTTAGGATAATGTTAATACATAATTATTGAAGATTGCCCAAGTCATATTAGCCTCGAGCTAGAGGCAAGAGATGTTGCACTCCTTTTTTCCATTAAAGATTCAATTTGAAAATATATTAGAATTAAAACTAGATATTCATATTTATTGAATATATTAAGATAACAAATATATTATGAAAGTGAGGGATAGATCTTAAATTTCTTCTAATTTAGAGTTAATATATAAAAAGTCACAGCACAAAGATAAAGAAAGAAAAAGCAAGCACACAGACGACACAAGGATTACAGTGGTTCCCCAATCAACCTGGGTACGTCCACTCTTCTACCACCCTGGTAGGAATTCACTACAGGTTTTTGATCAGGTGCCCTGCCACCACAAGATCTCTTTCAGGTAGATCTAGAGACCCTTTGAGCTTTTGATAAGGAGCCCAAAATCCAATAGGTTTTTGATCAGGTGTCCTATCACTAAGAGTTCACTTTTGAAGGGAGTAAAAATAACCCTGTACACAGGAAAGGGAAAAGAAATGATGTTGTCTTCTCTGTCAATGATCTGAGAGAAGACTAGTGGATTGTTGATGATGTCAAAGCTCCCCCTGAGATGTAGAATAGTTCAGGAGTGGAAGCTTTGCTTCAGGGTGTAGGCCTTCAAGTTGATGTTGCTCTCCAACAAGTTTTTAGACTGATATTGATTGATTGTCTCTTGAAAGCCTGGAGCAGATGAAGAAGATGAAGTTGATTTGCTGTAAGAAAACTTGTAGCTGAGTTCTTCTTTTGTGAGAGAAAAAGCCTTCTTGAATTTTCTCTCTCTATCTCTTCTGTTCTGTCGAGTGGTGTATTACTCTTCTTATTCTCTATAAGATATAATATCTGTATATTTAATGCTTGAAGAATTCAAACTTTTGAATTCTTTCTATCTTGGAATGACTAAATCAATTCCCGAGAATGGAATCTGCCTTGAGAAATCAATTGACATTTAATCTCTGTAATAAGCCATATTTTATACTGTCATTCAAACGACTATATTTGATAAGAATATATAGCATTAAATCTGAGAGCTATAAATGTCTGCAGTTAAGCCTTAATTAAATCTGCCAGCTGTAAATAAATCTGTCTGAAAAACGACACAGGAAATCGCCAAACTGAAATTTAAAGCTTCTTCAAACTGGGTTTGGAGATCGTTGAACTCAGCTCGGAGATTGTTGAGCTAAGTTCAGAGATTTTGAACTGCATCTGAGTTTTACAGTTTTCTTTGAGCTGAGCTCAGAGATCGTTGATCTCCGCTCAGAGATCTTTGAACTGAGTTCAGAGATTTTCTTCCAGCAATTTTCTGAACTTCAAATCTGAACTTCTCTGGAATTTTTCTGAATTAGCAGACCTGAAAATAATCTTATGATCCATGACTATACATTTTGGGTCAATCTAATATTCCTAATAGTGATCCTGACCCAAATCAGAACTAAGGTTCCAACAATCTCCCCCTATTTGGTTGAGGACACTATTCACATAAAAATATAAAGCAAGTCTAAAATGAGAACAAAAACTTCTAAAGGGCTATGCAGCTGTTTTGTTGCTTGTCTTTAACTGAGTTCATTTCAGCATATCTGAAACATGGTTCCAACAAACTCCTTGATATCATTCCCCAGATTTCTGAATAATTGAAACTGCTGCTTCTGCAACCTCTAAAATAGTCTCCCCCTATGCAGGTACCCCTGCTCTGAAGGGTCTTTTCCTGAAATAAGAGGTTAGAAGTTCTGGACCCAGATTACCTTGGGTCCTGGTTCTTTTTTATAATAATCAGAAATAAAAGAATATTCAGGTTGATCTTTGTAACCTAATGGATGAAATTTCCTAGGAGAGATGAACCATTGGGTAAAAGGATTGACAAAATTTTGAGTTTGATTATAATTTTCAAAAGGATAAAAATTTCTGTTTTGAAATTCTGAGTTCGATGATTTATATTGAGATCGTCGATCTGCGTTCGACGACCAGTATTGATCTCGTCGATCTCGGTTCACAGAGTAATAATGACTACTATCTGTGTTCCACGATCGTCGATCTCTGCTCGACGAAAAGTGATGATATCGTCGATCCCCTTCTGTTGAGTAGTTAAACCCAACCTCTGGGTTCAGAGATCGTCGATCGCCGTTCGACGAGTAATACTGCGTCGATCTTGGTTCGACGACTTATTTTGAATAAAAATTTTCTGAATATTTTTAGTTTGTTTTGGTAAAAATTCAGTTATTTTGTCTAAATCTATTATTTTTTCTTTGCCTTTAACTGATTCTAATGAAACTAATTTTTTTGAAGTAATTGTTAAGTCTTCTTTGAGTTGAATGTTTTCAGAAGATAAATTAATTACATTTTCTCTGAGAAGTTTTATTTCCTTCTCAGATAGAATCAAATCATTGCATAAAATTTTAAAATCTTCTTTAAAATGTTATGAAGAATCAAAGGGAGAAATAACCTGATTCTCTTCTGATTCTGCTACTGATTCTTCATCAGATTCAAATTCTTCATCATGGCTGCTGCAAGATGCATTGATTGTCATCAGACAAAATTCTCTTGCTCTTGTCTCTTCTTCATTCTCAGTTGTACAGGATGAAACTTCAGAGTCACTCCAAGATTCAGCTTTACATGTTCTTTCTTTTGTTGATCCAACAGCCATTGCTGTGAGGGAGTCCCAGATGTCCTTTGCTGAGGTGCATTCAACAATTTCCTGAAAAATGTCATCAGACATTGATTGAGTAAGAATGCTCATTGCTCTTGCATCAATAATCTTTAGTCTTTTCTGGGCTTCTGTCGTTTGAGATGATGGGACAACATTCATTCTTGTTGTTTCCAATGGTTGATAAGGACCTGTCAAGATAGAATTGAAAATTTCTTCATCAGTAGAGTTCATAAAAAGCCTAATCCTTGCCTTCCATAGTGCAAGCTTATCTAGATTGCGCATAGGCGGTCTGGTGCTTGAAAACTCTTCTTTTTGTGCCATGATAGACTCTTAAGAAAAATAAGATCTATCAGATCATTTTGGTTCAGGTGTTAGCCTGTACAACCAAGAGAAAACTCACCCTCTGATACCAATTGAAAGTGAGGGATAGATCTTAACTTTCTTCTAATTTAGAGTTAATATATAAAAAATCACAATACAAAGATAAAGAAAGAAAAAGCAAGCACACAGACGACACAAGGATTACAGTGGTTCCCCAATCAACCTGGGTACGTTCACTCTTCTACCACCCTGATAGGAATCCACTATAAGTTTTTGATCAGGTGCCCTGCCACCACAAGATCTCTTTCAGGTAGATCTAGAGACCCTTTGAGCTTTTGATCAGGAGCCCAAAATCCAATAGGTTTTTGATCAGGTGCCCTATCACCAAGAGTTCACTTTTGAAGGGAGTAATAACCCTGTACACAGGAAAGGGAAAAGAAATGATGTTGTCTTCTCTGTCAATCTTGGATTGTTGATGATGTCAAAGCTCTCCCTGAGATGTAGAATAGTTCAGGAGTGGAAGCTTTGCTTCAGGGTGTAGGCCTTCAAATTGATGTTGCTCTCCAACAAGCTTTTAGACTGATATTGATTGATTGTCTCTTGAAAGCCTGGAGCAGATGAAGAAGATGAAGTTGATTTGTTGTAAGAAAACTTGTAGCTGAGTTCTTCTTTTGTGAGAGAAAAAGCCTTCTTGAATTTTCTCTTTTTATCTCTTCTGTTCTGTCGAGTGTTGTATTACTCTTCTTATTCTCTGTAAGATATAATATCTGTATATTTAATGCCTGAAGAATTCAAACATTTGAATTCTTTCTATCTTGGAATGGCTAAATCAATTCCCGAGAATGGAATCTGCCTTGAGAAATCAATTGACATTTAATCTCTGTAATAAGTCATATTTTATACTGTCATTCAAACGACTATATTTGATAAGAATATATAACATTAAATCTGAGAGCTATAAATGCCTGCAGTTAAGCCTTAATTAAATCTGCCAGCTGTAAATAAATCTGTCTGAAAAACGGCACAGGAAATCGCCAAACTGAATTTTAAAGCTTCTTCAAACTGGGTTCGGAGATTGTTGAACTCAGCTCGGAGATCGTTGAGCTGAGTTCAGAGATTTTGAACTGCATCTGAGTTTTACAGTTTTCTTTGAGCTGAGCTCAGAGACCGTTGATCTCTGCTCAGAGATCTTTGAACTGAGTTCAGAGATTTTCTTCTAGCAATTTTCTGAACTTCAAATCTGAACTTCTCTGGAATTTTTCTGAATGAGCAGACCTGAAAATAATCCTATGACCCATGACTATATATTTTGGGTCAATCTAATATTCCTAATAGTGATCCTGATCCAAATCAGAATTAAGGTTCCAACATATCATATAAATGGGAAATGCAAGATTTAATAGTTTTTTTTTGGAAAGAATTATTTCAATCACATGCTTGTTAGGATCAGAGGCTACCAGTTAGCAACTCTTTGCATGCCATGAAATTATTAACGATTAGAGGTCCGTCTTGTTAAGTTGCTTTCCTAGAGCTAAAATTTAATGCAAAAAATATCATTGCATCTCTTGTGTAACATGTGTTTCATGACTTCACATCATATCACAACCGTTTCTCAACTGCATCATTAAGTTAGAACAAAAGTAATCCTATGATATATCGCTAAGATGATGATTGTCGGTCATCTTTTTCTCTTGTTATTTATTTTATTTTGAAGGAAAAAAAGTCATATTCACTTTTATAATCAGGGGAGGACCCACCTTGGGACGAGTGTGGGCGGCCGCCCACCTTAAATTATCGAGATTCGCGAGCTGGAGTGAGCGGCGAATCACGTAATCTCTTTCCTTTCCTCGCCGGGCTCCCGTCAGATGGCAGAAATCTCCACCCTTTCCTCGTCGGGCTCCCTTTAGAAGGTGCAAATACCTTCTTCCTTTCCTCCCGGGCACCAACAAGATAAGAAAACCTCTCTCTCGCAAATATCGTAGGGTTTATCAATGCCGATCCATGAATATCTTAGGGTTTATCGATGCTCCACTCCAAGTCTAGGACTTCATCTCCTAAAGGTCTGTTGCTACTTTACTTGACTGCTTCCACTCTTCAAGGTCCGCTGCGGCGCTGCTACTTTGCTCGACTGCTTCAACTTCTACTTTCAAGCCTTCAAGATCAAGGTATTCCTCCTGGCTCCTACTTTCTACAGGCTACAGTCCTGCATCATTATCACTTCGTCTGAGTTTATGGATTTGTTTATTGATTAGGATTTAGGGATTCGATTTGTGCATCATTGCTTTGTTTGGCTGCTTCCAATCTTCAAGGTCCTGTTTGTCAATTATTTTGCTTGGTAACAATAAAAACTGATGATGAAATGCATGAATAAAGATGTTTGAACAATAAAAATTTAATGGGGTATACTGTAAGAAATTAGCCCAAATTGCTAAAATCTCTACCCTTTAGTAGTTAAGTTAAACCAGTACATTTAATTAAATGGCAGAAAATTGAAGAAGCTATAGGGGAAAAATAAAAAATAACAAACGGAGATCTAGATGTGAAATATATAAGTGAGGAGAAATATGATTCAAGCAAGAATTCACCTAGTTGATAAAGATATGGTAAACTACTGATCAACAAATAAAACAGTAAGTGTAGCTCGAAAGTCGAAACTATAACAAAAAATTAGGAAAAGGAATGCAGCAGATTTTTCTTGCAAGAAATTTGGCAACCCCATAGTGGAACTAGTCCCTTGTACAACCTGTAGTTGCAAGAAATTAGTATGAAGATTACCAAGAAGAAAACATAAAATTAATAAGTGTATCAAGCATGCATCATACCCAAGGGTACCCTCTACTTTCATAAACTTAGGTAATCCATCACTCAATCCCCTTGCAAAGCATGGTTGAGTCTGGACATGAACCTTGACAACCTCGATCGGGCAAAGAGCAACGTCAGTAAAAAATTCAGTAGAAACAGAACCAGCAAGATATATCTAGGTCCTGTACTTTGTGGCATACCCAGGCTCTTGTAGCAGGACAACAAAACTTGACTTTATGCTTTTGTATTTTGCTAGAAACTCAATAGAATTGTATTTTGCGATATTAATCTATTATTGTCATATTTCTCGTGCAAAAAAAAAATCTTCAAGTTTTAGGTCCGCCCACACAGGAATTTTTTTTGCATCCGCCACTGCGTATAATCTTATTTTTATAATCTGATCCTTATAATCTGATTCTTACCATATGTAAATATGCAGGTAAATAAACCATCTGTAGTATTTATTGATGAAATAGATGCACTGGCAACCAGGTATGGTTATTTCATTAAAAAAAGTCAGGTGGAGTTATAATTTGTTGTCCAATCTCACAACATTCTTAGATATTTACAATTCCTTGTGCGATGACATTCATTTTTATTTAACACAATGGTTTATAATTTTTTCAACTGAAGCCACTAAATTAGTGATCCACTATATGGCTTGTTACACATGTTCGCGTAACGTATTTTTATATCTTATATTTTCATTATTTCTTTATGGTTTATGTTATATGAGCCCCCCCATATAAGGAGGTGGTATGAGAGAGTTTGTTTTTCATCTTTGGGATCATTAGGGTTTGAGTCTCCATCTTTGGAGAAGGGCTTCTTGGAGGAACCAACCTCCAGAAGTTGGGCACAAGCATAGCTCGTGTTTGTATCCGTATTTCTTTCGATTAATGCAAGTGTTTTCCCCTTCTGCAACATTGTTCCGACCCGCCACCCCGCCTGCACATCTCATCGTGTGCCGCCGACTACATCGCTTTCGTTCTCCTGGCTATCGACGATCCAGCCCTAGCCAATCGAACCGACATCCGCCTTCTCCGACTCTTCTCACCCCCCTACAATGCATCGCCCGCCTGTGCGAGCCGCGGTTGCTGTCACGCGTCTCGACCCGACCCAGATCGCACGCTCTGTCGGCTTCGACATGTTTCTGTCCGCATGCGACCGACTCGCCCACTTGCGACGCACCTCCAGCCGGCGCAGTTCTCTCGCCTCAAACTTCCGGCTTCCCAGAACAGCATACTGACGGTCTCGGCGGCCCTAGCCGCTATTCCTGCAGGTTCCCTCGGCTTCCAGCAGTTTCATTTTCGTCCTCCTTTCCTCGGCTGAGTGTATGCCCCCTCGACTGCGATCAATGGTCAACACCGACGCACCACCACCGCCCCCATCTACGGATCCAGCCATCCTTCGTCGTTTGGATGACCACGACGGCGCCATCGCATTCCTGCAGCTCCTCATACTCCACATGGAGGCCAAGATCGACTCCCTCTTGGCCGGTCGCCCAACCATGTCCGCGACGTCCAACGCTGCTTCGCCATCCCTTCTTGGGGTTTTCTTGGACCCGCACCAAGCCATAGCTCACCCGCCCAGGGGGGGGGGGGGGGTCTCACAGGGGCCTCGGCCCCTTGATGTTCCCGCATTCTGGACTCCCTCTTAGCCGGTCGTCCAACCACATCCGTGATGTCCAACGCTGCTTCGTCATCCCTCCTTGGGGTTTTCCTGGACCCGCACCAAGCCACAGCTCACCCGCCCGGGGGGCTCTCATAGGGGCCTCGGCCCCTTGATGTTTCCGCATTCAACGACGCCAATCCTATGAGTTGGATTGCACGGGCCGAACAATTCTTCGAAATTTAACAGATCCCCGAGGCACAGAAAATCAACACGACATTGATTGGCATGGAGGGCTCTGCTCTCCACTGGGTGCGCTGGCTACGCCAATCCCAACCGGCCATGTCTTGGTCGGACCTTCAGCAGGAGCTCATTCACTGTTACGACACCCGCTACGCGGGCTCCGCGGCGGAGTGGCTCTGCGATTTCCGTCAGACGGACTCCCTTGACGAGTACATCGATGTGTTTCTCGTCCTCCCGATGCATGTTCACAGTCTTCCGCCGGACTATTTTTTGGCCTACTTCATGCATTAGCTTACAACCCCACATCCGAGCCCGTCTCCTCACCCTGCAACTGCTAACTGTCCACCAAGCCATGAACTTCTCCCCACTAGTGGAAGCCGACTTCCTGACGACGTTGGGGGACCCTCCTTCCTCATGGCCTCCCGCTAAACCTCCCTACCAACCATACTTTCCTCCCCCGTCTAAACAACCACCACCACCACCTCCTCTACCTAGCACACCCATTCTGGGCCCACGCCACAACCTTCATGTCCCTACTCACTGAAGAGGACGTGAACGAGATCAACACGGATGACTTACGGAGCAGGGGACTGTTCTTCCGTTGCAAACAACCCTACTCGCCTACTCATGAATGTCCGGTAAAGGAGTTTCGCCTTCTCATCGGAGAGGACACGAACGAGATCATCATGACTTACTTTGGCGCTCTGATGATTGCGGATGTACTGCCGGATGGTGCTCCGAACACCTCTACGACTTCCCACCCACGGGCATTTCACTACTAGTTGGCGAGCGACACTCCGACCTTGGGGACAAGGTTGATTTTCTGGCGGGGTGTATTGTTACGCACTTGTGTGTAACGTATTATTATACCTTGTATTTTCATTATTGTTGTATGGTTAATGTTATGTGAACCACCCTCCCTATATAAGGAGGTGGTATGAGAGAGTTTGTTTTTCATCTTTTGGATCATTAGGGTTTGAGTCTCCATCTTTGGAGAATGGCTTCTTGGAGGAACCAGCCTTCAGAAGTTGGGCACGAACATACCTCGTGTTTGTATCCGTATTTTCTTTTGATTAATGCAAGTGTTTTTTCCCCTTTTGCCACATGGCTGATTAAACTTTATAGACTTACTCTCTAAGAGAAATTGACATCTAAAAGCTAAAGGTGATGCCCTATAAGTTGAGTGGGCTAAAAACCAGACATCTAATTATCATGGAGGGTTTGCCATTCAAGAGAACAATTGACACGGGAAGGTCATATTGTGGGATAATGAATGATTACTAAATGCAGATAATTCCAACGAGTAATTTGCTATAATAGTTTTTTTATAAACCAAAATTTAAGATATAACATGGTAGTTAAAGCTGACAATCAAAGGAACAAGTGAAGTCTTATAAATGTAAGAGGTCTCATGATGAAGTAACTCAAGTAAATTAGAACGTACAATGTTTCAAAACACGGAAACAAAGATTACAAACAAATATTCCTCAAGTCGAGAATTAAAACAAGATTCAGCACAAGATAAAAGACATCCAACTAAAGATTTACACAACTAAGGCATAGAGGGTTTGGTGGATATCCGACATGTCTCTGGACTCCCGGGAATCAAATTGCTGGATTGGGCTGAAGGTGACTGTTTGAGTGCGCCGGAGATGGACTGGGACTGTGGAGGGGCTTGGAGTTGACTTGCACGAACGGCATGGGAGATGGAATGATGTTACAGAAATTTAAGGTGTTTCCAGGGTTGTCCAGGCTGGTAGTAGAAGAAACAGAGAATCAGAAGGCCTAACGCAGCTGGAGGACTGCTGAATTGTTTTTGTAGTGGGTTGAATGATAAGAACAACTGTTGGGAGGTTTTTTTCAGTGGCTGGTGGGATCTCTGGAGATCTGGTGCCTGTGAGGGAAGAGGGATGGGCTGCTGGGGAACTTCCAGAGGTTGGAGAGTTGTTTTGGAAGGCTTGGGGGAGGGACTGAAGGGGAAATAGTGGGCTGCTGGAGGGGTTCAGTGGCTGGCAGCAATTTTACACCTCCCTGGACAGAGCTTGTGCGGTTTAGTGAGAGGGAAAGAGGTATCGTGGGTTTTGGAGAGGGGGGATATGGCTGGCTGAGAATTGGAGAGAAGGGGTTCGGTTGTGGCCTGGAGAGGGTATTGGCGTGAGTAAGAAGTGGGGAAATGGGAGAGGGAAAGGTGGAGAGGGATCTTAGGAAGAGTGGGCCTATTTTTTAGGAAATGGTTGTGGTGTAGTGGGGAGTTGGCTAGTGAGTGGAGATGGTGGTGGGTGGGTGGAGGCCGTCCGGAGGTGATGCTGGCATCCGGAGTTAGTTTCCGGTGATCGCTAGAAAATTGAAAATGAGAGGATTTAAAGTTGTGATGGGCATGAGTTTTGTGGAGGTGGTGGTGGCTTAAGGGAGGTCACCATAGTGGAGAAAAATATAAGGGGTTTTGGTATCCAGTTTTGGAGGAGTATGTGGGGATGGGGTGGTGGAGCCGGCTAGTGATTTTGTGGGAGGGAATGGTGAGGCCGACTGGTTGCTAGGGGAAGAGGGTGTAGCCGACTATGAGGAGAGGGGAGGGGATAACTACCAAACTTCAATACTTAGATTTCAGATTTGGCACTGGGTGATCGAAAAGATGATTTACTTCTTCACTCAAACTTTCAATCCCTTCTACATGAGCATCCCCATATATAGACTAAGGGGTCATCATGGACAATCATGATTATTTGATCATGACAACCCTCAAAATACAAGAAAATAAAAATAATACTAAAAATAACTAAAAATCTCGGATCATCAATCCGCATAAAATAAATGTCTTCGATCGTTGTGTAGACTGATGCGTGTTGTGATCCCATCGATTCCCCCACCGAATCCCCCCACCTTGAAAGCATTCATCTTAGTAAATGAAGATGATCATGCTCTCGTCTGAGGCGAGGTGAATTCTTCTATCTCTAATGGTGTCCTAAACTCGTAGGCTGGGCTCAAGGGTACAACTACTGCGAAGGTGGGAGACGGTGTCGTTGAAGCCGATGTTAATGAAACCGAGAATGGTACTGATGAGGCTGGTGACGGTGCTGAAGTTGGTGCTACTGTTGTAAGAGATGGTGTTGAAGATGTTTGAGTCGAAGTAAAGGAAGTCAGTGTTAAAGACGATATTGATGATGGCACTGTTGTTGTCGTCGACGTCGAGAATGGTGAAGGTGTTGATAATGGAAATCACACTATTGAAGATGGCGCTGAAGATGATGCTGACAATGGTAACAATGTCTGTGGATGATGATGCCCATGTCGGTTAATGTGGTACTGTTGTGGAAGAAGTCGTATGATCAATCAGTGTCGGAGACTTGAGCTATAGTGTAGTAGGCGAAGCCTAGGATAATAATGAAGGACTGGGGTTGTAGCAAAGTAGTGGGTCAAAGTTGGGGCTGAGGAGCTGAAGTGGCGGGAGGCGAAGAGTACATGTAGTCATGTGATTCGAAGAATGGAGTGAAATCTTCTATGTTGCTTATGGGTGAAATTCTTTTACTTTGCGGAATATCTAGTTCGTAAGCATTCACTCATTTTTTTTATAAACGTGTAAAGACCCATTCACTTGACATTTAATTTTCGACCAGTTTCCTTAAGTAACCTCTCAGCACATACATATCAACACATGTTCTCTTACTTTGAAGCTTTGTAATCTCCTGTGGCTATTAAAATAAGATTTATTAATATCATTATTGCAAGTAATCGCGTATCGAATAAACTCGTGCATGCTACGCAATTACGATGAATGACGATCGACAGAGTCAATGGATCTTTTATGCAGAGGCTCTGCAACCCTCCAGGTTTCATTCCATGTGCACGAGCCAATAGTTAAAGGCATCGAGACTCGACATACCATCGAAGGGTTAGACTCTCTTGAAAATGATGATCATTGTAATATCTTTTTGTACGACAATCGAGTTGTGTTGAAGGGCAAACACGATTTCTATGATCAATGGGTTAGGGAGGAGGATTATCATCATAGTCGGATGGCGATCTCCCTAAAGGAACTCTTTGGGCTTGAACACAGGTGGACTCCGGTTCCTTAAATAGAGGATTAGAGTAGCAATGACAACTATGATATGACAAACTCTTGTGGGAGAAGATAGTGCCTCCAATAACAAAGCGACTGCATCACTGCATAAAACTTCCTATCATAATTTGAGTACTTCTCAGCTTCTCACTAAAGTAAGAAACTGGATGGTTTTTCTGGCTCAGTACTCCGCCAATCACAGCAACTGATGCGTCGCAGGCTACCTCAAATACCTCAGAGAGATTGGATAATCTCAGAACAGGTGCGACCGTCAGTTTTTCCTTGATCTCAGTAAAAGCTCGAGTGGAAGTAGCCGTCCACTGGAACTCTCCCTTCCGAAGACAGCTCGTGAAGGGGGTCTGTTACGCATTCACGCGTATTATTATTACCATTATTATGGTATTTTCTATTTTAAATTGTATGGTTTGGAGTTTTGACATATGAGCCACTCCTCCCTATATATGGAGATGGATTGGGAGTTAGGCAGATCTTTTATAATTTAGGGTTTTGAGATCTCCACTTGGAGAGGGACTTCTAGGAGGAACCAGTCTCCTGAAGTTAGGTACGAGCATACCTCTTGAATGTATCCAGTTCATTGTCTATTGCAAGTATTATTTTCCTACTCATACTATTTGGTCTGACCTGCCGCCTTCCCACCGCGGTCTCCGCCGCCCGAAAAACCTGCACCTAAGCAATCAGTGCTTTCGCCCCGCTCCTCCGTCGCTCGTCGTCTCTGTTGTGCATCCCGTCGCAGCGCACCGATCGTGGATAGAACGACATCCCGTCGCATTGCAAGGTTCCCTCGTCGCACATTCTCTCCGCTGTTCGCGCGTCGTCTCGCCTGCTTCGACGCGGATCTGTCCGCACACGATCGGCTTGCCTACCTTCGACGCACCTCTAACCGGCGAAGTCCTCTCGCCTAAGGCTTTCAGCTCCCAGATCCCTCCCCTCCAAGCCGCATCGCCAGATTAGCATTCCCGACCTTCTCACCTGCCCTAGACACAGATTCGAAGGGCTCTGTCGCTTCGCTTAGGGACTCCAGTGGCTTCCGGTTTCCTTTCCTCCACCTGGTCGAGTGTAAGCCCCCTCGACTGTGATCGATGGTTCACACCGTCGCAGCACTGTCGGCCCCACCCACGGATCTAGCCATCCTTCGTCGTCTGGACGACCACGACGGTGTCATCGCATCCATGCAGGCCCTCATACTCCGCATGGATGCCAAGATCGACTCCATCTTGTCGGTCGCCCAACCACATCCACGACGTCCAACGTTGATTCGTCGTTCCTCCTTGGAGCTTCCTTGGACCCACACCAAACCACAGCCCCCTCCCCGCCCGGGGGTTCTCACAGGGGCCTTGTTCCTTTGACGTTCCCTCCTTCAACGACACTGATCCTATGGGTTGGATTGCTCGAGCTGAAAAGTTCTTCGACATTCAGCAGATTGCCGAGGCATAGAAGGTCAACACGACATTGATCGGCTTGCAGGGCTCCGCTCTCCACTGGGTGCGCTGGCTACATCAATCCGAACCGACCATGTCTTGGTCGGACATTCAACAAGAGCTCATTTGTCGTTATGGCACCCGCTACTCGGGCTCCGCGGTGGAGCGACTTTGCGGCGTCGGTCAGACGGTCTCCCTTGACGAGTATATCAATGAGTTTATCGCCCTCGCGACGCATGTTCGAGGCCTTCCACCTGACCATTACTTGGTATACTTCATGCATGGATTACACCCCACATCTAAGCCCGCCTCCGCAACCTACAACCGTTAACTGTCCACCAAGCCATGGACCTCTCCCCACTGGTGGAAGCCGACTTCCTGGCGACGTCCGGGGACCGTCCTTTCCCATCACCTCCTTCCAAATCTCCATACCAACCATATTTTTCTCCCCCATCTAAACTTCCACCGTCGCCATCCCCTCTACCCAGCTAATCATTATTGGCCCACACACAAATCGCCATATTCCTACTCACCACCTGTTCAACCAAGAGTACAATGACTTGCGGAGCAAGGGTCTGCGCTACCGTTGTAGACAACCCTACTCACCTAATCATAATTGTCCTGCAAAGGAGTTTTGAGCCCTCATCGGGGATGACTTGGACGAGATCGGCATGGTTGACTTCTATGCCCTTATGATCACGGATATACTGTCGAACGGAGCTTCGTGAACCTCTGCAACAGCCCACCCACGTGTACATCACTACTAGATGATGAGCGACACCTCGACCTTGGGTTCAAGGTCGATTTTCTGGTAGGATGGATTGTTACGCATGCGCTCGTATTATTATTATCATTATTATGGTATTTTCTATTTTAAATTGTTTGGTTGGGGTTTTGACATGTGAGCCTCCCTCCCTATATAAGGAGGTGAATTGGGAGTTAGAAGGATCTTTAATCATTTAGGGTTTTAATATCTCCATTTGAAGCGGGACTTCTAGGAGGAACCAACCTCCTGAAGTTAGACTCGAGCATACCTCGTGATTGTATCTAGTTCATTGTCTATTACAAGTATTGTTTTCTACTCGTAACAAGGTCATAATGGTGCTAAAACCTCAGACAAATATCCTGTAGAAGGTGGCTAGTCCGTGGAAGCTACGAGCCTCAATGATAGTGGAAGGAATATGCCACTCACGAATGGATCGGACCTTGTCTGGGTCAACAGACACGCCAGACGCTAATATGATAAACCTAAGGAAGTGCATTGAATTAGTCATGAAGGAACACCTCTTCAAGTTCACATATAGCTTCTCCTTTCGTAGAGTATCGAATACGAGTCTCAGATGGCTCAGATGGTCATCGAAGAGTAACTATAGATCAAAATATCGTCAAAGTAGATGACCAAGAATTTGCCCGTGAAGGGCCGGAAGATCTGATTCATGATCCGCATAAAGGTGCTGGGGGTGTTGGACAAACCCAAATGGCCTGACCAACCTGTCATAGAGTTCGTCTTTGGTCTTTAGAGCCTCCTTTCACTCATCTCCCTCGCGATCTCTAATCTAGTGATACTCATGATCTTTGAAAATAACTGGGCATCAACCATCGTATCAAGTAAAAGTCAGTCCAACCGGGGAATGCGAAAATGATACTTAATAGTAATCTTATTGATGACCCCACGATTGATACACATTCGCCAACTCCCGTCTTTCTTCGGGGTAAGAAGGGCATGGACGACGCAGAGGCTCAAATTCTCTCGTATGAATTGCTGTTTCAGCAACTCGTCAACCACTCTTTTGAGCTCATCATGCTCATTTGGATTCAGATGATAATGTGGTAAGTTCGAGAGTGAAGCACCCAATGTCAAATCTGTGGCATGTTGAATGTCTCGTAACGAAGATAACTCATCAAGGAGCTCATCGGGGATAAGATCGCCATAATCATCCAGAAGCCGTCAAACCTCAGGTGGTGGCTCAGGAATCTCTGTAGGGCTCTCAGAAGCCATATTGGCTGCCACTACGTAAAATATACCGGCAATGACACACTCTCATAAACTCGTTGTGAAGTAGGATGTGCAACATTCTAGATGAGCTCGTACTAGCATAGGGTATGACCTCTGTGAATTTTTCCTTGGGTTGGGTCGGTGTTAATGTGATCTTACCCGACCATTGTCGTATAATACATATGCGTTCGAGTGACCGAAACACATGACATCACAGTCAAAGAGTCAGGTCCTCTCTAATAGAAGGTGGGCAACATCCATAGGGATGGCGTGACATCAAACACGATTCTTAAATGAAGCGAGAGTGATCAGAACTAGGCACCTATGGGTAACATGTATAGTCGTCTTATCGATCCAAATGACTCAATAAAGATGTGAATGAGGCTCAGGGGTAACCTGCATTCGCTCTAATGCTCGCTGAGCCACAATCTTCACGCAACTCCCACTATCAATGGCTAGCTTGTAGGTACCGCTTGCACTGGGAGAGTAGGTATAAAAGATCATTGTATGACGTCAATCCTCATCAGTATGTGGGGTGTAAAGGTAATGCTGTATAACACCTAACTCTATGGAACGCACAACATCGCTCTCCCAACCGTCCTCGACGGTGGAAACAACCTCCTTTCGGCGATCTCCTCAGCATCAACACTGGGTTCTCCTTCAACTAACAAATTTCTCGTAGGGCATTGGGATGCCACATGGCCCCTACCCAAGCAACGATAACACTGGATGTTCCCTGACCTGGAGGTTGTAGAAGGTCCAGTGGTGATAATCTTGCCCTTCGTGTCCATGGGAACACGAGTGGTCCCTATAGGGGTAGTAATGGCCGGTGGTGTCCTCCTAAATGTGGACCCGTTTGACCTGGCAGAAGTATGACGGGTACCAGCGAGACGCAGGTGCTTCTCATACTCGAGGGTCATCTGATAAACTTGCTCTACCTTCTCCAACCGGTGGGGAATAAGCTCTTTACGTAACTCCGATCTCAATCCAGTACAGAACCTGAAAGTGGTGGCACTAGCCTCCCCTCGTAGATCACTCCTCACCGCTAGCTCATCAAAACAAGACATGTACTCCGCTACAGATCACGTGTCCTGACTCAATTCTGATAGGAGGCGGGAAGGCATTTTTCTTTCAATCGGTGTTTCATGTTTTCCCAACGGATAATAGGACGGTATGCATCTTGTTGTAGAGACCTCTCTAGGCTGACCCAAAAAATCTTTGCTAAACCGACCAACTTCATTTTTGCTAACCTAACACAATGCTCGTCGCTCATATCATACCACTCGATGTAGTGGTCCATCTCTTGAAGCCAATCACTAAAAATCTTCTGG
This sequence comes from Platanthera zijinensis, assembly GCA_039513925.1. Classification (NCBI taxonomy): domain Eukaryota; kingdom Viridiplantae; phylum Streptophyta; class Magnoliopsida; order Asparagales; family Orchidaceae; genus Platanthera; species Platanthera zijinensis. The sequence goes on from CM077090.1 coordinate 30,997,896, forward strand.
TTAAGTTGACCATTGAAGGTGGGGGCATTAATGCGTATGTGACGGGTAATATCGTCCTCAACGTGTGGTGCTCGACGTGGCTCAAGATAATCATCGAACTAATCATTCGGCCCGTAGTCATAACGGTCCGGAGCTCTATCATGTGAAGCTGGATGTCGTGGGGAGCAGGTAGAGGCTGACTGACTCAAACGTAATCGAGAGGTCTCCTTCGGTTGTAGTAGTCTCTTGAAGTTGAGCGGCCTCTCGTGGTGGCTGATTTCTGACACCACGTCTTGTGGTGGGAGGGCAACCCATTCTTGCTCAAAGGGAACATCGGGTGGAGTAGATGAGTTATTCCTGTTTTGGGAAGTTGAATGTTTTTGCTGATTCTCAAAGGTGTCGACGCTGGTGCGAAGATCGTCATATAGTGTAGTCAATTGATCAAATCGATCTAATGCCAATCATTGGAATTCCGCTGGTGTCATTCCGAATTGGGGTTGGTGACTCTCTCGACGGTAAGGTTGTGACTTGGGTGTGTCAGACATGGATTGACGGTAAGACCTACAACTATGTAACGTGCATGTGGCCCAACCTACCTTTGAGACCAAATATGTCGTTGGGTAGGCCGTGACTTGGGTGTTCTGACACTATTGTAATCCTATGTGAAAGTGAAAGACAAACTCAACGACTTGAATAGAAATGATGCATGGGCAATTTTCATTTAATCTGGAAATAAAATTTTGCAATAATGATTTTATAAGAGGCAAATTTACGCAAGATTAATTATAATTTTTTGGTGCGCAAGCAAACCACGTTAACTATCACATAAAATACTTTTACTACAATTTCCACGATTAAGCTTTATAGAAAAGAGACTAAAAAACAATTGCACTAATTAATCATATGTACTCCAATCAAGTATGAAGTGTTTTTCCAATATTCAATATTGCAAAATAAAACACGGTACAATTACTCATGTAGTAATAGAGATTCAGAGGAGAGTAGGTCGTGGCGGACGGTTGCTACATGGGGAGGAAGTTGACTGCACAGTAGTGGATGCTCGGTGATACAACGACTGGATTTTAAATGTTGGAAGTACGAGGAGGTGGAGTTTCAGGCTGTAAGGGGAAAGGTGGTAATGCATTCATCGCCGCATCCGAGAACGCGAGAAATCATCATGTGACCGTTATCTTTTATTTATTATTTTACTTTGTCATTTTATTTTTCTGCGCACTGATGTTATGTTGAGCTTCGACTCATCTATTTGAATCACCATCTGTAGTCACTGAGTTTCTTCCCGATCCCCAGCTCCAGGATTGAAAGCGTCTTGCTTGTCATCCTCTTATCCCGACTGAGATTGTGACTCCACTTACCCCCACTGTATTATTATAACCTTTAGTCACTGAGTTTCTTTTTGATCTCCTGCTCCAGGAAGAAGAGCGTACTTGTGATGTGTCACTCATCTTAGATGATACAGATTTGATCTCAGTATTTCTCAAGTCACCTAGTCTACTACAGTTGCCTATCCCTGAACAAGTAAGCATATGGTTTGATGATCACTTGTCATTCACACTAGAATCATTACCTCGTATTGACTTTGTACTTGATGATTACACTTTTAGTTCACTTCATTAACCTCTGAATCTAGGCTTGCACACTGAAATTTATCATCACATTATATATCTATTTAGAAAGATTCATGTTAGGAGGTTGCTAAATATTCCTAAATTTTCACAACTAGTAGAGATACGCGCATTAAATGATTTCTCGAGAAAATTTAAATAATAGATTTGGAGATCGTGTCATTATTTCACTAAGCTTTCATTTGGATATAGACGAACATGTTGATTTGCAACAATATATTAAATACTTTATATCAAATTTTTGGAACATACTATGTGGTCGAGAGGACACCAAACTCGAGTTTAGTAATGCTTATCACTCCCTGACCACTCGACTGACTGAGATCATTAATAAGAGTTTGAGAGATATTCTTAGGTATTTAAGTAAAAGAATCCAACGCATGAGGATGTTGTATTCCACAGGCAAAATTCACATTTGATAATTCTAAGCATCGCCCGTACTAAATCTCCTTCCGAGATTATTTATTAGTTCTTTATACCCCACCTACTTGACTGCTACCCCCTTCCATTCCATGAACGTATTTCATTCGATGTGCAAGCTCATATTAATTATTTAATAGAATTGCATAAAATTATTTCTGACAATTTGTGAGCAACCTTTGAAAGTCATAAATTCATGGCCGGTCGTTATCGTCTTGAGTTGTACTTTTCAAAGGGTCATTGGGTGTTTGCCTATTGCAGGAAGTAGGAATTTACTCCGGGAACATATCACAAACTACTACACAAGAGGTTGGGCCCATTTCAAATTTGGAAGCGCATCGAACCACTTGTCGTGACCCCAGACATACCACCTGATTTCGCACCTGTGACGATGTCTGATCTCTCTGTTGCCAGTTTCTGCAAATTCTCACCGGGGTCAAACTCTGTCAATCCTGAGTGAATTGATGCATCCATCGCCGCATCTGAAATGCGTGAAATCATCTCGCGACCATTATCTTTTATTTGTTATTTTACTTTGTCATTTTATTTTTTCGTGCTCTGATGTTATGTTGAGCTTCAGCTCATCGGTTTGATCACCCGATGAAACCCTGAATAAATGGTCCGACAATTCTGAGTAGTTAGGACGAAAGGGGCAAACCTAACTTATTTTAGGGACGCATAAATTTAATTAGACAAAAATCAAGTTAAGATAGAAAAATATTATTTGGGAAGGCATTATACAGAATTAATTTATTTGGAAAGCAATTTGAATCATGCCCACAAATAAAGCGCATGCCAGAATTCATTTTGGAAAGGAATTAAAAGGAAATCTGATTAATTGGCAAGTGATTGAAGGAGCAAACCACCCTATTAAAGGAGCCACTGCCAATAAACATGGGACCAAAAAAAAATACAGAGAATGAAACTCCTGTTTTGTTCCTCTATGTAACCGGATCAAGCCACCGCTGAAATCCTGCATTGTTTTTTGCCGTTCAATTGGCCGTTCGTCCTTGCAGTACCCGACAAAGCTTGGCTCCATCAATCGACGCCCATGAACGATCCCGGTTCTCATTGTTGGAGAATAAAAGGGAAATAGAAGAGTGTTGGCCGGTCTATAAAAAAAAGGCATGCCAAGATTAGTGTCACTCTGCCTGCCCAGACGGTCCACTCGTGCTTATGATAGGCCCCGCCTCTCCTATTTTTGACTCGAGTTTTGGAATGGAAAATGGGTGTGGTGGTTTAACATGGTATCAGAGGAAGGTTCAAGCTGAGGGGGCGTGTTGGACGGTCTAGCATGAATCAAAAAAGGCATGCCAAGATTAGTCTCACACTACCTACTCAGACGGTCCACCCATGCTTATAATAGTCCCTGCCGAGGTTTTGGTATGGAAAATGGGTGTGGTGGTTTAACAAAGATATATCTTATTCATCTTCATATGAGGCTTTATATAGGAAATATAACAAGACTCAAAACACTGACTCAAGATGTGAGACTAAACTCACTCACTCCTAAAGACTCTAATAGACCGACAATGACATTTCCAACACTCCCCCTCAAGTTGAAGGGGGGCCCTTCAGGTTGGACACAACAAATAACAACAATGGTGGTAGATGATGTGGGACAACATCAGACGAGTCACCGGGGGAAATTCTAAACCGGGGACATAGTCACACACGACGCTAACCCACACATGACGAAGGACCCACACACGACGTGGACACGCTGGACACCGGTCAACCAACATCACCTACACACACATGCGAAAGAGAACAAAATATATGGAGCAAATCATCAACCGGGCAATCAGGGATAATCCGTCGGGGATAATCCACACAAAGGGAGGTCCCTCACGACACAGTCCCGCACGATATGGTCCCACCCGACATAACTCGCTGAGATTAGAACAATTAACACAATCACACCCCAACACATGACCAATTAAAAGACAAACTTAGGGAGACGCTTACAATATACGAGTATACGACATAAGCCTGGAGGTCGTGTAGGACAAAGATGAAAAGTCGGGAAAGATCATCCGAGTCTTCTTCATCCCAACACTTCCCCTCACGTGGATAACACATGCATATAGACATAACAACAACCATAACAAACATTGACAATATTCAAGCAAAACATTGAAAGACAAAAAATAAACACAAAAACTTCACCATTGGTGAGACATCGGCACCCTTGGAAGCGGTCGCAGTGGTTGGAGCTTCGTTGATGAGCGTAAGAAGTACTGGCATGCGTCTGGAATTCAAGCAGCAGTAGAACAACAACAATAGTAAGGAAGCACAACGGCAGGAAGAGAAACCATACAAAGGCAACCAAATCAGGTCGATGGAAGCCGCACGAAGTGGCGGGATGAAGAGACACAGAAGCCGCAGGCGTAGAAGAAGCTATCCGGGCGAGAGGGGAGATGCACAACTAAGCAGCACCAGGCAAGAAGCCATCCGACCAGAGAAGAACCAGCCCCAGGTGGACGCGTCGACCATAGCAGTGCGGGCACTGAAAGGACTGGTGAAGCTTCAGGCATTGGTCAGGGGAAACATTGTGGGGAAGTAGGCGGCGGAGACTTTGAGGTGCTTGTGGGTGCTGGTTAGGGCTCAGGCGCCCGCCCATGTTCGTTGGGAGCTTCGCTTAGAAGCCTCCAGATCCAGCCGGAGCACTCGATCTAATACTGCTCCTCCAACTTCAGAGAAATATGAGAATCAAATGCGATGAGAGAAGAAGAAAAGATTGGGATAACATCGATGAGAGGACCAACGACTGCAGACAACGTTGATGATAGCACCAGCGGCTGAAGTCATCGAGCAGGACGACGACAGGATCGATGAAGCTTTACGCACCAGACAGCGAGAGAAAAGAAAGCACGACGGGCTTTCGTGGGGGAAGGACCGCTCACGTCGATTGAATCCAAGGTTGCAGATGTCGGATGTCGGACTCATGTCGGTTTGGGTTTTTTATGTCGGATGTCGGATTGCGGGGGATATATCGGGGACATTTTAAAATGTCGGATTATAATATTATAATTATATATATATATATGTATATTCCATAATTTTTTCATTTATTAATTAAATTGTAATTATTTTATCTAATCAAGTGTAAACTAAAATTCATATAAGAAAGTTAAACTATTAACAATCATCTAATCAATTTCTAATAAAAAAACAATATTGCATACTTTCTTTCATGTAATACAACATCACAAAATCATATTAAACTAAAAATATAATTGTACCTTATTCCCAAAATGTGAGTGCACTGCTCCACAAAATCTCCTACTCTAATATAAATCTATATATTGTTTTCCTGCAATCAATGAACATATGAGTAAGACTAAACTATATTAAAGATTAAAACATGACAAAAAAAATTAACTTAATAAAACTCACCTAAGTAATATCAAGTTTCTTGATCTGTTGGATAATCCTCGGAAGTGTAAATCATCAATGCATCATCAATGTCCTCCTCAGAACTCTCATCCTCATCCCTCTCCGGCATAGGCCGTTTTCCTTTTGATTTTGCCATATATACCTGCTTTAAAGCCGGCCTTGCACTTCTCCTAGAAGCAGAACCCACATCAGCATCTACAATGTCCCCAATCTGAGACCAAGTCAACCTTTCTCCAGGAAACACTTCATTATCATCATCATCATCTACAACATCATCAGCAGGACCCATTAACCACTCAGCAACCTTTCCTTCATCAATACTCTTTGCAGACAATGGGTCTCGAGATGGATCAGAATATTTAGACTTTAACTTTGAATTGAATTTCACAAATACAAGATCATTCAATCTTTGGCTTTCTAGTCTATTCCTTTTCTTGGAATGAATCTAAATATAATAAACATAAACATTAAAAATTGTTATCATTTTAAGATATTTTTGAAATATCATCTTAAAACTTATACTTGTAAGTAAATTACCATCTCAAAAGTGCTCCAACTCCTTTCACAACCGGAGGAACTAGTTGTCAAATTTAAGATTCTCATGGCCATAGTTCTCAAATTTGGAGTTTGAATTCCATAGAACTTCCACCAATGAGCTTATAGAAAAATAACAAATTATTTTACTAGTCAATTTAAAAAGTAAAACATCAATTATTTGGTGAAAAATAAAGAAAGATAATATCATAATATACCTGGATTGAACCCTGATAGTTCTTTTTGCCTCTTTGCTATGTCCTGGCCAAATAATCCTTGCTCTAGCTGATAAACTTCAACCTCAGCAGTAATAGCATCTTGCATAGAAGGATCATGAGAGTACATTCTAGTGAGGCATTCAATAAACCCACCCATAAACTTTGGGTCTCCATCTATCTCTTCCCTATTTGGGTAGTAGAAGAAGGGATTCAGAAAATATCCTATTAGATGTAATGGACTGCTCATCTTAGTCTCCACTCTTCTATCTATCAACTTCCATATAGGAAGATATTTACTCTCCTTAAAATCAAGAGCAGCAGCAATCTCCTCTCTAGCCTTCTTCATTTCACCATACAACCATCCCATTGAAGGTGCGTCTCCATCAGCTCTTCTAAGAACTTTCACCAATGGGGAAAATATAAGAAGGGCAAGCTCAACATTCACCCAAAAAGTACCACCCAAAACTGTAGTTGTAGCCTACAATTCAAGAATCAAGATAACATTAGTACATTACAAAGTACAAACAGATTAATCATAAAAATAATATTTGAAAAAAAACTACTAAAATACCTGTTTGCCTGCATCACTGCCAGATAATTTGGTAGCATCCCACCTTGCTGATGTAAACATCTCCCGCAACTGTCTCTTCTTCTCATGGATGCTCTGTAACGAAAGAAATGCTGTGGCGAATCTGGTCACTCCAGGGCGCACAAGATCATGTGACTCCAAGTCTTTTGTAGTCTCTCTGAACATGTCAAGGGAGATAGTATGAGCATATATAAACACTGATAATTGACGTCCAAGTGCAATAGCATTTTTTATTTGCTTTAATCTAGCAATATCCTGGAGAAGCAAATTGATAGTGTGTGTAGCACATGAAGTCCAAAAGAGCCTTGGCCTCTTCAAAGCCATCAACCTTGATGCCGCCATGTTATTGGATGCATTATCTGTCACAACTTGTATAATATTTTCTTCTTTTGGGCCATCCGGGCTGGCAATCGACTCATCCACAAAATCATAAATAAATTTTCCATCATGTGTGGATGACGATACATTTTTGGATAGCCAAAATGCCACCCCAGCAATAGTGTGCACCACTATGTTCATGATGCTTCTCCCTTTTCTATCTGTCCAGGCATCCGTAAGAATACTACAGCCATGCACCCTACAGGTTTGAGTGAATGTTGTTAGCATCTCCTTCGTCCGTTGTACCTCCATCTTCAAGAATTTCTCTCTCATCTCATATGGGGTTGGACCCTTCATCCCTGGTCCACATAGCCCTACTGCATGCAACGCCTGTTGGAAGGATGTAGCATACACGGCATTGAAAGGAATTCCTGTCTCGTATGCCCACCTAGCAATATACAAGCACGCATCATCTCTAGCTTTTTTCTTGTACTTGCTATCAATTGTGGTTTGCACCATTTTGCTCGTCTCAGTGCTTTGAGATTGAACAAATTGATCCATAGGCCCTTTAGTACCTACGCTTGCATAAAGGCTCCTTTGTGTAACTTCTTCTATGTCATTACCTCCAACAACTACCTCTTCCAAAGCTGTTTGCAACCTTTCAGTCTTAAATTTTTTGGTTGCCTGCGCAGTGTGTAAATATCCCTCCACCTTTTCTTTAACATCAGCTGGTACCGTCGGGCAAGCCTTAACGTTGCCCCTTATCCCCCCTAAGTGATGCTTCAAGCGAGTAATTCCACCATTCACAATTTATTTGCAATATATGCATCGTATTCTATTTGTATCATTTGGAGTCACCTTCTCCCCAAATGCCCAACAAGGATCTCGACCTACTACAGAGGAAGTACTGGGAACCTTGCTAGAACCTTCTGATGAATTCATTCTACAAAAAAAGAATTATAAAAAATTTTAAAAAATGCAACATCAGTGATATTTCATATCTAGATGCCCACAATATTGTCATATTGATGTCATCATTAATCAATGTTCATTGATCAGTCTGAAAACATAGCTGAATAATTTTTTTTTTCACATCATATGTTGCCACAATGCCGCAAATATAGAATCATAGAGGATAAGAGAAGAGACAAATATAGAGAAATAGAAAGAAAGAGAGGATTATGAATAGATACAACCACATTTCCAAAATGCCACAATGTCACATTTCCATAATGCCAATCGACTGCCATAAGGATTTTTTCATAGCCACAATACCACAATGTCACAATGCCACAATACCAGCCAACTCTCATAAGAATTTACCACTGTCACAATGCCAACCAACTCTCATAAGAATTTACCACACAACAATTCCATAATTCCAGTTGTCATAACTCATAAGACAGATGCATATCATAATTTGCTAGTCCTTTCTCAGTAATTCTGACGGTGATGTGACACTAAGTTCACACCTCCATGTTTGCTTGAGTCTCCTCTCCACATTTCAGAACCACCAAGTACCGAGCCCATTTCTCCCAATACCAACCTAAACCCTTTTGTCACATTGTTCAACAAAGCCATCTCCTTTTCCCCTGTGTTGTGCGAGCCCACCACAGTTATTTCCCCTTCTAGCTGAAACCCACAGCTCCAAATTACACCTTTCAGTTCCGGGAAATAACTATTGGTAACGATCTCAGCACACTCTGTTAAATTAATTCATGCAATTTATCTTAAGTGATTAAACATAATGTGCTTGCAAACCATACATCTTTTTGTTGTTATTAGTTATTACTCACATCTACTAAAAATGCAATTTGAACTAAAAATGCCACAGAAGAGGAGAGGAAAACTGTCCAGAACCAGTGCCCTATATGCACTTGCGTGTGCTCTGAATCTCTGATGCAAAAATTAAAGAAAAAGCAGATGCAACACTGCAGCATATAGAAGGAGAACGGCCGAGAAGGAAAACCAAAAGCACCAAATAGCCAGTCGAGAAGGAAGAAGGAGGATGAAGAGAAAACTAAGCCCTAATTATAACTTAAAAATAAATATACAACTCACAGTGCTGACTGCTGAGGGGACGAGCCACAGAAGAGGAGAGGAGAGGAAAACTGTCCAGAACCAGTGCCGATAGAAAGACGGCCGACGAAAGACAGCCGACGAAGAGTCGAGAATCACCGGCGAATCAAAGAACCAGAGAGCAAGCAGACCACACTTCTAATCGAGAATCACCGGCGAATCAAAGAACCAGAGAGTCAGAAATCGCGAGAGAGAAAGAAGTCGTGAGAGAAAGAAATCGCGCGAGAGAGAGACTAGGGCAAGCCGAGGCGGAAGATAGTCGGGGGAGGAGAATAAGTTTATAACTTATAAAGTTATAAGTTATAAACTTATAACTTATACCTAATAATTATATAATTAATAATGAATTAATTATATAATTAATAATTAAAATTAAGTTATAAACTTATAATTAAATAATTATATAAATAATAACCTAAAATTTTTTAAAACGCCAGAAGTTATATATCGCCGCCATAACCCGCCATTGCGGGCCGACATGTCCGACATGTCGGCCGCCATTCTGGAAAACGCAAGAAATCCCATTTGCAGCGGTATCGTTGCGATTTCACCCAAAAAATGACATGTCGGCTGACATGTCGGACATGTCGGACGCAATCTACAAGCTTGATTGAATCACGGGACGATCTTGTCGACGGGAGCGGGGGGAGAAGCAGTCGTCCAGAGCCCTAGCAGAGAAGTCGACCAGAACAAAGCAGAGAAGCGGAAAACTGCTCGACGGGAGCGGCACGGGGAAATTAAGTGGCAACCACGGGGAAAAAATTTTAGGGTTTTAGATCATTTGACTCTGATACCATGTTGAAGAATAGAAAAGAAATAGAAGAGATATCGTATTCATCCCTATATGGGGCTTATATAGGAAATACAACATGACTCAAAACACCGACTCAAGATGTGGGACTAAATCCACTCACTCCTAAAGACTCTAATAGACCGACATTGACATTTCCAACACTCACTTCTTGGGAGCTGATGAGTCGGTTAACATCTACCATCATCGACGGCTTGCTCCACCGACCGGTTGTTGTCGACTTTGACTCGCCCTAATCCAACAGTCCGGTGTCTACTTGCGACCAAGGGCCTCCATCGCGTCCTTCTCCGGCGATTCCCCCTCTGGAGGTTGTTTTCGCCGCAATTGACGTCAACTACAGTGCCATCGTCTGTCAATCGTCCGCTCGTTGTGCGCGACTGAGTTTGAAGGATCCCTTCCTAGTCTTAGTTTTGGATATGCTTGGGAAATTCCGCCTCATCTCCCTGCTCGACTTAATTAGTATGACTTTATGCGATCCAGTTAAATTGTTAAACCTTGTCTCAGACGTTCAAATTACTTTTTTAATGTCGTTATCCATAAATTATTTCTTGTGATTTGCTTGTGTCGTATTAGTCTCTTGGAAGATTCAACTCATCAAACACGGGAGATTTTATTCCGAACAACACGACGAGTTTGATTGCACATGCAAAATTCAATTTTTGTAATTTGTTCTTCTCTTGATCTAACTAGAAACACATCAATCTGCAATCATTATGATGTGAAATAAAATGTTACTAATGACATAATATAATTGATTATATGTAGAGAGTTTGGTAGGCCGATGACAACGATTATATTGCATCTAGTTTTAGGACAAGGTTGTAGATGTCATATGTCGGGGACACGCAGGTTTAAGTTTTTCATGTCAGTTTTAGTATGTCGGGGGATATATCGGGTATATTTCATATATCGGGTTTTAATATTTAATTATTTGTGTAATTATTTATAAATTTAATCATGTTTAATATATATATATATTAAAATATTAATAATTTGATATTTATTGAACTTTTAAATTTATTAAACTAATATAAATATTTTGTGTTACACATGTAACAACGATATAACGTGTGAAATAAACAAGAGGAAGCAAAAGGTTACAAAGTTGTCGATGACAATGAAAGTTAGGGAGCCTTTAGTCCATAATTCAAAGATCATGCATAATTGAAGTCGATGACAGACTTGAGCAAGGAAGAAAGACAGAGAAAGGGAAAAAACAACATGAAAAATGAAATAATTTTGATATATTGTCTATTAGAGGATAAATACTAATTATAATCAATTAAAAAATCAGTCGATAAAATGTCAGGATATATCGGCCGATATATCGGTCAATAGTAGACATATCAGAGGATATGTTTCAAAAGGATATTTTGCAAAAAAAAATCGGAAACGTGTCGTTTTGTCCATGAAATCTTTATGTTGGCCGACATGTCGCTCATATCGGAGGATATCTACAACAATGTTTGAGGATCATAGATTTGAATCATGGAAATAGCCTCTATATAATGCAGAGGTAAAGGACACATACAATCATTCATCTAGATCTTTCAATTCATGATTCTCGTGAATTCAGCAACCCTTTTTAATGCTATATATAGATGTATAACATATTTGGTAGCAATAACATTTAATTAAAATCTTTTGGAATGAATGACCATCTTGATCAAAGTGCATTTTAACGTTCCTTAATTTAATAAGTTCATAAAAGTAGATTTTTCAATTTAGGCTCTGTTTGGCACGGTGGTGGCGGTCGTGATCATGTGGGTTAAATTGTCATTTGTTAACACCCACCTAACGAACTTCATCTGTTTAAACATAAAAGTGGATGAAGTTCCTTAAGTGGGCGTTAACGAATGACAATTTAGCCCCCATGTTCATGACCGCCACCACCGTGCCAAACGGAGCCTTAATTTTGAATGCTAGCTAAGTGGTGCATGGCCCTTGCGCAAGGATGACACGTATAAATTGAGAAATGATCCCATTTTTTTTAACTTCCTCTTTTATGATCACAGGTAGACCCATGAGCGTATAAATGCATTTATTGTTAGATGCAAAACAATAAAATCTTAACAAATTCATGTAAAACTGCAGAGTAATATCATTTTAACTTACTGAAAATTTAACTGAGTTTCCTTCTTGAAGGGCGTGAAGAATTTCGCTCTATAAATGATGGAAAAGATAATTTTGGGGCATCCTTTTATGAATTTAGAAGAAAATCAAACAGTTTTATGTTAATAACTCCTTTGTATTAATCCATATACTTTACATCTGTTATATTAATAGGCGTCAAGGTATTTTTAAAGAATCCACCGACCATCTTTATAATGCTGCAACACAAGAACGGGAGACTACACTCAATCAACTTTTGATTGAACTTGATGGGTTTGATACTGGAAAAGGTGTAATTTTCTTGGGTGCTACCAATCGTATGGACCTGCTGGATCCCGCCCTTCTTCGGCCAGGTCGGTTTGATCGAAAGGTATGCTTTTAACTATCACTTGCCTATGAATCTATCTAGCGATCGACATCTTGTGCAGAGCATTTGAATACACCTGTACAGGGTTAATTTATGGGACTTGCCCTAGGATTTTTCGTAATTACATGGACCTGCCATCTACTTTGTAAATTTACAAATAGCTCTCATCTTAGTTTACATTGTTAATTCTTCTAGGACACTGATATGATCCCGGAGAGGAATCCGGCAAGGAGAAGGGCCGGCGGAGGTGAGGAACAGGAAGGAGAAGGGAACGAGAAGAAAACCTAGGGGGCAACCATCCATACATCCAAGCATAATGAAAAGAGTACACACAATCCCTTGTAGGTATCAGGTGCGGATAATGAAGAAGCAATGTGAATAATAAAGCGTACACAAAAATGACAATAATATAATCAATTCAAATAAAATAATCATGTCGGTGACGCATCTTCGGTCTCTCCTCCTCCAAACGGACCTGTCATCGTCTCCCTTTGAGTGCGGACTCGCCACGGCGTCTCGTCGGCGTTTGCGTGTCCCGTCGGCATGCACAACTGTAACAATGCCGCCGTCTGGAAAATATGTCTTGTCCCCAAGACAGTGGTCAGAGATGTGGAGGCAGAAGTGATCCTGAGGCAACCACGTAGCTTCAGACTCCAGACGGTAAGACCCAACAACTAGGACCTCCTACGAGCCAGAGTCTCCCTAAAAGTGGTAGCGACGATCAAGTAGCTCGACTAGGTAGTACGACACCAATTGCTGTTTTTCTTCTGGACCAGAAGAACCAAGCTAGAAAATGGGCTTGCACCAGGACGGTTAAGGACCCCCATCAACATCCCCTACACTAGAAGCTCAAGCTCAGCCTTCCGCCCATGGTCAGAACAGAACGCCTGCGCCTAGACTGTTGTGGTCCTAGGCTTGAGGGAATTGGCGCGGTCGGATAGCCGGGCTGGTGGCCATCCTTTCAGAGGCTGGATGACGTCGGTGAGTGCAGTGAAAAGCTCTGTGTGGTTCGTCGGGGAAGGAAAAGGTACATCAGGTGGGCCCGATAGGGGCCACGGCCCCGCGGAGAGGCCTACGTCTATGGTTCGTTGTCTCGTGCAGAGGGAGATCGTAGAACAGAGGAGAGCGGAGTCGCCGTCAGGCAACATGACTGGCCCCCCGTGTTGGAACTACATAGTCATAGTCGCCCAGTTGACGTGTACATCGCCGAGCATGCAAAGCCAAGCCACCCCCCAAATGGCCTCGATACCGCCTAGGCCGAATGCGTAGAAGTTCGCGGTCATAGAATAGGACCCCACAATGAGAGAAACGGTAGTACAACGCCCTTGAGTCGATTGGCGGTGCCCATCGCCAAGGAGAACCTCATCATCTAGGGAGGGAACCTAGGGAAGACGAAACCGTTGAACCAGACGCTCAGAGATAAGGTTGTGGTTTGCGTCGCTGTCCACCATGATGATGATCAGGCGATTCCGCAGTGTGCCCGAGAGCAACATGGTCTGCTGTCTGGTGATCAAGCCCGTCAAGACACAGAATAACTCCAGGTGGTGAAACGTAGTTGTAGTAGGGTCGAGAGGTGTATCCCCATTGAGAGCTTCAAGGCCTCAAAGTTGGCCATGGTAACCTCTGGGTCGACATCGCCGATGATGGCGTGGAACTCCTTGATGGAGCACTCGGTTGGGGGAGTAGAGACCCTTGTTGCGAAGCTCATTGTAATCACTATATGAGATGCGTTGAGGGGCCAGTGGGTGGCCCAGCCAGTTCCCCAAGGAGGCGGCCGCGGTGGAGGAGCTGTGGCTGGTGGTCTCCAAGGTGGTCGAGGCTGGTGGTGGTTGGCCGTAGAAGCAGGTGGTCAGGGAAAGAGGTCGGCTTCCACCAGACGCGCCAAGTTCATGGCGTCGGAGACTGTGCAGGGGTGGTGCGTACGAAGGCGAGTGCAAATATGTGGCAGTAGATCTTGCATGAAGAAGCCTAGGTAATGATCGGGCGGTTGCCCGGGGATATGGGAGACCAGGGAGACGAACTCATCAACATAGTCGTCTAGGACGGCTGTCTGGCGGACGCCACCAAGATGCTCAATAGCGGAAGACCCAGAGTAGCTGGTTCATACCGCCGGATCATCTGTTGCTTGAACTCGGGCTTGGAGAGGCACGAGTTGGATTGGCGGAGTCACCGATCCCAGTGTGTCGAGCCGTCCAGGCCAACCACAACCATAGACACCTTGTGCTGCTCCGGTATGTAGTTGAAGTCGAAATATTGCTCTGCTTTGTCGATCCATCCCATTGGATCGACGCCGACAAAGATGGAATGTCGAGAGAGAGGGCGGACCGACCCGAAATGGGCGGAGGGGTGGTCCTGGATGGAATGGGCGGCGGCCTGGCGTCGAGGAAAGGGTCGCCATCCGCGGGTGAGCCAGAGCCAGACGCGGAAGAAACGGCAGCGTTGGACGCTTGGAGAGAGTCAATCTTGGAGTGGTGGACGAGGAAGGATGCGTGTACGGAGGCGACAAGTTTTTCGTGAGCCTCCACACAATGATTATGGGCTTCAGAGGCAGTATTTGGAGCGGGGTCGCCGGAGGAGCGAGTGGTGGGAGCTATGAGGCTAAAGACGTCAGATTTTGACCGGAAGGAGGCGGATCTGACTGAGAAAGGCCAAAACAGAAGGCTTTTGCCCTGCCTGTGACAGATTTGTGCAGAAATCAGCCGATAGGCGATGACACATGTGCTGGAAGTGGAACCGACAACAGGAGGGTCGGACAGAAGTGTAACGCTCGGCTGCTATGGAATCAGGATCAGATAGAAGTGGGTCGGCTGTGGGCGGATATGGAATCGGGATTTGGGTGGAAGCGGTTCGGTGGCAGGCGGATTTGAAATCGTGCAGAAGTGTATCGCTCGGCTGCTCGAGCGACAGATCTGGGATCGGTACAGGCGGTGTCTCGATCGGCGGATCTGGGAGTGGAACGAGTATGAAAGCAGATCTTGTTCAGTGCGGAGGGATGTGCAGACGAGACACGATAGGGAAAGGGGTGACTGGTGGCTGTATAACGGGCGGTGAAGCAGGTCAGACCAAATTGATACGATCCTGAAGAGGAATCCGACAAGGGGAAGGGTCGGCGGAGGTGAGGGAGAGGAAGGAGGGAACGAAAAGAAAACCTAGGGGCAACTTTAAATTCCATACATCCAAGCATAATGAAATAACACAACACAATCCCTTATAGGTGCGGGGTGCGAATAACAAAGAAGCAATGTGAATAATAAAGCGTGCACATAAATGAAAATAACATAATCAATGCAAATAAAGTAATCATGTCGGCGACGCGTCTTTGATCTCTCCTTCAGACCGTCATCATCTGCTTTCGCGTGCGAACTTGCCACGGTGTCTCGTCGGTGTGTGCATGTCCCGTCGGTATGCGCAACCGTAACAGACACGCATCTCATAGTATATGTTAACTAGGAAAGGATATCATGTAACGATGTAAACTCGGAAGGGAGATTTTTGTAATTTCAAAAAAATGGAGGTCTCTGTAATTATGCAAAGTTCTATGGAAGTTGTTGGTTGATGGGGTTTCCCAAAAACAGTATGATCGAGCAGGGATTTTTTTCGCGACCTCGACCACCTCGTCGATACAATTCCAACGGACCCATTCTCGCCAAACTCTGAGTCTGTTTGGTCCCCCAAACAGATGTCAAAGAAAACGCGCGTGGATGCACACATGTCTCAACCATCCCACTACCTTCGTGGGAAGAATGCAGAGAGTGGGTTAACCAAATAGTCAACCCACTAATTCCACTCACACTTTGACCGCATGACTACACGCAACGACGCACGATGACAACCGCCAGCACCAAGCCATCCCAGCCGGGCGACTGCCACCGCCGCCCGACAAAAACCGCACGGCCACACAACGTCATGGTCGCACGTCCGCGCCGGCCACGCAGCCGCATGGTTGCCAAGGGCGCGCGCGTCCTTGTGCGCGACCGCCCAGGCGCGTGCGTCCTTCCGCGGGCCACCCGGCCGCGCGCGGCCGCGCGCCACTCTTGCACAGCCGCACAGCAGCGCGCCACCCTTGCGCGGTCGTGTGTGCGGTTGCGCGCTGCCACACGCTTCCTTGTGTGTCTAATTCACTTAATTTCCTTTTTTTCCCCATTTTTGCGCCTCACGTGCCTCAGGCGCGAGCCTGCATCTTGCTCCTAGGCTCTAGGGCCCCTTTGCACCTTGGTGCGCCTTGCACCTTGAATAACATAGGTCGTGTCTACAACTCCTCGTCCCTTGTCCTCCTCTTTCTTTGTAACAATGCCTCCCCCTTGAAAATTCATCTTGTTTTCAAGACAAAAGAAACTTCCTAGACGTATTGCAGCTTGGGTGTTTGGGTCGGCCAGGCCTGTCGGCTCGATGTCTTGCACTTGTGCCACAAGTTGGCGGCAAAATTCGCTGATGTTGGTCGCGGAGGAGGATGGAGGACCATCGTACGATGGGGAAAGGATGCCTCCCTGCCAAGAGCAAATGGACTCCTTTAGGAAAGCACATCATCAGGTGATCCCAGTTACACACATGCCACTGAGGTTACGAACCCGCGCGATGTCGACGATGATGTTAAGGCCAATGAGCTCCAAAGAGTAAAAATCTGCGCGGAGAGGGTAGGGGCCCACAATCATTGGCATGTTCATACAAAGGCTCCCAGAGGTAGTGCGATGATCGTCGGCCAAGCAAATTGCGAAAGGCAGGGGCAGGAGACAGGTGAATGTCGAGCGTTGTCATTAGGCACTGTGTGATGAAATTGTGGCTGACCCTATTGTCAATCAACACTATCAGGAAAGTGTCATACATGGAACAAGGGAGCGTCATTGTGCGGGGGCCAGAGGTGCGGCGAACCGTAAAACATAGAAGTTCTATACGATGCAGCCGTGCGTTGGGTACCAGAGCGGCTGACGACTTATTGCTCTTCAGGGCTTCATAATCCCTGAGGGTGATTTCGAGGTTGTCGCCAATGGGTGATGTGGAGCACCTTCAGAGGACAATGATGACTCGGAAATTAGGGTTGTTTACAATGGAAACTGAGGCCTTTAGTTCTAAGATGGTGGTACTCCTGGTTGGTCATTCAGGGGCCGTTGGGCATTTAGAGTGGTTGGGAAGGTGGTCTGAAGCGTGGGGAGCCATTGTATGCACCAGGGGCAGCGGACAGAATGTGTCGGAGAATCGATAATCGGTCAGGTCATAGAACTCCCCAGTGGATGAATGGTGTGGATGGTGGTGACATTGAAGTCTGCTTCAACCAAGCAGGCGAGATCCATGACATCAGTAATTGCCTGGGGGTGGTGGGTGCGAAGGCGGGACCGGATGTGGGGAAGGAATCCCTTCATGAAGAAGCCCTAGTCATAATTGGGCGGACAGAATCTCTTAGAGAATCGATAATCGATTAGGTCATAGAACTCCCCAGTGGATGAATGGTGTCGACGGTGGTGGCATTGAAGTCTGCTTCAACCAAGCGGGCGAGATCCATGACATCAGTAATTGTCTGGGGGTGGTGGGTGCGAAGGCGGGACCAGATGTGGGGAAGGAGCCCCTTCATGAAGAAGCCCCAAGTAATAATTGGGCGGTAGGCCAGGGATGTGCTTTGCCAAAGCGATGAACTCGTTGATGTAGTCAAGGAGGCCCAATTAACGGACACCACATAAACGTTCCCAAAATAGCGAACATCGTAGTGTCAGTTGTGGTCGTTCCGACCAAGAGTGTGAATGGTTGTTCTGTCGCAGCCAGCAAACCCAATGGAGGGCCGCCCCCTTCGTGTCGCTGGGAGTGGTAGCAACCTTTGGGGGCTCCAGAGTCAAATGAATGTCAAAGAATTTTTCCACACATCCAAACCCAATGGATTGGCCGACCCCTTCGTGTCGTTGAAGGAGGGAATGCCGAATGAACGGTGTGCTGGTAGAAAGCCCGTCAGGGGCGGAACTGGATCGCGGGGAAGGTCCGAATGCACACCGAGAAGCGAAGGGGGCTCCGCGTTGTAGGTCGAGGAAGATGCTCGACCGGCGAGGAGGGAGTCAAACTTAGTATCCATCCACTACATAAGGTCTTGGAGTGAGGTGATGAACTCCCCATGAGTGTCACAATGGCAGAAAATGGCTGGATCCATAGGAGGTTGAGGTGCGGGTGCGTCGGAGGGTTCCATGGAGCAAAGCCGTGGGGGCATGCACGTAGAAGAAGGTCCGGAGTAGCGCTGGAATTGCATACATTGCTGGTGGGATCAGGAAAAACGGGCGTCAAGTGCAAGAGTTGTGTGGTTGGGTGAAGAGGAGTTTGGCGCTACGGACGCGAGTGGGTCGCAATAGAGTTGTTGATGGCGTGGAGATGCGGAGCTGTGATGTGGACGACGATTGCATGATGTAGTGGCGAGACTGGAGCCACGAGCGCGAGGGTGTTGTTGATTGGATCGAACTCTGGATCGGTTTTGGATCAGGTGCAGGAGCGGGCGTTGTTGACATGATCGGAAGCGAGGGGATGTTGTTGTATTGGGTCTGGATTGTGGTGGAATCGGATGCGGGAGCGGGTGTCATGGACAGACGCGGAAGTGAGAGTGTTGTAGCTTGATCGTTTTAGGAAACCACGACCGGAAGAGGGCAAGTCAGACCAAATGTTAGGCACTAGGGTTGAAGGAGGGGAGGAGAGGGAGGGGAAGAGATGAAGGAGAATGAAGAAAAGAGAAAAATTCATCCCACGGGGCTCCTCCAAAAGTGATCTTACCCCAAGATGATCCAAATGAGATACATGTCTAGGCTTATATAGTGTCTAGTTCCAAAATGCGCAAGGGATAGAGGCAAATAACTCACAGCCCGAAATACATGTGCGATAATAAAATATAACATTGACGGATGCACTATGCTTGTGCTCACTATTGGTGAACGCTCATCGCCATGTTGAGATCTGTTTCCTCATCGCCTCAGTATTGACAACGACATATGTGTAGTGTCCACTTCTCATCGTCCCTCGCCCTCTCCCATGTTTGTAACAAACATACTCAGTAAAAGATCTTACATTTCAGTTTGTTTATCCTTTTCTCTTCTTCTTTTGTCAGTTATTATCAAAATGGTATGGTATTGGTCTCTTTTTCAGATAAGAATCCGCCCTGCTGGGGCTAAGGGACGGTTGGACATCTTAAAGGTTCATGCTCATAAAGTCAAATTGTCACCCACAGTTGATTTGGCTTCTTATGCTCAAAATTTGCCAGGTATGCCATCTTAATTCTGTTCTTGTCCACTTATCTGTGTTTCAATGTAAATTTTGATTTGAATATAGTACATGAATGTAGAATAGAAAGACAAATATTCAGATCCAAGGATGACTAGATTGAATAGTATGAAAATATAGGCAGGGTTGGGTAAAATGAAGCCTACTTTTTTAGATCGATTGCATGAACTGAACTATGGAAAAATGAAGAAAAACAAGGACCTGTTAAATTGTGTCCAAATAGAAAGTTTATAGTTTTTCTTGTTCATGTTGTCAATGGAGAAAGGCACCCGTGTAGATAACATGCGAGTTGAAGATGTATGCGCCACAAAATTTAAAAAATATGAATTAAGGAATGATTATTTTAGAGGATAAGGTAATAGAAAGTATACCTGGGTGTTTAGGCATGCACAATGAAGATTAGGAAAAGCACCAATTGGACTAATAGATTGATTTAGACGTTGAAGGATTAGGCAGGAGAAGAGCTTATGCCCGATTTGACATTGATGAATGTTGTTTAAGATGATTCATAAAACCAACCTCAAGGAATGATGATGTTGTCGATTAAGAAACTTTGTATCTCTATTATACAGATGCTGCTAAATAAGGGTCCATTTGATGCAGCTGTGGAGGCAGTGAACGCAATTGTTGTGAACTATCATTTGTGAACGGCCGATTCACTCCTGGAACCGCTTCCACTTTTAGGTTCAAAATTGGGTTTCTCTGCGGCCGCGGTTGCATCCATTATTGTTCCGAACGGGTGTTTTTGTCCAAATGCACCGTGGCAAAAACACCCTGCCAAATGAACCTTAAATGGAGTACACTGTAATGCCTTAATACCTTTACACAAATTATTATGGCTGGTACAGTTGGTCTTTGATCGCTTTCATAATATACCTATTTATTGGAGCCTATTATGGATCTGAAATGACAATTATTTTTAGGATGGACTGGCGCTAAGCTTGCCCAATTGATGCAAGAGGCAGCTCTTGTGGCAGTCAGGAACAACCATGAATATGTCCTTCCATCTGATATGGATCAAGCGGTTGATCGGCTGACGATAGGACCTAAGAGGCTAGGAATTGATTTAGGTCATCAAGGGCAATGCCGCAGAGCTGTGTCTGAGGTCGGCATTGCGCTGACATCACATTTATTAAGGCGCCATGAAAATGCGAAAGTTGAGTGCTGCGAACGTATTTCTATCATCCCTCGTGGCCAGGTCATTTTCTTCGCTACCATTATTTGCCATATATGAATATATATCTGGTTTGATGCTTGCATCTCAGTGTTTTCGTGTCACAAACTTATGTCCATGCTAATATGTGCAGACGCTCTCCCAAGTTGTATTCCATCGCCTAGAAGACGAATGCTATATGTTCGAAACACGATCCCAGTTACTCCATCGTCTTCAGGTATATCTCATAGCATGCTTCGTCCCGTGAAATTAGTAGGCTCAAATAGAAAAAAAAATTAAACATTTTCTTCTGTTTAAGGTACTATTGGGTGGAAGAGCTGCAGAGGAAGTTATATTTAGACGGGATACTTCGAAAGCATCCCTGAAATATTTGGAGGATGCAACTTGCCTCGCACGAAAAATATTAACCATGTGAGCCCTCTTTGCCCTTCAAGTTTGTTTTTGTTTTCTATTAAAGAGCGTTTTCTCCTATCTAACAGTTGGAACTTGGAGAATCCCATGACAATACATGGAGAACCTTTCCCTTGGAAAAGGAAGTTTGGATTTATTGGGCCCCGCCTTGATTTCGAAGGATCGCTTTATGACGATTATGGCTTCATAGAGCCTCCGATTAATTTTGACATGGATGATTTGGTTGCTCGAAGAACTGAAGAGTTGATGCATGTCATGTATGGGAAGACAATCACTTTGTTGAGGCAGCATTCAGCAGCTCTTTTGAAAACAATTAAGGTAAAATGCTATCTGAAACCTTATTAATTTTTTTTATAATCATTATGAGGCGTTTATTGAATGCGATTATTAGTAAAATTAAGTCCTTGGTAGACATGCTCTATCTAGAGACTAGGTATAGTGGTATACCATCTATTTAGTTCAAAAATAGACTTAAGTGGTTTGAACATTGTGCAGTAACGAGTAGAAAATGCAATAATAATAAAGTTGATAAATGAGATACTTTTTGATAGAGTGGTGTCGGTTGTGAATGGAGTTAAAAAAAGCAGGTTGCGCTTGGATAGGTGTTGCTATGAATGCTATTTTTTCAAATGCCAATTTAGGACAAAACGATGCTATAGTCATGCAAATGTTGACAAGTTTTAACAGTCGTGAATACTCAAATCCCAGAAAGTGAAATATACTCAAATCCCAGAAAGTGAAATATACTCAAATCTAAGAAAGTGAAATATACTCGAATCCCAGAAAGTGAAATATACTCAAAACCCAGAAAGTGAAATTTGAGCTTAAAAAATGTCATGTAAGTAAAAAATTCCAGTCAAAACTATCATGGCTATACCCAAAGGGAACCTAAGAGTAAACTTTTCTAAAAGATAAAGTTTTATTCCGCTTTACAAGTTGATAACTAACATATTGAATAGTCACATCAATATTATTATTATTTTCAATATTTAGGGTAGTTTGATCATTTTCTCTTACAACAATCGCCAACTATCGAAGGGTTCTTGATACGAAGTGAGATCTGCATAATTGTAGTAAAACATAAAAATGTGAGATTCAATGACTGAGGTATTCTTGCACAGTTGCGCCTACTCTTGAGGGTTAGTTCCCCCAAGGAATTCCTCTCCCGGAGACAATTTTTAAGACTAAACACAAGAACCCAACTCAATCATAAGCCCCTCATATATGGGTGGGGAAAGTTATGACAAAAGGCATCACATATTCTTTAATACGGTTAATAGTAAATATAAAATAATGATGGACGCTCTGAGTTCCTGACTTGTCGTAAATATAAAATAATGATGGACGCTCTGAGTTCCTGACTTGTAATAAGGGTTCACCCAAGGGTGTCTATGTATCAATACCCCTATCTTTAAAACCAACTTTGTCCCTGAGGTTGAGCTGCGAAAAAACGTATGTGATGCCCTACTTTGGAACAATGAAAGGGAAATGATTGAACATGTGCGGCGAGTGTCCGTTAGCAAGCGACAACAGATGACCGCCTATGCTGCGTCTTTAATGATCGCCATAGTGCCGAATATCATGGTGATTAGCAGCAGACATTGTCGAGGTGCAATGCGGTCATTGGTAGTGATTAGGAGGAAGCGTGAAAGAGAGGGATGCGAGGTTCAAAATATGCCAAAGCACTAGAATGATCATTGAGATAACGCATGCAGTCGTTGGTAGTGATTAGGAGGCAGCGTGAAAGAGAGGGATGCAGGGTTCAAAATATGCCAAAGCACTGGAATGATCATTGTGATAACACGTGATTGGTGAAAGCATTGGAGTAAGTGGGAGGTGTGTGAGTTATAGAGAAGAAGGTGAATCAATGTCAATGGGGATGTTACGTCCTGTACTAGTAACTGGGATTTGAAACAAGGGGTTGGGAGCGGGTGTGGTATGAGTTGACTAATTTTGGGTAGATCCAGATGGGTGAGGTGGGGGCAATACTTTGGAAAAGACAAGCGGGGGCAGAAAAATGGGTATCCCCAGGCATGGGTATCCCAAGAAAAAGTGTTATTGTTTCCCTTGGTTGCAAGCTATGTATTTAAAGGCATGTCTAAGGCTCAAGGCTCACCGGGCTCAGAGGTTTGTGCTTTCGTGCACCACTTTTCTGCCTTTGGGGCATAAAAGACGCGTCTTTGTAAGATTTTTATTGTAAAGTTTTTTTATTCAAAAGAAAGAAAGAACTTAATAATTTTTGCATAATTTGTGTTTGTGAAACATAATCAAACTTTGAGACTTAAATTTGATGCAAGTGATCACATTGATTTTATTTATTAATATATATAGACGATAGTAATGAATGGTTAATGAGTAGAAAAATGAAGAATTTGATCAAGAAGTTGAATTGATGTTTGATGCTGATTATTTAAAATGTATGTGATTGCGTCTTGCTTTCGTCAAACGCACGTCTGCTCCTTGAGCCTTATGTCTTGTCTTTGCCAGGCACGCGTTTGCGCCTTGAGCCTTATGCCTAGACTCCAAGACCCATTTGCGCCTCGGTGTGACTTGCGCTTTTAATAAATATGATTGCAGGTCTACCATTATGTGTTAGTGGAAGGTGCAGAGTAACAAGGGTGATTGGAGACGACGATGTGGGGGTAGTATAGACCAACACGTAAAGCGATCTTGTGGATGGCATAATCAATGATGTTGTTGGATTGGTTGTTGGTCAGCATCGGTTGAGGGACGAGCATGGCAAAGGAGATTATTGCAGGCTTGCAACTGTGGTAGGAAAACATTTGAATGTTGTTGGCGGCTGATTGGAGGAACCGGACGGGGTGAGTAGAGGGGAATCGTTACTGGCACTAGCTACGGAAGAATGATCGGGGATGTGATGAATGGAGGGTGTTGAATTGCTTGGATGGGTTGAAGTGCAGCTGTAGGGATGTGGAGGTGAGATGGAGCTATGTGTTGAAGGGGCCGGACGAGCTTTGCTGAAAGGTCAAGGGAGGAGATGCAAGTAGCATTTGTAGAGGATATGGCGTGCATATGTTGGAGGGAGGAGTTACAATGAATCTCATGCATCATCGTTAGGATGTTGGTGAGTGTAGCATCCATCCTGTCGAAGCTTGCATGATGGGTAGTCCCCGACAGCCGAAGGAGTGGTAGGCCAACAGGGACATGCCAAACCAATTGATACGAAATGATATTTGAATAGTTACCCTAAAACATAAATTGAGAAGGTTACAATTGCGAGGTATACTCTCATCTACTCGTGATGGCTGGTTCCCCAAGAAATACCTCTTTCATAGAATTTACAAGACTACACATGATAACCCAACTCAAACCTACACCTCCTATGTATATAGGGAGGGGAGAGTCCTAATATGACAAAAGGGATTACATATTTTTTAATACAATTAATACTAAATATATAAAAAAATCAATCGACACCCTCAGTCCTGTCTTGTCGTGAGGGTTCGTCCAAGGGCGTCTATGTATCAGTTCCATATTATTTCTGATGATTATCGCAAAAGTGTCACATGCCCTACTCAAAATTTGTGATTGATTTTTAAAAGTAAAATGAATTTTCTTACATTTATAGCATGTTAGTGTTGCCAAACTGTAAAGTAGAATAAAATTCGATATGTTTTAGAATAGTGTGCTTTAACATTATGGCAACCCGGTGCACAAAGGCATCCCCGCGCACCGAGGGACTGGGGAAGTGTCCCACCACAAGAGTGAAATGTATACAAACCTTACCGTGCCTTTTTGCAAGAGGCTGCAAAAATTATTATGCCGGAAAAAGATATCAACCTTTCACGTTGTTTAGAGATTATGCAAAGAACTAGTAAAAAAAATGAGTCAATACCTTTCATGGCCCTCATAGGATTTTGTTATGTGTTATGATATGTGTTATGATGGTTATGGGTTGTCGTGAGTCTCGAGCACCGAGCTCCTTATCCTTATTATTATTAGTGTCTTGATATTATGTTAGGTGAATGTTAGGGAGTGTTAAGGCCATTATTATGTTGTAGACTATATAAAGGCTTTGGGTGTGTTGTTTAAGGAAGGAATGAAAAATCTAGTTCTTGTCCCTCTTGTGAGATCTTGGTAGTTCTCTCCTCCAACGAGCAAGCTCCGCTTAGGCAGCCACGGTCACGGCTCTGTAGTATCTCCTACCTCGCATCTCCACCTCCGGCCACCTCCGAGCTAAACCCATAACAACTTGGTATCAGAGCTCCCGGTCCTCTTCCACACGCCATCCCTCGATTCTCTCATTCCAGCGACCTCAAGCCTTCATTTCCAACCACAACAGCCACCAGAAACACCGTATGCGTCCTGCGATTCCTCTGGCTCTTAACGCAGAAACTGAAACACCCGTTACGCCCTCCAGCAACACCCGTCGGCGTCCTGGATCGTCCTCCTCCTGAAACATCGTCGACATCCCTGTCGATCGAACAATCCACATCGTCTCCCGCAACACCAGACCCGACATTTTCCCCCAAGTATCGCACGCAATCGACGCCTCCTCCGCGCTCTGCCTCGGCATTTGTCGCCTCCATTGTCAATCGAAGCCGCCACAGTCGAATCGTCAATTTCGTCGCACGCCTGCCTCTGCAGCGACGATCCCAGTCGACCTTCTGCATCGAGCACCATGCGAAACTTCCTGCGCCTCAGTGCCTCACCTTTTTTCTTGAGCCCTGCGCTACTTCCCTTTCTGTCGAGCCTGGTGTGCAATTCCTGTGTGAGCGGTGAGCCCCACCTCCAATTAATTATTTTCTCTCTTCCTTCATTTAATTCCCCCTCCAGCCGCCTCTTCTATTCCCCCCAAGTGAATTATTCTTTCTCTCAGCGGCTCACGTGCTTTTTAACCTCTCAACATCTTCTACTTTATTTCCAATCTGACCCAACACCTTCTACTTTAGTAATCATTGGGCGTCACCGCATCTCCCGTGCTCACTCCCATTCATCCGACTCGGCGCAATGCGACCGCCCTGTTACCCGCTCCTCATCTTGAACTATGAGAGACTCATCTGACAAACTAAGTCAGATTATGACCATGCTGCAGACTGCCATGGCGCAACAAGCTGTGCACACTGCTCTCGCAGACCGTCATCAGGAGACCATTATTGCGCTCTCTAAGCACCTTGATGATCTTTCTACCACCCCCGCACACGATCATACAAGCCAGTCAGGCACCGCCACTTCTCTGCCAGACACCGCCACTTCTCCGTCAGGCACCGCCGCCCCTGCCCGTCCATGAGTAATGTGATCTGGAACCTAGGGCTGTTGTTTTTTTAAAAATATAATAATTGTGATCTTTTAAAATTAATGTGGCGCGAGAGAATTTCGCGGGATATTTTAAACGAACAAACGTTCAAGGCATTGCTCGCGGACGTAAGACTACTGCACGTGCAAAATAACGTTACTAAATCACGATTCCACAAGCAAAGTAGTCGAGTGAGTGGCAACACGGATATGGAAATAGCGATAATCATGAGATAAAATTAGTCGGGCAAACTCCAATAATTAACCATTCATTTTAAATACTTTGAGCATGAAAATGGTCTAAATTTTGCGAGCAAGAGAAGTGAGAGGTATACCATGGGGGAAGCGACGCAGCTACGTGCACAGAAAAATCCTCAAGACAGGACTGTATGGAGTCGAGCTACCTGGACAGGGGTCCGACCAAAATCGGGGCTGCGTGGAGGGAACCAGAAAGGCTGGACCTGGAAGAGGAGGAAACAGCGTTCCCAGAACAGGCCCTGCGCCCGACTGGAAGGGGGAAGCTCGCTGGAGGCGTCGACTGGATCTTGGAAAGGCCTCGTTGAAGGAGGCAGTAGCAGATAGAGGCTGTCAGGATGGGGCAGCAACACTGGGAAGGAAGTACGACAGAGATTGGAGGAGAACCAGAGGACGAATGCGCTGGAGGAGGCCTCGTCGGAGTAGATGGACACGGGAGGTGTGGGGCTTCAAGCAAACTCTGCCTGAACAAGGGGTGAGCGCTGACGGCGGCAAGCTTTGGGGAGTTTTGACGTTGTCGGGAAGGCAACGCTGAAGGCGGGAGCGGGAGCACGGGCTGGTGGCGCTGGTATGGTGAACCAGAGGAAATCATTTGATTCCTTTAGTTCAAACCCAGCCGGGTATAACAATGGGAGTGGTTGGCTTTTATAAGATACGGTTAGGGTTAAATTGATATTGGCAACCATTTAGCATTTAAAAAAGGTAGATTTTTTGAAGGATAGTTTGAGATGGGCTTTGGAGGTGGGATAGAAGATGGGCTGGCAGATATTAAACAACGATTAAAGGGCTATGTGAATGGGGATTTTAAAGTGGGGCCTGCTATAGGCATAGGGAACAATTTTATGAGCTTGCCCTAAACTAACTATCCCATAAATTACCGGACCTATGCATTTAGGGTCTCGTTGACCGGTCACACTAACGAGCCAAAAAAATTGTGCGAACAACATGTGTGATTATAACTCGACACAACATAATGAAGCAAAAGGCGTGAAAACACGTGCTACAAAAATAACAGACAAATACACTAATAATAAATAAAAAGTCGCGACGCGGGTTGCATCAATTCTCCCGGGGTTGAAAGAGCTCGACCCTGACGAAACTCGATGTAACTTGCAAGTAGGAAATCAAACTATCGATCGGAGAAAATTTTGCATGACTGTCCTGTTGATGTTGTCACTGCGACCCAAACCCTTGAAGTAACCTCTCATCCCCCAAAACTCGGAATCCTTTAGTCAAAATTTCATGTCAAATATTTAAATAAACAGTAATTATTAGAGATTTCAGAGGATGACAGGGGCAATGTGTGGGGCAAACATGTGGTGGGAGGAAAAACGGAAACAAGTGGAATCAGCCAGTAGAATCAGTAACTCATAACGCAACGTACGCTCGCTCGATGGACACCTATGCACGTCCGCTAGACCAAGATCGACTATCGCTTTGATTTCACCCGATGAAGTTCCACTCGAGTCGCAAAATTTTAAGCAGACCCCAATTTTAGCGTCCAAGATCTCCCACAAGAATCCATGGAAATGGGTGTCCCGATGAGGGGTGTACGGTCTACGGGTCGTTTCAACTTTCCTAGTACGACCTGGCCTGAAAATCTCCGACAACAAACTATAGTGGTGGTGGGGCTCAACATACTCGCCTAGAACCAAAGGAACGTGATGGGGGTTAACTGCATGCTCATCGAAGACAGTTAATAAAAGGTGGTGCTTCAAGAGCACCCAAGATGCATGACTCTCGAGAATCACACACAACTTCCTGGAACGGGGGACCCAGGTCAAAGCGTAGCACTAAACAGGAGTGGTGTACTATCAATTAAGGATGGCGAAACAGATGTTGGTGAGGCCCTCCCAGGTGCCCTAGGAACAAGACCATTCTTCTGGAGAAGAAGAATAATCTTGCGCTCATGGTGATCGAATGAATGAGAGTTCCTCACGCCATCATGCAGGACATGTTGGTCATACTGCCATTGTCGTCCTAGAAGTATGTGGCAGACATTGATGAGGGCGACACGCCGACATCACATAACACTGAATCACGATACACGTCCCCGATAGAGAACTCTACCTAACAATGAGTAATGGGTAAAGTCAACGGACTACTAACCCCAAATAAATGGTACGACTGCATTATGGGGCGTGTCATGAGGCCTAACGTTTCTACCATGCATTGAGAGACGTAGTTTTTCATACTGCTGCTATTAATAATAATGGAACAAAAGTGTCCCTAAATGTGCGCGGTAGTGCAAAAGATTTCTTTCCACCGAGAATCAAACTCAGTGGTCTCGCTAGAGGAAACTAAACTAGACTGGAGAACACAGACTAGGCGATATGCTTGTTCGCCCTCGACCTCGATAACACTATCAACCTCGGGTAGGGGCTCGGGCTGGGGGTCACTAAGGAAGACCCCATACTCAGGTTCACTCTGGGTAGAGGAATCAATCACTACGACGAAGTGGCGTCGCGGGCACTCAAAGGATTTGTTCTCAGACTCCATACACTTGAAACATCGAAATACTCCAGTGTTGGATCGGGATCCCATGGTTTTTTTATCCCGGGTGGGGCCAGGGTGAAGAGTCGGTGCCCCAGTAATGGCAAGCGGGGGAAGGGGATCAGAAATACCTTATGTGAATGCAGTGGTGGTGGTACTCGAAGCAGGTCTATCAGTAGGCCCCTGACCAGATGTCCTCTTCTGGAGAGCCTCCACTCAATGTGCTCGGCTGGAGATCTCTCCCAGGTCCCGGAAATTGTGAAGCTCTAACTGGTCTCGTATCGCGTATCGTAGCCCATTCAGATAATGGGACACAACCATGTGATCTTCCTCCTTCAGATCTAAGTGTGATTGGAGGACAAGGAACTCGTTCGTGTACTCGTCGATGGTTTACTTGTCTTGTTATAGGTTGTGATACCTACGATACAAGGTTTGCATGAAATTAGCGGGGACGTACCTCCTCTTGAGTTGAGCTTTGAACTCAACCCAGGTGGTGATAGGTGGTTGCCACATAGTGTATCGCATACGCTCGACCTGCCCCCACCATGTGAATGCGGGGCCCTTCAGCTTCAGGGTAGCATACTCCACGTGCTGGTGGGCAGGTGTGCTCTTCTAGCTGAGGAATCGCTCAAGTCGTTCGCACCAATCAATACACACCTCAGGCTTTAGTGTGCCCTCGAAATCCCCAACATGTAATTAATACCAGCATCCCACCTAGGTGGATTCCTATTATCTTGATTTGTTAGTTGGGGTTCTGGTGGTGAAGGTGTAGGGGGTTGTGCAGGAGGACATCCTAGGTGATAATGTGGTTCCAGGTTTTTTACCGAGGTGCGCAACCCTAACACGACTTGGTTTGCGTCTCTCACTGAGAGAGTGAGTGCAGTGACATCGGTCATAAGTTCTTTCATACACTTACCCATGTCTCCTAAATTTCCCTCTAGATGCTCCGCTCTTGACTCCATAGATAAATTTGAAAACTCGTACAACAACAACAACATCAAGCCTCTATTCCACTATAGTGGGGTCGGCTATATGGATCCTTTGTTGCTATTGTGCCCTATCTTTTGTCATAATCTCACTAATGTCTAAGTACATCATGTCTTTCCTTACAGTTTCATTCCAAGTCTTTATTGGTCTACCCCTCCCTCGTTTAACATGTCTAGTGACTAGACTCTCACAACGCCTAGCTGGTGCCTCTAATGGTCTCCTTTGTATGTGCCCAAACCATCTTAGACGAGCTTGTCGCATCTTCTCCGCAATTGGTGCTACTCTTATCTTATCCCTGATACTTTCATTCCTAATTTTATCCAATCTCGTGTGTCCACACATCCACCTAAGCATTCTCATCTCTGCAACTCCCATTTTTTGCTCATGTACATAATTCACCGCTCAATACTCAGAACCATAGAGCATCACGGGTCTAATTTGAAATCTCTTAACTTTGAAATTTTTTTGGAAACGACCGTCGCTCGGCTATCCCACAATAGGAGTGAGATATCCTAGCAGGCACAGCAAATTGATGTGATCTCGAACCTAGGGCTGTAGTTTTTTGTTAATATAATATATTATGATCTTTTAAAATTAATGCGGCGCGAAAGAATTTCGCGGGATATTTTAAACGAACAAACGATCAAGGCATTACTCGCGAATGTAAGACTACCGCACGTGCAAAATAACATTACGAAATCACGATTCCACAGGTAAAGCAATCGAGTAAGTGGCAACACAAATATGAAAATTACAATAATCAGGAGAAAAAATTAGTCGGGCAAACTCCAATAATTAACCATTCATTTTAAGTACTTTGAGCATGAAAATGATCTAAGTTTTGCGAGTAAGAGAAACGAGAGGTATACCGTGGGGGAAGCGACGCAGTGCTGTGCACAGAAAAATACTCAAGACTGGACTGTATGGAGTCGGGCTGCCTGGACAGGGGTCCGACTGGAATTGGGGCTGTGTGGAGGGATCCAGACAGGCTGGACCTCAAAGAGGAGGAAACAACGTTCCCAGAACAGGCCCTGCGCCCGGCTGGAAGGGGGAAGCTCACCGGAGGCATCGTCTGGATCTTGGAAAGACTCCGTTGAAGGAGGCAGTAGCAGACGGAGGCTGCCAGGACAGGGCAACGACACTGGGAAGGAAGTACGACGGAGGATGGAGGAGAACCGGCGGACGAATGCGCTGGAGGAGGCCTCGTCGGAGTAGATGGACACGGGAGGTGTGGGGATTCAAGCAAACTCCGCCTGAACAGGAGGTGAGCGCCGACGGCGGCAAGCTTTGGGGAGTTCCGGGGCTGTCAGGAAGGCGGTGCTAAAGGCGGGAGCGGGAGCATGGGCTGGCGGCGCTGGTATGGTAAACCGGAGGAAATCAATTGATTCCTTAAGTTCAAACCCAGCCGGGTATGGGAGGGGTTGGCTTTATAAGATAAGGTTAGGGTTAAATTGATATTGGCAGCCATTTAGCATTAAAAAAAGGCAGATTTTTTGAAGTATAGTTTGAGATGGGCTTTGGAGGTGGGCTTCAAGATGGGCTGACAGATATCAAACAATGATTAAAGAGCTATGTGAATGGGGATTTCAAAGTGGGGCCGGCTATAGGCATAGGGAACAATTTAATTAAAATAATCAATTATTTGAGTTTGCCCTAGATTAACTATCCCCTACATTACCGGACCTATGCATTTATGGTCTCGTTGGCCGGTCACAGCAAAGAGCCAAAAAAATTGTGCGAACAACGTGCGCGATTACAACTCGACAAAACATAATGAAGTAAAAGACGCGAAAACACGCGCTACAAAGATAAAAAACATGTACACTAATAATAAATAAAAAGTCGCGATGTGGGTTGCATCAATTCTCTAGGTGTTGAAAGAGCTCGACCATGACAAGACTTGATGTAACCTGCAAGTAGGGAATCCAACTGTCGATCGGAGAAAATGTTACATGACTGTCCTGCTGATGTTGTCGTTGCGACCCAAAACCTAAAAGTAACCTATCATCCCCAAAAACTCGCAATCCTTTTGTCAAAATTTCATGACATATTTAAATAAACGGTAATTATTAGAGATTTCAGAGGATGACCGGGGCAGTGTGTGGGGCAAACATGTGGTGGGTGGAATCAGCAACTCGTAACGCAACGGACGCTCGATCGATAGACACCTACGCACGTCCGCTAGACCAAGATCGAATACCACTTTGATTTCACCTGATGAAGTTCCACTCGAGTCGCAAAATTTTAAGCAGACCCCAATTTTATTGTCCAAGATCTCCCACAAGAGTCCATGGAAATGGGTGTCCCGATGAGGGGTGTAAGGTCTACGGTCGTCTCAACTCTCCTAGTACGGCCCAGCCTGAAAATCTCCGACAACAAACTATAGTGGTGGTGTGGCTCAACATACTCGCCTAGAACCAAAAGAATGTGATGGGGGCTAAATGCATGCTCATCGAAGACTGCCAAAAAAGGTGATGCTTCAGGAGCACCCAAGATGGATGACTCACGAGAACCGGACGCAACTTCCTGGAACGGGGGCTCACGCCGAAGCGTAGCACTAAACAGGAGTGGTGTAGTGACAACTAAGGATGGCGAAATAGATGCCGGTAAGGCCCTCCCAAGTGTCATAGGAACAGGACCATTCTTCTGGGGAAGAAGAATAATCATGCGTCCATGGTGATCGAATGAATGAGAGTTCCTCACACCATCATGCAGGACATGTCGGTCATACTACCATGGTCGCCCTAGAAGTATGTGGAAGACATTGATGGGGGCGACATCACATAACACTTAATCACGATACACGTCCCCGATAGAGAACTCTACCTGACAATGATGTGTAATGGGTAAAGTCAGCGGACTTCTAACCCCAGATAAATGGTACGACTGCTCTAAGGGGCGTGTCACGAGGCCTAACGTTTCTACCGTATGCTGAGAGACGTAGTTTTTCATACTGCCGCTATCAATAATAATGGAACAAAAGTGTCCCTAAATTTGGACGGTAGTGCGGAAAATTTCTTTCCTTCGAGAATTAAACTCAGTGATCTCCCTAGAGGAAACCAAACTATAGTGGAGAGCACAGACTAGGCGCTATGCTTGCTCGCCCTCGACCTCGATAACACTATCAACCTCGGGTAGGGGCTCTGGTTGGGGGTCACTAAGGAAGACCCCATACTCAGGTGCACGCTTTGTAGCGGAATCAATCACTGCGACGAAGTGACGTCGCGAGCACTCAGAGGATTTGTGTATAGACTCCATACACTTGAAGCATCAAAATACTCCAGTGTTGGGTCAGGCTCCCATGGTCTCCTTACCTCGGGTGGGGTCAGGGTGAAGAGTCGGTGCCCCAGTAATAGCAAGCGGGGGATGGGGACCAAAAATACCAGATGTGCATGCAGTGGTGGTGGTACTCGAAGCAGGTCTATCAGTAGGCCCCTGACCAGATGTCCTCTTCTGGAGAGCCTCCACTCAATGTGCTCGGCTGGAGATCTCTCCCAGGTCCCGGAAATTGTGAAGTTCTAACTGGTCTCGTATCGCGTATCGTAGCCCATTCAGATAATGGGCCACAACCATGTGATCTTCCTCCTTCAGATCTAAGCGTGACTGGAGGACAAGGAACTCGTTCGTGTACTCGTCGATGGTTTACTTGTCTTGTTGTAGGTTGTGATACCTACGATACAAGGTTTGCATGAAATCAGCGGGGACGTACCTCCTCTTGAGTTGAGCCTTGAACTCAACCCGGGTGGTGATAGGTGGTTGTCGCATAGTGTATCGCATACGCTCGACTTGCCCCCACCATGTGAGTGCGGGGCCCTTCAGCTTCAGGGTAGCATACTCCACCTGTTGGTGGGCAGGTGTGCGCTTTCAGCTGAGGAATCGCTCAAGTCGTTCGCACCAATCAATACACACCTCAGGCTTTAGCGTGCCCTTGAAATCTCCAACATCTATTTTAATACCGGCATCCCACCTAGGTGGATTCCTATTATATTAATTTGCTAGTTGGGGTTCTGGTGGTGGAGGTGTAGGGGGTTGTGCAGGAGAACCCCCTAAGTGATAATACGCTTCCAGGTTGTTGATCGAGGTGCGCAACCCTAACATGACTTGGTTTGTGTCTCTGAGAGTGCAGTGACAACAGTCATAAGTTCTTTTATACACTTACTCATGTCTCCTAAATTTCCCTCTAGGTGCTCCGCTCTTAACTCCATAGATAAATTTGAAAACTCTTAACTTTGAAATTTTTTTGTAAACGACCGCCGCTCAGCTATCCCACGATAGGAGTGAAATATTCCAACTGCCACACCAAACTTATGTGATCTCGAACCTAAGACTGTAGTTTTTTTTTAATATAATAATTATGATCTTTTAAAATTAATGTGGTGCGAGAAAATTTCGTGGGATATTTTAAACGCAAACGATCAAGGCATTGCTCGCGAATGTAAGACTTCCGCACGTGCGAAATAACGTTACGAAATCACGATTCCACAGGCAAAGCAATCGAGTGAGTGGCAACACGGATATGAAAATAACGATAATAAGAAGATAAAATTAGTTGGGCAAGCTCCAATAATTAACCATTCATTTTAAATACTTTGAGCATGAAAATGATCTAAGTTTTGTGAGCAAGAGAAGCGAGAGGTATACCGTGGGGGAAGCGACGCAGCGTTGTGCGCAGAAAAATCCTCAAGACTAGACTGTATGGAGTTGCGCTGCCTGGACAGGGGTCTGACTGAAATTGGGGCTGCGTGGAGGGAACCAGACAGGCTGGAGGAAATGACGTTCCCAGAACAGGCCCTGCGCCCAGCTGGAAGGGGGAAGCTCTTCGTAGGCGTCGTCTGGATCTTGGAAAGGCTCCATTGAAGGCGGCAGTAGTAGACGGAGGCTGCCTGGAAGGGGTAGTAGCACTGGGAAGGAAGTACGGCGGAGGATGGAGGAGAACCAGTGGACGAATGCGCTCGAGGAGGCCTTGTCGGAGTAGATGGACACGGGAGGTGTGGGGCTTCTAGCAAACTCCGCCTGAACAGGAGGTGAGAGCTGACGACGACAAGCTTTGGGGAGTTCCGGCGCTGTCGGGAAGGCGGCGCTGTCGGGAAGGCGGCGCTGTCGGGAAAGCGGCACTGAATGCGGGATCAAGAGCAGGAGCACGGGCTGGCGGCGCTGGTATGGTGAACCGGAGGAAATCAATTGATTCCTTCAGTTCAAACCCAGCCGGGTATAACAGTGAGAGGGGTTGGCTTTTATAAGATAAGGTTAGGGTTTAATTGATATTGGCAGCCATTTAGCATTTAAAACAAGGCAGATTTTTTGAAGGATAGTTTGAGATGGGCTTTGGAGGTGGACTTCAAGATGGGCTAGCAGATATCAAACAACGATTAAAGGGCTATGTGAATGAGGATTTCAAAGTGGGTTCGACTATAGGCATAGGGAACAATTTAATGAAAATAATCAATTATTCGAGCTTGCCCTAAACTAACTATCCCCTAAATTACTGGACCTATGCATTTAGGGTCTCGTTGGCTGGTTACACCAACGAGCCAAAAAAATTGCGTGAACATGCGCGATTACAAATCGACACAACATTATGAAGCAAAAGGCGCGAAAACACGCGCTACGAAAATAACAGACTGGTACACTAATAATAAATAAAAAGTTGCAACGCGGGTTGCATCAACGATCTTCCGCCGCCAGTCCTCGCGCACCCCGACGCGGCTACTGTTTTGCACTACACACGATTGGAATTTCCTGCCTATGATGGGAAAACTGATCCATTGTGCTGGCTCACCAAGTGTGCAATTCTTCAGCCACCAACAAACTCCGGCCGCACACCAAATCCATCTAGCATCTTTTCATCTACTCGACTCCGCTGTTTTGTGGGCCTCTCAACTTCTCACCGACCGGCCGAATCTGCTATGGGACGACTTCATGCGGCTATGCAACTTACGTTTTAGACCTCCTATCCGCGGCAACCCCCTTGGTGAACTCACATCTCTATGACAAACAGGGTTCATGGATGAGTACCTGGAACAATTTCAACTTTTCTTGACACATGTTCCCCTTGCCACGGATATTCAGGTCGACATTTTCACCGCTGGACTTTGCGAGCGCCTGCGATTGGATGTCGAGTTTGAGGCCCCTCCAGACTTAGGCTTTGTTTGGTTTGACGTTTTGCTCAGGCGGCGGGAGGAGGAGGGCTTTTGGAACCGGAGGGGGGAGGCTGCGGTTGGAATCCCTCCGTTTTCCTCCATTTCCCAAGGCGCGGCGGGTGCAGACGGAGCAAACGCCACTGCCAGTCATTAGGTTACCCGCCGTGCTGCGACGTTTGCCCCAAATGAAGAGCTCCAAATGCTGCGCCAAACGAAGCCTTAGCAACTGCTATGAGTCTGGCTCAGCTCTGCGATCGTCTCCTCCAGCTAGCACAAGAGGCCTATCCACCTGCCACCTACATTGTTCAACAAGGCCGTATCGAGGGTCCTCCAACCCCCTCCAACCCCACCGGTCTGCCGATTATCTCGTGCTGAGATGTTGCAACGACGCGCTCAAAGATTATGTTTTAATTGCGAAGAGCAGTACACTCGCGGCCACAGGTTCAACTGGCTTTTTACCTGCACGTCGAGGATTTTGACTATGAGGGCATCGAATAAAACTTGAGGACAAGTTTTTTTTGGAGGAAGGGTGAGATGTTGTGTTCTGATGTTCTCGAGCACGGAGTTCCTTATTCTTATTATTATTAGTGTCTTGATGTTATGTTAGGTGAGTGTTAGGGAGTGTTAAAGTCATTATTATGTTGTAGCCTATATAAAGGCTGATGTTCTCGAGCACGGAGTTCCTTATTCTTATTATTATTAGTGTCTTGATGTTATGTTAGGTGAGTGTTAGGGAGTGTTAAAGTCATTATTATGTTGTAGCCTATATAAAGGCTTTGGGTGTGTTGTTTAAGGAAGGAATGAAAAATCTAGTTCTTGTCCCTCTTGTGAGATCTTGGTAGCTCCCTCCTTCAACGAGCAAGCCCCGCTTAGACTGTCACGATCACGGCTCCGTAGTATCTCTTACCTCGCATCTCCACCTCCGGCCACCTCACATAACAGATTCATTAAACCCAACCTCAAATTCATTGGGATAAATGCTAATGGTTGTGATGAGCTAATAACTGAGGTCAATTTGGAAGAGCAGTGGAAGAGTGGTGGCGTTTTGATAGGCGTGATTGTACAAAACACTGCCATAATCATACAAGTGTAGTGAAGCTCTAGCGGTCGTGAACACAGACCCAAAAAGGGAAATTTAGGCAAAACGAATGTTGCAAAAATTCAAAATGCAGGTGAATCACCGCAACTTTGTTTACTACCACAGTTTCACACCGTCGCCGCTCGAATTTCACAGTTATCCCCAGCGAAACTTTATTCTTACTAGAGTGATAATCCAATTTTGTTTCTCCCTTTTCCCAGGTACTGCTGGATAACAAGGAGATAAATGGAGATCATATTGAGTTCATCATAGAAAATTACCCTGCGGAGGCTCCAGTGAGGCTTGTTCTCGAGGAGAAAGATCCAGGAAGCTTGCCATTCTTCGTCAACAGCGAGGATCGTGGCCTTGTTCCGTCTGCTGGAGTCCTTGAAGCAATCGAATCTAGATAGAACACCGATGGGGAGATACGCGAGAAATCCGACGATGTAATGAGAACCCCCTGCTTGGGAAATTGCCAAAGCTGCCTCCATTTTTTTCGCCGGGGCTAGTCTTCTATCTATTTATTTTTCTGAGATTCGATTGTGATCCTCCGATCACCCCGACTTTCTCCGAAAATAGCAGAAATACCTTTGGGCGGTTGGAGTGTAAGTGGAATTTTTGTAATTATTTAGCTGAGTTTATTAGTGGGATAAAGGTTTGAGTGTTGTTGTTATTTAGTTGAGTTTATGAGATGAGCATCCTCCATTTGTTTCCTCAAATTGCTAATGAAATGTAAGCTTACAACTATTAATTACCTAAATCACCCCTTGGATGATGGCATAACTACAGGTTGCATCCATTTATCTTTTGAAATTACAAAAACTTTTCTTGTACTATAAGTTAATTACACATTGCATAATTTTTTTTTGATTAAATGAAAAATATAAAAGGATGGGATTAATGAACCCGTTGGAGCAATTGCAAATTAATCTAGACCGTGAAAAATATAAATGGAGAGGATTTTGATAAGATAATTCTTTGCATGCATGTTATGAAATGTAAATTTGCACGCAAGATTTTTGTAATTTCAAAAGATAGACTGGTGCAACCTATAATTTTACAAATTTAAGAGGGGACCCTAAAATAAAATTAAGCTACTAATCAATTACACATGTATCTTTTTTTAAGGTATCACATGGTCAATATTACCAAGGAGAAAAAAATGGTGAGCTATCATAAGGCATGAGTTAAATGGTGTGCAATATAAAAGATTCTTCTAAGCTTAGGGTCTGTTTGGGGCAGCTCTGGCGGATTGAAAAACTGCTGTCCGGATAGAGCTGTTTTGAAATAGATCTCTGGGGAGCAGTTTTGAAAAGCTGCAGAGTGTTTGAGTGTTCTGTGCAGAAGTGCGCTTTGAAGAGCGATTTTCTATTTTTAGCTGTTTGGAGAAACACCTTTTGGAAGCTATTTTTTTTAAAAAATTAAAATATATAAATATATAAAAATAACTGATGACAGAAGTCTTTTACATAGTTCTAGCAAATTGAAAAAAAAGGTCTTGCAACATCCGACGACTCCTTTTTCCAATCCTTTCGATGACCTGTTCGAAAATAAATTGATATGAATCAAACTTTTGATATTTTTAACCCTTTAAATTTTTAGTAAGAGATAGATCGAATTTTTACCTGCGCGCACTGTATATCTCTTCGGCAACGATTCCTCCTTCCTTTGGTTTTACCATTATGCTATAAATTAATAAAATTAAAATAAGAATTACTAATCATACACATATGCACAAAAAAGCCTAACACACACACACATACGTACACACACATTCACACACACACACACATTCATACACACAAACCAAAACAAACAAAAAAAAAACACACACGCACATACACACACTCGAACCAAAACAAACAAACACACACACACACACACACATACACACACACACATTCAAACACACACACAAACACATCCACATACATACACACTCACACATCCACACACGTACACGCATAAACAAAAACAAACACACACACACACACACACACATAAACCAAAACAAACACAAAACACACACACACACACACACACACACACATACACCAAAACAAACACTAAACTTATAAAAATCAATAAACATAAATATACAAACAAACACTAGGCACAAATAAACGCAAACACACACACACACAAATAAACACAAACATACACAAACACACTCAAACATACACACACACATACATTCATAAATACATACACACACACACATTCACACACACACACACACATTCACACACACACACACACATTCACACACACACATAAAACAATACACACACAAGAAATTAACACATACACACACACATTCATACACACACACACACATATTCATAAACACAAACACACCACATACCCCCCCAAAAATCACACATTCATACACACATTCATAAACACATACGCGCGCACACACACACATATATTCACAAACACATACACACACAAAAAATAACACATACACACACACATTCATACAAGCACACACACAAACACATATTCATAAACACAAACACACAGCACATACCCCCCAAAAAAATCACACATACACACACACACATTCATACACACACACACACACATTCATAAACACATACACACACATATTCACAAACACATACACACACACAAAAAATAACACATACACACACACATTCACACACACACACACACACACACACACACACACACACACATAAAACCATACACACAAAAAAAATTAACACATACACACACACATATTCATAAACACAAACACACACCACATACCCCCCAAAAAATCACACACACACACACACACACACACACATTCATAAACACATACACACACACACATATTCACAAACACATACACACACACACACACACAAAATAACACATACACACACACACACATTCATACACACACACACACACACACACATATTCATAAACACATACACCACATACCCCCCAAAAAAATCACACACATCATGAGATACACCAATAAACACAAACATCATGAGATACATCAAAAATAAACAGAAACATGATGAGATACACCATGAGATACACCAAAAATAAAATCTGGTGGAGGAAATATACCTTGCAATGGAGAAGAAGATCCAGCTCGGGCAGAGGAATGTGGAGGAGGAGATCGGGTAGAGAAGCACAGCACGCCGAAGATCTGGAGCCGGAGATCTGGAGGCAGATCGGGAGGAGCCGGAGATCTGGAGCTCTGCGGGAAGGATGGATGACGTCGGAAATGGGCGGGAAGGCAAGTGACGCCGGCGATCTGGAGCTCTGCGGCTGGACGACGCCGGGGATCTGGACCTCTGCGGGAAGGTGCGCCGGAAATCGTTGTTTATTGATCCGCGATTCCTAAAACGTCACATAAAACAAACATGATTAATAGCGGCTGCGGATCAGAGAGCAGATTTCTGATCCGCAGCCGCTGTCCCAAACAGAGCCTTAGTCGATCTCCTCAACTTCTTCACCTTCTAAGGTAACCTAGAGCTCTCACACTCTATTTCACAAGTTTTTGCAAATCTCTTTGAATGTTACATTAAAATCTAGCTGGATGTGGCGTGGGCCGAGAAAGAGGAGAATCAAATTTTTGTGAGGCGGGTTCAAGAATATTGATTCTAAGAAGAAAAAAAAAGAACCAAAAAAATGGGTGCGTGTATATGTGTGTATTTTGGAACCTCCGCTCTAAGTTTGTAAAAGTATAGGTTGCATCCCTCTATCTTTTGAAATTATAAAAATCTTCCAAAAGATAGGGTCATAGGGGTTCAATTTGTAATTATCTTAACTCTTCAGGAAGATTTGATATAGTGTATATATATACACTAGCATCTTCGAACGGGCTCCGCCTGTTCTCGATGCGTCGTTGCGGGCTTCGCCCGCTTGACATTCAGGCGGGCTTCGCCCGACCCCCTTCGTCTGTTCTCGATGCGGCGTTTAGGGCTTCGCCCGCAACCAAGCGGGCTTCGCCCACTTGGCATTCAAGCGGGCTTTGCCTGCAAACCAAGCGGGTTTGTCCCGCAACCAAACACCTGGTCATTGAATTGTTCTTCCTTATCTTCATAATTAGGCAAAGCCATTACCTCCACCTAATGATCCAGAGTGTAGGAAGTATAAGATAAGAGTAATGTACCTTTGATTAACTCATCACTCTACTACATACAGGAAAGAATTCATTTAGAGTAGTGGACATGTGAGCCTCAGTCTTAGCGATAGTATTCCAAATCTAAACAAAATCAAGGTGGATGAACAAATAAAAAGTAGAATATAATAGTTAGATTTTGATTTTGAGATCGAGTAGACAAAAGAGTCATGCATTTTGAATGTAAAATAACAAATAGAAGATGAGATGAACTAAACGATTCACAATCTTAAACCCGTAGGCAATACCAACAGAAAACACGTAACATAACCCAAGATCCATCCCAGGGAATTTTTAAGCTCGTTCTCCAAACATTGATCCAATAAAATTGAATCCATCCTTAAGAGCAGACCACAAAATCTGAAATATTACTCACCCTTTACATTCTTTTTGGAAAGCTAATTGTAACCTTCATATCATAGACCTGTGCAATTATTGTCGAGCACATGAAGAGGGAGTGAGAGATGTGCCTAGGATTCTTCTACAATAGGCATTTTGGCAACTGACTAAGAATTGAAAAAAAAAACTAAAACAATATACGGAACATCAACACCTTCAAATCTTTTTAAAAAAATGTTATTAATAATTCTTGATAGGTGTTAATTGGTTTTAATAATTTCTTTGCTAATTATTCACACATAGGGGGTTTAAAAGCATTGCTTTGTTCTTTTTTTTTGAGAGACCTACATGAAGTTTCCAAAAATCACTTTGAGGTACCTGGAGTTCAAAAATCACTTTGAGGCGCATTATGTACATATGTAGAATAGGATTATGTATATAAATAACGTAGAACTTTAAACTCCACACAAAGTGGGTACTCCACATAGGTACCTGGAGTCCATTTATATAATAGTTTGAAGGTGATGCAATGTTTTATCCCACTGTCAAAAGCAGTTTACATGAACATGCAATAAACAGAGGAAGTGGGGGCTCATCATCAAATAGTGCTTCGCGGATCGTTGGCCGCTATGTTCTCAATCGCCGGGCTTCGTGGATTGTTGAGAGCGTGGCGAGGAAGAGCATCTATGTGAAAAACAGAGGAAGCTTCAGGTCCGGAGAAGAAGATTCATAAAAAAGCATCAAATAGGATCTTATCGGAGGCGCCGATCAGTGAAGCCCTAGGCGTCTGCGGGAGGAAGGTTTAGATCTGAAGAGGAGGCGTGTTCGGTGATGCCCTGGGCCTGCGGCAGGAAGGATCGTTGGCCGCTTGCTGGAGGGAGCATGAAGCGGGAGGGGGAAATGAATGAGGGAGCAGCGGAGCGGGGTTGTTTTGAAGAGAGGTTGCTTTCAGTGATGCCGTGCAGGAGGAGGTTTTCTACCGATCTATGCGGAAAACTTGGGAGGAGATCTGACAGACAGACAGATGTTGCTGCTTTCGGCGGACTTGATCAAGAAGGTGATGTGATGGCGCAGGTCAAAAAGCTGGCAGAGAGAGCTCTGCTCCTGGCTGCGGAGGAGTGGATGGAAGCGGGTATCATAAAACTGGCAATAAATAAATCGGACGGTGGCAATTCTTTGTAGCTTTTTGATCAAACGGTCAAAATTGAAAGTTCGGTGTGCTTTGAAGAATGCTATATTCTTTTATATAATAAACTAGCATCTTCGAACGGGCTCCGCCCGTTCTCGATGCGTCGCTGCGGGCTTCGTCCGCTTGACATTCCGGCGGACTTCGCCCGCTTGACATTCCGGCGGGCTTCGCCCGCATTCCGGCGGGCTTCGCCTGCCCGTCCAGATGAAATTCAAAATACTTATTATTTTTTATAATCAAATAATGAATTAATAATTACTTATTAAAATCAAATAATAATTGAATAATTTAGTAAATACTTATTATTTTGTATAAAAAAAATGAAAAAAAATCCCAAATCCCCCCCGGCTTCCGCCTGCCCGTCCAAGGCAATTCCCCCGCCGCCGGCCTGCCCGGCGCCCACCGGCGGGTTCGCCGGCCTCCGACGAACTCGCCGGGGGTTGTTCGACGGCTCACGGGCATGGCCACCGCCGGCGGTGGCCCTGCCCGCTCGCCGCCGGACAACCCCCGGCGGGCTCGCCGGAGGCAGGCGAACCCGCCGGTGGGCCCCGGGCAGGCCGCCGCCGGCTGCGGGGTGAGTCCGTGAACGGACGGGAGGGGCGGGCGTGGTATCGGGATTTTGCATGGAATGAACAGTGTTTTTTTTAAAAGTTTTGGTTATTTGCAGGCCAGCCTGTTTACATCCAATGGCTAGATTTGATTGTTTGGAGATCGACGGTCCAGATGAGATTCATGGTGTGCCTCCCAAATGCTATATTGCTTTATATATATACTAGCATCTTCGAACGGGCTCCGCCCGTTCTCGATGCGTCGCTGCGGGCTTCGCCCGCAACCAAGCGGGCTTCGCCCGCTTGGCATTCCGGCGGGCTTCGCCCGCCGCCCCGCCGTTCGAAGATGCGTCGTT
This sequence comes from Platanthera zijinensis, assembly GCA_039513925.1. Taxonomy (NCBI): domain Eukaryota; kingdom Viridiplantae; phylum Streptophyta; class Magnoliopsida; order Asparagales; family Orchidaceae; genus Platanthera; species Platanthera zijinensis. The sequence goes on from CM077090.1 coordinate 31,041,983, forward strand.
GCGGGCGAATTGCTGCGGGCTTCGCCCGCAACCAAGCGGGCTTCGCCCGCAACAAAGCGGGCTTCGCCCGCCCGTTCTCGATGCGTGGCTGCGGACTTCGCCCGTTCGCCCATTCTCGATACGCCCGCCCCCGCGAAGCCCGCCCCCGCGAAGCTCGCCATAAAAAATTATTTAAATTTTATTAAATACATTATCAAATAAAAAAACAAATTTTTATAATATATTTCATTAATTTAATAATCATTTATTTAATAGAAAATAAAAAAAAACGAAAAAATAAAAATAAACCCCCCTTCCGCCTCCCGTCTCACTGTTCCCCGATGCCGCCGGCGGCGGAGCCGCCGGCGGCCTGCCCGCCGCCCACCGGCGGGTTCGCCTGCCTCCGGCGAACCCGCCGGGGGTTGTCCGGAGGCGAGCGGGCAGGGCCACCGCCGGCGGTGGCCCTGCCCGTGAGCTCAAAAACTGGAGCTCACGGGCAGGACCACCGCCGGCGGTGGCCCTGCCCGCTCGCCTCCGGACAACCCCCGGCGGGTTCGCCGGAGGCAGGCGAACCCGCCGGTGGGCGGCGGGCAGGCCGCCGGCGGCTCCGCCGCCGGCGGCATCGGGGAACAGTGAGACGGGAGGCGGAATTCCTGGCATCGGGATTTTTACGGAAATGAACAGTAGCGCTTTGGGTGTTTTGGTTATTGGCAGCCCTTTCCTATTGAATCCAACGGCCAAAAATTGAAGAAGCTTGATCCGACGGTCCAGATTCAATCTACGGTGTGCTTGAAGATATGCATATTGTTTTTAATAATAAAGATATATATATATATATATATATATATATATATATATATATATATATATAAGATTTAATGTTAAAATGCAGGCTGTGTATACGGCTTATATACACAACGCACACGGCTTTTGAAAATACACCTGGTTCCTTGCATGAGATCTATAACTTTCATGTTGAACACTTTTTCTAAAAATGCACGAAACCGGGTGTATTTTCAAAAGACGCGGAACCGGGCGGAACTATTGCGATTCACAATAGTTCCGCCCGGTTCCGCGCCTTTTGAAAATACACCCGGTTTCGTGCATTTTTAGAAAAAGAGTTCAACATGAAACTTGTAGATCTCGATGAGATCTACAACTTTCATGTTGAAGCCTTTTCCTTAAAATGCACGTACAAAGACATATTTTCTGTATTTCTCATTACCGCGTATATAGCTTATATACATAGCCTGCGTGGCCGTCAGATCGATCTTCAAAGAGCATTAACAGTTAATATGTTTCTGATGAAAAAAAAGTAAAAAAAAACTTTACATTTCCTAACCTTATCGCCGACTGAAGGATTGTCTAGGGAGAGAGAAAGAGACCGAGAGAGAAAGAGGAGAGAGGCGGGAGTTATGGGTATATATATATATATATATATATATATATATATATATATATCACGAAAGAGTAGAGAGGAGATATAATTATATATATCACGAAAGAGTAGAGAGGAGAATGTGCAGTATTATGTCAAACTATATATATTTTTATGAAGTAAATATTGTAATATTGATTTATATTTTTTTACGGTCATTTGAGTACTCATATGTATATGTGGCACGAATGAAGCACGTGTGGAGGCGAGTTAAGCCTTCCTGGATGCGGTCGAAGGTCTCCCGAGAGCATAGAGCAAGGGGCGGACGAAGCCACCGTCGCCAGTTGGGTACTGTCGCGCTTGGCCATAGGGGTGGAGCCCCGTGCCAGGCACTCGTGTGTGTGTGTGTGTGGGTGGGGGTGGGTGTGGGTGTTGGGTGTTGGGTGTTGGGTGTTGGGCGGGTGTGAGTGTGGGTGTGGGTGTTGGGTGTTGGGTCGATGGGTGTGTGTGGGTGTGTGTGGGTGGGTGGGTGCGTGGGTGCGCGAGTGCGTGGGTGCGTGGGTGCGTGGGTGCGTGGGTGCGTGGGTGCGTGGGTGCGTGCATGGGTGGGTGGGTGGGTGTGTGTGTGCGGGCGGGCGAGGGTGGGTGCGTGGGTGGGGGTGGGGGTGGGCGTGGGTGGGTGCGTACGTGGGTGCGTGGGTGGGTGGGTGAGTGGGTGGGTGGGTGCGTGGGTGGGTGGGTGGGTGTGTGCGTTCGTGGGTGCGGCGGTTGTCCGTGGGTGCGTGGGTGCGTAGGTGCGTGGGTGTGTGCGTGGGTGCGGGAGAGGGGCGGGTGGGGGTGTGTGTGGGGGTGGGGTGGGGGTGGGTGGGGTGGGTGGGTAGGGGTGTGGGGGGGGGGGGGGGGGTGCGTGCGTGCGAGCATGGGTGGGTGGGTGCGTGGGTGGGTGGGTGGGTGGGTGCGTGAGTGCGTGCGTGGGTGTGTGGGTGCGTGGGTGCGTGCGTGGGTGCGTGGGTGCGGGCGGGCTTGCGGGCGGGAGGGCGAGCGGGCGAGCAAGCGCGTGCTGGCGGACGCGTGCTGGCGGGCGAGCAAGAGCGGGCAGGCGGGCGCGCGCGGGCAGGCGGGCGGGCGTGAGCGCTCGGGCGGGAGGGCGTGCGTGCGGGCGCGGGCGTGCGGGCACGGGCGTGCGGGCGCGGGCGTGCGGTCTCGTGCGTCCGTGTGCGTGCGTGCGTTCGTGCGTGCGTGTGCGTGCGTGTGCGTGCGTGTGCGTGTGTGTGTGCGTGCGTGTGCGTGCGTGTGTGTAACACCCCGAAACTCAAAAGAGGGACGGGTGACGTTTTAAGCCCAGTCTGAATTTTGGAGCAGGTGTCACGGGCGTGACACGGGCGTGTCACGGGCGTGACACGGGCGTGTCACGGGCGTGACACAGGCGTGTTCGGCCACGGGTCATGTGGTCGACGTTTTGGCGATCGGTGATCGTCGAGAAGCTGAACACGGCCTAGGACACGGGCGTGTCCCAGGGCGTGTCAGTCACTCGTCGAGTTGGGTGCACACGGGCCATGACACGGGCACAGACACGGGCGTGTCACATGCGACACAGGCGTGTCTGGTGCCGTGTCACAGGCCGTGTCCTTCTCGGATTAAGATTGGTGGTCGTTGCACACGGGGCGTGACACGGGTCGCGACACAGCCGTGTCGCATGCGACACGGGCGTGTCGGAGGCCGTGTCTAAGGTCGTGTGCTGGTTATCGAGTCGGTCGAGACGGCGAATGGGTGACACAGCCATGAACACGGCCGTGTTGCAACCCGTGTTCGGCCCCAGATTTTGTATTTTAGGCCTAATCGTGGGCGTCTGTTTTCTTGTCTTGGGATCTGATGGCTGGGATTGGTCCTGAGGGGCTTAAGTCCGGGAATAGGGTTTAGAATCCCTCATTTCCCTTGGTTGACTCTCTTTCTAAAGTTAGAGAGAGGAGAGAGCTTGGAGGTAGAAGGAGAAGCTAGATCCGGTCACCGGCAGGGCTTCGGAGCTCCAAATCGCGAGCCGTCTTCGGATCCGCGGAGGCAAGGAGATTGCGGTGCTTTTCATCCGCGTAGATTTTCATGGCGCCGTGGAAGAATGCAAGGGTAATGATTTCTTATCCTTGGGCATGTGAAGCCCTTTTTCCCTTTGCATAGGAAGCCCTCTCTTGCGAGTGAGCGAAGAGTTGGAGCGTTCCTTGGGGTAGATATGTAAAGTCCCCCTTGTATAGAGTCCGTATGCGAAAACGGGCATAGACATTGTGGGTGAAGCCTATCCGGACATGTAGAGCCGGATCGGTGATGTTGCATTGCATATGAACCGGGGAAGACTCCGGGTGTTTGGGCATTTTTCGGGTTTTCTACGTGGTAGATTGCAGCAGGGAGCCTTGGAGATTAACTCCAAGGTGCACCCGGAAAACTGGGCAAAAGCGGGTTTTGCCAACATGGTGGCCGAGGAGCCAACGTGAACATAACCAGGTTATGTGATTATTGTGGTGGAAACGGGACTTGGTGAGTCTTGACCTGCGCATATGGCTTAAATTGCCGTTGCGATATGAGCACGGGTCAGGCGGAACCGTACCCGATCTATGTCGTTCGGTGGAACCGTTGGCATGGATGAGGGTCTTCGGCGGTCTATGGCTTAAATTGTAGTGACCAAGGCCAAGAAGACAAAATGCTCATATGATTGGCCGTCCAAGGGGCGGTGGTGGAACGGGAACGTCTATGGCTTGAAATGACGTGACGTTGGCCGGTTCGCCATGAATGTGCCCTGTGTGCACGAGGTGTGTGGCCGTGCGAGCCTACGCCTGTGGTGAAGTGTGTTTACACTATATTGATGTTATACTAATAAAGTGCAGGGAAAGAGCATCGCCGCCCCGATTTTGGGGGCGGGATCGTTATAATTTGGTCAGCATAGCTGACCGTTGCTTTTGTTTACCACCGGGCGGTGGATTGTGGCTTGCAGGTGCTACGGAGCCGAGCGGGAAATAGCGGGCTAAAGCCCATGTTGCGGTGCTGGCCCTCTAAGGCCTACCCTTTTTATGTTTTCCGTTTATCTCATGTATGGCCGGCCTGCGAGCCGAAGTATGAAAGACACTCTTGTATGAGGGAACTATTGTAAGGCCATAAGGCCGGTACTTTTGTATTAATCATTCCTATTTTATCTAAGTACTGGACATTCGTGCTTGGCAGAGTTCTTTTATTTGTGCAACTTAAGAATTTGCTTCCGCTAGAATGACTCTGTGTAGGACGTTTGTGATTGGTTGTATGGTTTCAACGCGTAACCAACCGGTCTGTGAATACTGGTGAGCACATGTGTGTGCGTCATCGTTATAACATGAAAAGAACTCATGAATGTCCACTTAGGAATGAAAATACACATGTTTGAGGAACCTGCGTGTTCCTATAATTGCTGTTTGCAATAGTATTTGGTCGCTTATCGGTGTTTTGCACGATTATAGGTGATCAGAAGTGGTGCTGGGCCGTCAGAACGGCCAGGTTCTGAGGCAAGCAGTGCGTCAAGTGAAGCGCCTGCAACACCTCTGTCTGCCGAGACCATTAGGTTGGTGGCAGAAGCTGTCATGGCGATGATTAATGCGCAACCTGCAAGACAGGTGCAGCAGCCTGCTCCTGCGGAGGAGCAAGTGCCGCTCCAAGCGGCGGAGCCTAGAAGGGTTGAGCAGGTGGCGGTGGAGTCGGAGTTGCCTCGAAGAGCAACTGAGAGACAGCTTAAGCATGTGATGGGCTTCCACCCACCGGTGTTCTCGGGAACGGGAACCCCGACCCAGGCTGAAGATTGGCTCTCAAGAGTCAATACGGTGATGACAGCAACTGAAACGGAAGAGTGGCAGAAGACCACAATAGCGACGTTACTATTGGATGGGGACGCAAGGTTATTGTGGGAAGGTCTAGAGCTACACCAGTTGAGGGGAAGGCCGTTGGCCGAAGTATCTTTGGAGGAATTTTCGAGACTGTTCATGGCTCGATACCTCCCCTCAGCGCAGAGGATCGCACTAGAGAACGAGTTCCAAAAGTTGGTGCAAGGAGATAGCACTGTAGACGAGTACATCCACGAGTTTACTCGATTGGGGAGATATGCTAGCGCTACCTTTGCCGATGAGGAGCGAAAGACTAACCGCTTCTATGAAGGGTTAAGAGATGAGCTGAGGTTGCTACTGTCAGGGCCCATGGTACAGGGTTTCCTAACCTTGGTCAACTCGGCCCGGTCCTTGGAGAAGGACATGAGAAATGTGCAAGCTAAGAATGAATCTGGTGGGAAGAAATCAGAGTTCAAGGCGCCGACTACGTCGAAGTCGGGCTATCGAAGATTCTGCAAGAAGGCTAGGACGTCAGGTCCAGCTTCTTCTACAGGTGCCTCGGGGGCAACTACCAATCGAACCCCGGGCGCTTGTTTCACGTGTGGAAAGACGGGGCACTTTGCCCGCGATTGCTGGAGCGGATGCCCAAAGTCCGAGAGAAAACAAGGAGCTACTTACGAAGAGAAGGGCAAGGCGGTGGAGTCAACCGCGTCCCACTATGCTCCGACTCAGCCTAGAGTCTACAACTTGGGCCAGCAGGAGGCCATTAAACAAGCTGACGTGGTGACAGGTACGAGTTAATTTATAGCAAGTTAACTTAGATACTGTTGTTTATTGCTTGTTAGCCTAATATGGTTTGCATAAGCTTTGTTTTGATTAGCGATAGTCCGGCACGGGCACTGTTCGATATGGGAGCTTCACACTCCTTCTTGTATGAAAATTTTATATCGCGCATCGGAGTCCCTTCTTTGATGGCGAAAGACAAGTTGGATGTGCTGCTACCGAATGGGTGCTCGATGCGTGCGGACAGAGTGTGCGCCGTAAAGGTTCATATTGGGAGCCAAGAGTTCGACTTGCTAGCGTCATTGCTGCCGCTAGTAGAGTTCGACGTTATCTTTGGGATGGATTGGCTTTCGGAGCAGAAAGCTTGGATTGACTGCGACCGGAAGGAGGTCAAGCTGGGTGTTGGGAGGGGGACAACATTCGAGGGACTCAAGGGGTCGAGCAAGACGCTGATGTCTGCTCTTCAGGTGGTAAAGGCAGTTCGTGCTGGTACAGAGCTGTTCTTCGCAATAGTGGGGGCTGTGGAGCCAAAGTCCACGTTGGATAACATCCCCGTTGTTTGTGAATACCCCGATGTGTTCCCGGATAGTCTTCCCGGAGCCCCACCGCAGCGGGAGATTGATTTCACCATCGAGCTCGTACCGGGGGCCAAACCGGTGTCACGTGCTCCGTATAGGTTGGCGCCTAAGGAGATGGCAGAGTTGAAAGTTCAGCTAGAGGAGCTGATGGAGCAAGGTTATGTGCGTCCAAGCTCGTCGCCTTGGAGCGCACCGGTCCTCTTCGTTAAGAAGAAGGACGGGAGTATGCGGTTGTGTGTCGAATACAGAGGGTTGAACAAGCTGACGGAGAAGAACAAGTACCCGATCTCGAGGATTGATGATCTGTTCGATCAGTTAGTCGGATCGTCGGTATATTCTAAGTTGGACTTGAAGTCAGGGTACTATCAGTTGAGGATAAGGGAATGTGATATCCCGAAGACGGCGTTCAGCACAAGGTATGGGCATTTCGAGTTCACGGTCATGCCGTTTGGACTGACGAATGCGCCATCAGTATTTATGGACTTGATGAACAGGACGTTCCGAGATTTCCTGGACCGCTTTGTGATCGTCTTTATTGACGATATATTGGTGTACTCGTAGTGCGAAGAAGATCACTTCAAGCACTTGCATCTGGTGTTGGAGACTTTGAGGAGGAATGAGCTGTATGCGAAATTCTCCAAGTGCGAGTTCTGGCTACCCTCAGTAGCGTTCCTTGGTCACATTGTTAGTGGGGAAGGTATAGCGGTGGATCCGGCAAAGATCGTTGCGATACGGGAGTGGCCTGCGTTGTCTTCTGTCGCGGAAGTCCGTAGTTTTCTCGGGCTTGCCGGATATTACAGGCGCTTCGTAGAGAACTTCTCGCGGATAGCGCTACCTTTCACGAAGTTGACAAGGAAAGATCAGAGATTCTTGTGGACGCAGGAGTGCGTGCAAGCTTTTGAGGAGCTGAAGAGACGGTTGACCACGGCGCCAGTGCTTAGTTCGACGAGTGGGACCGAGGGCTTCGAGGTTTATAGTGACGCCTCGGGTAGTGGTTTGGGCTGTGTGCTGTTGCAGCATGGGAGCGTGATAGCTTATGGATCGCGTCAGCTAAAAGTCCATAAAGGAACTATCCGGTCCACGACTTGGAGTTGGCGGCCGTGATATTTGCACTTAAGCTGTGGAGGCACTACCTATATGGCGTAAGAGTCGATATTTACACCGATCACAAGAGCCTGAAGTACCTGTTAGATCAGAAGGATCTTAACATGAGGCAGAGGAGGTGGATGGAGTTCCTGGGGGACTACACCTTTAAGATTCATTATGTACCCGGGAAGGGCAATGCGGTGGCTGTTGCGTTGAGTCGCAGGGCTCCCGCCCAAGCCAACTGGTTGTCGGTGCATGATGAGCGGCTGATACGGAGTTGGAGGAGCTTGAGATCTGTTGCGTTGACAAGCAGACGAGCGCCAAAGCAATGTTGAACTGGACAGAGGTCCAGTATTACCTGGCTGACCGGGTTCGGCAGGCATTGGAGTTAGATGACTCCATGAAGGAGCTTATGGAGGCAGCGTTGGATGGGTCAAATTCCCAATTTTCAGTGGAAGATGGGTTGTTAAGGAAGGACCATCGGTTGTGCGTCCCAAGCGGGGGTAACCTACGGGCGGAGTTGATGTACGAGGCTCATCATACCAAGTACTCGATCCACCCAGGGAGCACAAAGATGTACAGTGACCTCAAGAAGCTGTTTTGGTGGCCGGGGCTTAAGAAAGACGTAGCGTTGTTTGTGGCTAAGTGCCAAACGTGCGCCTTGGTGAAGGCGGAGTGCCAAAAGCCGGGAGGATTTCTGAAGTCCTTGCCTATACTGGAGTGGAAGTTTGACGACATATCTATGGACTTTGTGCATGGGTTTCCAAGGTCGCAGAAGGGGAACGACGCCATCTGGGTGATCGTAGATCGGTTAACTAAGGTGTGCATTTCATTCCGCATAGGAAGGACGACTCGGTGGAGAAATTGGCGAAGCTATATGTGGACAATATAGTTAGACTGTATGGTGTGCCTCGCAGCATTGTGAGTGATCGCGATGGGCGTTTCACGTCCAATGATTGGAGGTTGGTGCAACAGATGCTGGGGACAAAGTTGAAGTTCAGTACAGCCTTCCATCCACAGACGGATGGGCAGACCGAGAGAGTCAATAAGACGATGGAGGACATGCTCCGCATGTGTGTTCTAGACTTCGGGAAGCATTGGGAGGACCACCTGTATTTGGTGGAGTTCGCGTACAACAATAGCTACCAGGCGAGTATCCAAATGGCGCCCTTTGAGGCCATATATGGTAGAAAATGTCGCACGTCGTTGTCTTGGTTAGAAACGGGTGAGGCAAGGTTGTACAAGAAGCAGAAGGTGGAGAGCGATACCTCGTTGGTGTGGATCATTAGGGAGCGCTTGTTGATCGCTCAGGACAGGCAGACGAAGTATTACAATGCAAGCACCGGAACGTGGAGTTCGCGGTAGGCGATTGGGTATACTTGAAAGTGAAGCCGTTCAAGGGGGTTTCGCGGGTGAGACGCTTGAAGAAGCTGAGCCCAAGATACCTTGGACCTTTTAAGGTTCTGGAGCAAGTCGGCGAAGCGGCATACCGTTTGAGGCTATCAGAGGAGTTAAGTGGGCTACACGATGTATTTCACATCTCTGTATTGCGGAAGGCGGTGCAAGAGCCTTCGTAGGTGATCGCAGTTGATCAAGTACCGGTGGACGAAGGGTTGACGACTAGGGTCAAGCCCGTTCGTATCGAAGACTCTGAGGTCAAGAGGCTCCGTAACAAGGAGATCCGGATGGTTAAGGTCCGGTGGGATAATTGCGGTCGGGAGGAGCTCTCTTGGGAACGAGAGCAAACTATGCTGGAGGAGTACCCGGAGTTATTCCGCTCAGGTACCGTTAAAAGCCTTCAGTTCCTGTTGTTTTCCTTTAGTAAATTTTGTGGGCGAAATTCTTTTAAGGGGGAGAGAGTTGTAACACCCCGAAACTCAAAAGATGGACGGGTGACATTTTAAGCCCAGTCTGAATTTTGGAGTAGGTGTCACGGGCATGACACGGGCGTGTCACGGGCGTGACACGGGCGTGACACAGGCGTGTTCGGCCACGGGTCATGTGGTCGACGTTTTGGCGATCGGCGATCGTCGAGAAGCTGAACACGTCCTGGGACACGGGCGTGTCCCAGGGCGTGTCAGTCACTCGTCGAGTTGGGTGCACACGGGCCATGACACGGGCACAGACACGGGCGTGTCACATGCGACACGGGCGTGTCTGGTGCCGTGTCACAGGCCGTGTCCTTCTCGGGTTAAGATTGGTGGTCGTTGCACACGGGGCGTGACACGGGTCGCGACACGGCCGTGTCGCATGCGACACGGGCGTGTCGGAGGCTGTGTCTAAGGCCGTGTGCTGGTTATCGAGTCGGTCGAGACGGTGAATGGGTGACACGGCCATGCATACGGCCGTGTTGCAACCCGTGTTCGGCCCCAGATTTTGTATTTTAGGCCTAATCGTGGCCGTCCGTTTTCTTGTCTTGGGATCCGATGGCTGGGATTGGTCCTGAGGGGCTTAAGTCCGGGAATAGGGTTTAGAATCCCTCATTTCCCTTGGTTGACTCTCTTTCTAAAGTTAGAGAGAGGAGAGAGCTTGGAGGTAGAAGGAGAAGCTAGATCCGGTCACCGGCGGGGCTTCGGAGCTCCAAAGCAAATATTGGACCTAGGTTTGTTGATGGATCTGGTCTTGTCGAACAGGTCCGGATTCAAGGCAAGGTTCTATCGCGAGCCGTCTTCGGATCCGCGGAGGCAAGGAGATTGCGGTGCTTTTCATCCGCGTAGATTTTCATGGCGCCGCGGAAGAATGCAAGGGTAATGATTTCTCATCCTTGGACATGTGAAGCCCTTTTTCCCTTTGCATAGGAAGCCCTCTCTCGCGAGTGAGCGAAGAGTTATAGCGTTCCTTGGGGTAGATATGTAAAGTCCCCCTTGCATAGAGTCCGTATGCGAAAATGGGCATAGGCATTGTGGGTGAAGCCTATCCGGACATGTAGAGCCGGATCGGTGATGTTGCATTGCATATGAACCGGGGAAGACTCCGGGTGTTTGGGCGTTTTTCGGGTTTTATACGTGGTAGATTGCAGCAGGGAGCCTTGGAGATTAACTCCAAGGTGCACCCGGAAAACTGGGCAAAAGCGGGTTTTGCCAAGATGGTGGCCGGGGAGCCAACGTGAACATAACCGGGTTATGTGATTATTGTGGTGGAAACGGGACTCGATGAGTCTTGACCTGCGCATATGGCTTAAATTGCCGTTGCGATATGAGCACAGGTCAGGCGGAACCGTACCCGATCTATGTCGTTCGGTGGAACCGTTGGCATGGATGAGGGTCTTCGGCGGTCTATGACTTAAATTGTCGTGACCAAGGCCAAGAAGACAAAATGCTCATATGATTGGCCGTCCAAGGGGCGGTGGTGGAACGAGAACGTCTATGGCTTGAAATGACGTGACGTTGGCCGGTTCGCCATGAATGTGTCCTGTGTGCACGAGGTGCGTGGCCGTGCGAGCCTACGCCTGTGGAGAAGTGTGTTTACACTATATTGATGCTATACTAATAAAGTGCAGGGAAAGAGCATCGCCGCCCCGATTACGGGGGCGGGATCGTTATAATTTGGTCAGCATAGCTGACCGTTGCTTTTGTTTACCACCGGGCGGTGGATTGTGGCTTGCAGGTGCTGCGGAGCCGAGCGAGAAATAGCGGGCTAAAGCCCATGTTGCGGTGCTGGCCCTCGAAGGCCTACCCTTTTTATGTTTTTCGTTTATCTCATGTATGGCCAGCCTGCGAGCCGAAGTATGAAAGACACTCTTGTATGAGGGAACTATTGTAAGGCCATAAGGCCGGTAGAATGACTCTGTGTAGGACGTTTGTGATTGGTTGTATGGTTTCAACGCGTAACCAACCGGTCTGTCCGTAGTATATGGCATCGGGCCCCGGCCGGACCTACTGCTATATGCTATGCGACGGATAGGGGTGTTACAGTGCGTGCATGTGTGTGTGTGTGTGTGTGTGTGTGTGTGTGTGTGTGGGGGGGGGGGGGGGTGGGTGTGTGTGTGTGCGTGCGTGTGTGCGTGCGTGTGCGTGCGTGCGTGTGTGTGTGCGTGTGTGTGTGTGTGTGTGCGTGTGTGTGTGCGTGTGTGTGCACCCACGAGTGATATATATATATATATATATATATATATATATATATATATATATATATATATATATATATATATATATGAGTGATAGGCACGGGGCTCCGCCCCTACAGCCAACCCCAACAGTACCATAACTATGATAGTTCACGGGGTCCTACGTTTCCCGCGCGATATTATCTTGGCCACGACATTGTCCCCACGCGACAGCTCTCTGATCGCTCGCAAATCCCTGAGTGTTATACTTCACTCGCCGCTCATTTTGCGGGATGCACGGGGCTTGCAAGTGGCTGGTAGAACACATTTTTATTGAGTTAGTTGATTTTGTCTCTTTGAGAACATTTTAAAAAATAAAAGAAAAAAACATAAATTATTCAAACTGATTTTTTTGGGAATTGATATTCGCAAACCTCAAACCGCTATCCGTAAATCGGGTTAACTCTTTTTTTAGGGTTTTTGGTTTTTTTATCCGCAAACAGCAGTTCTTCCGTTGCAACCCATGCCAAATCCTCCGTCGCACCCCTCGCTCAACGCTCTTGCTTCCGCTCGATCACTCCTGCTTCCGCCGCCCCGCGATCGCTCCCTCTCCTCCGCACCCCACGCTCGACGGCAAAGGTTCGCCCTTCTTCTTCTCCTCCTCCTTCATTCTCTACTTCTAGGTCTTTTTATTTACAGATTTCAGGTTGGTGTTCTTACAGATTTCTAGATTTTTCTAACTCAGAAGACGCCGACTCTCCCTTTCCTAACTCAAAAGGTGCCGCCTCTCTTGCTTAGCATTTTTTTCAAGTGATGTTTGAATTTTTTTTCCAGATCTAAGACGAATTTTTTCATTTTTTTCTAGAATTTTTTCATCTTAGATACTACCAACTAGGATACTCATATCCCATATCGTGCAGATCATCGGCGGAGTTAAGTGGCGGAGTTTAGAGTGTCCGGGTGAAGGAAGTGCAGTGGAGTGCGTTCTCTGTAGATTCACAACAATTCAACTCTTGCGGGGTTTAATCTTTTTCAGATTTCTTACTAGAAAATTCAGACGTTTCCACCAATCAGGTAAACATGAATGGTGACCTCAACTCTAATTTTATGGCAGTTCATGGTCATGGCATGAATCTAAGTTCTTCTGAGAAACATGATGCAAATATTTATGGTGCATATGATAATGATCCTAATTACTGGGAAAACCTTTATCCAGGTTGAAAATTTGATGCCGACACTGGACAATGGCATCAAATAGATTATAATGATGCAACATCTAATACCCAACAAGATAATTTTCATGCATCGAGTATGAATCTGAAAGAAAGTTTTGAAGATGATCACCTAAGAAATGATAGTGGGTTCAGACATTTGATTAATATTAAATACTAGATACATGAGTTGAGAGTATAGCTAATTTTTTTGCATAGCTAGTTTTTTTGTTGTGGTTTCTATCCCTATGATTTGTCAAAATAAGTGCTTGATTGTAATGTTAAAATATGGGAAATTACTACAAATAATTAAGTGCATTGTACCATTTTATTGTAGGTTTGAATATCGTGCAATTGGATCATGTCTGAGATGTCGATGAAATAGAAACAGTCTTCCTTGATTGTGTATGGTATGAAATATACAACTAGTATCATTTTCAAATAACGTTGTTTGTATTGTTAGTTAATAGTCCTTTCTTTTTTTGTTGGATATGTAGACCCAAATATTCAAAATGTCGAATAAGTTCAAAATTTTGAAGTTGATGTCAACTCACATTTTGAAACTGACATTATGTTTCAGTCTAAGGAAGAACTTGTTGATTGAGCTGGTCAGGTTGGAAAAAACATTGGCTATGTTGTAACTATAAAAGGATCAGATAAGATTGGTGTGCGGTTAAAACCGCGTGTGTTCTTAGGTTGTGATAGAAGTGGACACTACTAGAAAAATCAAAACAAAAAGGGTTGGGTAAAGAAGGGGCTCCGTAGAACAACGTCCAAACGTTATGGATGTTTATTTTCGCTTAAGGGACAAAAAGAAGCAAATGTAGAAGAATGGAAGCTTCAGGTACTGTGTGGTGTGCACAATCATGATAAAGTACATTTAAAAGCGCATACATACGCCGGTAAATTAGACGTTGAGGAGGAAAAATTAGTCGAGCAATGTATGGTGCAGGTGTGAAACCACGAAAAATACTATCCACTGTGAAATCAAAAACAATTGAAATGTTACAGTTATCCGAACAATTTACAATGCAAGAGAAAAGCTACTGAAAAAAAATTTTAGAGGGTCGTACTCCGATACAATTTCTATACAAGTGCATAGACAACGCAGGCTATGTTAGTTTCAATAAAGTCCAAGAAAATTCAAAGAAACTACATAGTTTATTTTTTACACATCCGATTTCGTTTACGCTAACAAATATGTTTCAATCAGTTTTTCAACTTGATTGTACGTATAAAACCAACAGATATCGAATGATGTTACTATGCATAGTTGGAATGACATCAACCACCAAGTCATTTTTTTCATGTTTTACCTTTATGTCTGATGAAACTCAGTCAAGTTATGAATGAGCTTTGCAATATTTTAAGTCCCTTTTTGAGCCCGAATGTTTGACATCAGTTATGATTACAGATAGAGAGATTGCTTTGATGAATGTTATTGCCAATGTATTTTCACACACGAAGAATATTTTATGTCGTGTGCACATTAATAGAAACATTCTAGCTAATTGTAAGAAGATGTTCAGTAGTGGCAAGGATTTCGAACGTTTCATGAAGGTGTGACAAAGGTTGATTGAAGTTAGTACGAAAAGTGATTTTAATGTTGCTTATAATAATTTTGTTATTGAGTTTTCATTCTTATACTCTGATGTACTGGGTTATGTTACTACCACTTGGTTAGAGCTCTATAAAAATCGTTTTATTTCTGTATGGATTGATAAGTACTTCCATTTGGGCAACTCATGTACAAATCGTGTGGAGGGGGGACATAGCCAATTGAAAAAATCCTTAGAGGTTTCAATTGGTAATTTGACAACTATATGGAACACTTTCGATCAAATGTTGAAGCTTCAACATACAAAAATTAAACGGTCGTTTGGCGAGAGTTGTATCAAAGTTAGCAAAGATTTTACAAGTCCCTTGTATACAGATTTAGTGAGAAAGATTTTTATACAAGCCTTGACATTAATTAAAGAAGAAGAAGATTTAGTTAAAAGAGGGTGTCAGTTCAAGTTAGTACACGAGTGCTCACACTATAAAAGGTATACAATGGGGTTGTCATGCGCACATGAACTTTTCTCATATATTAATTACTCCAAAGCACTCCCTTTATGGCTAGTTCACGGGCATTGGAAACAGTTAGTCCTAAATGAGAATTTTGAGGTGAACTTGGAGAACAATATAGACATGGAGCTTGAAGGGGTGACCAAAAAATTCTATGACTCAACTGTACAACAAAAAAAAAGAAATCAAAAGGAAACTAAGAGAAATTATAGATCCAATATTGAGTCAAACTATGGAGCCAAATGTACCGATCAAGTTAAAAGGTAGGTCAAAGGAAAGCTACAAAAAATTTAAGGAAGACATTTTGTCTACAAAACGTCTCCCTTCTCATTTTGAATATGCATTATTGGAGGAGAAAGTCACGAAAATTAAAAAAAACAAAGAATGAAGTTACCGGTTCGCAAAAACACAAATTTTGTTATAAAGATTTGACATCATTTTACACCCTTTTGGTCTACCCATATTGTTGATGCCTACGACATTGCTGATGACGGACATTGTGGCTTCAGAGTAGTTAGTGATGCGTTGAATGTAATTGGTGGTTGGCAACAAGTACGAAAGGATCTATATTGGGAGCTTGAAACTCGGCGTGATGTGTATGATGATGTATATGATAGCAACCGGAGATTAGAGTTGTTGGACTCTCTACAGTTCATAGAAACTATTGTGTCATTTTATAAATGGATGACACTATCGGATATGGGGCTAGTTATTTGTTCATGTTACAATGTAGCAATGGTTCAACTGTCAAAGACGCAAAGTTTGACATATTTTCCACTTCATTCATCAATGTCGGAGGTTCCAACACTTATTTGCATTGTGTTTGTAAATAACAATCACTTTATTCGGCTAGTCTTGAGTGCTTGCTCTTCGATGTCACATATTTTTCCTTCATGGAGTACATATCACGAACGTTACGAAAAATTGGAGAGTGCATTACAACGAACGGTTGCAAGGACCACCGCCGGCAACGGGACCAAGTACATTACTGACATTAGATAATTGATAATAAAAAGTGGTATGTATAAGTTTTTTATGCAATTTCACTTAAAGTTTTTTTCAAATGGCAATGCTACAACTATTAATATTAATTTTTTTTCATATGCAGGCAAAAAGACTGACAAAATACAATGACAAATTAGGTCAAAAACGATGCTAAATATTTTCAAGGAAACTTTAGAGGTCTAGTTTTGCCAAAATTTTGGACTATTTATATTAATATTAAATCATATTCTATAGGTTTTAGTTCAACGTATTAATATTATTATTTTCTTCATTTTTGCAGGTTAAAACATCGGCGTGAAGCAATGTCATATTAGGCTACAATCATGACTTATTTTGAATGTTAATTATGTTCGTATGGACTTTAGAAAAACTGGAATTAATTACATTATGATGATGTTTTGGGAAGTTTATTAATATCTATGTATTTGTGGTATCATTATTGCGGCTAACAATTATGTTTGCGGATAGCTAATTTATAAAACAGTGATTTGCGGATAACAATTATGTTTGCGGATAGCTAATTTGAAAAACAGTGATTTGCGAATATCAAATGTTTGCGGATAGTGAAAAGTGGTTTGTGAATAACAATTTCTTTTTTTTTTAATAAAAATGAATAAAATTTAAAAGTAATTGTGTAATCAAAATTTTTTTTTTCACTTTTAATATAGTGCACATATATATATATATATATAATGGTTTGCTAAATTACAGGTTAAACCACTCTATCTTTTAAAATCTAATGCCTCCCTTAAAAATTTAAGCAAAAAATATAGTTTAAAGATGTGAATTTATACTTATAAGTATATATAATTACCTTAGAATGTCCATTAATTTCTCATTTACCATGATACAATGTCTATTCCATGACCTCTCGTGAAAGATAGCTCAGGACGCAGCACGAGGTGTCTGCGGTCTATCCGCATAGAACATCGTATGCGCGTGGGCGCTCCACCGCCCATTGGCGTGCTCAGTATATATACATAACGACTACTCTTTCCGTTTATCTGCGATCCAAACCAAGTGGAAAAGCTTTTTTGTTTCTCGATCCTGCTTCGGGTTGATTTCGAGAGCGGTATAGCCGCCTCCGGTGAGATCGCCGGAGTTAGATCCAGATTAGGACTATAATTAACGTCAGATCGCGGCCGGCAGATCGTTTACGCGCCGGGGAGGATGTCGTCGGCGGCGACGGCGATGAGGGTGAAGGTGGAGACCGGCGGGAAGAAGGCGGATCTCTCCACCTCGAAGCTGAAATCCGTGAGTGGGACTCACAATCATGGGGTATGTTCGTTCCTTCTTTCCTTCGTTGTCATCTCTGCTGGGAATTAACATGTTTATTTCTTCGTTTTGTGTTCTGTTGAGCTGATTATTAGATTTTGCCGATTTGGGGGGATTTGCGCGGTGGTTAATTTTCCTGAAACCTCCGATTGAATTTCGTCGCCTATCTATGATGATTGTGAATTGATGGGGCTTTGTGATCTTCTCATATTCTGTTGATTCCTGGATAGATCTGTAAACGAAATTTTGCTGATCTGCTTTGGATCTTGCTTCCTTTTATGTTCGGATCAAGCTTTTTAATGTTTATGGTGGTAATTAGATTTCACTCTCGATGGTGATTTTTTTGGATTCGTGGATTCTTCGATTTTGGTGCTCAATTCACGAAGAGAGAGAGAGAGAGAGAGATGGGGTTCTGAGAAATCTCGTTGTATCTGAAAATAAGGATAGAACAGAGAAAATATGAGAGCAGCTTTAAGAGAGAGAATATATGACATTGTTGCAGATTTACTTCACCCTTAGGATAGAACATCTTACAGGCCTTGTAAAGTTTATACACGGCGTCCGATTACGGGACATCTAGGCTTCGTTTTGGCGGGGCGGATACGCTGGTCTCGCGTTCCTCAACGCCCCGCTGTCTCCGCGCATTTCAGGAATGCGCGGTCGGGCGGTGGGGCTCGCCCCGCCGTGGGATTTCCGGGGAAATCAACCCGCCGCGGGAACTGCGGTGGCGATCGGGCGGTGCGGTGATTTCCACAGAAGGCCCACCACCCTGCCAAACTAAGCCCCAGGCTCTGTTTGTTTAGGAGCGTTTTGGAGCGTTGGGAATGAGAGTGATGGAAATAGAGAAAGGGTAGCTAACATGTTTTTTCAGCACTCTTTTTTTCTCCACTGCTAATGAAAAAAAAACGTCAAAACAAATTGAGCCCTAATTTCTGTACAATTCAAGAGGCATCTTAATGCTACAGAATTATGATATAATCATCTTTTTAATATAAAATTTTACATAGAAATTTGAGTGAACCAAATAGTTTTTTTGAATCATTTAGTACTTGTTTGGGAAGGTGGTGGCGGTGGGAGAAATTTTTTTTCCTCTGTAATTTTTGTTTTAGAGTTATTTGGTTTTCAGCCTTTCACTTGCAGAAACAATAAAAGGTATCTGCATTTTTATGTGAAAGCTCTAATCACACCACTGGTTTACCACCATTACTTTTCCTAGCCACCACCACAGCCATTCGAAATAGAGCCTTAGGCTTCATTTGGCATGGTGGTGATGGTCATGAACATGAGGGTTAAATTGTCATTCGTTGACGCCCACCTAAGGAACTTCATCCACTTTTATGTTCAAACAGATGATGTTTGCTAGGCGATCCTTAACGAATGACAGTTTAACTCATGTGTTTACGACTGCCACCACCATGCCAAACGGAGCCTCCGTTTGGCATGGCTTTTTTGCTCCGATGAGTTTGGACAAAAATGCCACCTTCATAGATTGCAAGTTAGGGATGACAACGGTTATGACCGCCATAAAAAAATTACTTTTGAAGATAAATGTGGATGAAATTCCTTAGGTGTAAGTGGGTCCTTTTATGAAATTCCTTAGGTGTGGGTGGGGCATTTGCGAATGACGGTTCATAGCCACTTTGTTCGTGACCACCACTGTCGCGCCAAACAGAGCCTTAGGGCGTGTTTTGGAGGGCGATGGTAGTTGGACACGGAGCTGTTGGAGATAGAGATGAAACAAAGTTTCTAAGCGTACAGCTCTCCCTGCAGTTGAAAGAGAGTTTTTTGAGAACTATGGTTCCAAACAGATGTTTACCCAAATGGGCAAAACAAGCGTTTGTTAATGCAGCTGAGAAAAAAACACTAAAAAAACTTAGCCTTTGCCCTTTAGTTTTGAACTTTCACATGTTTTGAAATCTTTATCCTTTTGGATTGCTTCATTTGTGTATTACACTTCAAATTTAACTGTGTAATGCAGGTGAAAGGCAAGGCAGTAGCGACCGCCACAAAGACGACTACTACTACTACAGCCGTTAAAGCCAAATCTACGAAAAAAGTATATACTCTACCGGGGCAGAAGTATGATGTTCCTGAAGAGGTAGACTAAATATCTATTTTCTTGCAAATTTGATCACCCTAGGAGATGGTTAAACTGTGAATTCCGTCCTCTCATTTGGAGAAAAATTATGCATTTTTGCAGAGAGAACCGTTGCGGATATTCTATGAATCGTTGTCACAGCAGATCCCGACTAGCGAGATGGCTGAGTTTTGGTAAGTTTTTTTACAGGCATCTCATGGCATTTTACTAGTTAATTGTGTCAGTATTAAATGCAGAAATCTATAAGGTTTTTGTTGTTGCAATTATCTACCTTTCATTGTGTCTGAAAAAGTTTTTTTTAAAAATCTCTGATTTAATAAAAACTAGGGTTATTTATACTGAGCAGAGAATTAGCTTGTAGGTGAGCTTAAAAGGATATGTTTGGAACAGCTGTGGCTTCAGAAAAATAGTGGCGTGATTGGAGTTGTCAAGAAAATTAGTGGTAGGAAAAGTAGCGGGAGGAGAGCGGAGATCTTATCTACGGTAAGAAAAGTTTCTTTTATAAATTAGTGGAAGGGTTCATTGATTTTCAAAAAAAAAAAAGACATGAAAACACTTTTAGCAGAATCACTTTTTCTGCAACTGGGATACCAAATACCTCCTAAGCAATGGTGAAGGTGCGATTATAACTTTTTTGAACGCTACCATCATCCCAAACATAGCCTAAGAAGAGAATTTTTAAAAAAACATGAAGAGACATTGTTTAAAAGTCTTGTGATATTTATTTGTAGGGGCCAACTTCCTGCCAGTTGCCACAAAACACTTATTTTTTTAAAAATGGAAATTAAAAGGTTATTATCCTAAATGCAGCAGACCCACACTAATTATTCATCGTGGAAGACTCGAATTCTATTCCGGTTCGATTGAGTTGAATCAATTGCGATTGATTATATTTCGACTCAATATCCAAATGATTTCGACGGATTTTTTAGTTTCAAATAATATGCTCTGCCACAAAGAAGCACCTAGTTTTTGAGAGTAATTATCCAATCATTCCTGTTGTTGAGAATAATCTCACATCGAGGAACTCATGTTAGGGCATTAGGAAAAAAAAGATGTCATTTAAGGGAGCAAAACCCTACATGTAAGAGGGCTTGTTGAGAATATAATTTTAAAATAAATAATGCATATAGACACATTATACTGTATAGGCACTTAATATAAAATTTTAGATTATTATGCCCCAAATCTTTGCATTCAACTTTTATATGTCGTGCAGTCAATCCACCCTTTTACCGTATACTTTGACCTCAAATTTGTCTACTTTTTTGCTGTTGTTGTACATTTATCATTTTTTGAACGTCTAAAACCATCCATTTAAGGCCCCATTTTAAGAGGTGGAGGCAATAGCCTCAAATCCTCAAACGCGGCAACGACAATACACCAATGGCTGTGGCAGCCAAATAGTCGTGACTCCCCGCAAAAAATTCCTCTACAATAACCTATCCATATAGTCCCCAATCATTGGGGGTATGGGTAGGGGAAGATTGGAAACAGACCTAATCTTTGGCACTACGCACAAAGTGGTTTCTCTCAGAGGAGAAATACCTAACCTTTGACAATAAATGCACAAAGTGACTGCTCATAGATACCACTGAAATAGTGGCCCCCCATACCGTCATGTTTGTTGTGGAATCATGCCCTCAAATCAAAGCCAAAGACATCAGAGAGGGCAGACCCAAGAATTCATTTTGATTTATGTGCACATAATCATGTTTTCTTCATTCAGCATCCAGAGCATTGGCCTTGCACAATGCAGCAAAAAATCTCTGCTGAAATTATTTATTGACAAAGGCTTCATTTGGCACGATGGTGGTTATGAACTGTTGTTCATGAACACCCAACCTCACATAAGAAACTTCATCCACTTCTACAATCAAAATTAATTTTCTTTTCTTGGTGGTCATAACCATTGTTTTGCTAAACAAGCATTCTGTGATGGTTGCGTTTTTGACCAAACTCACCGGAGCAAAAAAAAAACATGCCAAACGGAGCCAAAGGCTTCTTAGCTTTTTGCCGCACCCCAATATTAACACCCTGGAAGATCAAAACTCGACCATAAATGAGTTTTTTAGGGCACAAGAGTTAGAATCATACAACATAGTTGACATTATTTGTTCGTGCATTAACACTGCCTTCATTCCGGCGGCCTTTAGCAAATCTAATATGACATCTCTTTACCCCATCCTCAACACACAGGATGATGGAACATGGCCTGCTGCCTCCCGATAAAGCGAAAAAAGCATACGAAAGAAAACAAAGGAAGCAACACCAGTTACGAACCGGCACTCCCGTCAAACCTCACAAGCCACCTCACAAGCCGGAGAGGCCAGAAAGCTCCAAGTCGCACTTGTTGAAGAACACCAACTCAGGCTCGAAGAAAAGACACAATTACAGCGACAGCGAGGAAGAGTTCATCGTAAAACACAAGAAGTCAAAATTTTAAATGAAATTGACGCGGATGGGGTTATAGGCAAATCCAACATCTCCATAGCCGGAGTGTTCTCGTGCAGGTGTTCGCATTCGTAAGTTCGCATGGCCCAAAGGCATGTGTTTTACGAGCATTAGTTTGTGGCAGCGGCGATTTACTTATTTATCTGTTATGGTACTAAATAAACATCATGTTCTCCCCTTGTTATTCATCTGCATGTGGCCTGTGAAGTACCAGATGCCTGCCTGCCTGTCTGTTTACATCTTCAAAGCTTAGCAGCTTTTGTTTGTATGATTATTATTTAAAAACAAAAACTGGGACAAAAGTTCAATAATTTAGGAAATAATCCTTCATCTTTCTAATGTACAGAAATTTCAGCAGCTCCATGACAAAGTAAAATTGTTTGAAGCAGCTGCATGAAGAACACAGATCTCTTGAATGTAAGCCGTGAGATTTTCGCAAGCTGTATCGTGGATTCACGAGTTCGTCTCCGGTAAGGATTTGCGAAATGAAATTTAGTGTTTGCTAAGAGGTTGGGAGGATATGTGCAGGATTTGTAGAAAAAAAATCACTTCAAGATCCACATTTTCTCCTGGAGTTTTCTTATGGGAGAAGAATGAGAAGGTGAAAGAGCAGTTTTTTTACCAAAATGGCTGGGGTACTAGACCTGATGGCAAGTAGTATAATCCGAAGCCACTTTACTCGCCGAGCGGGGATTTTGAACCAATACCACCAGCGGATCAATTGTGTTTTTCAACTGGGATGAATGAGAAGTTGGCTGCAAGAAAGATGAAATATGTAAATCATATTCATTAAAGGCTGTGTTTGGGAGAGTGGTGTCCGTATGAGATTGTGGTAGGGAAAGCAGCTGGCTTGTCAGGGTGGTGTTGCAGCCGCAGCTCTCAATTGCCTACTCATATTTCCTACAATAGTATTTTGAAACGCCACTGCTCTTCCAAACAGAAGCTATGCCAGAATTTAGGTTAAGGAAGTTGGCAGACAAAATTTCTAAAATGTTCAACTATGGAAACTAGTTAATAGTACAAAGAAGTGCATTTTAGGTGAACTCACCACACCAAACTGCCAACTTCTGGATGCCACGTCATTGAAATCAGCAGCATCCATCTCCTGAAAGTGCACAGAAGAAATTGAAAAGAAGTCTAGCTTGTTAGTTAGTTTACCAGATCCTAGTTCAAATTGGCAGATGGAAAAGGAAACTGATGATCGAGAAACTCGCATAATCGTGTATTATACTTCGGAACCGTTTAGCACGGCGGTGGCGGTGGCGGTGGCGGTCGTGAACGCAGTGGTTCTAAACCGCTGTTCGTGAATGTCCGACCTCACCTAAGAAACTCCTCCATCCATTTTTATGCTCAAAATTAGTTTTTTTCATGGTAGCGATTGTAACTCGTCATTCCATATACATATTTTATGAAGACGGTGTTTTTGTCTTAACTCACAGGAGCAAAAACGCCACGCCAAACGGACTCGATATAATCCCGAGCTCCTCCACCTATAATCAACTGATTTTACGCTCCACACATTGGTTTTTAAATTCACTCTAATGTCGACTAATTAAAAAAAAATCATCACGAAATGGAATAGTAGACACAATCCGTATCTAATGATAAAGTATTATGACGAGTCTACAACTATAAGAAATCAATATAAATAAAGATTTACGGGATGACGAGTCTACAACTATAAGAAATCAATATAAATAAAGATTTACGGGTTAGGCAGTCTTAGGGTCCATTTGGCGCGGCGTTTTTACTCCGTTGAGTTTGGACAAAAACACCGCCATCATATAATATATGTTTGGCATGACAAGGGTTATGACTGTCACCAAGAAAATAATAGTTCTGAACATAAAAGTGATGAAATTTCTTATTAAGTGAGATCGGGCGTTCGCGAACAACGGTTCGTAACCAATGTGTTTAGGACCACCACCACCATGTCAAACAGGCCCTTGAGGACCCCAAATTCACCCAACAGCTACTGAAAATTTGAAAACTTGTGAGTACTTCTATTGACGTATAGGAAAGATTACGTACGACGCGATATATAGGGGGCAACTTCATCTCCCATGTAGACTTCAAGGCGCGCATAACAGAGAAATGTGTTGATGCTCCTAATGCTCTGAATGTCCACCTGAACAATAGGACAAGCAAACATACTACAGTGACTATGAAGCTCAACAGCATTGCAAAAGAACAATTTTGATTCTGTTATGAAATCGAGCAAAGGCGGTAAACAAATAACACAAAAGAACGCGAGATTTATGTGGACGGTATAAAGATACAAGCAGTAGCAGCAGATTGTTTCACTAGATCGAAGAATAGAATGGAACAAAAGGAGAAATTTCTCACACTACCCTAAACCCAAACCTAACAAAAGTTTTATAGACAATTCAGTCCAAATATAATTCGGATACAAAATCCCGCAAGTAATTCACAGGAATAATTCGTCTGAATGTCATACTTTTGAGAATCTATGGGTAGATTAGAATTCAAAGCACATAAATAATAGATTCTATGAAATCATAAAACAATTATCTGCGAATAGACATCTAAAGAACATAAAGAGGCAGCAGATGCAATAGACCTGAAAGCCTGCAATGCAGAAAAGGAAGCAACAGACGTACCCAATGTACAGATAAATGCAGAACTGCGCGCATTCCCGAACCAGCAAACGCAGCCAATAATTATCGGGTGCTTCCGCGACATTCATAAAGACCTGAAATTCAAAAATTTAACATCCCGTGAAGACCGCAACTTTCTCTTCTAAAAAATTGAAGAAAACAAATCCCTGGAACTCATACAAAAAGTTTAAAATCTTTAGGCCCAACTTTTATGTTCAAACAGATGATATTTGTTAGGACGAACGACGTTTTAACCCAGGCGTTTACGACCGCCACCACCGTGCCAAAAGGAGCCTAAAACTCTTGAGAAAAACTGAGAATTTCTTACCAGAAATTCAACAACAGCTACAATTTGCATTGCGCCTTGGAACTTCCTGATTGGGTTAAGAGTTCAGTTAAATAAACCATCTGGATATCAAAAATTCCTGTATACTAAATGTAAATCACATACTTGAACATAGTGTACTTCATGCGCAGAGCAATGTCTATGCTTTGAACACTCCCATCTTCCATAGAACTCAGCTCTTCACGTAAAATGACGAGATTTTGGGAGATATGGCGGAAAATCAAATAAAAAGATACAGAATAGTTCAGCAGACCAAAGACCTGCACATGAAAGTTAGTTCAATTACGATTAAATGGACATAAAAAACAGCCAAGAGTAAATAATTCGAATCACGAATTCTAGCAATAGGTAGCAAGCTACAATAATAATGTTATATCCTTTAAAAGAAATGAATTTTGTGGGCCTGTTTGGCGTGGATTATTGGGCATGGCGGGGGAACCCTCCAATGGACACCTTGGGATCTGCCCTGTTTGGTGGCTTTTTGATAATCCGTACCAAACGAACACCAAGTGACTCATTCATTTGGATGAAATTGGGGCCCTAGAATTGAAATTTGAGGATCATTTCATTGAAACCTAATAGATGACACGGTTGTTGTTGTTGCAGAAGAAGAAAAGAGATGAGAAAGAAGTTACTGTGAAGTAAGGAATGGCAGCTTTATAGCCCACGAGTGTCAGGTAGAGGCCAAAACCCAATGCAGCAGTTATGCGCCTCTCGGGAACCGAGAGGCGCTCATACATGATGCAGTAGCCATGTGATATTAGCATAAATGACATTAAAGATGCTGTTTGGAAGATTATTCCAGTTACATAGACTCCAAAAGATATCCACAGAGAGCATACTTGAAGTTTAATGCAGGAGTACCTGCATGAGAAATTAATTTCAGAATTCTTGAAAAGCAAGAGGACAAAGATAAATAGCATTCAGGAAGAAACTTATGTTTTCGATCTTTTTTTAAGTACTAACAGAAGTAGCCTTGGCGCACCGGTTGAGGTGTTGCCGTGCAACCTTGAGGTCACGGGTTCGAGTCCTGGAAGCAGCCTCTTGCAAAAAAATGCAGGGTAAGGTTTGCCAACATTTCACCCTTGTGGTGGGACCCTTCCCTGGACCCTCCATGTGCGGAGATGCTTTGTGCACCGGGCTGCCCCCCATTTTTACTAATAGAAGTAATGAAACACAAAATTGTGAGATAAGCCTGTATGAAAAGTAAGGCCACAACAGTCCAGCTACAGATATGTGTATCAATTATTACTAGGTCGAAACAATATTAACATAAGTATCAATCATTATATTAAAAGCACGTGTCCTAGTAAAAATGGATATGATGCCCTAGTATGAACTAGAGGTCATTAGTTCAAATCAAGGAAACTACCTGTTATTTGGCACAAATTACTTTCAGAACATAACACATTTGTATTAGGGCGAGATTTTGGAAAGCGAAATGGAATTTGAGATTACAAAAAACATAATGTTCTAAAGTGTTGTATTCTTTGAGAACCAAGAGTTGCAGTTATGTTATGGTCCAGTTTGGGATATGTTAATGTGCTCAGATATCAGTGACTATGAGTGCATAGTATAGAAGAGAGAAGGATAATAAGCATAGTATAGAAGAGAGAAGGATAATAATTTTTTTTTAATTCAATTTACTTGGGTTAGAAGATTGGGAAGATTAACCGTCGTAGTCCCGAAGAGGCAAAAAATATTGAGAACTGCAAATAATAAAGTTCCAGGAACAAATCAAGCACTAGAGAATGAGGAGAAATTATGGGATGATCATGCCTCCACCATGAAGGCTCTCATGGCTACAAATGTTGTGATAGAGAATGAAGAATTAGCAAACTTGAAGATCAAAAGACCTACAGGGCATGATAATTATTCACATTATTGAGATGCTACGTCATACCTTGGCAACATTCCGAGCGGAGAGAAAAAAAATTCAACATCATGTCACTTGATAGAGGCTCGCTTGTCGACGAGTGATCCATCTCGTATCTATTCAAATGTTTGATCTGAACTCGCAATCGTTATGAGGTGGTTTGCGAATTGTGAGTTTGGATTGAAAAGGAGAGTGGGAGGAGACCCAAGATACTATAAACATAATATTAAGAGAGAGACTGTCTTGGAGAATAAAACACAACAACAACACTCAATGACTCAAGCCTTTATCCCACTATAGGATAAGAGAGACTGTCTTGGAGAATGCACCTCAAAATTGAGTTGTAAGAGATTTTACACAAAAAGTATTACATTGGAACCCATAATTGCTCATGAAAGAAAAAATTGATTTCTGGAATAATTAAGGCTCAGTTTAGCGTGGTGGTGGCGATCGTGAACGCGGTGGTTGTGAACTGTTCGTAAAAACCCGACCTCATCTAAGGAACTTCATTCACTTTCATGTTCAAAACTAGTTCACTTTTTTTGGTGGCTGTCATAACCGTTGTCAAGTCAAAAACATGCTTCCATGATGGTGGTTTTTTTGACTAAACTCACCAGAGCAAAAACACCGTGCCAAACGGATCCTAAAATGCTAAAAAATCAAGTCAAAATACAATTTCAAGATACCTAAAATCAATATGACCAACAACCACCCAATATGATGATCCAGATTTCCAACCTCTAATCATGACCATGCATTTGGCAATCGAGGGCCTACAAACATCTTATATCTTTCTAGTCAACCTCAATAAATCTCATCTTTTCTTCAATTTGTTGGTCGCTCCTGTTTTATAGATCGAGTTAAGGTCACAGTCTATCTGATATTCCCATGATATGATCCTCAGATTAGCACATGTCTAAAAGTTTCTAGGGCTAGTTTATAAAATGAGTGGGGCTCCAGCTAATTGTTAGGGGCTGGGGTTTTGAACCCTTTGCCCCCAACAGGGCAAACCCCAGCCCCCAACACTAATCTGCTAGATTTATCTATAGTTCAAGTACATAAAATAATGTCAAACTAAGATAAAACTATTTGAAAATGTTGGCAAATAGACTGATCCCAGCTTAACAATCATTAGTAGCCTTAAATCAACTACTTGAGCCAGCTTAACAATCCACACCTATATTAAGGCTCTGTTTGGGAGGGCTTATGTTGATCAATAATCTCTATTTAAAACGCAAAAACAGTTTTATAACTGTTTGTTTGTGCAGCTTATATAAAATCACTTATTTTAAAATTGATGATAAGTTGATTTTTTATAAGCTATCCGGGTCCACCTTATGACTTCTCATAAGCGCTTATCTCTTAAAAAAATCATATGAGTGATTTTTTGTCCGGATGTGATTTTTTCGTTCGGACGCGATTTTTTCATTAGGGAGCGATTTTTTCACCCAACGCAAATTTTTTGCACGAATGCGAATTTCTCAGCTGCGAGAGAATTTCTCACCCGAACGCGATTTTTTTGACCGGGCGATATTTTTTCGCCCGGGCGCGATCTTTTCGCCCGGGCGCGATCTTTTCGCTCGGGCGCGATCTTTTCGCTATGACACGTTTTTTTCACCCGGGAGAGTTTTTTTCACCCATGCACGATATTTTTCGCCCGGGCGCGATATTTACCCGTGCAGGATTTTTTCGCCCGGGCGGGATTTTTTGACCCGGGCGCGATTTTTTTGCTCGGGCGAGATTTTTTTGCCCGAGCGCGTTTTTTTCGGACGGGCACGATTTTTTCGCCCGGAGGCTATTTTGCACGGAAACTATTTTTCACCCAGGCGTGGCGAGAAGCGATTTTTTCGCTCGGACGCGTATTTTTTTGCCCGGGCGTGTTTTTTTTGCCCGGACGTGTTTTTTTCGCCCGGGCATGATTTTTTCATCCGAACGCATTTTTTTCTTTTTTCTCCCGGCGAAAAAATTGCTTCGTGTTGAAAAAATTGTGCTGGGGAAAAAATCGCGACTGTGAGAAAAAATTGCGCCAGGAACAAAAAACGCGGCCGGTCAAAAAAATCACGTTCGGGCGAAAAAAATGCGCCTCGGCGAAAAAATGTGTCCCGCCGGAAAAAACGCGCCTGAGCGAAAAAACCGTAACCGAGCGAAAAAAACTGCGATCGGGCGGGAAAAAACGCGTACGAGCGAAAAAAACGCGCCCTGGCGAATAAAACGCGGTCGGGCGAAAAAATCGCGCCCGTGTGAAAAAAATGTGTCCGATTAAAAAAAATCGGGCGGGCAAAAAAAAACGCGATCGAGCGAAAAAACGCGACCTGCCGAAAAAATCACGCCCGAACGAACAAATCGCGTCCGGACGAAAAAAATCACGCCCGGGCGAAAAAAATCGAGCTTAGGCGAAAACAATCTTGACCGAACGAAAAAAATCATGACAGGCAAAAAAACACGCCCGAGCGAAAAATCGCCCCCAAGCAAAAAAATCATGCACAGACGAAAAAAACGCGTCCAAACAAACAGACCCTTATGAATGAATGAAATTTTAGATAAGCACTTATGAACAAACTATCCAAACAGTCAACTGCTTATTTATCATTGTTTTTATAAAATCTCTATTCAAGCATCAATTTTCAATAAGCAACTTATTCATCATCATAAGTTGTCCCAAACAGAGCCTAAATCGCATAATATCATACCATATAGATTTCTTAAGACAATGGCTCTATTTGGGGAGGCGGTGACATTGGAAAAAGCAGTGGTGGAAAACCACCGGTAGCATTAGAGCTTCCAAACAACTATTTTGAAAATGTTATAGATTGTTTGGAAAATCTCCATGCAAGTTTTTTCCAAAAAGGTGTTTGCATTTTTCTATTTGAAAGAACAACTTTATAATAATAAATGTTTAACTTTTTAATAATAAAAAAATATGTTTTATGCTAATAATTTATCGCATAAATAAGTAAATATTATATAAATCCTAAAAAAACAAGTTACAAGGGGTCATGGGCGAGAAACAAAGATCGTGAATGGGTGAACAGAAACGTTCAAATAAAAGATTAAAAATTGAAAGTAGAGAAAGCGATTTTTAGGAATCCACTCTCGATCAGGTGCTCAAAAATCCATCAAAACACCTTTCTTGTAAAAGCTCTTTTGAAAAAAAAAAAAAAAACCTTCTCATCCAAAAACCTAAAAAGTGCGGTGGTGGCTGAGGGAATAGTGCTTTTCCCACCACCGCCACCATACCAAACAGAGCCAATATTTGCATCATCTTTAAGAATTTCATTTCTCATTTAAACTATATGCAATTCAATTCAAGGATCCTTGCATACAGATCGGTCCTCTTTAACCAAGTTAATAATCAACAAATCACTAACCATAATGGTATGTCAATCCAAATATAAACCCTACGAAATAATCTCGTAAATCTCTATAAATATTAATGGATAATTACAAGATTAATTTAAATGAGATTACAGAAATGATTTAGCATCTGCTTACCAAAATGAATACGATAATCCAAGCTGTACAGCTTTAATCAGAGGAACAGCCGCCATAATACACTGCAGATTGCTAACCTACAATGGAAATAGAAATTACTATTAAAAAAATCAAGCTAAGATTTCCGATATGCTCGCGTCCGAGCACCTACGACAAAAAATTGGGGATAAACGTATAATTACACTGCAATACGGATTGAAAAGCAATTTATGAGCAAAAAACGTAGTAATTTTGGAGGGAAACAATCATTCGTCATTCGAATCCGGAGATAAACCCTAGCATAGGAGATCTGATCGGAGGGGAAGGTATGAACCTGAAAATGTCGATTTCTCATAGTGTTGAGGGCCCAGGAGAATGTGGAGAGGCACCAAATAGCTAGAAACACGAGATATAGCGTAGGGAGTGGCCGGTAAGAGTCGTCCATGGCTGCGCTTCGGAGGTGGAAGAGACTGGCCGGATTTGACGAAGGAGAGGCTTCCATTTCCAAGCTTTTCTCGGTCGGGAAGAGTGTGCAGCAGAGAGAGAGAGAGAGGGAGGGAGAGAGAATTGAAGGAAGTGGGGCTGAATTTGGGCATTAAATAGGTGGGGATAGTGTTGCAGTTCCGAGGCGCAATTCCTTTAACTGCTGTTTATATTGAAAAAAAATATATGAGTAATTTTAACTATGCTATATCTCTTACCGGCCACTCCCTGCACTTTTGTTAATTGTAAATCAATTTTAACTATTTATAAATTTTACGAGCAAATCAACTTATTATAATGTATGTTTTTAGACGGGTTGCGATTGCGGAGACACTTGGCGCACGTCTTCAGTGCTGATGTGCTGATGTGCTCGACGTGTGCCACAAATGCTGGGTTAATTTTTAGGTCAGGACTTCTGACCTAAAGAAAGGTCAGGACAACCAATGAGGAGTTAGAAACTGCATGAGTCCCGCGCAAAAGTGGATGACACAAGTCACTTGTGCGTGAGCCCCACCTCCATTGCAAGCTCCTCATTGGTGGAGGACCATGAGCATGGTCAGGAGTCCTGACCTAAATATTGCTCCAAACGCTGACCGCTTTAAGGAAGGCACGGTCTTGGGCAGACCGGGGGGCATTGACCAGGCCAGGCCAGGCCTGGGGGTGCGCTCTTGGCCGAACCTAGGGTTGCGGCCTTGGCCGCATCTAGGTGGCATGGTGACTGCCGCGCGGCGGTTGCTGTGTGACGGTTACCACGCCGATCCACGCGTGGGTTGTTTGTGGTGGCGGTTTTTTGAGTTTCCCATTTTCCCTTTCATGGGGGATAAGTGGTCCCACTTGCGCCACTATGTGCGCCCCTTGTTAGTGGAGATTTTTGCTAGATGCACCTCTCCTCCCCTATAAATAAATGAGCTACCTACAGTGGCAGATTCAGAAAATTAATAATGGGGAAGCATAGATTGATAATGAGGGTGCACAAAATTTTTTTTTTGAATGCGCCGTTGACTTTTAAAAAATTTAACATGGGGGGTCAGACATCAACTTCCTTCACATTTTTTTTTTAAAACATTTTCGTCTTATCGGAGTTGTTTCTCTCTCATCTGGCCACCGTTTTTGACTTATAAGTAGTCAAAATTCATTGCCTCGGCGAAAGAAATCCAAATACACTAAACATTTTGAAAAAAAATGGGAGGACAGTGTCCCTCAAACCTCCCTCTGGATTCGCCCCTGACTACCTATCATGCATTAAATCATGAAACAGAGACACTCAAACATTGGTCCGGCAGTTCGATCCATCATCAGCATATCGCTTGACATTCTTGTAATTTTCGCTCTCGTGCCGAACATGATACTAGAAATAAGTAGGGATGATCAAAAAATTTATTGCCACCATTTCATAAGAAGAAAAGAAATGAGAAGATGGTCATGCGTCCGAAATGGGAGGAGTTGGTAGCAATCCTTAACAAATCAGGCTAAGGCATATAATAAATATATAATAATCTTTAATATTTATTATTATTATTTAAGAAATAAATATTTAAATTATTTTTGGTATCACCAAACTGATCTGGTAGGTAAAATATGGGCGTTTATATTAGCAGTTCGGCAAATCAATGAAAAACACACATAAAATGATTGCTAATAGCAGCCCAATAACAAACATCGCCTAAGCTTTTAAAACTCAGACCGGACCGGACGGTTCGACTGCTGACCGGACCCCCGACCGGTCCGGTCAAGCATGAAATCCCGCTACGACAGCGGACCGACCAAGAACCGGTATACCAGGCGCAGGTTTGCAGATCGGGCGAGCAACAAGCCGAGTTATTTAATGCATGAAAAAAAAATTTTGGTCGGGACTTGAACCAGAATAATTAACTTCCGGCTCCAACATGTACGAGGATCACTAAACCAATTGTTGTTTGATTAAATTTTTAGAAATATATTATATAAATATACATGCTAATTTAAAAATTAATTTTATTAAGCATTAATATATTTAAAATGAGTTTCAATAAAGATATGAAATTCTTGTCTCATGTGACATAGTAAGTTTTTTAGCATTTAATGAATCAGAAAATTTCTTTTTAATATAATATTTTTTATAATATTTTTTATAATATTTTTTATAATATTTTTTATAATATTTTTTTTATTTAATTGTGTTTGTGATGTGCCAATTTGATCACCATAAAGACGTGAATTTAGACTATCTTGTGTTTGAAAAATTATTGGACTTTTACATTATATTTTGGTCAATTAAATAATTGAAAAAACAATGAACTTGATTTTATTTTATTTTTGCTTAATTTAATGTGGTTATATGACTTTTGAAAAAAAAATTGGGTCGTCAAATAGCCAATGGGCTGTCATTATCCATTTCCAGGTCTACTATTATAATTGTGCTGACAATATTCAAACTCGGACTGGCAATATAAACGTCCTAAAATAATGATCGGGTAACTAAAAACATGAAGGAGTCTCGTGGTGGAATTTTGTCGGTTAACTGACCAACCATGTGGATCAAATGGGAAGATCATTTTTGAATAACGAGTAAAATAGTAATCGCATGCGGAAAACAGTAAGTTAAAGCTATTTATTATAGAGTAATTTTATGTGCAAATCGATATTGGCCACGTGCAAATTATGGTTATGTGCAAACTAAAAAACTTTAGGTACAAACCAACTTGTTATGTGCAAAAAAAAAATATCACTTCAATTTTTAATACCACACCAATTACTATTGTTGCGGGTCGCACGGTCTTTCTCGGGTCCGGAGAAATCGAACCGCCTTAACTCGGAATCGGACCGGGTGTGCAAACAGTCAAAATAAACCACCACAAATGACAAGAGGTGTTTTTTTACATGGAAACCCGGAAAGAGTGAAAAATCACGTGATTGGAACTGTGTCGAGCCAAAATCCACCATCTCCTTGGAGTTTTACAGAGCTTGGTTTGATCTCGGAGGGCGGCAGGTCGCTACTCCGTTACAAGTGCAGGAAATGAGGAAAAACGGCTAAGTCCTCAGATCCTTGATGGAAGCGCTCCGACCTTAGAGTGTCGTTGAGCTCGCGGAACCTAGGTGGAAGCATTCCGGCCAAGGAATTTTCTAAGTTCACGGAGCTTTTGGATGGAGCGCTCTCGTTGATGCAGAGCATTGATGGGAGCGCTCTCACGGAGGAGATTGACGTGACTTGAGCCGTGCTAGAGCCTGAGCACAAGGAGTAGAGCGGAGAGAATTCTTGAACGGAGAATCAGCCTAAGTCTTCGATCTCTCCAGAAAACCTCAAAGCTCTCTCTTGCCTTTGGAGTTGTTTGTCTTTAAATGAAGGTCTGGGGGACTATTTATAGTTTTTCGGAGGGTGATGATGATAATTGTGTTGGGAAGAGATTTGTGTTGGCAAATGATGTTGCACCGTTTTAATCACCTGGATCACCATTTTTGCCAAAATGACGAGAGTGTCCCCCTCCCCCCGGGCAGTTCGGACGGCCCAGGCAGGTGGCCGGAGGCGGCGGCCGGCGACGAAGGAGGTGGCCGAGGGCGGCGAGGTTCGCTGGTGTCGGCGGCGGCGGAGACCGACGATGGCGGTGGCGGCGACTGCCGACAGCGGCGATGACCGTCTCTGGCGCGCCCGCGCATGGGATGCGTTCGCGCGGGGTAACCCCGCGCGATGCGTGGTTGCGCGACGCGCGGCCTTGCAACACGGCCATACATCGCGGTCCTACGACCACGTGGGCTGGCGTATCGCGTGCGCGGTATCGCGGCAGCGCTGCTGTGTGCGGGCTGCGGCGCGTGAGGTTGGATCCGCGTGATGTCGCGGCAGTGCTGTCGCGCGGGGGGGGGGGGGGGGGGGCTGCTGTGCACGTGGTGCAGCGGCAGTGTTGTCGCGTGTAGGTTGCCGCGCGCGGTGCTACAGTAGCGTTGTTGCGTGTGATGTTGGTTGCGCGCGCGGTGCTATAGTAGCGTCATTGCGTGTGATGTTGGTTACGCGCGCGGTGTTACAGTAGCGTCGTTGCGTGTGATGTTGGCTGCGCTCGTGGTGCTGTGGCAGCCCTGCTGCGCGCGGTGCTACGTGCAGGTGGTCGCATGCAGGCTAATGCTACGTGCGGTGCCACGGGAGAGCCGCTGCGCACGGACTACCATGTGCAGGTCGTCGTGCCCGTGGGGCTGCGATAGCGCCGCTACGCGCGGGCGGCCCCATCTAGGGCCTGTTCGTGTGCAAGTTGCGCATGGTTCTTGCGTGTATGCTTACACGTGGCACTCCCGTGCGGGCTTGCTTGATCATGGTGGCTCATCTGCGTTTCTTTGATCGAGCTCTGATTTAACTTAAAAAGTTTTGGGGAAATCCCATCAACTATATAAAATCAATTTTAATAGAAAACTTTAGTGCACTAAAATCATTCTTTTCTTTCTCCAATTGTTAGTCCAAAAATTAGTTATCATCAGCATTAAAATATAAAATATTATTGGATCAATAAATAATTTTTAAAAATGAGTCATACTTCAAGTTAATCAATAACTTACCATATATTTAATATATCATGTGGGTGAACTTGCTACAAAAATAAACGTCATAAACTACGTATAATGTTGCATGTTGAAATTTTAATGTTAGTAAACTATTTTTTAAATAATTTATAGTATCAAAAAAATTATCGTACCTTACAATCAATTTTTCTTTAAATCATTTTCTTTGAACTTCTCTCAGTGCTCCGCATTTTCTTCCATATGTCTTCTCCAAAGAGATATTGTAGGTGGTAATGGAAAATCGTCGCGCATTTGCAATTGAAAAAAATGATTACCATTTACAAATCCGATGTAAACTATCTTGGGAGACGTCGGAGGAGGTGAATGCAAAGGTAGAACCATGAATGACTAGTATCTAGATAAGTGAACAAACATTATGTTATAGCATGAAGCAACCACTAATCCAATATTGGGCATTGACATCCACTTGTCTTACGGAACTGGAGAAACAACACAATCCAGTGAACTAAGCAATACCAATCTTCTTTCCTTGCCAAATATGTTATCATACATGCTTTCTCTAGTTTGTAGCTTCAATGATAACTCGATGCATACCTTCATCCAATCAGTACCCATGCCCAATACATTACTAACCACTATGTATCCACAATGACCATCTGATAATACATCAACCACATCAGTAACATACTCGGAAACATATGGCGGCCTTTCCCTTTGCACAATACGTAGCATTCTGCTCTCTTTTAATACCACCTTTCGCGTAGATTGTAATGTACTTGTAACTTGTGACAGTTATTCATCCATCAATACATACTCAAATAAAGAAAGATTGCGCTTTGTAGATTTTGCATCATTCTTGAATTTTTTTGTAGCTACCTCGTGACCGACCTTTCAATACTTTTGATAACATAGGCTCCAATGTTTGAGTTGATATCAAACTCATTATATCATGTAATTTCTTCTTTATTTCTTGTTTTTGTAAAGCACTTGTATTCTTGCATCTCTTCAAAGTACCATCCATTTCAATATTTATTTCACTTTCATTCACAACTTCAACATTTATGTTCTCATCAGTGACTTTATTATCTAATGTCAATTGGAAACGAGTTAACATTTGACATATAAGCAACTAAATCATGTGCACATGGTAGACCCAATGTATGTCGACATTTATGTGTGTAATTGCTCATATCTACACACCCATTCTTTGTTAAGAGTCCTTCCTTTTTTTATCAAATCCAAGGCGGTGGAAGAGATGTGCCCAACAAGTTCGAAGTATAAAGTACCACTAAACTCTTTAATCAGTTAAATTATACTTTGCCTAAAAACTCTCCTTATCTTCGAGTGTTGTAATGCAAACATTTGATTGAAGGTCTTCCATATTATCGTTAGATTTCCAACGAATACTTTAAGAAAAAAAATTTGATGACTGTGTCCAATTTTGACACGATTGGTAGTAGAGTTATCCAAGTGCAAGAATCTATCTATCCATACAGAATCAAAAAATTCTTTATATGGTTCAAGCCAAGTGGAAAGCACATACGAACATACATCAGAATAATTTCCATTATACTCTTGCAACATAGAAGCAACCCACTCACTAACTCATTTTTAGTGCGCGACTCAACAATAATATGTCATTCAGTCGGAAATTTCTCCCACAACTTGCCATTTTTGGAACTTTTTTTGCATTTAGCAAAAATGTTCCTACTTATATGTACCTTGAGTAGAATGTTGGTCCAAAATAGATTTAAAACAATCTAGTGCTCAAGCATAACTATCTTGTGTTTCATTTGATATGAAAGTAAATGCTGAATAAAATGTTTGATTGGTAGAAGTTACTCCAACAATGCTAAGCAATGACAAGCGATATCTATTTGTCTTGTAGGTACAGTCCATAAAAATACAGTCGAAAACATTTTAGTAAGTTGAACAGAAACTGGGTGAGCAAAAAATAAACTCTCCAAAGCACCACTCTCTTTTGAAATTCGGTTATAACTAACGTAGCCGTGTTCGATAATGCATTTATATAATAATTGAATAGGTGTTCCACCTTGTAATTCTTATTTTTGTATTCTCACTCTTTCAATGTACACTGTTTGCAAGCTTATGTCGTTAGAGAATCTTTTTGCTTCAATGTTGTAAGTTTTTTTCTTGGCTTGACACCTGCAATATACATCACATGGACAATAGCCTGCTCATTTGGTTCCAATCTCCCTGCATACGAATGAGTTTCTAAATGAACCATCTCATGATTATGAAACCCGCACATGAATTCCAAACTCCACTCATCTGAATGTGCATTTTTTTGACCTTTTAGAAAAAACTTGCAACCACACCTTTTGGAGGTGGATTTTCTTTTGTTTTGTCCCGTCCATCCTTTGCTCCGTTGGTTTTCACAATAATGCTCAACTCTAGGTTTAGGCATACTAGTTAATTTTTCTGCACTCTGCACAGTAATGACAAATCCCAAACGTTTCGCAATTTCGCTAGCCTAACATATCAACTCATCCTTACTTGGGAAAATATGTGATGTGATAAAATGATTGCCAACATCAACACGAGTAGATGGATTTGAATCCTGATAGCATAACTGTTTGATATCTACAAACAAAAATTACTACTACTACTACTACTTAATTCATTTAAATAGTGAATTGTATTTAACCAACTACAGGCAAGGGATCATGTATTCAACACCATCATCTGAAGGTTGCGTGACTGAATCTCCAGCGATTTTGATTCAAACAAAGGCGTCTTCATGACCCTACAAAAAAATACAAATATAAGCTATAACTGCATCACAGAAATATATATCTACATCACAACCAACATAAACTTACAACTGCAACTTAATAGATGTTTTTCTCTCATCTCTCTCTCAGGATCGTCAGCTACATAGGTAATTGAATCAGAAAAAATGCAAAAACTCGAAATAAGTCTGCAAAATAGGCATAGCCAGCAGGGAGTTCCCCGAATGTTGCAGGAACCCACAACATGAAATGTGAAGAACTCTGCAAAATAGGCATATGTTTAGTGGGTGAAGGGATTTGGGAGAGGGGAAGTGCACGAAATGAGAAGAACTCAAAAAAATGCAAAAAAAGAGAGGAGAGACAGCTCGATTTAAGGCATTTTTACCTCGATGGAGAATCGTTGAAGGTAGGGGAAGGTTCACGATCGACATGGCACGCAGGAACTAAAGATGGGGGAGGCATTCACCTGTGGAAATGACGACGATTTGCAGCGGCGATGGCAGCGGAAAGTTTGCCCTATTTTCGACCGTTCGTTCCCCCGTCACGTGAACAGCAGCCCGACAGGAGGAGAGAAAATAGAACCGGGCCGCTCTTAGGTTTTTTTAGGGTTTAATGGTTTAGCCTTATTTGAAGTTGATTTTTTTAACGGTTTGCACATAGTGAGAACCAGACTGCACTTAACAACACTCTTATTATATTAAGAAAAGCCTTTTTGAGGTGTAATATTAAATATATTTTTAATATATTGTTTATAAACTTATATAGAGAGAGAGAATGATAAGTGAGAAAAAAGGATGGAAAAAAGGAGAGATTATTCGGTCTGGAACCCGTTCCAAAATCTCTATACGAGAGCCATAGTGATTTGCCTCGTGGATGAAGCAATGGCGGCGATCAAAAATTAAAAACCCATTGGGATTTGTGAACCCGTTGGGTAATGTCGAAAAAAGGAAACCTAGAGTCCAGGTATCAGACAGAAAAATTTCTAAGGAAAAAAAAAGAGCATGCATGTAAGTGCCACGTGTCACATTAGCGGTGACAAATAGGAGTTGCAAGAAGGGAGCTTGTAGCACTCAAAAAAAGTATTTTTCTGAGATGAGTCCACACGCACGCATGTTGTCCGAGTACTTTGTGAGGCACAATCAGAGTTCAAGCTAACAGTCACTGGTCCAATAATGTCCAAGACACGAGTCTAGCGTCACTCAAAGAAGATAACTTTCAGCAAAATAGGCCGAAATTTTCAAGGCTAGCTGTAGTTTTGATATTCCTAGTAAAACCCGCCAAACCCCAATGTTGCTCCAAAAGCAAACTTGTATCACGGTATGGGAAGCTCGAGCGGCAACATGCGGATCTGCCAAGGATGAAACCAAGCCTATAGCCCACGGCCCGAAACAAAACAAGACCGAGTCCTTGGAATAGTTGTCAGCGTTTCTCATAGCAACTCCGTCGAATCCGACTCCCGCTACTTTGACCATGCCAACTCAAGCAAAATTCGCACTTTGAGCCGCGACCGTTGTGAGATTCCCCCAACACCCTTTAATTGTTAATCTTTGAGGTGCAGATAAAACATCTGAATTGTGAAAAAAAAATTACACGTGCACTCGCGCCCCGACACGAAAGTGCACCC
This sequence comes from Platanthera zijinensis, assembly GCA_039513925.1. Taxonomy (NCBI): domain Eukaryota; kingdom Viridiplantae; phylum Streptophyta; class Magnoliopsida; order Asparagales; family Orchidaceae; genus Platanthera; species Platanthera zijinensis. Next base: position 31,081,428 of record CM077090.1, read on the forward strand.
GCCGTTCAAATTTCGCAATGAAAGCTTTAGGTCCTGTTTGGTAAAGCGGCAGAACTGCGACACACCGCTGCAGCACACGAAGCAGCGCCAAACACAAAATTAGGCATCGCGGCGGCGGAACAGTGCGGTATCGCGGCTCGTGAAAACAGCGGCAGGCAAGATTTTCCGCATCTTTCATCTTCCCTGACTTTTCTCCCAAGCCCTAGCTACACCGACGATCTTCTCCGCCATTTTCTCCCAGGCCCTAGCAAGCCGACGATCTTCTATAGCGGCGGTGCGTGCTTCTTCTCTGGCATCCACGACTGCTCGTAAGCCAACACCGACAATCTTCTCCGCCCAACATCGTTGCTACAACAGCTCGATTTGTCTTCTCTGGGCGATCTCTGGACGATCTCTCCTCCCAAGTCTTGGACGATTTGTCTATCTCTGGACGATCTCTCCTCTTGAGTCTTCCCGTTCTTCGACAAATCCGGTACCACTCACACCGCCGATTCCCCGTCATCTTCTCTGGTGGTAACATCCTTTGCCATATTTTTTCAATCTCTTGTGTGCAAGTTCTGATCAACACCTATCTGTAAATTCAGATCTTGTTTTTTTTCATTCTCCTGTGAGTTGTTTTGGATGTTTGATGATGCAATGTATTCACCACATTTTTTTTTAATTCTCATGTTTGAGCTGTTGTAGCTTTATGTTGTACTCGGTTTTCCAAGGATGCAGCCCATGTTAGAGTTGTAAGAGTTATGGAACTGCAAGCATAATGTTAGCATGCTAGCATAGTTTAATTAGGATGTAGACAAGCAAGATTTTCAAATCAATGTGTAATTATTTAATTATTCCATCAAGTTTCCAAAATCAAACTATATTTTTAGTGTTTCACATCTTGTCCAGGTTGGTGAGTGATGGGTAAACCAAAGGATGGGGTTGTTTCAGCACAATGGGAGTCTGCGCACGTACACCTATTTTGTGATCTCTGTATTCAAGAGATTGACCTAGGAAATAGGCCAAACACCCATTTCAGCAGAGATGGATGGATCAACCTGATTAAAAACTTCAAAGACCGTACAACGTTTAATTACACTCGAGCACAATTGAAGAACAAATGGGATCAGTTGAAGCGTGAGTGGAAGCTTTGGCGGGATCTCAAAAGAGGTGAGACTGGTTTGGGGTGGAACCCAACCAAAAGAACGATTGATGCTTCTGATGAATGGTGGGAAGAACGCATCAAGATTTTACGAAAATTCATAGTTTTAATTAACTCCATAGTAAAAGTTTATGTATATTTCTATTAACAGTTTTCCTCTTTATAGATGTTACCTGCCGCCAAGAAATTTCGATATACAGGCATAGCACCAGAGCTTGAAGAAAAAATGGAGAAGATGTTTAGCTTGGTGGTTGCTACTGGAGAGAAATCATGGATCCCATCAATGGGTGAAATGCACCCAATGTTTTCTCAATCAGAGCCTCTTTCTGATGACGATGATCATGTTGTCGAGAGTATTGCAACCCCAACTGCTAAAATAAATGAGAGTGTGCACATACAATGTGAAGGCGGCACAAATGAAAGTAAAGGTAACGATGTTGGCTCAACCTCAAAAATGACTTCGGGCATAAAAAGAGCGCGCAAAGGTAACAAAAACATAGCAGGCACAAGGGATGCCTTGATTGCACGATTTGATGGGTTACTAGATGTTACCCGATCAGTAGGGCTTACGGTTGCAGCACCTATTGTTCCTCCAGGTATATTTATGTTGAGTGAGGCAGTACACGAGCTTGAGAAGTTTCCAGCCATATTCGATGATACAGACATGTACGATTTTGCCACATTGTACCTCATAAATCTCAACAATCGCATTGTTTTTATGAATCTACCGGACGATAGGAAGGTCTCATGGTTGCGGAAGCGTTACGTGGATTCTCTGAAGTGAATGCCTTCTAGTTATGGTCTCACGAGCTTCTTTTAGATAATCTTGTAATTTGGCCTATTTTGGAATCATGTTTTGTATGAAACTCTTGTTATTTGGCCTATTTTGAACTCTTGCACCGCTTTATATTGTTAAATTTTTGATTTGGACTCTAGCATTATTAATTTGGCCTATTTTAAACTCTTGTATGAAACTCTTGTTTATTTGGACTCTATCATTGATGTTTATGTTTACCAATAAGCATCTTGTTATGTATCTCTTCATTTAAATAGTCTTGTTATCAGGTATTTTCACGATGGAAGATCAACACAATGATGATGATGTTATGTTTAATGACGAACAGATCATGTTAATTCACCAAAAAAATCAGAAACGGAGGTTTATTATTTACCAAAACCTCGTTGCGGTGAACGCTTTGGTAATAAACGAATACATACTCCAATCTCCTACTAAAACACCTTGTATGACCTCAAAGCAAACTGGGGAGAAATGGATGGCAGAATTATTAACAGGGCATCCAGGCAGATTTTTCGATAATTTTCGTATGTCCAAGCAAATCTTTTTGGATTTATTGATTTTACTAGAAGAATCATATGGTTTAAAAGGATCTAGAAGGACTGCAACCAGAGAGGTTCTGGGAATGACACTGTACATTCTTGGTCATCATGAAACTCTACGGAAGACATCAGAACGCTTCCAACATTCAACTGAGACAGTTAGCAGATTTTTCGAGGAAGGTTTGCGTGCACTTACACGACTTTCGATGGATATTATAGCTCCCACCGATCCACAGTTCGAAGGAATTCCGGCGCATATTCAAAATGATGATAGATACATGCCGTTTTTCAAGGACTGCATTGGAGCAATTGATGGGACACATGTGCCTGCATTCCGATACATGAGCAAGTCGCATATATTGGCCGACATGGATCGCCGAATCAAAATGTAATGGCAGTGTGTGATTTCAATATGTGTTTCACATATGTTGTGCCAGGATGGGAAGGTTCAGCTCATGATAGCCACATTTATCATCGAGTTGTGCGAGATAGAAGGTGTAAATTTCCATATGCGCCTCCAGGTAAATTATAGTTATCATTACTAATCAAAGTTTTTCCCCTTATTACTATTTAAACTTGTGCTTTAACAAACATTTCAATACAGGGAAATATTATCTGGTGGATGCCGGATATCCGTTAGAAACTGGTCTGTTGAAACCATTTCCAGAAACAAGATATCATTTGGCGGATTTCGCTCGAGCCAATTGATATATTGAAGGCCGTCGTGAAATATTTAACCAAGCGCACTCATCACTACGTTCTGTTATTGAACGGAGCTTCGGCGTTTGGAAAAATAAATGGCGCATCCTTAGGAAAATGCCACAATACTCCTTCTCAAAGCAATGTGTAATTGTGGTGGCTACAATGACCCTTCATAATTTCATAAGAAGGCATCCGTCTAGGGTTGACCCAGAGTTCAAAGCATGTGATCTTGATGAGACCTTTGTGCATCCGGAGGCATACGAACATAGGGCACAACGACGAGGAACCGTCAGAGTCACAACTCCGAGCGTAGAGCCGATAATATATGACGGGACAGGTGCACCTGAGATATCTGCTTTGAGAGAGTTCATTGCAGACCAATTGGAAAATGCTCGCGGGTAAAATTCAATCATATGTAGATTAGCATATACATTATTTAATTTTTATTAAATTCATCTACTCTGGCGTAAATCTCTTTTGCAGATGAGAATTATTCGCATTGGGGAAAAGAGACCATCAGGGCTTTCAATAATATTTACCTAATATTTTGCGTCGAGCAAGTTGTTTAATGCGGAGTTGAACATTAAAAATTATGCGAACTATTTATTTTAATTCATGTTTAATTATTATTGGCGTGAAATTTACATTGCAAATTAATTATGCACAACTGTTTAATTTTTTTGTTTTGTTCTGCACTACTGTTTCACACAGCACTGCAAATACAGTTTTCCAAACAGTTTCATGAATTTTTTCACCACTGCAAAACAGCAGATTCCTGCACCACTGTTTCCCACCACTGCTTCCTGCACAACCACAGCTTTACCAAACAGGCCCTTAGCTGAACATAAAATTATATAGAAATTGAGAGAAAAATAAAGGACAATTAAATTAAGTATTTTTTAAATAATTATAAAGGGTGTGATATATAGGGAGTAAAAATGTAAAAAACACAAGATAAATATTTGAAAATGTTAAATAATATTATTAATGATTACTGTACTTTATTATGGAATAAATTAAAAATACAGAAGAGTATGCCGTTGAGAATTGGGAAGCGGGCGACCAACTTCACGGCATGGATTTCATATCCAATTTGTTCGTGAAATATGGATGGAGCAGGTGAAGGTGATTCCAATTCCTGCTGTTATTTAAGTGCTCAGGGAATTGGCATTATTAGGTGAAACCACCACAATTCCTTACCTGTCCCTTTTTGCCGGTGCAATTATTATTATTTAATTTCACACAATGGCCCATATAAATCGGAATTTGATATTAATATTTTGTGATTTTTTTTTATAAAAAAGAATTTAGATGTGGATGTCCAAAAAGGCATTTAGCGTGTATAGTAGAGTAAAAATTAGGTCCGCTGCCCGAACTTTCCTCTAGATCCCTACCAAAGAGAAAGATGAGGAGTTGGTAATTATGTGGGATCCATCATACACAATTAATATCTGCATGTTGAGCCCACAAAAACAAAGAGTTTTTATTGGGCAGCAGACGTTCCTCTAGGTCCTGATGGCGGACGAAAAAAATTTCCTTCACGGGCCACAATGCACATAGACCTTTTTGTGTCACACACACCAAAAAGCGGGTCCGGAGGAGATAAAATGCACTTTACCGTGAAGTGCAGGCATCCAACGGCTCGCGTGAATGCACGCACACATTTTAAAGCGAGTGCACCTCATCTTGATTTGAGATGTGTGCGGGCATCCAACACGGACCATTTGATGCCCGCACTTCACGGTAAAGTGCACTTTTGGACTTTACCTCTCCCGGACCCCCAAAAAACTTTCCCCAAATGAGAAAGTTATTAAGTCTGGAGGAGAGAGAAAAATCCGGGCAAGATGGACAACTCGAATAGACGCAAAAAAATGTATGACACTTTCCCCGCATATGATGGTTCCTCTTCAATCCTTGATGCAAATTTGAAAACAAAACCCGAAATCAAAAGTTTTTCCACCAAACCACACTTTCTTGAAAAAAAAACGATCACGTCTGTTTGGACGACAAAATTCATCGTTGCAACACTATTGTTGCGGACTAACTCGATGTCCCGGTCGGGTAGAAATTTTTTCACCGTCTTAGCTCTCGGAACGGTCGAGAGCGCACACAACCAATGAAAATAGAAAGTTGACAAGGTAATTTTTTTGACGTGCAAAACCCCGGAAAGAGATGAGAAACCACGTGGTCGGATCTGTGCCGACCAAACCTCTACTAGATCTGAGTGCTGTTACAGGCTTTTTCAAGAACTCGAGGACGACATGCCGCCTCTCGTTACAGTTACTGGGGGAGAGAGAGAACCTGGAGGGTGACAGAACACCACTCACAGAGCTAATTATTTCAAATGCCCGGTGCTTCGAAGCTCGGAGGTGAGCTCCGTGCACGTTATCTTCCGCTTCTTGTCTCTGATTATCTTTTAAAGAAGCGTCGTTTGATTATCTTGACGGTAGACTGAGCGTGTGTTCTTGAGCGCGTAGGGCGCTTGTTGGCAATGAGCTTGATGAATGCTTGCTGGAGGAGAGCGCACGAAGCGCTAGAAGAAAGAGGGCGCGTGGAGCGCTTGCTGATAAAGAGAGCGCGATGGACGCTTGTTGGAGAAGAGCGTGTGGAGCGCTGAGGGAAGAGACTCGTGCAAGGGAGCACCTTGTGTGATAACGCGCGGGAGCGTGCAGGGGAGAGACGAGCGTGATAACGTGCAAGGTGGCGGCGCGCGCGAGAGCGCGCAAGGAGACGGCGCGTGCGGGAGCGCGCAAGAGAGAAATGCGCGCGGGAGCGCGCAAGGAGGCCGCGTGCGCGGGAGCGCGCAAGGAGGAGGCGCACGGGGGAGCGCGTAAGGAGGCGATGGAGGAGTGATAAATTCCGGGCGGAGAAGATGAAGATCTTCGAAATCGAAGGAGATCTTCAAAGAATGCTTGAAGATCTTCGAAGGGGGAGAAGGAGATGAAGAAGAAGGAGGAAGGAGAGAGAGGGAATCCGTCGGAGGATTTTTCTAAGAAGGAGAGAATGAATAAAAAGGGAGAAGAGAGGGCCTATTTATAGGCTTCATGGGTGGTTATGGAGGTCATGCGGTTATTCGCAGCCCATAACCACCATGAGTGTTATTAATAGGTTCATTCATGACATAATATGCACATATAATATTTAATAATTATACTAACCGTAGACCATTCCATTTTTAGCCGCGCATTTCTCCACTACGAAAAGATCATGGGGGATAGTTACATGGGTGATTACCCACGTAATCGATGGCGGCGATCGCGGGAGAGCGATCAGACGGCGGAGGAAAGTCATAACGGACGGCGGCGGACGGCGGAGGACGGCGGCGGCAGCGGCGAATGACGATGACAACGGTGAATGACGACGGCGGCGGTCATGGAGTCGGGAAATAATGTCGGCGGCGGCGGCCGCCGCCGGAGAAACGGACGACGACAGCGGCAGTCGTGGAGTTGGGAAATAACAACGGCGGTGGCCACAACGTTGGAAGACGGCCGCGGCGGCGGCGGGGGGAGCGGACGACGAAGGCGGCGTTCGCAGCGTTGGGAGACAGCGACGGCGGCGACCGCGATGTTGGTAAATAACGGCGGCGGCGGCCGCGGGAGAAACAGACGACGACGGCGGTCACCCCATTGGGAGACGGCGGCGGCCGCGGCGTTGGGAAATAACGGCGGCGGCGGCCACGGCGTTGGGAGACGGCGATGGTGGTGCTGCGGCGTTGGGAAATGAAGGCGGCGGCGGCCGCGGGAGAAACGGACGACGACGGCGGCGGTGGGAGACGGCGGCCGCGGCGTTGGGAAATAATGGCGACGGCGGCGGCCGCGGGAGAGCGGACGACGAAGGCGGCGGTCGCGGCGTTGGGAGACGGCGACGGCGCCGGCCGCGATGTTGGGAAACGGCGACGGCGGCCGCGGTGTTGGGAAATAACAGCGGCGGTCGCGGGAGAAACGGACGACGACAGCAGCATCCGCGGAAGGGAGGGAGACACGTGGTTCTTCCTTGGCCGACCTCCTCCTCGGGCGACAGCTGCACCCCCCCCCCCCCCCCAGTGGGGGAGGGGTGGCGGTTAGCCGCCACTTCTCCCTGATGGGGAGTGCAGCACTCCCCATCAGGGAGAACATGCATGGTGTTGACCGGTCAGCACCCAAAGGGGCGCTGACTCGGTCAACAGCCCTGCCAGCCAATGGGGAAAAAATCCCCATTGGCTGGAAAATCCCGCGCGCAGCGCGGGGTGATTAATCCCGCGCGCAGCGCGGGGTGATTAATCCCGCGCGCAGCGCGGGGTGATTAATCCCGCGCGCAGCGCGGGGTGATTTATCCCGCGCGCAGCGCAGGGTGATTTATCCCGAGCGCAGCGCGGGATGATTTATCCCGCGTGGGGATCAATCTCGCGCGCGCAGCGCGTGATCATTCCCGATCGTGCGCGTCGTGCAGTAGGATTTATCAGGACGCGTCTTGTGCACGGTGGCTTGTCCCCGCCCTTGGCGGTTGCGCTGGTCGGGGTAGGGCAGTCCTCAGACTAGATTGAATAACTTTTAGGTGGAAACCCCATCAGATGCCCCCCAAGTGATGCAGGCCACCCCTACGCGACGCTAAATTGAAAATAAGGAAGGGGAAGCCTAAGGGGAATTAGAGCGAACACCTAACGTGCATTTAAAACGTCCTATGAAGCATTTCTACGAACATGTAAAGTGCGTGCAAAGTTGGAATTTCCGGCGGGGTTTTGTTCGTAACGGCACGACCTCACAAATGGGTATTTCCCAACCACACCTACACGAACATCCACATACACATTGCATAACCTAACACAACACCTAAGCATTCATTTCCATGCATTTTCTATATCAATGTGGAGGTTGTTCCGGACTCAAGCAACGATCCAAAGTAGTCCGAATTCAGCCCTCAAAACAAATCTCAACGAGGATATACCAAATCCCCTTGAATCGTCCGAAACCAAAGGGCTAAACCAACCCCGATTTACAAACGTCCAAGACGACCTATCCTTCCAAACCTTCGCGAAAATCGGACATAAACACTATAAATTTCAGATTTTTAACACATGCAATTGGAGACAACAATTAGGATAAAGCTAGCATTCATAATCTCCACAAGCTCAAAAAAATTAAGAGGGATCACACAAGGTTTTAGGGGGAGAAATCGTTACCCAAGATTCCGAAATTAAAGAGGAGGAGGAGGAGGAGAAGGAATGATAAATGTGGAGAATCGCTCTTCCACGGGGTTCACCGGAGTCGCACCGGATGAGGGAGAACCGAACCGCCTTCTTCGGAGTCACACCGGAGGAGGGAGGAGTCGCCGGAGCCGCGCGGAACAGCCCCAAAGAGGGGCGGTAGCTGCAGATTGGCGGGATTCTGGGAGGGTCGGGTTTCGGCCAGGCCGAATAGAAAAGGGAGGGGGGGCGGCTGAGGGCCAAGCTCCTTCTTAGGTTTTTTTCTTTAATCTTCAATACCTCTTCTACTCCTCATACACACATATATATATTATTACACCTCACTCCATCATCACCCTTCATCATACTCAACTAAATCCTAACCATTAAAATGTTTTACATAACAACTTATAAATCACAACATGACAAATATGTTTATAAGTTTATAATTTCTAATTTATAAACTTATAAACTTATTAAATGAAAACAAGAGAAAGGGTTTAATGTTATTTCATTTATTTTGAAATAACATTAAATCAAGTTGACGCGACAGTGGCGGCGGCGGCGGTTGCGGCGACGGTAGCGGCGGCGGTTGCGGCAACGATCAACAAAGTTTACGAACATGTCGCGGCGATGGCGGTGGTGGCGACGACGGTTGCGGCAACGGCCATCAATGTCCACGAACATGTAGCGGCGGCGATCAAACGTGAAATCCATGTCGACACGAACAAATGGCGGGGGGTCCTCGCCATCAATCCTCCCCCGCTCAAAATCACTCATCACCGATGAGTGGCCAAGGAGAGAATAGCAGGAGACAGCAACATCCCCGGGGGCATAGCGAGAGCGGACATCCACGGGGCGTCCGCAATAGAACAGAACCTGTCATGAGCAAGAACATCAGAAAACCTAGCAGATGTGTCAGCATAACGAAAAACAGTGCAGTTCTTACCATCCAATGCGAGAACCAGAAAACCCAACTGGAAGAGCGACACGGAAATATTCTCACCTCTCAACCCAAGAGAATTTGAGGTGGTAGAGGGAAACGTCAGAGAAAGCCACTCATGTGGAAACAAGATCTGCAAAATTAAATCCGAAAAGTTGTAACACGGCGTAAAACCGATTGCATCGTAAGAATCCGAAAAAATTGCGTTAAATCCGAAATCCGAGAAAATCATGTAAGGATCGGCGCTCCAACGTGTGAAATTCATTACAGAACCCGAAGGTATCCACTCGAGGGACGACAAGACTAAACTCAGATCAATCACTCCGTAGTCAGGAACTCTCCAGCATGTATAGTCGTGCAAGTGAAGCAAAGCAAAGGCACAGGTATAAGGCGGCGCCCTATATACATGAAGTTCTTGTCGGGGCGAATGAAAATAAGGTGCAAGGCGACTTGATGGGTGGCCATATCGTAATGACACCAAATCAAAATGCACAAGCATAGGGAGATCACGCATAGTCACCAACGAAACACTATCCGTCGAGAGATATCTCGTGAAGTGATCCGTCTCGTATGAAGCATGAGCAGGATAACATGGTGCAGTGACAAGATCAACATTTATTAGGATCGGCTCGAGAACATCTAAACGAGGGGCCAACGCTAGTGTAGGGGGTATCCAAGTAGGCATATCATAAAAGCGTAGACTATGACTAGCGGATCCACGTCCTAAAATGATATCAAATGTAGGCACACAAACAGGAGGGAGGGTCGGTAAAATCGAGCCCAGGACTAAATCCAAATCCAAATGAATCTCACTCAATGGTGACTCAAATAAGGGGCAATCATCCGGGAAACTCACGTCCGGGCAAACATCAAAAAAATTGTCCAAAGATACCCTTCCCTCAGGAGGAAACTCATCCAAAATAGTAATTGAGAAATCCTCAATCTCGGGCTCCTCAGATAGCTCAGATCGGACCGCAGAAAGATCAGGTCGAGGCTCACTCAAAATAGGGATCAGAGACTCGAGAGGGTACTCAATAGTAGGGTGATCTGAAACATCACTATCATGACACGTAGTGGCTAAAGGGGTACTCTCACAAGTCGAAATATCATTATCATCCCAAGAATCATCATCCAAGTCGCTAGGATATCCATTCTCCTCATCATCAGATAAATCTGCCTCGCCCTCAGTGGCGGGCTCAGACGTCGAAGCTAAAAGAGCCGAAGCTCTAGGCTTAGTGGGGCACTCCACGACATAGTGGCCAATCGCTCCACAAGCATAACATGTAGCGCTCTCCTTGCAATTCTTAACTATCTTCCTATGCTCAACTCGCGGTTTTGGAGCATCCCTAGTAATGACTATGACAGGTGGCGGGACAGTGGTCCTAACCTTTTCCCTCTCCCTAACGGTAGGGGTAGGGGTACTCAAAATGGTAAGATCCTTTTGGGACAAAGATCTAACGCGTGGCTTATCGTCACTCTTATAATCAGAAAGGGGTGTAGTGCCCTGGCGGGGTGAGATAACATCACGAGACGTCCTCATACGGGAGTATGGGGGAACGTGCTTGCTCGGTATAGGCAAAATCTCAGGCAGCGCTACACTCGGATAACCAGAAGACTGAGAACGGCAGTATGAGGGATAATACTCATCCGTCAACAAGTTCTTCATAAATTGCCAACCCACACGTGAGCCAACGAGGGACGGCCCAAAACGTCTCTCCTCATTGACCCAGAATGTCAGGGCTCGACCAGATAATTGCAATCTCGCAACCGGAATCCGGTGGGGGTCCACGAGACGATATTGCTCAAAGTAAACTTCCATGTCATCTACCCAACGTAAGAAAACCCGCGGTTCACCTAACCCATCGTAAGTCGGCGCAGAAATTCTAACAGACCTAGAAGTGCGTGATGGTGATGTCGTGATCGCTTGACTAACCGTACTTGAAGGAACATGGGTCCTAAGCGGTTGCCTAGGGGCATTAAGATGCGGTGTCGGAAACCGACCACCAAGTTGTGCTAACATATCTATTATGTCATCACATTGGCGAGTCATCTCCTTGCGAAGGGCACCAATCGGGGAACATGGGGGAAGGGGACTCCCAACACGTGCCATGACAGACTAACGGAAAAAAAGACTCAAATTAGGAAAACACTTAAAACTTTTTTTTTGTTTTTATATAACTAAAAATAAAATTTTTAAAACAAACGAAACGTACCTAAGTGCAAGTGGGGGTAGCTTGGTTCGAGCGGATCGTTGTCAAGTTGAGAAATTGACGAACCTGGCTCTGATACCAAATTGATGCAGGCCACCCCTACGCGACGCTAAATTGAAAATAAGGAAGGGGAAGCCTAAGGGGAATTAGAGCGAACACCTAACGTGCATTTAAAACGTCCTATGAAGCATTTCTACGAACATGTAAAGTGTGTGCAAAGTTGGAATTTCCGGCGGGGTTTTGTTCGTAACGGTGCGACCTCACAAATGGGTATTTCCCAACCACACCTACACGAACATCCACATACACATTGCATAACCTAACACAACACCTAAGCATTCATTTCCATGCATTTTCTATATCAATGTGGAGGTTGTTCCGGACTCAAGCAACGATCCAAAGTAGTCCGAATTCAGCCCTCAAAACAAATCTCAACGAGGATATACCAAATTCCCTTGAATCGTCCGAAACCAAAGGGCTAAACCAACCCCGATTTACAAACGCCCAAGACGACCTATCCTTCCAAACCTTCGCGAAAATCAGACATAAACACTATAAATTTCAGATTTTTAACACATGCAATTGGAGACAACAATTAGGATAAAGCTAGCATTCATAATCTCCACAAGCTCACAAAAATTAAGAGGGATCACACAAGGTTTTAGGGGGAGAAATCGTTACCCAAGGTTCCGAAATTAAAGAGGAGGAGGAGGAGGAGAAGGAATGATAAATGTGGAGAATCGCTCTTCCACGGGGTTCACCGGAGTCGCACCGGATGAGAGAGAACCGAACCGCCTTCTTCGGAGTCACACCGGAGGAGGGAGGAGTCGCCGGAGCCGCGCGGAACAGCCCCAAAGAGGGGCGGTAGCTGCAGATTGGCGGGATCCTGGGAGGGTCGGGTTTCGGCCAGGCCGAATAAAAAAGGGAGGGGGGGCGGCTGAGGGCCAAGCTCCTTCTTAGGTTTTTTTCTTTAATCTTTAATACCTCTTCTACTCCTCATACACACATATATATATTATTACACCTCACTCCATCATCACCCTTCATCATACTCAACTAAATCCTAGCCACTAAAATGTTTTACATAACAACTTATAAATCACAACATGACAAATATGTTTATAAGTTTATAATTTCTAATTTATAAACTTATAAACTTATTAAATGAAAACAAGAGAAAGGGTTTAATGTTATTTCATTTATTTTGAAATAACATTAAATCAAGTTGACGCGACGGTGGCGGCGGCGGCGGTTGCGGCGACGGTAGCGGCGACGGATGCGGCGGCGGTTGCGGCAACGATCAACAAAGTTTACGAACATGTCGCGGCGATGGCGGTGGTGGCGACGACAGTTGCGGCAACGGCCATCAATGTCCACGAACATGTAGCGGCGGCGGTCAAACGTGAAATCCATGTCGACACGAACAAATGGCGGGGGGTCCTCGCCATCACCTAGTCCTCGAACTCCATGGTCGGAGCGGAAGGAGTGCGGGGACTTAATTGTCGGATTGGATGTATAAGCACGGTGTAGATAATTGGTGTAGAAGAGGTGCGAAAGATGCACTGACTTCTGAGCAAAGTGGTCACTGGTTTGTCTATACAGCAAAATGCGCTGGAGTTATAAAGGTTAGACTGTATAAGGTACATCTCGCGTGCCAGGTTTAGCATGCACGAGATGTGTAATGTGCATTGTGCAAGCATGAGGCTATGCGCACGAAGTGTGCTTAATGCGCGCAATGTGCGCTGATTGTGTGTAAGAGTGGTATGATACACTTGTCAGACTGGACATAAAGATCCTGCAAATGGCGATGCGCGTGTTGATACGTGTGTGGTGGGCGCAGTGTGCGCGAGGTTCTTGGATGAAAACACGATGCCTCAATTTTTATCGAGGTCGAATGATACCTCAGTTGACGAGGTTCATGTTGTTTTATGTAAGTGTGGCGTGTATCGTCGGTTTGCGCGAGACTGTCTCGCGACTTTTGCTCGCACGAGACTGTCTCGTGACTTTTGCTCGCACGAGACCGGCTCGCGACTTTGGGTCGCACGAGAATGACCCGTGACTTTTGCTCGTACGAGACTGGCTCGCAACTTGATTTGCGCGGTGATTGCTCGTGGCTTAGTTTGCACGAGGGGTTCTCGCGACTTAGTTTGCACGAGGGTTGCTCGCGTCTTAGTTTGCACGAGGGTTGCTCGCGGCTTAGGTTGAGCGAGGGTTGCACGTGACTTAGATTGCGTGAGGGGTGCTCGCGGCTCAGATTGCACGAGAGCTGCTCGCGGCTTAGTTTGCGCGAGGGTTGCCCGTGACTTAGTTTGCGCGAGGGTTGCCCGCGACTTAGAATGCACGAGAATTTCTTGCAGCTTAGATCGCGCGAGGGTTGCTCGCGGCTTAGGTTGCGCGAGGGTTGCTCGCGGCTTAGAATGCGCGAGGGTTGCTCGCGGCTTAGCTTGTGTGAGGGTTTCTCGCGGCTTAGCATGCGCGAGGGTTGCTCGCGGCTTAGGTTGCGCGAGGGTTGCTTGCGGCTTTGTTTACACGACTCTAGTCTGCGGCTTTGTCATGAGGGGGCAGGTCCTTACGGGTTGCGCGAGTCAGGCTTGCGGCTTAGTTTGCACGGCTCTAGTCCGCGGCTTTGTAGTGCGGGTGGCAGACCCCCACAGGTTTGTTTGCGCGGGGGTTGCCCGTGGCTTAGAACTAAAGAGGTAAGGATCTCTTTTGCAGCGATCTGAACACTCTGTGAGGGGAGAGGCCGGAGTCCCTTATTGGGAACACCAAACACTCTGTAATTAGAGAGATCGGAGTCCCTTGTTGGGAACACTAAACACTCTGTAAGAGGAGAGGCCGGAGTCCCTTGTTGGGATCACTGAACACTCTGTAAGAGGAGATGTCGGAGTCCCTTGTGAGGATCACCGAACACTCTGTAAGAGGAGAGGTCAGAGTCCCTTGTTGGGATCACTGAACACTCTGTAAGAGGAGAGACCAGAGTCCCTTATAGAGAGCACTGAACACTCTGTAAGAGGAGAGACTAGAGTCCCTTATAGGGAGCACTGAACACTATGTAAGAGGAGAGGCCAGAGTCCCTTGTTGGGAGCACTGAACACTCTGTAAGAGTAGAGGCCAGAGTCCCTTGTTGGGAGCACTGAACACTCTGTAAGAGGAGAGACCAGATACCCTTGTTGGGAGCACTGAACACTCTGTAAGTGGAGAGGCCAGAGTCTCTTATTGGGAACACTGAACACTCTGTAATGCAGTCATCAACAAGATTTGAAATAACACTTGTTGTTTGTCTTATGAATATTAAAAATACAAAATACAAGCAGTGATGATGAAACTCTGAATGCTCATTTGGCAGAAATCGAACTCTTCTTTGAGATGTTCATAATGAGGATCGTCTTAGTCCCGGATCATTCTTGACATGTTGATTCAGAGCCTTTGTTTTGGAGATAACTTTCGAGGTACCCAAGACGAACGAATCGTTCGATTTCTGTCTTCAATCTTGAACAATCTTTGGTCTTATGCCTGTGACCTTGATGGAAGTTGCAATACTTAGACTGGTCCCCGGAATTTGGAGTAAGAGCCCTTGGCCTTTGGAGAGACGGATGGTTGCGTATGACGAGCAACGCTTCTGCTTGCGAAGTGTTGGGGGGAGTGAAGGCTTGATGTTGGTGATGCCCCCCAGCCCGTCGAGAGCTGACACGGTGCGAGTTACTCTTTTTGGGAATTGACAGTGGTGTCAACCCCTGCTCTCGCTGTTTTTTTGAATTGCTTTTGAATTGTTGACGGTGTGCTTCGATTGCATTATCAGCGGCGATCTGGGCATCGATCCGTTGAACAAGATCAGAATAGCTGAGTATAGTCTCTCGTACTAGTGCGGAGTGGAAGCCACCAGGGCGAATCCCTCCAAGAAGAAATCCACGCAGGAGCTCCGATTTTATTCCAGGGATTCGTCGTGCTTCAGTAGTGAAACGACGGAAGAAATCTTTAAGGGTTTCCCCTTTACTTTGACGGATACCGGACAGGTGTGAAAGATCATTAAATATCTGGCGGTTGGCAATGAACTGATCTGTAAATTGTTGTGTTAGTTCTGTGAAATCCTTGATTTCTTCTTCTTTTAGGGACATGAACCAGGTGCGAGCTTGTCCTTTCAGAGTTGCTGGAAAAGCTTGACACAATAGTTGATCTGGGGCATTGCAAAGTTGCATCATGATTGCAAAGTGTCTGACATGCTCTGACGGGTCACTTGTACCATCGTATGCCTCGATCTTTGGGTGTTTGAAACTGTGAGGGATTGGGTGTGCCCGAACCTCGGGTGCAAATGGTGAGTAATGATGGAGAGGTCGACTGGCGGGAGTGGCACGTTGCTTGGCCCACTCACGTTCTTCTGCGATTAAGTTGAGAGCTTCTTCGCGTGTGAGCCTTTCAGCTTCTGTTTGCCTGATGTCTGTTGCTTCTGGGTGATTGTAGTGATGCTGAACTTCAGATCCTTTGTCTAAACGAGCTATACGGCCGTGGACATCCGCATTGGGGCGTTCTCCTTCTGGTATGACGACACGCCGATGAGGGGGAACTGGACCAACCTGCCCCCCGATTGTTGTCCCTTCTGTCATACGGGCAGCTTCCCCCGCCATGGTTTTTAGTTATGAGTATGGTTGTGTTGAGAGTATTGTCTTTTGAGGATGCTGGGAACTCGTTTCCCACAGACGGCGCCAAACTGTTGTGGACTAACTCGATGTCCCGGTCGGGTAGAAATTTTTTGACCATCTTAGCTCTCGGAACGGTCGAGCGCGCACACAGCCAATGAAAATAGAAAGTTGACAAGGTAATTTTTTGACATGGAAAACCCTGGAAAGAGGTGAAAAACCACGTGGTCGGATTTATGCCGACCAAACCTTCACTAGATCTGAGTGTTGTTACAAGCTTTTTCAAGAACTCGAGGGCGACATGCCGCCTCTCATTACAGTTACTAGGGGAGAGAGAGAACCTGGAGGGTGACAGACCACCACTCACATAGCTAATTATTTCTTCGAGTGCTGCGGGGTACGATGCGCTCGTTGTATTCTGGGGTCTTCTAATAATTTCTGAAGGCGAGAGTAGCTTGCTGTATAGTTCAGATGCCCGGTGCTTCGAAGCTCGGAGGTGCGCATAGTGCACGTTATCTTCCGCTTCTTGTCTCTGATTATCTTTTAAAGAAGCGTCGTTTGATTATCTTGTCGGTAGACTGAGCGTGTGTTCTTGAGCGCGTGTTCTTGAGCGCGTAGGGTGCTTGTTGGCAAAGAGCTTGATGGACGCTTGTTGGAAGAGAGCGCACGAAGCGCTAGATGAAAGAGGGCGCGTGGAGCGCTTGCTGATAAAGAGAGCTCGATGGGCGCTTGTTGGAGAAGAGCGTGTGAAGCGCTGAGGGAAGAGACTCGTGCAAGGGAGCACCTTGTGTGATAACGCGCGGGAGCGTGCAGGGGAGAGACGAGCGTGATAACGTGCAAGGTGGCGGCGCGCGCGAGAGTGCGCAAGAAGGCGGCACGTGCGGGAGCGCACAAGGGAGAAATGCGCGCAGGAGCGCGCAAGGAGGCCGCGTGCGCGGGAGCGCGTAAGGAGGAGGCGCGCGGGAGAGCGCGTAAGGAGGCGATGGAGGAGAGAGAAATTCCGGACGGAGAAGATGAAGATCTTCGAAGCCGAATGAGATCTTCAAAGAATGCTTGAAGATCTTCGAAGGGAGAGAAGGAGATGAAGAAGAAGGAGGAAGGAGAGAGAGGGAATCCGTCGGAGGATTTTTCTAAGAAGTAGAGAATGAATAAAAAGAGAGAAGAGGGGGTCTATTTATAAGCTTCATGGGTGGTTATGGAAGTCATGTGGTTATTCGCAGCCCATAACCACCACGAGTGCTATTAATAGATCCATTCATGACATAATATGCACATATAATATTTAATAATTATACTAACCGTAGACCATTCCATTTTTAGCCGTGCATTTTCCCACTACGAAAAGATAATGGGGGGTAGTTACATGGGTGGTTACCCACGTAATCGATGGCGGCGATCGCGGGAGCGCGATCGGACGGCGGAGGAAAGTCATAACGGACGGCGGCGGACGGCGGCGAATGACGGTGGCGGCGGTGAATGACGATGGCGGCGGTCATGGAGTCGGGAAATAACGGCGGCGGCGGCCGCGACGTTGGGAGACGGCGGCGGCGGCGGCCGCGGGAGAAACGGACGACGACGGCGGCAGTCATTGAGTTGGGAAATAACGGCGGTGGTGTCCACGACGTTGGAAGACGGCCGCGGCGGCCGCGGGGGGAGCAGACGACGAAGGCGGCGGTCGCAGCGTTGGGAGACGGCGGCGGCCGCGATGTTGGGAAATAACGGCCGCGGCGGCCGCGGGAGAAACGGACGATGACGACGGCAGTCGCGGCGTTGGGAGATGGAGGCGGCCGCGGCGTTGGGAAATAACGGCGGCGGCGGCCACGGCGTTGGGAGACGGCGACGGTGGCGCCGTGGCGTTGGGAAATGAAGGCGGCGGCGGCCGCGGCGTGGGGAGACGGCGGCCGCGGCGTTGGGAGACGGCGGCCGCGGCGTTGGGAAATAACGGCGGCGGCGGCGGCCGCGGGAGAGCGGACGACGAAGGCGACGGTCGCGGCGTTGGGAGACGGCGGCGGCCGTGATGTTGGGAAACGGCGGCGGCGGCCGCGGTGTTGGGAAATAACGGCGGCGGCGGCGGTCGCGGGAGAAACGGACGACGACGGCGGCATCCATGGAAGGGAGGGGACACGTGGTTGTTCCTTGGCCGGCCTCCTCCTCGGGCGACAGCTGCACCCCCAGTGGGAGAGGGGTGGCGGTTAGCCGCCACTTCTCCCTGATGGGGAGTGCAGCACTCCCCATCAGGGAGAACATGCATGGCGTTGACGGGTCAGCGCCCAAAGGGGCGCTGACTCGGTCAACAGCCCTGCCAGCCAATGGGGAAAAAATCCCCATTGGCTGGCATTCATCCCGCGCCTGCGCGGGATGATTAATCCTGCGCCTGCGCGGGAGCGCGGGGTGATTTATCCCGCGTGGGGATCAATCTCGTGCGTGCAGTGTGTGATCATTTCCGATCGTGCGCGTCGTGTAGGAGGATTTCTCAGGACGGGTCTTGTGCACAGTGGCTTGTCCGCGCCCTTGGCGGTTTCGCTGGTCGGGGTAGGGCGGTCCTCGGACTAGATTGAACAACTTTTAGGTGGAAACCCCATCAACTATGATACTTGATTTGAGTATGCTTATTAGTCTGCGGCAAATAAATATTATGATAAAAATTTGATGTGCACTTATTAAAAATGTAAAATGAGGAATTTAATCTGACTAGGGATTGGTTAGCATGCTCAATCACGACTACGTTTTTCCACCTTGAACCTCACTTTGGTTCAACAAAGTGAAATGGACCTCTTGTAACGCCGTCACTGCAATAAGCATATATATAATATATATGGGTCTGATCGAGACCTAACATAGAGTGGTCACAACTTCAGCATTAAAAGATGATACAAACGCTTTTCCTCATATCTAACTCGAGTAAAACACAAAGGAAACATTAACATAAAACACTAGAAGTTGCCTGCATCTACATAGGAGTGGTCCGGCCTTATAGCCTTACAACACGAGTCAAATCAGCAATATATCATGTCAGAATAAGTGTAGCAAATCTCCTAAGTTATCTCAGCATGCAAGCCGAAACAATGCAAAAGAAATAGTAATGCAGTAAAAACATGAAGATGTGCACTTCATGAAGCTTAAGCATTTTTTACCGCCGAGCTGACTCCAGCTTAATTACGATTCTTGTCCTAAAACCATCACAGAAGAAGCAGTATAACAAGGGTCAGCTATGGCTGACCAGAACTACATAACAACACCTCTCCTCAGGGAACTACATCACCCTATAAGTCAACACTTCTTATATAAATGAAATTAAGCATATAGACAATATAAAAAGCTAACCGTTTATATGTCACAACCATCAAACATGTTTTTAAGTTTAGCAAAAAATAAGGGGCCTATCAATGCAATGTGTATGCAACCCGGGTTTCACCCAAGACGCCTTATCGTGTGTATGATACTAGCACATCATCACATAACATCACTTCACATCAACACCAAAGTACTCACACCCCTAACATCATCCCAATCGATCCTAAGAACTCTAGTTGAGACCTCACTCGCACATGGATGATCACACCACCAAGCATGTCCATTAGCCTAGGTGTTCTCGTCAGTTTCACATAAGCCATCACAATCGATTCTAAGAACTCTAGCTGAGATCCCACCCACATATGGATGATCACACCATCGGTCTTGTCCATCAGCCTATGCAATCTTGTCAGTTTCACAAAAGCCATCACAACTAATTCTAAATACTCTTGCTTAGACCCTGCCTACATATGGATGATCACACCATTGAGCTTGACCATAAGCACATCCATTCTCGTTAGTTTCACGGAAGGGGGCTTGTCTTGCCTAGACTCCCTCCACACACGTGAATCTCCACATCACGGGGCTAGTCAGCCGACCACAAAGACATAGTCATGCCTTAACATACAAGTGGACAAGACATTCCACCCAACCATTTATTATGTGCTTTTTTCGCCCTAAATCACCATTCATCATCTACAAAAAAATTAAGGGCAACACAACGATGTCTTTGTCGTATTCACACTTCTAGCACAAACTCTAGATGCACGTCAAATAACATCACCGAATTGAACCACTGACCACAATTTTGACTTCACCCACCATGCCTAATCTGTTAACTGAACGTATCTCTAATGCAAAACATGTTGGGGGCCTACTAAATCAACTTAGTTGTTCTCTTGAACTAAGCTAGGCAACCAAATTCCTCTTATTTGAGAAATCGGTGCTAAGAAAATGTAGGAAAGAAGGCATTGAAAAAAGAGATGTCATGCACATATCCTAAGACCGAAAGGAAAGATGTTGTTACCTTATGGTATCTCTTCCATGCCATAAAAAACTCAAAAAGCATGAATGAACACATGCACCTTCAAGCCCTCTTTGCGCGGCATGTCCTGGATTGCTGAATGGAGCTACGAAGCTCTTCTAATGGAGGAAACTATGTCGTCTTTCTCCTCTGCTCTATCTCGCTCTCCCTAGTTAGCCGAAAAAGCGAACATGGACTTGGAAATAGCGCTGTAACGGTTTGGTGCGGTTCGATTTTTAAGCAAAACCGCAAATCGAACCACCCCTATGTGGTTCCAAAAAATTAGAACCGAACCGTTCAAATATTGAAACTGAACCGAATCAAATCAAATGGTTCGATTTGGTTCGGTTCAGTTTTGGTGGTTTAAGTAATGTGTTATAATAGAAGATGAACATTAATGCCAAATAAAACAGAGTTGTATTTATATGAATTCACAAAAGTATGACAATCAATTATAGTTTGCATATTCTTAAGTAAATATGTAAAATAATAATTTATAAGTAGTTGCACATCACATAACTGTGTGAGACTCGCAGGTACAAATAGCCTAGGTCACCCACGGGCGAGAATAGGAGAAGCCGCTATGAAACAAGTTCGGTTGGTTGGTTCATATCATTCTATATACCCGATGGAAATTGAAACCTAAAAGTTAAAAAAAATAGAATACAATTTGATTTGCAAATGTATTACATATAATTAAATGTATTTTAAAAAAATTACATATAATTAAATTTATTACAAAAAAATTATATGTAATGAAATGTTGTTATATAATAGGATTCGGTTTGGTTCGACTCAGTTCAGTTTGCCATGCAAAACTATGAACCGAACCGAACCGAACCAAACCAAACCATATGTTTTTTCTAAAATCAAAACCATGACCGAACCACAACCTACTGAAACCGAACCAAACTGTGCGGTTTGGTTTGGTTTGGTTCGGTTTTGCTGTTCGGTTGGTTTTTGCTTACATGCCTACTTGAAAATGAGGATGGAAATGGTCTCTTTCCTTTTTAGGGTTCACGGGTGTTAGAACTTGTGATCTTAGCGGACTGGCGGTTTGGTATTGGTTATCTGGTGGTTTGACGGACTGGCGGTCTGGCCTGGCGGTCTTCCTTATGGTCTAGCGGTTTGGCTGTCTGGCGGTCTGATCGTTGGCAGTTGACAGTCTTCTAGTGAACTGGTTCTGAAGGTTTGGCGACTGCTTTGGCGGTCTGGTCCCAACAGCATAGCGGTCTGCGTCTAGCGGTCTGGTCCCGACAGCATGACGGTCTGTATTTGGCAGTCTGGTCCTGGCAGCATGACAGTCTGCATTTGGTGAACTGGTCTGACAATCTGGCAGGTCTGAGGGTCATTGAGACCGCCTCCTTGATAGGACAAAGGAGGCCTAGAGTTCTGTTCGTTGTTGCAGGTTGGCAGTCATGAGGTTGAAGTCGCTGATGTCTACCGGTTATGGTTGACTAACCACTTCTAGTGCTTCTGATGGTCAGCAGCGATCAGAGGAGTAGAGACTGACAGACTCTTGTTGAGGAGCAGACAACTTGTCTAACCGCTCAGCTCTATGCGATCTGTATATGTCAGCTTGCTTAGTCGTCCTGTTATAATTTAGTCTCACATCGTCTGTTGTATTTGTAAAAATTTGTGATAAGCAGAAAATGAGATATCATGCACAGGAACACTCAACCTATCTAAGCTTAAGCAACCAAATGCAACCAGAAGTGCAAGAATCTTGTACTATAAAAAAGTCTTTATAGAGCAAGACATACATGGTGAGATATGATTCCTTGATGTATCTGATGGAAGCAGAAAAAATACAAGGCAAAGAAACAAGCCACGCAGTCTCAAAGAGAAGTCGCTGGCTCTACCGAGTTGCCTAGGGAGTCTGCTGAAGCCGCCTGGCCGCAAGAACGCAACCAAGATGCGCGGACAACCCATTATTGCAGTGCTGAGAAGAACTCTATCCGCTGAACTGCAAGCTGCCTGACCGCGAGGTCGCCTAGTCGCCATATCACGCGAACTATTGCTGCCACCGAACAGAACAACCCGCAAGAGGCGGTTAGCTTATTGAACTGGGAAACAAGTTGCAGAAGATAAGACTGCCTAGTCGCAAGCCGCGACCTACTGCTAACCGCTGGTTGTAAATCGCAAAATCTGCACTGACTTTGACCGAAGTCAGAACCAAGTCCCTGGATCCTCAGTGCTATCCACACAACCTGCACAGCAAAAACCGGTCAATCTCTTCAACCGCGTGGATAGAAAAACCTAACAGCAGCAACCTCCCATGAGTTCACTTGCTGTTCACTCGGTATATCTTTGATATGACATGGGGTCCTATTTATAGGCGCGGAGAGGAGTGTGATCACCATCCTAGTTGATAGAATAACTGCCCTATCTAGCGGTGAGCACCAAGTGTATCCACCAAGCTGCGGACACAAAAACAAGTCATCGCGACTAGACCAGACAGTAAGCCCGCTGAGTTCGCACCACCACAACAAGAACCCCATCCAAACCGTCTAACCACCAAGGAAAAACTTGGTCGCCAACCAGACGGACTCCACAGATATAAAACCAGTCCGCACTCCTGCGAACACTGATCCAGTCCGCACTCCCCGAGCTCGCAACCAAAACATAACTGATAGCTGTCAAGCTTGGCGGACAAAGAACAAGACTGCAAGCTTTGCGCAACCAACCAGATTGAGCCACCCTGTACTTGGTACAGAATCAGACCAAGTCCGCAACACCGACCAACCCGACAACTCTACGGATAAACATCCTATCTGCCCGGCTACTCCAGAGAACAGACCGCTAGCCAAAAGCAAGCCAACCTATCAAGTTTCCACCCTTTGTCCGCACAGTCCGCGTGGACAGACATCCCAGGCTGCCCAGGCCGCTCACTTTCACTTCAAAAATTTCAACACTCCCCCTTGAAGTGAGAAGTGGAGACCAGCCATAGTAATCCATGTAACCGAGTAAATGACCCCTTCGATAATGGCTTTGTGAAGAAGTCTGCGATGTTTTTCTCGCTCCGCACATGCCCAACCACAAGAGACCCCTCCAACACATTCTCCTGAATGAAATAGTGCTCAATCTCAATGTGCTTGATCCGTAAGTGACAAACTGGATTATTAACTAGTTTCAGGGCACTCTCATTGTAACCGCATAGCATAGTAGGACTGCGCACTTCTTCATGGATGCCCTCTACTAGCCTCCTAAGCTAGATGGCTTCCCGAGCTGCCAAGGCCAAAGCCTTGTACTCCGCTTCCATAGTAGAGACGGACACTGAATCCTGCTTCTTGTTATACCAAGAAATACCCACTGATCCATATGTGAAGACGTAACCGGATGTTGACTTCCGATCGTCTGAATCTCCCCCATAATCAACATCTGTATAGCCGTGCAGGTTGAAGCTCGTGTCTCTCCCATAAAGGAGACCTATATTAGATGTGGACTTCACGTACTTCAGAATGCTCCTTGTCACCATCAGATGAAGCTTCTGAGGTTTCCTCATATATCGGCTTACTCGGCCTACAATATATGCAATGTCTGGCCTTGTAATCGTCAAGTAAATAAGGCTCCCCACTAGAGCACAGAACACTAGAGGATCTGGAAGTATCCTCCCCTCATCTCGTCGAAGTTTGATGCCAATATCAAGAGGAGTAGAGCTACTCTTCCCTTCCCGCATGCCGAACTGCTGAACGATCCGATCCGCATAGCCTCTTTAGGAAACGAGTATGTCGTTCTCTTTCCTCTCCACATCGAGTCCAAGGAAGTGGTGGAGCTCACCCAAGTCCTTCATATCGAATTGAATGGATAGCTCTGCCCTAAGCCTAGCCACCTCCTCCTCGGAGTTTCCCATGACGATCATGTCGTCCACGTACAACAACACCAAGACATGAAGCTCCCCCTCTTCTTAATAAACATGCTCAAATCTGAATCTGAGGCAAAATAACCGCAGAATTGGAGGTATTCTGTAATCTTCTCATACTACGCATGCAGTGATTGCTTCAAACCATAAAGAGCCTTCCAGAGTTTGCAGACATACCTTGGATGATTTTCAGACACATATCATAGTGGCTGAGCCATGAAGATGTCTTTATCAATCTCCTCGTAAAGAAAAGCATTTTTTACGTCCAGCTGCCACATCTTCCAACCTTAGCAAGCCACCAAGGTCATCACCACCCGAAATGAAGTATACTTTGCCACATGACTAAACGTCTTTTCATAATCTTCTCCATACTATTGATAAAAACCTCGAGCTATAAGGAGAGCCTTGTACTGCTCGATGCTCCCATCCGCCTTCTTCTTCATCTTATAAACTCACTTGCATGTCACAGGAGTAACGTCATCGACCTTGGGCACAAGGTCCCATATCTCATTCTTCTTGAGGGCATCCATCTCCTCATTCATGGTGTCTTCCCACTCCTTGACTCCAGTAGTATCATCAAAGCTAGAAGGCTCTCGCTCGTGTAGAGGGCCTGCAATAAAACAAGAGACCAAGCTCACCACATTTCCTTTGCTATAATGAGCCGGTTGTTTGATGGTCCTCTTCGATCTCCGAAGAATCTGGCCCTTACTAACCACCTCCGCTGCTTCTTTTATATCAGCTCCGTTCTCAGTCAAACTTGGAGCATCGCTCCCCCTGCTTCCTAAACTAGAAGCCTCCGCCCCGGAGCTAGAAATACCTGGAGCTCCTGGTGACATAAACAGCTCCACCAAAAGATCCTTAGCAACCTCCTCCTACCTTCCATCTGATCTGCTCTCCTGTAGCTCCACAGAGTAGCCACCTCCATATGATGTCTACTCGTCGAATACCACGTCTCTCAAAACCACGAATTTCTTCGTCACTGGATCCATATACTTCCACCCTTTCTTCCGCTGATTATGGCCCACAATATCAAGCGCCCTTGCCTTTATATCTAGCTTTGTCCTGAGAGTATCTGGGATGTGTATGTAGCAGGTAGATCTAAACATCCTAAGGTGTTCAACTCCAGACTTCTCCTTAAACATCATCTCATGAGGAGACTTCATGTTGATCAGACTCAAAGGCATCTGATTAATGACATAAGTTGCATAGGTCATCCCTTCCATCCAGAAGGACCTTGGACTGTCTTTAGTATAAAGCCAACACTTGCAGGTCTTCGTCAGATGATGGATCTTCTGCTCTACGACTCCATTTTGTTAGGAGTATGAGCACAAATGAGCTCCCTTTGAATGTCGTGCTTCCTACAGAAGTTAGAGAACTCAGTTGAAACAAACTGACCTCAATTGTCTGTTCTCAAATTCTTGACCTGCAGGCCAAGTCGTCCCTCAATTAGCTCCTTGAACTCCACAAACAAATGGAATACATCCGACTTCTCTTTCATAAAGTACACATAAGTGTACTTCGTATAGTCATCAATCAAAACCAACATGTATCTTCTACCTCCAAGGCTGACTGTGACGGTCGGCTCCATCAGATTACCATGGATACACTCTAATGGTGCTTTACTCCTAGTCTGCAACTTATCAAACGGAAGACGATGAACCTTTCCATATTGACATCCCATGCAGACATAACTGTCACCGAAGGCTGACAACCTAGGAAAGCCTTTCACAAGGCTCTTCACTGTCATGGCTTTCAACTTGTCCATTCCAACGTGCCTCAGTCGCTCATGCCAGATAGCTGCACTATCGTTGACCCTCATCCGATCAACATAGGAACTTGTTGATAATACAAACAAGTCCTTTACCCTTCTCCCTAGATGAGCACCATCAGCTTTAACCGTTGACACGTTGCGGAGAAACTTCACTTCTATTGGGCCAAACAGAATATGATAGTCAGCATCTACTATGTTGGTCACTGAGAAGAGGTTCTTCTTCATGGCCGGTACGTGATAGACACTTCTCAACGTGAGTGGACCATTATCACTATCTAATGAAACGACAACCTCCTTCTCGACTGCATGAACAGTATCATCAGCAATTATGATAGCTTCGTTACCTGAGAACGTGTGTAGAGAGGAGAACTTTAACTCGTCTCCGATGAGGTGATGACAACACCCCGAGTCCACTATCCAGTCATCTTTGTAGTCGATGGTGGACAATGCACGGACACACGTGCCCGTCATGAACGCATTTCCCCATCCAACTTCCTCAGCACTTGTCACAACCCGCATTTTCTCCTAAGTTAAATGACATATCAGAGTAAGAGAAAACATGCGTCGTGATGCCACACCGTACATGGGATAACTGCAGACGCTCAGACAAGACTCCAACTCTACATATTTTATGAAATTCATAAGTTATTGTAAGGAAAATCCAGTTTAAGTTTAATTAGATAGCTGTATCCCCCAGCTTAGTGGATCAACTAGTCCACAAATAAAGATATAGTTATATGCTGCGGAAAATAGTTTGTTTACAATGGTTAACATCCTACATGAGCATAAACATCACATAGGACAACTCATACTATGCATGACTCTAAATTTAGTATAAGTATAGATATTAGTTTGTACGTCTAATAAGATATAACGACTTTAGCTTTTAAGAGATGGCATGTGCATGAGATAGTAAAAACGATGCTTTTATAATTAAAGTAATTAATTAACACGCAATCCTAGCATAAAACCTTCCCTGAGAGCAAGTAAAATTAATAATCCCTAAAGGAAAATACTTAGCAACTAGCAAGAACTAAACTTTCAATAAAATTCAGTGGGTGTCAACAATCTCACACGAACCCACTAAAAAGAAACATGTATGTCTGAGCTACAAGAAATAAACAACCAAAACTACCTTACAATCAATGAGGAAAATACAACTACAACAACTTCAGGGCACCAGCCATAACCAAAACCTAGCTGCATCACCAGCTACTGCTCCGAACCTGAGGCATTCACAAGAAAAGGATACCTCAACAAGAAAACAAGAGGCGATCAAAGATCAGTAATGGCAATAAGTAAAAGGAAACAGAAAGGGGTACTAACCCAAACAGGGAAAACCTGTCAAAACGCAGCAAAATAGCTATAAGACAGTAATGAAAGAGTTAATTTATAAAGTTCAACAGTAAAGAAATTTGCACCAAGTGCGAACGAAGTCATGCTTCGATAAGATCTGCAAAGGTAAGCATGAAATAGCATATGACTGAACCATAAGAAGAAAACGAGCACAAAACAGCTCAAAACATGAATCATTAACACCTGTAAAAAAATGGGTCGGAGTCGGTGACCAAAATGTCCAATCCGAACCACCAGACCCAAACATCTCAAAAAGACACTGCGGTGGTGGTCACCTGGTCCAACATAACCCAACAGTCCATAAACAGAGACCAAACAACCTACCAAGTGCAATGATTCACAAAACAACGTCAAGTTTGTGGTCCTTTATCCACTATCAAGCAAGCCAAAACCTCACATCCAAATACCGATAAAACCCCAAACCTAACATCAAAATACTCCCACGACAAAGAGGAGGGAAAACCCAAAATTTCACCCTAAGGCCAATACTCGATGAATCAGACAAGAATCGGCGAAAATATCCTTAGTCCAGCCAAATTCGTCGTATATACCCGACGAATTAAGGGATACTCGACGAATTGGACATAAAGCGGCGTGTATACTCGACGAAAAAGACTTGGTCGCCACATCACTCGACGCTTTCTAAGTCTAAGCCATACTGGACGAATTCGTCGAATGCACTCAACGCTTTTGCCTTCACTCAACGCCACGCCCGCCGATACTCGGCGAACTTGATGCCTAGATACTCGACGAATCCAACTTCACTCAACGCCGCGACCGTCGATACTCGACGAACTCGATGCTACAGCTAGCGATACTCGACGAATCTCGTCTTAACTCAGCGCCTTCTACCGATACTCAACGAACTACCCTTATGCTAATAAACCTATACCCGACGGATGATACTCGACGAACTGGACTAATATTCGACGAATTTGCCTTGGTTTATTCTTCCATAGTCGACGAATTTCTGATAGACTCTAACCCCTATACTCGACGAAAAACTGCCCGACTGATTTACCTATACTCGACGGTAGAGCTGAAAAGTTTACGCTATTCTAAGGATCCTTTCAAGATGCATCCTACACTACTCCTAGTCTCTAAGGAGAGAAGAAAATGGAAGAAAACAAGGAAATATAGAAGCAAAAAAATCGAAGCAAGGGGATGAATCACCACTTGTCTCCAAACTCTGAAAATCTGCCTCTCCGAGCGCTCCACGATAAGGATCGGCCGCACAAAGTTCTAAGCCACAATTCCTAAAAATTTTCGGGGGAAAAGAGGTCAAAACCACAAACCTTAATGCTTAAAAATCTAAGAAACGGGAAATACTTGCCACACACGCGTAGATCTAGGAGGGAGCTTTCCGAATCTCTACTTCTCCGACAAAACCGACCACCAGATCTCACGAAATCGTCGGCCGAACGCACGCGACAACCCGCCATTTCTCCTCTTCCGCGAAACAGACAGACGACGAGGAAGAATATGAATAGGGTTCCGTCACATCGCTTCTTATTTATACTTATATAAATATAATATAATATTATAATTAATTACTAAATAAATGTCCAAACGACCCAAAACTCAAACCAACTCGAAATTCAACAAAAATCGCATCGTAGCTAAATATCGATGCTACAAAACCAGCGACGAAGTCGAAATTGACATCCAACAAACCAAACTCAGGAAAACACCTCCCAAAGACAAAACACCACCACATCCCTATAAAAAGCTCCACTGAGTCACCAAAACAAACCCGACTCGTGAGGGAAATTATATGACCATGCTAAAAACCAAGCACACTGAATACTTACTAAGCAAAACCACGCTCCAACAACTGTACTCGTTAACTACACATCAATTGTAACGCCCTGACGTCATAAATACGCCACTACCAAAATTAAGATAAACATTGAAAAATCATGGGTGTTACAACACGTGAACTAACTTCCTCTTTATCTATAACATGACCCGGCTGCATCTTGACCTTGCAGTCCTTCCTGAAGTGGCCTGGCTGGTTACACCTATATCACTTAATCCAATCCTTCTTCTTCCATTTACGCTTAGGAGCATCACTCCTCTCTTGCTGATAAGATGTTGAAGGACTATCATCAGCATCAGTCTTCTTCTTCTCCCACCTCTTCTTCTTTCCCGAGAAGAGCGTCTCACTGCCTCCTTCAGAGACAGTGACTCCAGCCATCTATCTTGCCAAGCTCTCCTGTGAAGCCAGGAGGTTTTCCAGCTCTAGCAAAAACGGTTGAGTTTTCCAGCCTTGAATAGAGGTGACAAAAGCCACATATTTCTCTGTAAACCGCAGATTATGTGTCTCTTCAGCTTCGCCTCAAAAATAGGCTTATCAGGGTCCAGCACTGAAATATCAGCGCACAAGTTCTTCATCTTCAGGAAGAACGTCGAGATGGGCAGATCTCCTTGAGTGTCCCTTGCCAACTCATTCTTCAAGAATTATAGCCTTTCTACATTCTTCCAATTGAACAACCTATCAAGGGAAGTCCAAATATCCGTAACAGATTGACATATAATGATGTGGTCAAAGAGTTCCGGTGAGATAGACCGCTTGAGAGTAAACTCTGCTTTCACATTTGTCTTCCTCCAAGCTCTCATCGCTTCAACACCACCAGAAACAGTAACTGATACGCCGGTAACGTATATATAAACTAATGCAAGTGCACGTGCCGGTTCAAGTAATACAAAGTAAGTAGAGATCGTTCCCTCAGGAAAATAACTAATTTAATGCTTGCAAATACTAGCTTGACCTTTTCTTGAAATTCAAGTAGATTAATTATAGCAAATACTAGATAATAGATGTAGTACGTGACACTAATACGATTACGTAACTCTAACGGAACGGAAAGGTATTTTAATCGATAAAGAGAGATAGTCTTGTAAATTGGTTTCTCAAGCCTATTGCGATGAGTTTTAAATGGATTCTTTATACATTACTTGATTGCTACTTTGCAACGATTTGAAAGTGGAAATCTTTATCTCTCGATCTCAGAAATCCGTTCACCCTCATCCCCCTAGTTATCTCTAACTTAGGTAAGAAAAAACATACAAAAAGTGCACAAATCAGTGTTACTAATGTGAAAAGGAAATATCTTTCTCTCTGCTATATTATACTGAAATCTATGTTACACTTACATCACTACTCTCTCGAATCTTGCAGCGTAATATAAAAATGGAACTTGGTTAAAAATTCACGCAACTCCTCTCTCGAATCTCACCGCGTAGAATTAAGTGTTCAACTCTAGATTAGCGTAACTTCTCTCTCGAATTTCGCCACGTAATTTAGAATAAGAGACATAATCCAACATTCCTCATAAAATAAAACTAGATGCAGTAAAAGTAATTTCCAAGCAAACATGAAAGAGTGTTAAATTATAACATCACACAACAGGACAAGGTACTACCAACATACAAGACTCAGAGATTTTAGTTCATGATGACGGAAGAACACCACAAAATAGGAAAGATCTTACAACACATGATGGTAAGAATGCAAAATAGTACAGAAAAATGCTCTCCAATTCGCGTCCACGCAACCCTTCTTCAAGATCCGGTTTTGTCCTAGTTCTTCTTCTTTTCCAAAGTAATGTCCCTCTCTTTTCCCTCTTCAAGAATGAATAATCCATCTTTTTCCGGTCAAATTTGCCCTTTAATTTCGTGCCTCCATCTGAAGGGATGTCTCCTTTCATTTTATAACCACTGCAGTTTTTTCAAAAATTCAAAATTTAAAATTCTGCAAGTTATTATAACAACTGAAATAAATTGTTATACCAACTTTCCCAGGCCAAAAAAACTGCTCAGCATTACTTCTTCAGATTGAATTTTTTCGATGATTCTGACAAGAAAATATTGGAAAATGGTCGAATTAATCTAACAAAGGTTAAATATAAATTTTATCATCTTTTCATACATATTAAAACATCATTTTCACCATTTATGCCAAATAAAATGAACATAGATAACTTCTTTTAAGAAGTTATCATACCTCCACACTTGAGTCTTGCTAATCCCGAGCAAAGACAATTCATAAGATTGAATTAGGTGAATGGATAACTATTAAGATGAAAGTTCAATAATCCTTTTTCTTAACCCAACTCAGTCCAAACATGCTCAAGAAATCTGCTTTACTCAACTGGCAAACTTGTCAATCATTAAAAGTTCAACCATCACAAATCCATTTATTTGATAAAAGATAAATCGCAATTAAGAATTCTTGTGTAGTGCGTGTTTTCTTCAAAATTATTTACTCCCACACAATTTTTTCATTAAGCCTCCACATTAATTGGAAAGGATGAGAATAGACTAAGTTTTTGATTTAACCTCGACATGAGTTAGTAGTTCACGTGAACGTGGGTTTGGCTTTGGCTTGGTTAGCAATTTATAGGTAAGCTTTGATAGTGGAGTGGAAATTCCCTAGTCAATAATCTTAATCATTCACCATGTTATGAGGCTCAATTCTTAAGCATTAAATATATAAATATTTTGTCTATAGTTGAGATCATTCCAAGTATGTATTCGCCTATCTATGCCACATATCACTATGACAAAATTATTTTTTTTCTCTTTTTTTATATATGGTCACAGTTGGGATCATTCCAAGTAGGCACCTACATACTTAGGCCGCATATCACTATGATATTTAACCTCTTTTTTTATATGCTGAATTGAAATACCCATAAATGGCTAGTGTATTAAGATATAACTAGTAGAAATCTAAGGAATTTAATCATTTGGTAATGTATAGCAAAATGATAAGGAACAAGCTCAAATAATCTCATGAATGATCAAAATGGTTTAGCTACATAATCTCTTGTCTTGGCTTACATCATTAACTCAGTTCTTGCTCACCTCTCCCTATTCTTTTTTTAGAAGTCAATATCAAAGGATTACAGGGGAGTAAAAATAAATTAAAGAAAATTGTGCATAAAATAAATACTTTAGTGTGTTTTACCAAAAAATCTTACTAACTTCAAATTCAAAATCCGAACTCTTAAGATTGTCTAGTCGTACCATTAATTAAGATAAGAATTTGGATCATTAAACTCATGTTCAATCAAATTATTAATCACCCAATTAGTAGAGGATAAACTACCCCCTTCCCCACACTTAAACCATTGCTAGACCCTAGCAAAATTACTTGTAGTTTATACATTATAATTGTGATATAACATAGGATAATAGTGATGAAGCACATAAGGACATAAATAATTGAATATAAATGACTCCCCTGAATTCGGAAATTGGGACGGATGTCCAACTTTCTTCATTCTTTAAGTATCCTTCAGTACTCATGTTCAATTGAATAATCTGCATGTTGTGTATACTGAATCTATACAAAAATTTAGAAAATTCAAATTCCCTGAGTACTTTCAGGGGCCACTAAATCATTTCAAAATGGATAAATAAGAGGGGGCATAATCACAATAAGTTCAACAAAAGAAAACAAATCAATCCTTCGAATAATAATAGCATCTTCATTTTCCTGAAAAAGTTAGCTCCAATTGTAACAAAAATTTACCGCACCAAATATTACATTGCAAGTAATGATCATCAATAAATATGTATCATTCCAAAGAAGAGAGCATTTAAAGCATTCCAAAGCTTAAAGCTAATCAAAGATTATATAGCAATATGAAACATAGGTCAGCGAATAGTATAGGCCAAAATAAAACATAATGTTGCAAGCATCCTAATAGCTCGAAATAGATGGATAACGAACAAAACGCTCAAGATAATATTTGGCTACTAGGGAGATCCGTCGTCTTCTTCCTCATCATCCGGCTCTTCTTCCACATCATCCGGATCTTCTTCCTCATCATCCGGCTCTTTTTACTCATCATCTGGCTCTTTTTACTCATCATCCGGCTCTTCTTCCTTATCATCCGGCTCTTCTTCCTCATCATCCGGCACTTCTTCCTCATCAGCCAGCTCTTCTTCCTCATCATTCAGCACTTCTTCCTCATCAACCGGCTCATAATCAATGTTCCTGGCATTTGCGTTAAATTCATACACCCAAGCCGGCAGAATATCAGTACGTGGGTGACAAAATGACTCCCAATGGAATGCCTTAATCTGTTCAGCGTACGCAATACTCCACATTCATTTTTCTATCATGAATCCCCTCTCCTCTATGAAAGGAATGGACTTCACCTACTCAAAGTGCAGTCGTGCTCCCTCTCCAACAAACCTTTCTACACTTCTTGAAATGTCTTTCCCCTTTCTTTTTCTTATCTCCCCTTTTAGATGACATAGTTCTAATTAAGCATAATCACAACCAAAAAGACCAGAAAATAGAAAAAAAATAAATTCTCGATTATACTCCTCTTCATTATGAGCGCAAGGGTAAGGGGGTAGGGTCATACCTCAGAAATCTTCCCAAATTTGTTAGTACCGAAACCCCATGAAGCAACTGTACTTTGGGTAGAAGAATCGTGTGTGGCTCCGCCTTAATGTTCCCTCCGCTCTCAGCTTCCGTCTCCAGCAATCGCCAGTCTCCACCCCGAGAGAGTGAACAATGCCACTCCAGAAATCGCCAATCGCCACCGATCTATGCTCCCAACGCCTCACGCAGTCGATCGTCTCCCTCTTTCTTGTCTCAAGACCTAGCCGGTGGATTTAATTGAGGCGGGATTTAAGGAGAGGGTATTTAATTAGGGCGGAGGGTTTAATTTATTAATAGATTAAAAATTTCTTTTTAATAAATTAAACGCGGCTTAGAGTTGAAATTAACCCGGACCACTCAATATCCAGAAAATACGCATGCCGGTTCAGTTGAACCGACGCTGAACCGTCGGTCGCGCGATTACAGGGAGAAAAGAAGGAAACTAATTCCTGCTACATATGTAGTGGGGTTGTTATAACAATATATAGGAATTAAACCCGCAGGCCGGTTCAACTGAACCGACGCTGAACCGCCAGCACGCGATAACAAGAAGAAGCAGACAAAAAGCTTATTCCTGCTACATATATAATGGAGTTGTTGTAACAAAATGAAGGAATTTAAAATGTTGGTTCCCTAGTTTTGATTTGGGCAATGTCATCTCAATTAGGCTTAATTGACCCAAGAATTATCTTTGGTCAATGGTTAGACTAAAGGTTAGTCTACCTTAGGTTAGGTTAGAATAGACCCAGAAAGGTTAGTTGAGAAAAAATAGAAATGAAAATTGGTTAAGTATAAATGTGTTCGACGATAGTCGAATCTCGCTCTACGATCTTCGATTGTTGACCGACGATCTCAGAGTTATATGAACTCTGAAGTGGGCTCGACGATCTGCTTATTTAGATCGACGATCATGTAGCCTTGGTCGACGATCTTTGTTAAGATAGTTTTTCTTCAGGTCGACGATCTGCTTGTTCAGATCAACGATCTTCGATCTATGGTCGACGATTTATGTCTGCTATTATCAATATTCATTTCATTTGATCCCTTGTTTTATTTTCTCTTGTTTAAGACATATTTTATTCAGGATATTCTACTTAATTTAACGCTTGCACTCTTTTGCTTATTTGCAATACTCCTTATGCATTAATTAAGAGTTTTGGCAGAATAAAGTCGTTTGTTTTATTAGAGGAAATCGTGGATTCTTTACAGCTGTAATATAGCCATTAGGCTTTGTTTCCTGTGCCAATTTGTAAAGTCAAATTGATAGGATATTTTTAATATCCTTAATTCCTTTTTGGGAATGACAGAAAAGATTATAGCTGCAGTTTCCTTATTTGATTTATTGTATTATTTGGAAAGATTTTTTAAGTGCAGGGCTCGAGGTATTATTAAAAGAAGAGAGGTCTCTATATTAGCAGTGCAGTCGGCTGAATTCAAAAGTTATACAACCCAGAATATTCTAACAACAGATACAGAACTAGAACTCTCAAGAGAAAGAAAAGTTCTTCTTCTTCTTCTTCTTCCAGAGTTCATCCTGTCTTCAGGAAAACCAATACTCAGAGTTCAAGCCTTCAAGAAGAAGAACCTTCCCAGATTGCTGAACATCATTGTTGCAAACTTCCCAGATTACAAAAGCTACTGAAGAAGAACATTCATCAAAATCTTGAGTCTTCTTCAAGGCTGCATCAGAAAGACATTCAAAGCAATCTGGAGATCCTACACCCTGAAGCAAAGCTTCTTCCTAGACATTCTCTAAGCTAGGGGAGCTTTGATATTCTCAGAGCAATCCACTAGCTTCTCTGAACACAGAGAAGACATTTTTAATCCTTCTTTTAACCTCCTTGTAAAAGGGTTATTACTCCCTTCAAACGTGAACTACTGGTGGCAGGGCACCTGATCAAAAACCTGTGTTTGGTTTTTGGGCACCTGATCAAAAGCCTGAAGGGTCTTTAGATCTACTTGAAGCAGATCTATTGGTGGCAGGGCACCTGATCAAAAACCTGTAGTGGATTCCTATCAGGGTGGTAGAAGAGTGGATGTACCCAATTGGGGAACCACTATAAAGCTCTTGTGTTGTCTGGTTGCTTATTTTAATTAATGCACTGTGATTGTGATAGTTTTAACTAAGTTGCTAATTGTTGTGTTAGGATAAAAGCTCAGCTGAAACTTCAGTTAGCTTCTCCTTTTATTCACTACACTCTATTAGGCTATAGGTTTAAAGCTTTTATTTTTCTATTCCGCAAATAGCTATAAGAGAAGTGTTTAGAGTCTCTTTCTTTTTGAATACTCTATTCACTCCCCTCTAGAGTAGTAAGTATCTTATCCCCTCACTTTCAATTGGTATCAGAGCCAGGTTAATTGGTTGAACAGGCTAACACCTGAACCATAAGATATTGTGATAAGATATTTTGATACCATATACACTCACATTAGATTTATGGCCCAGTACAAAGATTACTCTAGCACCAAACCTCCAGTATGCAACTTAGCCAAGTTTGGCATCTGGAAGGCAAAAATCATACTTTATATGAACTCTATTGATGAAGATATTTTTTCTTCTATCTTAACAGGGCCACCAACACCACATGCTGCAACTATTGCTACAACATCTGCAAGTCTTAGTGCAGTGCCACCTCCTAACTATAATGAAAATTACAAGAAGGCCAAGATAGCTGATGCCAAAGCTATGAATATTCTGGCTCAGACTGTCTGATGAGACATTCCAGAAAGTGGCTGATTGCACCTCAGCAAAAGCCATGTGGAACTCACTGAATCAGATTGTACCTGGTTCAGCTGATGAGAGGAAGGACAGAAGGTCAAATCTCATATCCCAATATGAGAACTTCAAGAAGGAAGAGGCTGATACAGTATAAACCATGTCACATATCACCTGAGGAATTGATTCCAACTGCTGTTGAAGATCACATATCACCAACTGATTATGTCACACTTAAAGATCATCCTACATCTCAAGTGATTGGAGACATTTCAACTGGTGTGCAAACTAGACATCAACTAAGTCAAGATGTGATGCTTGCTTGTTTTCTTTCACAGATTGAGCCCCTAACCATAAAAGATGTTGAGCAAGATCCCCACTGGATCATTGTTATGCAAGAGGAGCTAAATCAGTTTGAAAGATGTAAAGTTTGGAATTTGGTTCCAAGACCAAAAATCCAACTGGTTATAGGCACTAAATGGGTGTTTAGAAACAAGTTGGATGCTCAAGGAATTATTATAAGGAATAAAGCAAGGCTTGTAGCACAGGGCTACAGACAGGAAGAAGGCATAGATTATGATCAGACTTTTGCTCCTGTTGCAAGGCTAGAGGCAATAAGGATCTTTCTAGCCTATGCAGCCTACATGAAGTTTAAGGTGTTCCAAATGGATATAAAGAGTGCATTCCTGAATGTAGAGCTAAATGAAGAGATGTTTGTTGAACAACTCCCAGGTTTCACTTCTTCAACTCACCCCTCACATATTTTTAAGTTGCAAAAAGCTATGTATGGACTTAAGCAGGCTCATAGAGCATGGTATAAGACTTTAGCTAGTTTCGTATTAGAACATAAGTTTGATAGAGGCATAGTTGATAGAATCCTTTTTATTAAGCACCATAAGGGCAAGATCCTGTTAGTTCAAATTTATGTTGATGATATTATATTTGGTTCCACTGATCCCAAACTATGCAAAAGGTTCTCAGACCTAATGCACTCTAAGTTTGAGATGAGTAGTATGAGTGAGCTGTCTTATTTCCTTGGTCTCCAAGTGAAACAAGATGTTGATGGCATCTTCATCTCCCAATCTAAATATGCCAAGGAATTGGTAAAGAAGTTTGGGATGGCAGATGCTTCAGCAATGCACACTCCTATGGCTACTAATGTAGTTATTGATTCTGATGAAAAGGGCAAGCATGTTAATCAGAAAAATTATAGGGCCATTGTTGGTTCCCTATTATATCTAACTGCAAGTAGGCCTGATATAATGTTTGTCACATGCCTCTGTGCTAGATTTCAGGTCAACCCCAAGGAATCCCACTTGACTCTTCTTAAGAGAATCTTAAGATACTTGAAGGGATGCCCTAATTTAGGACTTTGGTACCCAGCTGAATCAGAATTTGAGTTGATTGGATACTCAGATACTGACTATGCTGGTTGTAGAGTTGACAGGAAGAGCACCTCAGGGACTTGTCAGTTCCTAGGTTAGAGATTAGTCTCTTGGTTTTGCAAGAAGCAGACTTCTGTTTCAACCTCAACTGCAGAGGCTGAATATATAGCAGCTGCTAGTTATTGTTCACAGATACTGTGGATTCAAAATCAACTCTTGGATTATGGGTACACACACAAAAACACCAAAATTATGTGTGACAGTACCAGTGCTATTTCCATAACACAAAATCCTGTGCACCATTCTAGAACTAAGCACATAGACATTAGACACCATTTTCTTAGAGACTGTGTTGACAAGAATAAAATAAATCTCGAGTTTATACCCACAGATCTTCAGAGAGGTGATATATTCACAAAGACTTTAGATGAACAGAAATATCTATTCTTTTTGAATCAACTAGGCATGATGAATGGATCTGACTAAGTGTAAAAATCTGCTAAGTTGAAATCTGTTCTGAGATCTTCGGACGGTGTTCGAAGATAGTCGAACAGGTTGAGCTAAATCGTCGACCCTTGGTCTACGATAGCTCTTTGCGTTTAGAGACAGAAATCATCGATCGATGATCGACGACTCTGCTTCTGAAATCGATCGTCGATCGACGATCGATGACCGATTCTCTTGATCTTCATTCAGAGATCGACGACTCTAGTTTATTTCAAACCGATCGTCTATTTAGGTCTGAAGATTGTCGACGGAGCTCGCCTTTTCGTATTCTGCTTCCAGGATTGTTTAGAGCTCTCATCCCGCACTTTCTCCTCTCTCTTCTTGCGATTGTTCTCGTCTCAGATTTTCTCGTCGATTCCATGGCGATTGCATCTGCGACTCTTTCCGTGATGAAGTTTGACGCCGGATTTAGTGTCGATTTCGATTCCTTCAGTGACTGCGAACAAGTTTTCAGAGAAATGTTGCAGTTATGCGACGACCATGGACTCAAGAAGCTTATGTCTGCAAAGATCAAACTCCATCTATCAGAGATAAAGGAATGGGTTTATACTTCTTCTTCCAATGACGAAGTGATGAAATTAACCATCAACGGCGTGGAGGTAATTCTTACTCCCGCAATTTTGACTGAAATATTTTAGTTAAAGAATGGATCAGATAATTATGAGCAAGATACTGCTGAATATGGTAGGATGTTGCTTGAGATGGGACATGCATAAGGCATTCCATCTAAGCTTTTTAAAGTAAATTTATCTATTGGATTTAAGTTTTTGGCTGATTTGGTTGGAAAGGTTCTGCTTGGAAAGCATTCAGCCCACAACAACATAAACAGGCAACAATTTGCTTTGATGTCAGCTATAGTGAATAAGAAAGCAATCAACTGGGCTGGATTGCTATTTGAGTTGATCAGGAAAAAGAATAACAAGAAAGAGGTGACTCAAGGAAGGTTGATTGGGTTCTTTCTATTTGAGAAAGCTTCCCAGATGTTAGGCTCTGCTCCTACAACAATAAATGCCAGCAAAAGAATTGATCCTTCCTTGTTTGTTAAATGGAAAAGGACTATTCAGAAACCATTCAAGGCTGGGTCTGCCCCTATAACATCTGAGGGCACATGGGCTTCTGAAGCCACTTCCCAACCTAATGAAGAAATTCCTCCTTCATCTTCCTTGCCATCCACCTCTATTGAAATTCATTCATCTCCTATTAACCATCCATCACCATCTACATCCCCAATACCAGCTCATTTAGCTGAGATACCAAATCTCAACTTAGATTCTACGTTCACTCTGCTTACTTCATCTCCTGTTCCAGTTCAGGAGAACATCGTTTCTGATGTTCCTCCATCCATCATTCCTCCATCACTCCAAATTACACCTGAATTCATTGCTAATATCCTGGAGCTAATTACTCCATCCATGAAAACCATGATAGCAGAAGCCATTGCACATCTTGCCCTATCCATTTCATCTCTTGCTACTTCCATTTCTATCCTCTCAGTCCCTTCTTCATCTAGGGGCCTGGGTTTAGTTCCCACTGAACCCAGGCAGGGGGAGATGCTTAATGAAGATGCTTCAGGCTCTGCTTGGGCTCCTCCTGTTGTGCAATCTCTAGCAGCAATGGAGTTAGAAATGTATTCAGATGCAGTTTCAGAATCAGATAAAGTCATTCCAGATACAGTGTAGATGATAGTTGTAGATGCTCCAGTAGTTCTTGAAGATGAACTGGATGCATTTCTGGATTCAGATGATGAGTCTTCACTCTCATCCTGTGGAGACTGTTATATCAGTCAGTCCACCCCTTGTGTGTTTGATCTCCTTCAGGCCATTGTGTGCTATCAAATACCAATGGGCCTTCAAATTTTAGATAGTTTCATTATTTCTGAAACTATAGCTGAAGCAGCTTCTGCTTTCAAATTCTGTCTTGAGGAGCTTTCCGCTCCTGTCATTGCCAGATATCTAGAAGGAGTTATTACCTACTTATTGGAAGTTAAGTGGACTTCAGTGGAATCTTCAGATAATGTTGTTAAGGAAAATCTTGAATCTGCTAGACCAGATGAAGCTGTGTCAGTTGCTGCTCCAGAAATTGTTCTAGAAGTTGCAGTTGTTGAATCACCTGTGCCCTCTACTGTCTGGGATGATACCCCAGGTCCAGACTTGGGTTCTCTTATGGCTCAAGATATCTTAGAAGAAGAAAGAGAAAAAACTTCTCAGAAAGCTAAAGAAAAAGAGGAAGCTTTGATAAAAGATATTGATGATCTATATGCAAAACCTCAGTCCTCACATTCTGAAGATGAGGATGAGGATTCTGATAACTCAGAGGGAAATAAGAAAAAGAAAAAGATTGCTCAAAAGAAGAGGAAGGCTGTAGATCCAGCTCCTCCAAACCCAGACCATGATGTTCCCTATTATATTCTGAAAGGGATTGATCCTAAGTCTAAAAGCTTTGAGGCCTGGATGTGGTATTCCAAAAATGCCCAGAAAGCAAGAAAGAAAAACAGGAAGAACTCTCCTCCTCCCAAGGGGATTCAGAGAGGTCCTCCTCCTCCCTCTGCTGGTGCATCAGGAAATGTAGCTCCCAGATCTTCTGCTCCTCCTGCCAGACCAAATCAATCATATATCTATTAAAGGAAAGGCAGACAGCCTCCTCCCAGCAATTCTTATAATCAGAGGCAGTCTAGGCATTCAAACATTCCAAGAGAGCAAGTAAAGGAAGTTGTATATCAACAACCAACCTTCTCCCCTCCTCAAGCTCCTAGGTCTCCTCCCAAAAGAAAAGTTTCACCTCCAAAGGAGAAACCAGCTCAAGCTAAGCCATTAGATGTCAAAGGAAAAAGAGTTATATACTTTGATAACTCAAGCAAGAAGTATGCTGAATGTGCTCCTCCATCTAACCTTGTGATTCAAGAGCCAAAAGTTTCAAATGTCAAGCCATCTCAAGAGAAAGTTGAGAGTTTTCTAGCTCAATCAGTAAAATTTAAGACTATAAATCCATTGGATCCAGCTGATGAAAATACTTATGAAAGTCTAGAGCTTGATCCTAATTTCAAAATGGCTAGACTTCTAGGATTAGTGGGAGCTGCTCAAATCAGAAAAGCTAAAGCTGAAGGTCAAGATATCTCAGGATTATCTACAATGTCAAAGTACAGAAAGAAAGAATTGGATAGGTTCCAAGTTAGTTCAGAAGTTTTTGATGCTTCAAAGTACATGGAAAGACATCTTGAAGCTGTTCTGCCTAGAGCTGGAGAACAAAAGATTATTGGAGTGCAGGACTTGAGGTTATCTAAGAAGGATGCATATGATCCTCAGAGAAAAATCATTTTCTCTCCTGCTGCTTCTATTCCCCCTCCAGATTCTGTTAATAAATAATTGTGATATTTGTTTTGATTATCTGATTTATTCAAATATGTTTGATGATATATCTATTGATGTTTTTTTATTCTTATCTATTTATATTAGATTTTTTGTTGTTTGAGTGACATCACCCAAATAGGGGGAGATTGTTGGTTCCCTAGTTTTGATTTGGGCAATGTCATCTCAATTAGGCTTAATTGACCCAAGAATTATCTATGGTCAATGGTTAGACTAAAGTTTAATCTACCTTAGGTTAGGTTAGAATAGACCCAGAAAGGTTAGTTGAGAAAGGATAGAAATGAAAATTGGTTAAGTATAAATGTGTTCGACGATAGTCGAATCTCGCTCTACGATCTTCGATTGTTGACCGACGATCTCAGATTTATATGAACTCTGAAGTGGGCTCGATAATCTGCTTATTCAGATCGACGATCGTGTAGCCTTGGTCGACGATCTCTGTTAAGACAGTTTTTCTTCAGGTCGACGATCTGCTTGTTCAGATCGACGATCTTCGATCTATGATCGACGATTTATGTCTGTTATTATCAATATTCATTTCATTTGATCTCTTGTTTTATTTCCTCTTGTTTAAGACATATTTTATTCAGGATATTCTGCTTAATTTAACGCTTACACTCTTTTGCTTATTTGCAATACTCCTTATGCATTAATTAAGAGTTTTGGCAGAATAAAGTCGTTTATTTTATTAGAGGAAATCGTGGATTCTTTACAGCTGTAATATAGTCATTAGGCTTTGTTTCCTGTGCCAATTTGTAAAGTCAAATTGATAGGATATTTTTAATATCCTTAATTCCTTTTTGGGAATGACAAAAAAGATTATAGCTGCAGTTTCCTTATTTGATTATTGTATTATTTGG
Organism: Platanthera zijinensis; assembly: GCA_039513925.1. Lineage (NCBI taxonomy): Eukaryota > Viridiplantae > Streptophyta > Magnoliopsida > Asparagales > Orchidaceae > Platanthera > Platanthera zijinensis. Next base: position 31,124,100 of record CM077090.1, read on the forward strand.
AAAGATTTTTTCAGTGCAGGGCTCGAGGTATTATTAAAAGAAGAGAGGTCTCTATATTAGCAGTGCAGTCAGCTGAATTCAAAAGATACACAACCTAGAATATTCTAACAATAGATACAGAACTAGAACTCTCAAGAGAAAGAAAAGTTCTTCTTCTTCTTCTTCCGGAGTTCATCCTGTCTTCAGGAAAACCAATACTCAAAGTTCAAGCCTTCAAGAAAAAGAACCTTCTCAGATTGCTGAACATCATTGTTGCAAACCTCCCAGATTGCAAAAGCTGCTGAATAAGAACATTCATCAAAATCTTGAGTCTTCTTCAAGGCTGCATCAAAAAGACATTCAAAGCAATCTAGAGATCCTGCACCCTGAAGCAAAGCTTCTTCCTGGACATTCTCTAAGCCATGGGGAGCTTTGATATTCTCAGAGCAATCCACTAGCTTCTATGAACACAGATAAGACATTTTTAATCCTTCTTTTAACCTCCTTGTAAAAGGGTTATTACTTCCTTCAAAAGTGAACTACTGGTGGCAGGGCACCTGATCAAAAACCTGTGTTTGGTTTTTGGGCACCTGATCAAAAGCCTGAAGGGTCTTTAGATCTACCTGAAGCAGATCTACTGGTAGCAGGGCACCTAATCAAAAACCTGTAGTGGATTCCTACCAGGGTGGTAGAAGAGTGGATGCACCCAATTGGGGAACCACTATAAAGCTCTTGTGTTGTCTGGTTGCTTATTTTAATTAATGCACTGTGGCTGTGATAGTTTTAACTAGGTTGTTAATTACTTTGTTAGGATAAAAGCTCAACTGAAACTTCAGTTAGCTTCTCCTTTTATTCACTACACTCTATTAGGCTATAGGTTTAAAGCTTTTATTTTTCTATTTCGCAAATAGCTCTAAGAGAAGTGTTTAGAGTCTCTTTCTTTTTGAATACTCTATTCACCCCCCTCTAGAGTAGTAAGTATCTTATCCCCTCACTTTCATAAAATTTTGCTTTTTCATCCTTTCTCAACACTTCTTAATCCATTTTATTCTCATTCTAAGCTTCCAAAAACTCTCCCAGAGATTCTCAAGTAAAATCGAGTAAGGGTTACAGACATACTCCTTCCAAAATGAAAATTTTGAATCTAAGAATAAAATAACTGCTTTATATATTTATAAATATAATTATAGGTCCAATCGATGGATTGCCTCCCACCAAGCGCCTCATTTAGAACGTCCTGGTCAGACGTTTTGCTTCAGATTTTTTTAATGTAGTGTGATGATCATCGTCTCACGATGATCATTATCATGAAAGTATTCCTTCAACCGCTGTCCGTTAACCTTGAACTTGGATCTGTCATTCTCATTGCATATCGTAATTACTCCAAATGGGTGTACCTCCTCCACTCGAAAAGGTCTAGACCATCAGGACTTCAACTTCCCGGGGAATAATCTTAATCTTGAGTTATACAGGAGGACGAGTTGTTCTTTTTTGAACTTTTTTCTTTGCAGCCTCGAATCATGTTATTTTTTCGTTTGTTCTTTATACAGTCTTGCATTTTCATAAGCGTCAGACCTAATCTCCTCCAGTTCGTTCAAATGAAAAAGTCTATTCTTGGTCGCTGCGTGGAGATCGAAATTCAACCTTTTAATTGCCCGGTATGTTTTATGCTCTAATTCAAGGGGCAGATGACATGATTTTCCGTAAATCATCTTATACGGGGTTAGGCCTATTGAAGTTTTGAATGCCGTCCTATATGCCCATAGTGCATCGTTTAGTTTTTGTGACCAATCCTTACATGTTGCGCTTACCATTTTTTCTAGGATTGATTTTATTTCTCTGTTGGACACTTCAGCTAAACCATTTGTTTGAGGGTGGTAAGCAAGATCAACTTTGTGTGTTACTCCATATTTTTTTAATAGTGATTTAAACTGCATATTACAAAAGTGTGTCCCGCCGTCACTTATTATGGCTCTAGGCGTACCAAATCTAGAAAAAATATTCACATTAAGAAATTTTAGTACAACCTTGGCGTCATTCTTCGGCGTGGCTATAGCTTCCACCCACTTCGAGACATAATCCACTGCTAAGAGTATATAAAGATTTCCATTTGAGTCTACAAATGGCCCCATGAAGTAAATTCCACATACATTGAAAACCTCCACTTCTAAGATATTAGTCATTAACATGCTAGCCCCTCGATTGATATTCCCCATTCTTTGACATCTATCACAACTCTTTGTTAACCTATGAGCATCTTTAAACAATTTTGTCCAATAGAAACCAGCTTTTAAGACTTTTAATGCAGTTCTTTCTCCCATAAAGTGTCTACCATAAGGCAATGTGTGGCATTTCTCTAGGATACCTTGCACTTCAACTTCCGGGATGCATATGCGGATGACTTGATCAACACAAATCTTAAACAGATACGGGTCATCCCAATGGTAAGATTTCACCTTGTGGAGAAATTTTTTCCTTTGCTGATAATCCATATTTGGGGGAAATACATTGCTCACTATGTAGTTCACAATGTCCGCATACCATGGAATGCTACCCTCAGTGATAGCTAGAATCCTCTCATCGGGAAAATTCTCTCTAATCTCTACTAGGCTATTTATTTCATCGCTCTGTTCTAAACGTGATAGATGATCAGCTACTGGGTTTTCAGCCCCCTTTCGGTTTCTGATTTCAAAATCAAATTCCTGAAGGAGGAGCACTCATCGGATGAGTCTTGGTTTCACATCCTTTTTATCCACTAAATAACGAATTGCTGAGTGGTCAGTGTAAACTATAACCTTGGAATTTATCAAATATGCACGAATCTTATCGAACGTAAAAACTACAGCTAATAGTTCTTTCTCTATGGTTGTGTAGTTTACTTGGGCGTCTATGAGCATTTTACTGGCATAATAAATGGTGTGAAAGATTTTATCATGCATCTGCCCTAACACTGCTCCAACTGCATAATTACTGGCATCACACATTAACACAAAGGGCAAAGACCAATCGGGTGCCTTAATGACAGGAGATGTCACTAGATTTCATTTTAATGTTTGGAATGTCGTTAAACAATTATCATCAAATATATATGGCGTGTCCTTTTCAAAAAGGTTATATAAGGGCTTAGATATCTTTGAAAAGTCTTTTATGAACCGTCTATAGAATTCTGCATGACCTAAAAAGCTATGAATGCCCCTGACATTCGTTGGTGGGGAGAGTTTTTCAATAACCTCAATTTTTGCTCGATCTACTTCTAAACCCTTGTTAGATATTTTGTGACCTAGTATAATTTCCTCTCGTACCATGAAATGACACTTCTCCCAATTCAGCACCAAGTTGGTCTGCACACATCTTTCCAATACCTTCTTTAAAACTTCCAAACAAGCATCAAATGACTGTCCAAACACCGAAAAATCATCCATAAATATTTCTATTCCTTCATCCATCAAATCAATAAAGATAGCAATTATACATCACTGAAAGGTTACGGGTGCATTACATAATCCAAACGACATTTTTCAAAATGCAAACGTGTCATAGGGACACGTAAAAGTAGTATTTTTCTAATCTTTTGGAGCAACCGTGATATGATTGTACCCCAAATATCCGTCTAAGAAACAAAAATATTTATTTCCTGCTAACCTATCCAAAACCTGATCAATGAATTGCAATGGGAAGTGGTCTTTCCTAGTTTATTTATTTAGTTTCTTATAATCCATACAAATTCTCCAGCTCGTCACAGTTCTCGTTGGTATTCATTCATTATTATCATTCTTTACAATCGACATTCCCTCTTTTTTCGGTACACATTGTACTGGACTCACCCATTTACTATTCGAAGTGGGGTAAATAATACCATCATCTAACCATTTAATTATCTCTTTCATTACCACTTCCTTCATGGGGGGGCTTAACCTACGTTGATGCTCTATGCTACCAATGACTTCATTTTTTAGCAAAATTTTATGCATACACACAGATGGACTAATCCTTCTAATTTCAACAAGTGTCCATCCCATGACCCCCTTAAACTCTCACAAGACTACAAGTAGTTTTTGTTCATGATCCTTTTCTAAGGAAGCATCTATGATAACCGGTGAAGTATTACCTTCCCCAAGGAAAACATATTTTAAATATTTAGGTACGGGTTTTAATTCTAAATTCGGGGGATCCATAACAGAGGGTTTGAATTCTTTGGGTGCACTCGACCTAGTTATTGCTTCAAATTTCCGACTAAATGGTAAACTCGCATGAGAATCAAAGGCTTTGACGCAATCTTCTATCTCAACATCCTCCTCCCATTCTTCATTAGTTAGAATTGTCAACAAATTGCGTTTTAAATTACCTTGACCATGCATTAATTTAGTAGGATCTTTGACTCCGTTAATTGAATAACATTCCTCTTTGGATATTTAATAGCCTTTAGAATGTTAAACGTCACTTCCTCGTTGTTAACTCTCATCGTTAGTTCTCTCTTTTGAACATCGATAAGTGTCCTTCCCATGGCTAAAAATGGTCTTCCTAGGATAATTGGTACGTCCTTATCCTCATCCATATCTAATACAACAAAATCAGCAGGAAAGATGAATTTTTCTACCTTAACTAACACATCTTCAACAATTCCCTTAGGAAATGCCAAAGTCCTGTCAGCCAATTGAAGAGTAAGAGATGTTGGCGCAGTCTCCCCGAGTCCTAATTTTGTATAAATAGATAAGGGCATCAAATTGATACTAGCCCCTAGGTCGCATAATGCTTTTCCAGAAAATTTTACCCCTATCGAACATAGTATTGTAAAGCTTCCGGGATCTTTTAGTTTTGGTGGAATTTTCTTTTGCACGATTACGCTACATTCTTCTGTTAATGCAATTATTTCTTTATCTTCAAACCTCCTTTTCTTTGATAAAATGTCCTTCATGAACTTGACATAACTAAGCATTTGCTCAAGTGTCTCAGCGAATGGAATATTTATAGTTAGTTTCTTAAAAACATCCATAAATTTTTGGAATTGTTTGTCAAGTTTTGTTTTCAATGGCCTATATGAAAATGGTGGTGGAGGATACACTATTTTTTATTCTTTTTATCTGATAGTTCGATGTTAACTGCCTCCGGCTCTATGTTCTCTATAGACTTTTCTTGTTGCAGTTCAGTTGTTTTATTTGTTTTCTCTCTTTTCTTATCTTCTCTAATTTCTTCTAATAAACCATCCCCACTTGTAATTTCTACTCCACTCCTCAAGGTAATAGATTTGAAATGATTATGTTGTTCATCTCTTGTATGATTAGGTATAGTATCTGAAGGTAATGAACCAATTTGCCTTTGACTTAAAGTATTTGCTAATTGACACAAGGTAGACTCCAAGGATCTAAGAGACGATTCAATTCCTACCATTCTAGCATCATTTTTCTAAAACATTCCTACGATAAATTCATCCGTCAATCTCTTTGAGTTTACTTGGTTATTGGGGGGATTATTTTGTATTAGGTTAGTATTTGGATTGAATCCCGGTGGGTGAGTCTTGCCTTGGTTATTCTTCTATGAAAGATTAGGATGGTTACGCCACTCAGGATGATAATGATTAGAAAAACTAGTTGGTACCTACCTGCCTTTATTGACCTCCAACATAGTTTGCTTCCTCAGTGACTTGATTAAACTGCTCAACGATGAGTGGTGCATTAGATGTAGAGGGTAATAACAAATCTAACCTCGTATTAATCATATTAAATTGGGATGACATTTATGCAGCTAATTAATGATATAATTTGATCCACTTGATGTACCACAACCGGATTGTTATGTCCTTGTCGTTCATAAACTTGATAATTATTAGAAGTGAGATCTTCTAATATTGCATAAGCATCTTCAGGATATTTCTTCATTAAGAAACCTCCTGCGGCTCCATCAACCAAAATCATGGTTGTAGTTTGCAATCCATTATAGAATATGGAGACTTGTTGGTGCTGGGCTAAACCATGGTGTGGACACTTTATTAATAACTCTTTAAATCGCTCTCACGCCTCATAAAGGGTCTCCCCATGATTTTGCATAAAAGTTATTATATCCCTAATCAGTTTAGCAGTCTGAGAGGGTGGGAAATACTTATTCAGGAATTTCTCCACTAATTGATCTCATGTAGTGATGGAGTCATTAGGTAATGAGTCTAGCCAGTCTTTAGCTCTTCCCTCTAAGGAAAATGGAAATAGCCTTAACAAAATTGCATCCTCTGATGCTCCATTAAACTTAAACATATCACAGATTGTTAATAAAGTCCGTAAGTGAGAATTCGCATCCTCATGACCGAGACCCCCAAACTTATTATATTATACTTGTTGCATAATCAGCGGGTCCATTTTAAAGTTATTCGCTGCAATTGCGGGTTGCACTATGCTAAAGTGCAAAGCTCCTCTCAAGGGTGTATTATAGTCACGACACGTCATTCTTGGCACAATATATTGGTTATTTTGATCATCTTGACCATTGTGGTCCACTTGACCCTCATGATTATTTATGTTGTCGTGATTGTTATTATCCATCTCAGGATGAATAATACTAAGCGTTCTCAAAACTTTTTTGTTATTTCTACAAATGCGTTCTATTTCTGAATTTAAAGGTAGTAATTTAGTATTCCTATATCTGGACATGCACCAAACAGGACTACAGGTAAAATAACAAAAAAAAACTTGAGCTCTAATTATCAAGAGCTTACTAATATTGCAAGAATTAAACACTAAATTAGTTGCCTTTCCCCGGAAACGACGCCAAAAAGATGATACACCGGTAACGTATATATAAACTAATGCAAGTGCACGTGTCAGTTCAAGTAATATAAAGTGAGTAGAGATCGTTCCCTCGGGGAAATAACTAATTTTGCAAATACTAGTTTGTCCTCTTCTTTAAATTCAAGTAGAGAATTTTGCAAATACTAATTATAGAGAATACTAGATAATAGATGAAGTACGTGACACTAATAAGATTACGTAACTCTAACGGAACGAAAATGTATTTTAATCGATAAAGAGAGATAGTCTTGTAAATTGGTTTCCCAAGCCTATTGTGATGAGTTTTAAATGGATTCTTTATGCATTACTTGATTGCTATTTTGCAACGATTTGAAAGTGGTAATCTTTATCTCTCGATCTTAGAAATCCGTTCACCCTCATCCCCTTAGTTATCTCTAACTTAGCTAAGAAAAATCATACAAAAAGTATACAAATCAGTGTTGCTAATATGAAGAGGAAATCTCTTTCTCCCTATTATATTATACTAAGATCTATGTTACACTTACGCCACTCCTCACTCGAATCTCGCAGCGTAGTATAAAAATGGAACTTGTTTAAAGATTCACGCGACTCCTCTCTCGAATCTCGCCGCATAGAATTAAGTGTTCAAATCTAAATTAGCGTAACTCCTCTCTCGAATCTCGTCACACAATTTAGAAGAAGAGATATAATCCAACATTACTCATAAAATAAAACATAGATGCAGTAAAAGTAATTTCTAAGCAAACATGAAAGAGTGTTAAATTATAACATCACACAACAGGACAAGGTACTACCAACATACAAGACTCAGATATTTTAGTCCATGATGGTGGAAGAACACCACAAAATAAGAAAGATCTTACATCACATGATGGTAAGAATGTAAAATATTGCAGGAAAATGCTCTCCAATTCGCGTCCAAGCAACCCTTCTCCAAGATCCGGTTTCGCCCTAGTTCTTCTTCTTCTCCAAAGCAATGTCCCTCTCTTTCCCCTCTTCAAGAATGAATAATCCATTTTTTTTCAACCAAATTTGCCCTTTAATTTCTTGCCTCCATCTGAAGGGATGTCTCCTTTCATTTTGTAACCACTGAAGTTTTTTCAAAAATTTGAAATTTGAAATTCCATTAGTTGTTATAACAACTGAAATAAGTTGTTATAATAACTTTCCCATGCCAGAAAAACTGCTCAGCATTACTTCTTTGGAATGAATTTTTTCGATGATTCTGACAAGAAAACATTGGAAAATGGTCAAATTAATCTAACAAAGATTAAATATAAATTTTATCATCTTTTCATACACATTAAAACATTTTTTCCATCATTTATGCCAAAAAAATGAACATAGATAACTTATTTTAAGAAGTTATCAGTAACCTTTTGCCTTTTATCTTCGTAGACGACCTCCCAAAGGTCCTCGCCCAAAAGATAGCTCTTCATACATGACTTCCACTTCTTAAAGTTAGTCGATGTAAGAAGCTCAATTCAAAGACCTCTTGCGAATCCACCTTCCATTGCAATCATCATGGTTTACTTAGACTCTCAGAAGCAATAAGGCAAACTGATGACTGATCACTGCCCAGCCTCTGATCTCTTTGATACCATGTAAAAATTTGTGATAAGCGAAAAACGGGACACCAGGCGCAGAAACACTCAACCTATCTAAGCCCAAGCAACCAAATACAATCAGGAGAGCAAGAATCTTGTAATATAAAAAAATCTTTATACAGCAAGACATACATGACGAGCCATGATTCGCCGATGTATCTGATGGAAGCAGAAAAAATACAATGCAAAGAAACAAGTTGCGCGGTCTCAAAGAGAAGCTGTCGGCTCTACCGAGCTGCCTAGGGAGTCCGCTGAAGCCGCCTAGCAGCAAGACAACAACCAAGCCGCACAGACAGCCCGTTATTCCAGTACTGAGAAGAACTCTACCCGCTGAACTGCAAGCCGCTTGACCGCGAGGTCGCCTAGCCGCCAGATCACGCGAATTGCTACTACTATCGAACAGAACAAGCCGCCAGAGGCGGACAGCTTATTGAACTGGGAAACAAGTTACAGAAGAGAAAACTGTCTGGTCGCAAGCCGCTACCTGCTGCTAACCGCTGGTTGTAAACCGCAGAATCCGCACTGATTCTGATCGAAGTAAGAACCAAGTCCCTGGATCCTCAGCACTATCCGCACAACCTACACAGTACAAACCGGTCAACCTCTTCAAACCGCGCGAATAAAAAAACCTAACCGTAGCAACCTCCCGCGAGTTCACTTACTGTTCACTCGGTGCATCTTTGATGTGACAGATGTGTCATATTTATAGACGCGGAGAGGAGTGTGATCACCGCCCTAGTTGATAGGATAACTGCCCTATCTCACGGCGAGCAACAAGTGTATCTGCCAAGCTGTGGACACAAAAACAAGTCGCCACGACTAGACTAGATAGCAAGCCCGCTGAGTTCGCACCACCACAGCAAGAACCCCAACCAAGTCGTCTAACCACCAAGGCAAAACTTGGTCCGTGGATACAAACCAGTCCGCTCCTGCGGACACCGATCCAGTCCGCACTCCCCGAGCTTGCAACCAGAACATAACTAACAGCTGCTAAGCTCGGCGGACAAAGAGCCAGACCGCAAGCTTTGCGCGACCAACCGGACTGAGCCACCCTGGACTTGGTGCAGAATCAGACCAAGTCCGCAACACCGGCCAACCCGGCAACTCTGCGGATAACCATCATATCCGCCTGGCTACTCCTGGGAACAGCCAGCCAGCCAAAAGCAAGCCGACCTGTGAAGTCGCCGCCCTCTGCTCGCACAGGCCGTGCGGACAGACCTCCCAGGCCGCCCACTTTCACTTCAAAAATTTCAACAGTATTATCTTCTCTCTCCTATAAATAGGGGGTCATACTCATGTAAATTTACTTTTTGGGAAATGGAAATTCTGTTATTTAGATTTTATCATATGGCATCAGAGGAAACCTGATCCTTGCGGACTCTGGTTTTCTAATCGTCTGTTGAGCTCTTCTTTGGCCTCGGCGAACTTCGATTTCTAACCACCCGCTAAGCTCTTCTGTGGTCTTTGCGGACTCCGGTTTTCTAACCGCCCGCTAAGCTCTTCTATGGCCTTTGCGGACTCCGATTTTCTAACCGCCCTCTTAGCACTTTGATCCGTGAAGACCGAACTCATGCTCAAGGGGGCGGTTGCTCTCAGGAGGAAATAACTTTTAGGTTTTCTTATCATTAGGTATATTTTCTCAAAAATGAGGTAAAAATACTATTACAAAAATCCCTCTCAATCTCTCATCAAAATCAAGCTAATCCTAATCATTCAAGTCCCATGTCCTAAAATTAAAATGCAGGAAATTAGAAGTCCTTGACTGCCTAACATTTTGATCGACCGGACAAAGGAAATGCGCAAATATTGTTTGACAAAATAATAAAAGGTGTGCATAGAAATATTAACGGGTCATCTCGCGATAGTTCCTCCTTGTGTTGGGGTGAATATTATACGCGGACGTTAATTGTTTCTTCCAATGGTGGCGGGTCGGCTCCATCAATCCTCCCCCGCTCAAAAGCACTAATCACCTGTGAGTGGGTGATGGGTAGAAAATATATCTATTTTTATTATTTAACTTAGTTTTATATTTAATATAAATTAGTAATATATTATGCTTTTTATCTTATTATACTAATTAAAGTTTTATTTAATTTTTGTAGGATTAATATTGCGGTTGCGCTCGTGGCAATGAAAAATGAAATATTCATAATTGCTGCCCGCTTAGTTCTCATGTGCAACGCCATATTTGTCACTTTCTCCAATGTGATCACTGATGTGATCCAAGTTGCCCATTGCTCGCACCCGAGTTGTTGCCCACCATGTTGCAGGCCGACCCTCCCTTTTAAATCCCCCTCAAATGCTGTAATGTCATGCCGATGTCGGCATCCATGCAAACCCATGCCAACTTCCCAAGTATCATGCAAGTTAAATCTCACGCCACCCCCATGCAAACTCCCTAAGCGCTACGAAAAAATTGTAGGTGGGTTACTCCCATGTATCTCTAGGTGGGAGATACGGCCGAGATCTGCAGTTAAATAATGATTAACGGCCGATCTGCAGTTAAATAATGATTAACGGCCGAGATATGGCTGTATCGATGCGCGGTACATACGGTTGTATCTCCAACAGATACGACCGTATCTCGGCCGTCGAATGCTCGATCCTACGGTAAATATACATCTCTCACCTAAAAATACATGGGAGTAACCCACCTACAAGTTTCTCCTAAGCTACAACCCGCCACTTCATCCGCATAAATTAAATGCCAGCCACTTCTTTCATGTGCTGCCCTATTCATCCTCGTGTCCATTTAAAAATATCAGGATCCTCTCCTTTTCTGAGTCAGAAATGGAGAGGATCCATTTCACGATCACAATGGAATGCTTTTTGATCCTTTTAGCGATCTTGAAGGTATACTTGAACATACCGAATTTCCTGAGTCCCACCACCATCCACAGTCCCAGACTTGAAGGTATACTTGAACATTCTAGTTTTTCCGACTCAGGGCCTAAGACTCTCATTATGCCAACGATGAAAGTCAGTTACTTTAAGCGATCTTGGTCCGAACGACATAACGCGGGTACAGTTCAGCCACAACATTTTTCATCCTTTTATATTTTTTTAATCAAAAAAATCTTGTCCACTAGATATCTTCTCAACTTATCTTGTCCACTAAATGATGAAATTGATCACCTCGAATTTTTCATTTGAAATAGAGAGGATTCAGATCCCATTTAAAAACCATTCATGCACACAAACCAAAATATTAATATTCCCACCACATATGCTGCTCCCACCTTCAATATTTCCACAAATAAAATGCCACCTCTATTTAATTATTACAACTCATTAATTTCATCTTAAATAGCTGCAGCGGAACACTTCGGTTCTGTTTGTGTTAGGATTTTGCCTCCATTAACTCCCCAACATCGTACCAAACCTCCAGGCGCGCAAGGAAATTTTTCCGGGGCGAATTTCTGCAATTTTCAAAATCTGGCAGGAAAGTCGCAACCTCAGAAAAGGAGGTTGCAACCTTGCTTTTACTGCCTTCTTCCAGGATTTCCTGAACCGAAATTTTTTTTGGTTTTTATTATTTTGGTTTTTTTTATTGGCTATATTAAAACCTATATATATATAATCTCTGCAGCCCTAAAAAAAAAGACCAGACCCCCGACTCATCTTTCTCCCTCTTCCGCCGTTTCCCTCTCCCTCTCTCTCTCTCTCTATTTTGGCTCCTCTCTCTCTCTCTCTTGGCCTCTCGCTGAAGGAGGACCGCCGCCGCCGTCGCCGCTCTGACCGTCGCCGCCGCTGCCTTGTTGGGCCGCCGCCGCTACTTTGGAGAGCCGCCGCCGCCGTTGCTTTGGAGGAGAGCGACGCCGCTGTGTGAGGGGAGGATTGCCGGCGCCGCCACCGTTGCGCCGGGTTTTGGAAAGGCTACTGCTTGCTGCAGTTTTGGGGAGACGCCGTCGTCGTAGAGACGCCGTCGGAGTTTGGGTTGCCGCCGTGCTTGGCCGTGAGGAACTTCCTCTTTCTTTGGCCGTTTTGCCGCAAGGTATCCGGGAGTCACTTTTTATCTCATTTTGTATAGGGGTAATTTATCCCCATTTGTAACACTGTGGATTTTGTGTTGAATGAGATTGTGACTGCCATTCCCGCCCGTGGACGTACCCATTCTTGGGGAACCACGTTATTTCTGGTGTCCTTTTGTGCTTTTGTGTTTTCTGTTATTTTTACTTGTGCCAGCATCAGGTTTTCTGCACGACAGCACCGCTTCGAATCCCAACAAGTGGTATCAGAGGGAGGTTGCGGGCTGACACTTTTGTTTAAAGGACGAGTTGTTTCCGATCTCGAGTGTACACTTGGGTGCGGTAGTTTACGACCGTTGGTCCGCTGGCTATCCCCTTAGTTGTGCACTGCTGAGGTCGCCAACTCAAGTTTTGGGTTTCGTGCAGTTTCTGCGTTCCATTCTCGATGGCTTCGTCTATTCCTGGTGCTGTGGCCAAGTTTGATGGAAAACAAAACTTTGGTCTATGGCAGGTCAAAGTTCGTGCACTTCTTATAAAAGAAGGCTTACACCGTGCCCTACTGGGCAAGGCCAGTAAGGATGTTGAGGTTTCTGATCGTACGTGGGAGGACATGGATCTTAAAGCTTTGTCCACCATACAGCTTTGCTTTCATGATGACGTGCTATATGGAGTTCTTTCAGAGACGACTGCCTCTGGCATTTGGGCAAAGTTGGAGAGTACCTATATGACAAAGTCTCTCCCCAACCGGATCTACCTCAAGCAGCAGCTTTACAAGTTTAGCATGAAGGAGGGATCCTCTATTCATGACCACCTGAACAGTTTCAACAGACTGTTATCTGAGTGTCTCAGCATGGATATTCAGGTGGATGAAGAGGACAAAGCAGTGATCCTTTTGAACTCTCTTCCAAAGCTCTATGAGAGCATGGTTACTACCCTTACCTACAGTAAGGACGTCTTGGACTTGGAAGAGGTGACTGCGGCCCTACTCTCAGATGACATCCGGAAGCGGTCTTCAGGTTCTCATGTTACTAAAGACTCCGTTCTATACTCTCGGGGTCATTCTGGTTCTGATAGAGGGGGCAAGTCAAAGTCAAAGGGCGTCTCAGATTTATACTGCAAATACTGCAAGAAGAAGGGTCATGTGATCAAGGACTGCTGGAAGCTTCAGAACAAAGATAAAGGGAAGAGCACTGGTGATGAAAAGGGGAAGTCTGACATATCCTTGTGTTTTGAGGATGTGGGGGATAACCTCATCTAGGTCATCCTTTTCTCTGCTCTTCTACTTTCCGTTTATATGTTCGTGCTTCCTGTTCCGTTTGTTCCCTATGTTGCTTGCTTTCCTTTCCCTCATTATGTTCATGTTATTCCTGTTATCTTTCTTATAACCTGTTTTTGGGTTATTTATTCTGTCATTACTCCGTTGTATGAATGCTTTTGTTTCACCCTAGTACCTAAGCTCTTTCATTGTTACTCCTTCGTCCCATGAGCTTAGTGTGTGTGTCTAATCAACATTTCCTGATTAGCTCGTATAGGGGTTCTCTTTATCCATGTTGAGATCAGTTTTGCCTGCATTCAATTGTTGATGTGTTTGCATTTATCTTTTTTCTCCCCGCGCACATCATTTCTGGAGTCTGTGATATTTTCTTTTGCTTTGGGAGACCACCGCTGGAGGTGGAGCAGTTAGATCTTTGCTTCAGGTGGAGCATTTCTGGAGTAGTCACGTCAGTCCAGTTTGTGTACTACTCAGATTGAAGGAGTTCACTTTATCTGCCCTTGGCGGGAGCAGATTCAGTTGATGCGATTTGCATCGTTCTTGGTGGCAACTTGGTTGGTTGGAGTTATCTCGGCAGGTGGAGTTTGTTAGGATTTTGCCTCCATTAACTCCCCAACATCGTACCAAACCTCCAGGCGCGCAAGGAAATTTTTCCGGGGCGAATTTCTGCAATTTTCAAAATCTGACAGGAAAGTCGCAACCTCAAAAAAGGAGGTTGCAACCTTGCTTTTACTGCCTTCTTCCAGGATTTCCTGAACCGAAATTTTTTTTGGTTTTTATTATTTTGGTTTTTTTTATTGGCTATATTAAAACCTATATATATATAATCTCTGCAGCCCTAAAAAAAAAGACCAGACCCCCGACTCATCTTTCTCCCTCTTCCGCCGTTTCCCTCTCCCTCTCTCTCTCTCTCTATTTTGGCTCCTCTCTCTCTCTCTCTCTTGGCCTCTCGCTGAAGGAGGACCGCCGCCGCCGTCGCCGCTCTGACCGTCGCCTCCGCTGCCTTGTTGGGCCGCCGCCGCTACTTTGGAGAGCCGCCGCCGCCGTTGCTTTGGAGGAGAGCGCCGCCGCTGTGTGAGGGGAGGATTGCCGGCGCCGCCACCGTTGCGCCGGGTTTGGGAAAGGCTACTGCTTGCTGCAGTTTTGGGGAGACGCCGTCGTCGTAGAGACGCCGTCGGAGTTTGGGTTGCCGCCGTGCTTGGCCGTGAGGAACTTCCTCTTTCTTTGGCCGTTTTGCCGCAAGGTATCCGGGAGTCACTTTTTATCTCATTTTGTATAGGGGTAATTTATCCCCATTTGTAACACTGTGGATTTTGTGTTGAATGAGATTGTGACTGCCATTCCCGCCCGTGGACGTACCCATTCTTGGGAAACCACGTTATTTCTGGTGTCCTTTTGTGCTTTTGTGTTTTCTGTTATTTTTACTTGTGCCAGCATCAGGTTTTCTGCACGACAGCACCGCTTCGAATCCCAACAGTTTGGGGGGACTTATTTTTACCGATCAAACAGTTACGATCGCATGAACAAAATCTTAATTGAGTCACTCGTGTCACCCATGCCCTAAACTCCTAATCTATTATGGCTACATACAATAATTTACATGGTCGATCCATGATCCACCTTCCACCTCCTCATTCCATGAACTTCATATTCAATAATATTACCACCACCTTCTACATAATATGCTACAAACGAAACCCATCAACTCCCCTTCCTCATCTACATGGCCGATCATCTTCCTCTCGCCGCTACATTTCCTCTTCTTTATTGAACGCCATTAATGTTGCTGCATTAGATTGGGGGGTGCAAACGAGTCGAGCTCGAGTCGAGTTTGACAAAATTTCCAAGCTCGAGCTCGAGTTTTTCATTTCGTGCTCGAGCTCGGCGAGCTCATTTATCCCAGCTCTAGCTCAATGCCAACTTATCGAGCTCGAGCTCGAGCTGCTCGCGAGTTTTTTTAGCTCATGAGCTTTATTTTCTTATTTTTTAAAAATGTATAAATAAAAAACTCGCGAGCTCATGAACAACACTAGATGAGCTCGAGCTCCCCAGGCTCGAGCTCAAGTCGAGCTTTTTTCGAGCCGGCTCATCAAGCTTTCGAGCTGGCTCAACTCAACTTGCACCCCTACTTGGACTCTGCCAATTTTCCTCTCTCCTATCTCTCGCTTTCTCTCCATCCTTCTTCGCATTAGCGGTTAATGGGAAGAACTAATATTGAAGCGCGGATCGCTCTTCTTCCGAATTCGAAGGTAGGCGACAATCGATCTACTGAATCCCGATCCCAACAATACTACCTGTAAACTCCAACTTCAAATCCGCAGTCACTGATGATGCAGGTCATGGGAGAAGAAGAGGGTTACGACGATGAATCAACCCTCAACAGCTCTTTCCCCAAATTGCCTCTACCCGTCACAAGACCCACCAGCATTAATGGCGTTCAATAAAGAAGAGGAAATGTAAGAGGAAGAGGATTGGGCCTGATTCTATTGCATTTTAAGTTCAACCTCTCTCAGATCATAATGAGGTTGCTCAATATGTAAACGGTTGATAGATATGCCCACAAGAAGTATTTTGAAAGTTATTTAAATTTTCTATGTACCAAACATATCCGTCAGTTATCCGTTTCCAGATTCATTTACCTAACAAACATCAAGTACAATTTCGTACTACTGATTTAAGCATAATCTTTTTGCAAATGAATTAACGAAATTCTCGAACAATGTTGACTTAATTTTTCCACATTTATGACGTGCAACAAGAAAGTCACAATTATCTGTACAATGAATTTCCAAAACACTACACATGAAATTTGACATCCAGAACATGAATCAGACGAAGACGGCGCAAAAAAGTTATTGATCGAATATACTCTGTGCATCCTTCTGAAATCGAATGATTTTATTTACGCATGCATTAAATTTCTTTAATATTTTTTCCATCTCAAGCTGCCACATCATACCACATCTTCATATTCTTCCTTTTATATTGCTGATCACTTGAACTCTCATTTAATGTTGACAACCCAGTTTCCTCTCTCTCATAATGTGGTTTTTCAACTCTTCTTCTACCCCTCCACCTTCTTCCTCCTTGCCTAAATAAGATAATTTGGAGTCATGGTTGACTATTGAAATTTTGGTAAGTTTTAGGAGAGTTCTTACAGTTATTTTTTTGTTCTAAGTGGTCATGTTATACTCTCTTTTCGTGTAATTTCTTTTAAGTATTTCTTACTTGTACTCTTCTTTTAAAGAAGGAATAAAATAGTTGTTCTTCTTTCATTATCTAGCTCTTTATTATGCAACCTTTTAATTTATCTATGAATTCTTTTATCGCTATGAGTAACTAATCTTTCATCAATACTCGATCAAGGCGATCTGAGTATGAGATAATCATGTTTTAATCGTGTTTTTTTCATCTTTGGTGAAATATTTTTGGTTTACCCATAATTTTTTTGTTGAATGAGATCATATATATCTTCGGTATGTGATTATCATCTTTATTTTCATGCTTAAGTTTGCCGAGAGGCTCTCGTACAAATTGATCGCTCAAGAGTAAAGAGAATTTGTACCAGCTTTTGAGAGCCTAGTTAGCGGGTCTGCTCGGGGCTAATATTTCAATAACCTCATTCTCATTTCAACCTGCCGTCGAGTGAGCCTTCGAACCTGCCAGCTAGTGAGAGTCTGGTCAGTGGGTCTTCTCAGAGCCAACATTTCAATAATCTCTTTCTCATTTCTACCTTCCACCGAGTGAGCATTCGATCAGACCTGCCATTTAGTGAGACCTGGTCAGCTGGTCTGCTCGGGGCAAATATTTCAACATCTTTCCCATTTCTACCTTCCACTGAGTGAGCCTTTGGGTCTGCCAGCTAGTAAGAGCTTGGTCAGCGGGTCTGATCGGGGTCAACATTTCAATAACCTCTTTCTAATTTCTACCTGCCACCGAGTGAACCTTCAGACCTGCCAGTTAGTGAGAGCCTAGTCAGCAGGTCTGCTCGGGGCCAACATTTCAATAACCTTCTTCTCATTTCAACATGTCACTGAGTGAGCCTTTAGACCTGCCAGTTAGTGAGAGTCTGATCAGCAAGTCTACTCGGGGCCAACATTTCAATAACATCATTCTCATTTCAACCTGCCGCCGAGTGAGCCTTCGGACTTACCAGCTAGTGAGAGTCTGGTCAGCGGGTCTGCTCGGGGCCAACATTTCAATAACCTCTTTCTCATTTCTACCTGCCACCGAGTGAGACTTCAGACCTGTCTGCTAATGAAAGCTTGATCAGCGGGTCCGCTCGGGGCCAACATTTCAATAACCTCTTTCACATTTCTACCTGCCACCGAGTGAGACTTTGGACCTGCCAGCTAGTGAAAGCCTGGTCAGCGGGTCCGCTCGGGGCCAACATTTCAATAACCTCTTTCACATTTCTACCTACCACCGAGTGAGCCTTCGGACCTGATAGTTAGTGAGAGCCTGGTCAACGGGTCTGCTCGAGGTCAACATTTCAATAACCACTTTCTCATTTCTACTTGCCACCGAGTGAGCCTTAGGACCTGTCAGCTAGTGAGAGCCTGTTCAGCGGGTCAGCTCGGGGCCAACATTTCAATAACCTCTTTCTCATTTCATCTTGCCACTGAGTGAGCCTTCAGACCTACCAGCTAGTGAGAGTCTGGTCAGCGGGTCTGGTCAGGGCCAACATTTCAATAATCTCTTACAGTTCATAGAGAATAATGCACACAAAAAGAAAGTGTTAAGGAGATAAACATATTTTATTACTCAGGTTCAAGGAGATAAATGTTTCAAGTCGTCACCACCTCACGTCCGGCCGAGGGAGATACTCTCCATATTTCGGAGGTGATATACCCCCGACTTTAGGGCCTCGATACTCAAATACATAGGAGCTTTCCCAATTGGGGTTGAGCTTTTCGATTGTCGCCGACCTCCCGTTCACGTTGACCTTTTTTAGGATGAGGCCCCCTTCATGAACTGCTTAACCCGAATGTGCTTATCAAAGTATTTTGGCCATCCGACGCTTAACTTCTTCTTGTCGGACGACAGAGAGGTCGTGAAGTTCTTCCACCAGGTCCAGCGAGAGCCTCACCTCTTCTTCATTTTCCACCCTCCACTTATCATCTCCTTCTCCTGCGGTGACCACCATGACGATTTTACCTTAAACTCAACTGGTAGCACGGCCTCGGAGCCGAGAGGAGTTTGGAAGGGTTTCTCTTGTAGATGTGTTGGGTGTAGATTTAAGGGCCCAAACGATCGAGGTGAGCAGCTTCACCCAGTTACACTTTAGGCTCTCTACATTCTTTTTTAAAGCTTAAAAAATCGAGGGAAACAGGATGTAGTTCTTGTGTGTTTTACCTGGGATGACTTGATGAGATTTTTTCGTCAAAGAGGATTATGTATAGTAGCCCATTGAGTCCCTGCCTCAAGTACGAGCTGTTGCACATGATTATACTAAGTAGGGATGTTCGTGACACCACGAGAAGAGAACTCGCGGAATAGAGTAAAAATAGACTCGCAAGCTGAAACATCGCGAGAAGAGAACGCAGAACATAGGAGGGGAGAACTCACCAACTCAAAACCTTACGAGAAAAGAACTCGTGGAGTAGAGGAGTCGCCAACTTGAAACCAAGCGAGAAGAGAACGCGCGGAACATAGGAGGGGAGAACTTGCCTACTAGAAACCTCATGAGAAAAGAACTCGCCAAGTAGAGGAGGAGAGGACTCGCCAACTTGAAACCTTACAAGAAGAGAAAGCGCTGAATATAGGAGGGGAGAACTTACCAACTCGAAACCTCACGAGAAAAGAACTCATGGAGTAGAGAAGGAGAGGACTCGCCAACTTGAAAACTCACAAGAAGAGAACTTGCATAGTAGAGTACTCGCCAACTTGAAACCTTGCGAGAAGAGAACGCACGGAACATAAGAGGGGAGAACTCGCCAACTCGAAACCTCACGAGAAGAGAACTCGCGAAGTAGAGGAGGAGAGGATTCACCAACTTGAAACCTTGCGAGAAGAGAATGCACGGAACGTAAGAGGGGAGAACTCGCCGACTCAAAACCTCACGAGAAGAGAACTCACAGAGTAAAGGAGGAGAGGACTCGCCAACTTGAAACCTTGCGAGAAGAGAATGCGCGGAACATAGGAGGGGAGAACTCGCCAACTCGAAACCTCACGAGAAGAGAACTTACAGAGTAGAGGAGGAGAGGACTCCCCAACTTGAAACCTTGCAAGAGGAGAACTTGCGGAACATAGATGGGGAGGAGCACCTCGGGGTCATCCAGCCTTGGAACAACACCCTTATAATAATAATAATAATATAAAACAATACTTAAACCTACCCCTACCTTCTTTAAGAAAGCTGAGACGGTTCTAAGTCCCGCAAGCCGCAAAACCCCCAGGCCCGATCCCGACTCAACGCTCCCGTCTCCGCCTCCTGCGCCCTTGACGACCCCAGATCCGCCGCCAGCGCCTCCTTCTGCCCCCTAGACTCCTCCCCGTGGCCGGAAATCCCTTCCTCCAGGCCCGACGCCTCTTCCTCTTGCTTCCCCGTCATCTCCGGTGCTCCCCTTGGCCGATAGACCCCGCAACAACTCTTCTCTTGGCCGACTACCTTCTTCCCTCATCTTCTCCTCCTCCGGCTAGTGAGGGCAAATGCAACATCCTTCTCCGACAACTCTAGCTCCTCCTCGTTCCGGCCGGTGGTTTTCGTGAAGGGCTCCTAGGGTTTAGCTCGAAACCCCTCTTCGTGGATTTTGGAGCCCCGATCTGGTCTCCTTGGGTATGGAATTCCATCAATTTCTTGTTTTCAATTTTGCCCTAATTTTGTTACAATAATTATCGCTCTCTGATTAATGCATTTACGTCGATCCCTCTTGGGGTTGCCGTGTACCCTTCTAATCTCGATGTTTTGCTTATTTTTCGGTGCCGCTCTTCGGGTCTAGGTGATGGAATCACTCCAAGACCTCTCCGAATTAGGGCTTTTCGCATCCAAACGCTGCCAAAATCCCCGATCCCTCGCGATAGCCTCTTCTCCCCTCACTCTCGAGGGAGGTAAATTCCTAAACCCCTCTCCTTTTGTGTGGAGCGATTATCAAACACATATGGTGGCATAAGAAACTTGTAATTCAATTTGGAATGCATTTTTGATCTCGAACAGGTATAGCTAGAGCTTTTAACCTCGCTTGCGCCACTTAGCTGTCGCGAGCATTTTTTACGTCATTATAAGGCAAGTAGAGAACCCCCTCTCACTTGCAAAACTTTGGATTTAATCTGGTTATATGTTCTTTTACAAATACTTTTTCTACAAAATTCTAAACTCTCATAATGTTGTCATAACATAACATGATAGGTAATCACCTAAGTACGAAACATAAAGATAAATTCGTAGTTGTAAGCAAATCCTTGAATTGTAGGGTCTAACTGGGCATCTGTCTGCTGACATGATCACGACAAGCATGATTACTTTTCCGATAAGACTTGCACATAGATCTGATCGTGAGTCATGTGCGCCCGCTATAGTACCTACACCCTTCATCGATTATGACTTACAATATATTACATAAATTAATTTTAGGTTATACTCCGGAGTAGGCTAATCTTTCAGAAATGTCTGTTTGACCTGATTTTTGGTATGTTTGGTAGCTTTGTACAAGATAGATCAGTACTCGAATATGTCTGTTTGTTTTTGCTCACATTTTAATTAATTAACTTGCTCATGTTTAAATCTTAAGTTTTGAGGCATTTTCATTCCGTCTTGAATTTGCCTTAGGGTTCATGACTGCGCCGCCTACTCCCTGAGCTACTTCTCATTCAGTTGTAGCTTTGCTTGAAGGTTTTTCTTTTATAGTTGTTTGCATCAGGTTTTTTGTATTTGAATCTCTTACTGTCAGTTCGTTTATCATGTACTAGTTATGGTAAGACATTTTCTTTTGTATCATGAACAACTCCTAGGATATTTCTGATGTACTAGATCATTTTATTTATGACATTTTCATTACTGTTGTTATTGCATTTACTTCTGTTTCAGCACTGTGTGTAGCATTAAATTTTACAAGGAAATACATGTGCATTAATTCTCTCTGTTTTAAAACTTTAAGCGCTTTCGTACATTTATACTCAATAAATTGTTCAAACAAATTAACTATTTCTAAAACTATTTTCAATATCACTGCATCCGTCTTATCAGGCATAGTTCCTTTCCACCCATGCCTGTGACATCACGGCCCGCCCACACTTTCACCTTTGTTGAGACGGGTCGTGAAATAACATAAGAGGGGAGAACTCGCCAACTTGAAACCTCACGAGAAGAGAACTCGCGGAGTAGAGGAGGAGAGGACTCGCCAACTTGAAACCTCGCGAGAAGACAATGCGTGGAACATAGGAGGGGAGAACTCGCCAACTCAAAACATCACGAGAAGAGAACTCACTGAGTAAAGGAGGAGAGGACTCACCAACTTGAAACCTTACGAGAAGAGAATGCGCGGAACATAGGAGGGGAGAACTCGCTAACTCGAAACCTCACGAGAAGAGAACTTGCGGAGTAGAGGAGGAGAGGACTCCCTAACTTGAAACCTTGTAAGAGGAGAACTTGCGGAACATAGATGGGGAGGAGTACCCTGGGGTCATAAAGCCTTGGAACAAATAAGTTTTGAAGAGGGCATGCTAACATGAACTCGCTGAGTGCATACCACTGACGAGATTATCTCACAGGTATAATCAGATACCTACGAGTTGATTAAGCCGAAACTTTCCTACGTTGGAAACGGCCCAGCTGGAAGTCGCCTCTTCTAGCACTTGCCCAATTGAATATCACCTCTTCTAGTACTTGCCTGTTGGATCTCACCTCCTTTAGCACTCTCCCAGCTGGATCTCACCTCTCCTAGCACTTACACAGTTGGATCTTACCTCTTCTAGCACTCGTCCAACTAGATATCACCTCTTCTAGCACTCTCTCATCCTGGGGTCGCCTCTCTGCCCCTTGCTTCCAACCATGGGACTTAACTTGGGATTTTCTTGTGTAGGCTACAGTCCACGGTCACCACACCATAAATGTTGAATCCGAAAACTGGTTCCATGAAGAGTTCGAACTCAAGGGGGTAGCTTACACCTACTTATCTCAAGTTAGAGCACCTGACCGGTTGCGCGGAACTAAGAAAAAACCCTGAGCTACATTGAGCAGGTCCCGCCACACATTCAAAAGATCGAAGAGAGCTTCTCCTCCATAGCCAATGATGAGCTGGGAACCTTTAAGTGCATTAGAAGCCAACCAAAGCTAACTAGAAGAGGAAGAAGCCAAAGATTCCCCTTCCTCCAAAGGTTCCCTTTGGGTCTATTTATAGTTCTAAACTTGTCCTGCAAATAGCGAAATCCCGCATTTTGGTTCTACTATACACAACCCAAATTAGTCTGCCAACAGTGAAACTTCGCTGTTTGGAGAGGATATTAGCAGACCTAAAGAGGTATCCTGAGAGCCTAGACTCACTCCTGGGTGTCTGGACTCGCCCTTGGGAGCATGGACTCGCCCCTGGGAGCCTAGACTCTCCCCTGGGTGCCTGGACTAGCCCATAGGAGCCTGGATTCGCCCCTGGGTGCCTTGACCTGCCCCTGAGTGCCTAGGTCTGCCCTTGGGAGCCTGGACTCTCCTCTGGGTGCCTAGACTCGCCCCTGGGTTCCTGGACTCGCTCCTTGGAGCGTGGACTCACCCTTGGGTGTCCGGACTCGCTCTTAGGACCCTAGACTCGCGCCCTTGTGAGCCTAGGCTAGCTGAGGGGGTGGGGGACTTCTTCTGCACTTGTCCTAGGGAGATGGGATCATTCAGGCCTTCCTTGGTCATCTCTGATCTCGACGAATTACGGGTTATATAAGCAACATCTTACTCTATCCCGAAGCCATCATGGTTGTTGTCTTCCTTGCCTGAAGCCATCGTCCTCACCCCTCGCCCGAAGTCCTCCTATTCACCTTGCATTTAAACTGATTCTCATCAAGGCCCGTGGATTGATAATGTTCTTCTCTTGATTTCAAACCTTTGGTGCGATGGTAATCACGTTGCCAATATTGCACCGTCGAAGGTAAATCTAAAGTTTTAATTCGATCTACTTTGTTGGCTTCATGTGTCCTTTAGAAATCTGTGGTCCAGATAAGGGATGCAAATCACACTGCAATGCATTTTTTTTCAATTTACTCATGGAAGATGCAAGGTAATTGTTTGATTAAGTGCCTGTGAGAGACTCCATTACTCTTGAATAAAGTGTTTGTTTTAAATGTTTTTTTTTTGTAATCAACTTTGGTTTTAAGTTTTACAAGGTTGAACGAAGACAATTAGCCTTTTCAGGAGAGGAGAGCTTTGTAAGTGTGGTTATTATTAATAATTTTCATATTGTTGTTGAGTACTCAATCAGTTCTTATGGAAATTAACTTTTTATGCACTGATATATATAGGTTTATGTCTCGATTTCCAGTTTTGTTAATGATTGGCTGTACAAGACAAGCTTCGCAATACCATCTCTCTCTCTCCCCCTCTTTTCTCTCCCTCCTATTTATAAATGTAGGGATAAAAGAGCTATAAAGATTCCTTCTCCCTCCCTCCCCATTTCTCTTCTCCTTTCCTTTCTCTCTCTTTCATTGGATGGTTAAGATCAAAAACTTGACACATGTTGGATGGTTAAGATCAAAACCATGCTGCATAATTTTTTGCTTACTAAAAATAATCATTTTTTCAATTTTCAATGTGAGGAAGGTCAATTTTCAAGGTTCAAATTGAGTGAAACAGAACATAGAAATTGAGATTTCCCCATGTAGATACCTATATTATTCATGTTTTGGTTTTTCTTCTTTCTAATAACGAGCATCTTCGCATGGGCTATGCTCGTGCTCGATGCTCTCAGACAGCCTTCAGTCGTATTCAGGTGGGCTTCACCCGCCTCCGCACGGACTTTGCCTGTGCTTGATGCTCCAAGCGGCCTTCAGCCGCATAGAAGCGGGCTTCACCCACTTCAACGGAATCCACCAGCTCGGCAAGGGCCTAGACCAGCCTGAATCGCCCACTTCCCTGGAGCACATATGCATAGGCATGGTCCTAGACCGGCTTGAAGATCCTAAAGAGACCTCCATTTGGAGGCGGGACCTGTCCCCGGCCTGGGCTTAGCAAAATTTAGAAAAAGGCCCAGGCCAGGCCTTTTGAACGATCAAATCTAGAAATTTGAAAACTTTAGATTGTCAGAGTTAAATTCCAATGCGACCAAAATATTGAATATTTTTGTAAAATAATTTAATAGCTTTAGAGGTCAGTAAAATTTATCATGCTCAAGGAAGTCCTTCACATTATAATTGTTGCGGTCTAACTCGACATCCCGGTCGGGCTGGAATAACTTGGGCCGTCTCAGCTCTCGAAACGGTCGAGCGCGCACACATTCAATAGAGTAGGTTGATTGTACACAAGCAGTTTTAACGTGGAAAAATCCTCAACTGGTTAAAAAATCACATGATCGGATCTGTGTCGGTCAAAGTCCACTATTTTTAGGTTATTACAATTTGTTTGTGAAGTCAAGGGTGACAGGCCACCTCTCGTTACAGCTTTGTGGTGAGAGAACATTTGGCACATGGAGGAAGACAGATCGTTGCACCGGGTGTTGTTACAAATTGCGCTTCGCGCTGGTGGTCTTCGGTTAGCGACTTGCTGATTCTGAACGTGGGGGCGGAACGCCTGAACTTGCGGTTGCGGGGGCCAGTTGGAACTTGAGAGATTTGGCTTCGTCGGGTAGCTTTGACTTGACTCACTCGTAGCTCGGGTGCGGCTCAGGTGTGGCTCGTAGGAGAAATTCGGCAGAGCTTCGACCTGAGGAAGAAGAAGACTCTGAGGAAAAAGGTAAGAAATGAGGAAGACTGAGACTCCTTATATAGTCTCCGGGTTGTGATTATGGTGGTTACGCGGCTATCCGCACACCGTAACCACCATAATGATTATTTTTTGGCATAGTTTAAATGTGTGTATTTCGCTATTTGGAGACCATTTAAATAAGTTATAAAATTATTAATTAAATTCTCCCACTAACCTGGTGGTTAGTGGGTGGTTACGCATTGATCAGACGGCCGGGAGCGCCCCCATCGATCGGACGACGGGAGCGACACTCCACGGGAGGCCGACGAACTTGCCGCCAAATTCGCCGGCGAGGGGTGGACAACCGACGTCGGCCGGGGAGGGCCCCCGACCGCTCCCTTTGGCCGCGCGCCAGCGACCGAGGGAGGGGGAGGCCCGTGCGGCCGCACCCTTGGCCGCGCCGACGGCCGAGGGAGGGGGCGGCCCGGGCGGCCGCCCCCTTGGCTGTGGGGACAACCGGGAAAGGGGGCGGCCCGGGCGGCCACCACCTTGGCCGCATCGGCGGCCGAGGAACGGGGCGGCCCGGGGGGCCTCCCCCCTTGGCCGTGCCGGCGATCAAGCGTGGGGGCGGCCGTCCCCTTGGCCGCGCCGGCAGCCGAGGGAGGCGCGGCCCGGGCGACCGTTTCCTCGGTCGCGGCCGCGGCCGCCGCGGCAAGAGAGGGCGGGCGGACGGCGTCCGGGGAGGAGATCGCCCGCCTGCCGCCGGCGAGGTGGGGCTTGCGACGATTTGCCCATTACGCGTGATGGGATCGGTGCGCGGGGGATCGAGCGTAGTGATCGCGCACGCGGTCGATCCCATGATCCCATGATCCAACTTTTTTTGAGGTGAAGATCATAGGTGTGTGGTTATGTGCACACCTAACCTTTATATAATGAGGGTCATCCCCAATAATAATTTTAGATGTTTTAAATATTTATTTTGCAATAAAAAGCTAGTAACTAGTTAAATTATCAAAATTGAATCATTATGTTCCTACACATTTTTTAAATATTTTTTTATTTTTATATTTTTTTCTGGGGACAGAAAAACTTCATATGCTCAAGAACAAATGTCGAAGATGAAGACTCCGTTTGGGGAGACTTATTTTCACCGGTTAAGCGGTCGTAACCGCTAGCGGTCGTAACAGCTAGCGATCGTAACCGCTTAACCGGTGAAAATAAGTCCCCCTAAACAGAGCTAAATTGTCTTGTATGACAGAGGTCTCACACTTTGATTCTCATCATGTTGGATGATTTCGTGAGTTTCCGTCCGGCAATGGACGAAAAACTTTTGCTTGCTAACCACTCAACTTTGTTTTGGTGGTTGTTATCAAGTTGATTTCTTATGCTCATCAAATGACCTTGAGATATTAATCCATGAAATATTAACGAGAAATGCGAAAAAAAACTCAAGTACTCCACGAGGGCGCGACCCGAGGGAATGCATCAGATTCTCACTCGAGTAAATAAACTATGGGCTTTGATTAATGGCAGGTGTAATTATATTTGGAGTACATAAATTAAGAGAATGCGAAGATACGAATTAAAGTTTTGGGTCACACGCATAATGTACTAATTGTTAATGTATATTTGGACAATTATCGAGTTCGGAGGCGTAACGGGTCGGTTCGGATACACGGTTAACCAATACCTGTAGTAACTCCTAAGGGTTTGCCTATTTATACCCACCTAGGGGCAACGGGTAGGGGATTCCACCTAGATCCCCATTCGGATGCTTCGAGCAACATTTTCATTCTTGTTCCAATCCAAAACTACCGGATATGGCTTCGTCTCCTTCGCGATACCGGACGACAGCGGGCAGAATGGTCCGAAAAAAAAACGGCGACACTCCCAAAACCTTTGGTAGTGACTTTGTCACTTACCACGTTGAGGCCGATCCATCCATCTATAAGGATGCAATGAGATCAAGGGACTCACTACTCTGGAAAGAAGCCATTGATGAAGAGATGAACTCTTTGCTTCAGAACAACATCTGGACGTTTGTTGATAAGCCAAAAGGTGTTAAAACTATAAGATGTAAGTGGGTTCTGAAAAAGAAGCTCAATCATGATGGTAGCGTAGCTAAGTATAAAGCACGCATGTTGGCTAAAGGTTTCACACAAGTTAGTGAGGTGGATTACTTTGATGTATATTCACCAGTGTGTCACTTAGCAACCATTAGGATCCTACTTGTTATTGCGTCTATTGAGAATTTTATTGTTCATCAAATGGATATTAAGACTGCATTCTTAAATGGAGATCTGACCGAAGAAATATACATGAGCCAACCTAAAGGTTTCATAGTATACGGTCACGAAAATAAGGTCTGTAAGTTGATCAAATCGCTATACGGACTAAAACAAGCACCAAAATTATGGCATGAGAAGTTTGACTATAGTGTGAGGAACATGCGATTCATATCGAGTCTCTCGGACAAATGTCTCTACATACGTAATAGATCGAACAAAGTTGCTATAATATGCTTGTATGTGGATGATATGCTGATTCTTGGTTCTGATCAATCCGTAGTGGATGACGTTAAGTCAAAACTAATGAAGGAGTTTAGCATTAAAGACCTAGGTATAGCTGAGACTATACTAGGCATGCAAGTGAGCTTTGGGAAAAATGGAATTTCCCTAAGTCAAAGCCACTATATAAAGTCCATGTTGGATACGTGGGGATACAGTGAACGTAGAGCAGTAGAGACACCTTACGATTATAATAATCGCTTCAAGCCCAATAATGGAGCTGCGATTAGACAGTTAGATTATGTTAAACTGATTGGTAGTCTCATGTATGTTATGGTCTGCACAAGACCTGACATAATCTTTACGGTCAACATGTTAAGCAAATTCACTAGTAATCCTAGCCAAGACCATTGAGTTGCCCTCGATAGCCTGATGCGATACCTAAAGCACACTCAAACGTATGTTTTATGTTACCATGGTCATCCTCCAGTTTTGGAAGGATATTCCAATGCATCATGGTGCTCGGAATTAAACGACAGCAAGTCCACTAGTAGATTTATATTCACACTAGGAGGAGCAGCTGTAGTCTGGAAGTCCAAGAGGCAGTCATGTATTGCACTATCTTCTATGGAATTCGAACTATACGCTCTAGCTTCAGTGGGAGAAGAAGCAGAGTGGATAAGAGATTTAATGATGGACATTCCATTGTCGAGCCTGAAGTTGAGTTCTGTTGCAGCTTACTACGATAATTAAGCTATTAAAATGATTGCTACGAACACTTTGTTCAATAGCAAAAGAAGGAAACTACGGATGAAATAAGCCTGGTTGACCTCCTTTACGAGTCAATGGATTGTGAACCTCGTTGATGTGAGGTCAAAAGAAAATGTTGCAGACGCCTTGACAAAGGGCTTATATAAAGTTCTCACAATAAAAACATCATGGGAGATGAGATTAAAGTTCATAGAAATATGAAATTTCAATGCTTATGTTTTATGGTAAGAACTTATAGTCGCAACATTCAAGCATCTAATAACAGACTGAAACCCCCAAATAATTTTTTGATGAAAGCCCGAGATGGTTAGATGCTAGTCATTCCACATCTGATGACTTAACATCTTTCTCATTGTAAGCCGATTTAAGAATTATTCAACTGAGAATAAAAAGTCGTTGTGCGAGTTAATCTAAAATTAATGATCATAACACATTATTCCACATTTCATAATGTTGCAAATAACGATATGCCAAGTTATATGATGAGGTACATAGTGGTCACTAATGAGTAAGATAACAACGTTTGATTTATTGAAATCAAAACCTAACTGGTCCTAGCTAGACTCTATAGAAATGCTGACAGTATTACTTCACTACTGCTACAAGTACTAAGCTCATTTAGGTAGAGCTAGTTTACTTTGATACATCACTGCATATGTTTATGAATTCATAGAGTCTGACTCATGAAATTCCTTGCAGGCACTAGTGAAGATGGAGGAGAGAAAGTGGACTTTGACTTGGATGATGGTGATCTACTCTCTGAGTAGAATTGTTACACGTTTATCCACTGTCATTTTTATTTTTCCAGACTTATTTATTATTGAGTAGCACTTTTATTTTTGGATGTATTAAGTTATTGTTTTAAAACTCATGTTTGTGTTTTTCTTTAAAAACGGTGCTAACTCTTATGAAAATGTGTAAAGTCGGAAACTTATTTTGATATTCTCCACTTTCTGCACTCCGAGACGTACACGATATTTGTCACAAATATAGGAGGAGAGTGTTAATGTATATTAGGACAATTATCAGGTTCGGAGGCGTAACGAGTCGGTTCGGGTACACGGTTAACCCATACCCGTAGTAACTCTTAAGGGTTTGCCTATTTATACCCACCTAGGGGCAACGGGTAGGAGATTTCACCTAGATCCCCATCCGGATGCTTCGAGCAACATTTTCACTAATGACTTTTGTATTGAGTTTGGATGCAAGCTTAAGTGTATTATTATTATTATTATGTTTGAAACGAGTATTTATAGTACCTCCAATGTAGAGTCTTGTTCTAGTTAGACACACACCCACGAGTCACTAACGAGTCAGCATCGACATGTGTAGACATACACAAGATATTCAACATATTATTATTATTCCCTTGATTTGATTATAACTATACCTTAAGCGCAAGGATTTGTTTGGCATAACTTCCATGATGAATGGGATGTTCTCGTAAAGTCACAATGACAAACAAAGAATTATACGACCTAAACTTAAGACCATGGAAAGTTGGCCAATTTTAGCCATCTGACATGCAATTTTTCTTGTACGGTCTGTGTTGGACCCCTGATTGTCTGCCATCATAGTAGATCCTACACAACTAGGAACAACGACAAAGGAGATTGTGATGCAAGATAGGCCCACCTTGGAATCCACTAGGGGGCTACCAGCCCAATCTGCCTAGCCTTCCTGACATTATTAGGGTTGGAACTCGTACACCCCAATGAGTTTTTTTCCTGAAATCCACCAGGAAACGGTAAGTTATTGAGGCCCGTGATCAAACACCCGATCTCCTAGATAAGATGCTCTCACTAGAGCTCTCATCACCAACAGAGCTACAACCCTGGTAATGACAAGAAGGCTATTAGGATTAGGCTGACAACCCCCTGGTGGATTCCAAGGTGGGCTTGTCCAGCATCAGATTGTTAGAGGTCTCATTTCACACCGAGAGTGTGCATATGAGAACCGACCCTCCTATTTTGTTGAACCTCTTTGTTGAGTATTCAAAGATCTAACCGGTTCTCAGCTATGTGTGATCTATATATAGTGAAGGCGAGCCACAAAATTACAAAAAATATAAATGAGGGAGCTCGTGGTAAAGGTACATCTTATCATAACATGTTGAGTTATAAGATTGGTCTTTTAAAAAGAGGTAAAATACCTAGCTAAGCCATTTTACGTTGGCCTAAATTTGAAATTGCTCTTTAACTATAGTCGGGTTGAGATGTGATCCTTAAATTAAGGTATAAAGGTTTAGGGTAAAATTCTGTTCTTCTGAATCTGAATCCTTCTCCTTCCTTGATCCTTCTATATGACCCAATCGATTGCGTAAGGGCCGCGGTAGCAACGGAACCAGGGAAAGTATACAGAAAAGACAGTTCTTTTCTATTATGTATTATTATATTAGAATTCTTTCTAATTAGATTAGTTATATTAGTATTATAGTCTAAGTTTTAGTATTTTAGTCTTAGTTAGT
This sequence comes from Platanthera zijinensis, assembly GCA_039513925.1. Classification (NCBI taxonomy): domain Eukaryota; kingdom Viridiplantae; phylum Streptophyta; class Magnoliopsida; order Asparagales; family Orchidaceae; genus Platanthera; species Platanthera zijinensis. Next base: position 31,155,245 of record CM077090.1, read on the forward strand.
GATCCCGACTCGGCGAGTCCTTTCTTCCGTGATGAACTGTTGGCACCAATCCTACATTTTGTCTCTGTAGACCGAGGAGAAAGGGGGCTCCGCGATAAGAGGGTTGTACCATAAGAGAAGCAAGGAGGTCAACTGCTTCAAATATACAAAATGGATTCTGGCAATGCAATGGAGTTGGGCCCTCATGTCGATCCGAATGAATCAGTCTTTCCACGGGGTCCATCTTTGCCTGCTAAGGCTAAAGTTCCATTAAAGAGCGTTTCCACGGGGTAGAATCTCCTCTGGGAATATAAGGTTTTCATGAGGCTGGTCCTGAGCCGCCATCCAAGCACGAATACCTTCGTTTAAGAGAATATTTTTGTGTAAAAAACTTGACTAATTATTTGATCATATTCTCATTGGAACTCTTATTTAAAATATTTAATAAAACAACACCCAGATGTTTGTTGAATGAGCTGATCTCTCTCCATAATTTGCCCAAGTTTATTTAAGAGAGCTGAGAGGGTGTGAAAACTCGATCACTTTAGTTGTTCTCAAATGACGCAATATATAACACTACAACAAAATGCACTTATAGTGAGGACCTAAATCGTTACAATAAGTGCCAAAATTCGTTACAAAAAATCTTTGGTAACGACAATACCTTTAAGTAACGGTCCTCCTCTAAAGCTCGACGCTAAAGGTTTTTGTAACGAATGTATGTATGTCGTTACAAATAAATTAATTGTAACAAACGATACTTTCTCACCAAAAAGAGATTCTTCCTCACAATAAATTGGTCACAATAAATATTATTTCGTTACGAATGTTTTTTTACTTACAAAAAAACAGTTACGATTAAAACTATTTCGTTACAAATGTTTTATTTTTTCCTCACTAAAAATAAACTAACTTCGTTACAATAAAGTAAAATAAACATTATTTCGTTACAATAGATTAAACAATAGTAACGAAAAAATTGTTACATTTGTTTTCCATTCTTCTTACTACAGGCAATTCATTTATATATCAAAAATATTCCATTTCTATTTTTTGTGTAACTGAGATTTTATTACAAATAATAATCTTGAAAGCACACATATATTTAATATTTCGTAACAAGATCAACATGTATTTATTCACACCAAAAAGTATTACATAGAGTATAAGTTATTATCATCTCTTCTAAAATAATACAATATTACATTACAAGATCAACATGTTTTTAATAAATCTTCCGTCATTTTTTGAAAAATGAATCGTCCATCACTTTCTGACTAATGAATCTTTCGTCACTTGTCGGTCAATGCTCGAGCACCCTACAAATAAAAGAGAGCAATTAAGATCACCCTACAAATAAATGAGAGAGTAGAAACATCCATACAAACTCACATCCACACATACATAATCCATACACACCCCATTAAACAAGCAATTTTCTTCTGACCAGTAGGAATAACAGCATCGGTCAATGATTGTGCAGCTTTATTAAATTCAACCTACATAAAATAGATATCAAGCATGAGAAAAAATCATGAAAATAAAAAAGAGTAATTATTCAAATAATACCTCATATTTCTTGACATGAGAAAACCTATCTCTTTGGAAAAATGTTGCACAACCATCAACTGGCAGAAAATTGAAAACAGAAACAGGTTGACAACTAACCATCTTCTTCAAATGCAGATACTTCATCCAATAACTCTGCACCCGAGTTCTCGGGCAAATAAGAAATGGTGGATTGAACATTAGAACTTCCTGGGAGTAAACATTACCAGGCTCATAACTTTGGTACTGAGGATGAAAATCCAGGCTGAGGATTGAACATTAGAACTTCCTGGATTGAACATCCTGGGAGAAAACTTTGGTACTGGTTGAAAATCCAGGCTGAGGATTGAACATTAGAACTTCCTGGATTGAACATTAGAACTTCCTGGGAGTAAACATTACCAGGCTCATAACTTTGGTACTGAGGATTGAACATTAGAACCCAATGCAGATACTTCATCCAATAACTTTGGTACTGAGGATGAAAATCCAGGCTCATAACATTAGAACCCTGATTTAGTGTCCGCACAACCACTCTGGTAAGATCATCCTGGGAGTAAACATTACCCAGATGAATGGCACCAGAGAATGACACCTAAATAATATTCCAAACACTAAGTAAAAATGATGGATCTAGAATAGAAATCAATCATCTAATAGATATAAATAATTCTTCAATCACAAGAAAAACTTATTATTGCATACTTCATCGGATTGATCGGCCCGAATTTTCTTCGACAGGTGCTCAGAATCAACAGGTTGATAATCCATGCCTGGTGCACTACTAGGAGCTCTAGAGTGCTTTAGAAATGCAGCTACATTGAACATGAGATGATGCAGTCAAGAACAATAAAGAATTATAAATATTGATGCTAAAACTTAAAACTTATGCCCACTAGATGGAATATTTGGAGATTGCACAAGACCTGGAGGTGCTTGAGCCACAGCAGCATGAGATAAAGTTGGATTGGCAGTAGACATCCATCCAGCTATGGCACTTCCAGGGGGGAGACTACAGGTTGGAATGGCTGCGCATGAAACAAAGATTGCCCATTTTACATTAATACAAATGTGCAAGGGGAAAACAAGAACTAAAAAACAAATTGGACTTGGTACATTAAAAAATACCTCAAGTTCTTGAGCTTGTTCAGGTCTTGGATCCTCAAATCTGAACCTACATATACTAATTCTCTCTATCCCCCTACAAAACATAAAAGCAATATCTCTGTTTAGATTATTAGATAGTATAGAAAGTAAAATTTCCCAAAAATAAAACTTGTCTTGCTTAATTCTTGACATTCAAAAGAATAGAATAAGTTAAATACCCCACTTTCTGTGCTGCAGTTCACTGATTTACAGTGAACCGCAGCCACCCCTCATTGATTTCCATTGAAACGCAGCCACCCTTCGTTAATTTCCAGTGAACCGTAGCTGCCCTTCACTGATTTCCAGTGAACTGTAGCCGTCCAAGAATCATAAAAATAATCAGTTTGGAATCAAATTAGTCATAAAAATAAATTCAAAATATCACAAAAATACAGCTCTCAAGAACTCCCTTGTCCAAGAATCCAAGTCTAGAAAATATATGGGAAATCAGCTCTTCCTGAATCATTAACAGTGCTAAAATCCAAGTTCAGTGCACTAGAACATACCTGAATCATTAACAAGCAGTATATATATATGGAAAATATATGGGAAATCCAAGTCTAGAACATACTTGAATCATTAACAGTGCACTAGAACATACCTGAATCATTAACAGAGCAGCAACACATGCTGAAATCAGCTTTAGAGAAACTGCTGCACATGGAATCTCTGCTGAATTCCTAACATGCTGAATCTCTGCTGGATTAAACTGCTGTACATGGAATCTCTGCTGAATTCCAAACATGCTGAATCTCTGTTGGATTAAACTGCTGCACATGGAATAAAAACATGAATATTATAGAACATGAATATTTAATGATATGAAAGTATTTTACCTCATCAGGATGGCAACCCCATAAAAAGACACGCATCCGAAACTGGGGAACACCGTAGCAACTCGCTGCCATGATGCCTAGTCTCGCTTGATACCTCAACTCAGTCAATCCACAATGATAGTCTAGGAATCACACTTAAACAACCAACAATCATCCACAATGATAGTAACTCTGCACTAAGCATAGCAACAAATCCCATTTTTCATGAGAGAACAAAGCACATAGAGATTGTTGTTGAATATATCAAGCGAAAAAATCAGCCGGCAGACTTGTTAATTAAAGCACTCGGAAAAGAAAAACACAAGCATTTGTTAAGCAAGTTTAGGATGATAAATATATTCAAGAAGGACCAAACTTTAGGGGGAATGTTAAAAGTAAATGCTTGTGTTGTTTATGTCATTTTGTCCTACATATAACATCAACATCACCTACACCCCCCCCCCCCAAAAAAGATTTAACATGTGAGGAACTTTGCATGAACATGACTCACTAATGAAATTCAGAAAAGAGGAGGCATTATCCAACCAGAAACTATTGTCAGGAAGACATCAGAATCAAAAGAGATGTGACAACAAAAAAGTGCACCAAAATACTAACAGTCATAAACCAGTTGACAACAAAAAGTGCACCAAAAAGTAAATGGTGTGTGCATCAATTAGTCAAGGAATTGCCCCAAATTTTTGCAGAACATAAGACAGCTGCTCTTTCAGCTCATTTTGCCCCTCTTTTAATCCTGCAATCTCTGCATTGTGAGTTTGAATCAAAGCTTCTTGTTTATCTATAAGCTCTGTTTGTGTTGTTAGACGAGTCCTGGCATTGAGCAATTCTTCTTCCGCTACATTCAACTTCTCTTTCAACTGAGTGGACTCTGACAATGTCTTCTTCATTCGTTTTGAAGGCACAACACCATAGCCTAATCCTTTGTCATAACCAGACTTATTTCCAAGTGCAGTCTTTATAATTTCTCTCTCAGAGCTTATGAGATCACTGTCAGAATCTGTTGATATTGTCCTCAGCCTTTCCATTTCACGCTGTAAAATAGTGTTATAATAGAAACGTATGTTATCAATCAACTTTGCGAAAGTTTCAAATATATTTTGACTTACGTATGCCGCTTCTGCTTTCTCGCTGACAAACCTGCACTGTGTCTTACAATAACACCTATACCATTTGCAAGGTGCTTTGCAAAGCGACGCGGCTTCTTAAAACCTTCAGGGAACTCAATCTCAAGTAGTTTCTTGTCCTAACAAAACAAATAAAGGTATGTTAACATATAGTAAGTGTATGTAAGTTTTAATATACCTAAATAAAGCATACATTTTCTAGTATAGCTTTCTCAATCGACTTTCCGGTGGTCACCCCACGACCTCTTCTTATAGATGAGCTTCCCACTGCAATTTATTAAAAACCCTTAATAAATATATGATTCAAGTAAATGATACAAACTTGTGAAATAAAATAAGGTATACTTACTAGTATTATCAGAACCCTGTATTGGACTTTCATCATTTCCTTCATTAATAGTGGTATCATCATTAATGGTGGCAAATGATCCACTTTGTGATTGCTGCAGATTAATTTGTGTAGGTGGCAATTCAATAACCTCAGTATTTGTTGGTTTTTCAGCAACAAACAGTTGTTTGCTGCTCCTTGTCGCAGGTCGCCGTAGAATAACATTTTTTGGAGGCATAATCCTGCGAAGTAAATAAGATGCAAACGTTAAACATCACATTAAATTATTTAGAGAAATCATAAAAAGGAAGAATTGTATTACTGTTTCGATCTAATCAATAAGAAAAAACTTAACATACCGTTTGCATTAGCTTTACATGTTATGATCACTGTCATCACAATATTGCACTAGTGTTTCATCATCCTCATCTATTGACTCATCTCCGTCAACAATATTATTAAGTTCTTTCTCTTCGTCGATTCTAGTTAGAACTTCTATATTTATAATATCAGGTTCTATATCATCTCTTCCTAGGGATTGCAAGTTTTGATCTTCGGTAGCATATATTAATTCAGTTTCTGAGGACTCATGTTCTTGAACTATGTTATCATTCATCTCCTCCACTTCTAGGTCATCGTGTTCCTCTATGTCCCAAAGGTGTCTATGATATACAAGTTGTGCAATTTTCCAAGGATGGCCGAGTTTTGTGTCATCGACATAGAACACTTGTTGCACTTGGTTTGGAAGAACGAATGGATCATCTTCACACCAACGAGAAGTTATGTTGATGCTCAAAAAATATTTATCTTTATGCATAGTCTTTTTCCCACCAGTGTCAAACCACTCACACCAAAATAATACTACTTTATATCCATGAAGATAGGTCAACTCAACGACCCTACTTAATACTCCATAAAACTCTACCAAGATATTTTGATGTTCCCCCTCAACACGTAAACCACTATTTTGTGTTGTTCGGCGATCATCTCGATCTTGTATATGAAATCGTACTTCATTAACAATACAACCAGAGTAAAATTTTGTTAAGTATGATTGTGGACCATTTGCCAATGCCCATAATTCTTCGGAAACTTCGCTCGAGTTTGTGTGAGGCACTCTATTTATCTATACAAAATACAATAGGAAGCTAATTAGATAGATGATACTATAAATTAACAATTAATCTTCAAGGGTATCTTCGTATTTGGAGCTTACATGAGCTTGAAACCAACAATGAAACTGCTCTTGATGAGTTTTGTCAATGTTTCTTTCATTTTCGTCCCTTTTAAGCTCCTCCATGTGCTTACTATTTTTAAAAAAAGTACATTAAAATTTGTTACAAATTAAGGAAATTGAGCTCTTTCATGAATCGAACCTTTTAAAATCATCTACTTCGCTACAATTGTTTAATATGAATTTATGAGCTGCATCTAGATCTTCTTTAGAAAGTGCTTTGCAACGGCGAAGAGGTCCAAAGGGTCTCACTTTTGATGCAAAAACCGACAATTCACACTCTTGTTGATGCTCCACTGAATCTTCATTTCTATTTTCTTTATTGAACCTTATTTCTATTTCATTTAGGTACATTGACACAAATGTCAAAGACTCTTTCACAATATATCCTTCAGCTATAGAACCCTCTGGACGTGCTTTATTACGTACATATCCTTTAAGAGTTTTAAGAAACCTAAAGAGAAAACTCAATGATCATAATAACAAAATTATTCATTTATGCTATGTAAGATAATAAAGTATAAATGCATAAAAAACAAGTACCTTTCAATCGGATACATCCAACGTGAGTGAACTGGGCCAGCAATCTTTGCCTCTTTCGAAAGGTGAATAGCCAAGTGAATCATTACATCAAAAAATGCTGGAGGGAATATTCTCTCCAATTTTGCACAAAATAATTGGGAATTACTCTCCAACTTCTCGATATGCTCGACCTTTAGTGTATTTGAGCATAAAATTTTAAAAAAATCTCCTAGCTCGTATAGTGCCTCAACGACATCTGCGCGTAGAAACCCACGAATGCCAATAGGAATTAACCGTTGTAGTAGAACATGACAATCATGAGATTTAAGTCCATAAATCTTCCCATCCTTTACGCATCTTGAAATTTGACGCATAGCCATCTGGAAACTTGACATTTTTTTAAAAATTGCAAAACCTTTTTTTCTCATCGGAAGATAGATTATAACATGCTTGAGGTTTTATTATAGTACTTCGATTTCTAATCAAGTGTAACTCCTTCCGGATGTTAAGGTCTCGCAAATCTTTTCGCGCTTTTTCAGTATCTTTGTTTTTTCCATCAATGTTCATCAATGTGCCCAAAACACTGTCACAAATATTTTTTTCAACATGCATTACATCAATGTTGTGTCGTATCAAAAGTTTATGCCAGTAAGGTAGTTCAAAGAAGATGCTTCTCTTTACCCAATTCCCTTCTTCATTGTTGCGCTTCCTCTTCCGCTTGCTTGGGTGTTTTCCAAATTTATCAAAGTTATGTTCGAGTTTGGTTAAATCTGCATGCAATTGTGCGCCACTCCACTCCCTTGGTTTTGTACGTGTTTCTGACTTTCCATCGAACAATTTACTCCTTCGATAAGGGTGATCATTATGTAGATAATGACGATGTCCCATGTAACATATCTTACTTCGAATTCTTTTAGAATCTGTATCATATAAACAAGTTGGGCATGCCCCGTAACCCTTTGTGGTCCACCCAAATAAATTACTAAGAGCTGGAAAATCATTGATTGTCCACATAAGAGCAGCATGCATTTTAAAAGTCTCTTTGTGTGTCATAAGTCTCTACACCATTCCATAATTCTTTTAATTCTTCAATCAGTGATCTAAGATAAACATCAATATCTTTTCCAGGAGCACGTGGGCCAGGAATTAATAATGACATCATAAGAAACTCATCTTTCATACCTTTGTATAACGGCATATTATATGGAATTAGCACAACAGGCCACATACTATAAGAAGTACTCATATTTCCAAACGGATTGAACCCATCAGTAGCCAATCCAAGCCTAACATTGCGTGGATCTGCAGCAAAACTGGGATAGTGTGCATCAAAACTCTTCCATGCAAGTGAATCTACCGGATGACTCAAAGTACCTTCTATCTCCATATGCTTCTCAATATGCCACCTCATGTAAGATGTTGTTTTAGAAGACATATAAAGTCTTTGTATCCTTGGTGTTAAGGGGAAATGCCACAAAACCTTTTGAGCAATTAATTTTCCTTTTCCTTCGTTATATTTCCAACGTGGTTCTTCACACACAGGACACACATCTTTCTTCTCATTCTCTTTCCAAAATAGTGCACAATCATATCTACATGCGTCTATCTTCTTATAGCCCAAACCTAAACCAGAAAGAAGTTTCCTAGCCCAGTAAATAGATTTTGGAATAAGATTACCTTCTGGCATCACGTCCTTTAGCAATTCAAGAAGCATGTTAACTGACTTATCTGACATCTTGTTCATTACTTTGATATGCAGCAGTTTAACAATGAATGCTAACAAAGAGTATTTTTGCAACCTGGGTACAGTTCACGTCTGACATTACATAACAGACTTAAAAAAGTTCCAGTACTATCTTCGTTAGAATGTTCAGGAAGTTCTGCATCTCCAATCTCATGTATCAAATCAACTAAATCATCGATGGCTTCAATATCATCGTTACTTTCATGACTTTGAGAAGGTCCACTATTGTTACTATTAGAACTGAACACAAAAGAACTAGTCATTTTAGCTTCTCCATGATGTATCCACTTCTTATAATAGTTGTAAAACCCTTTCAAATGCAAGTCTGCTTTAACTTCAATGAGGCTCTTTGTTTTAGTGTTTCGACATACATTGCATGGGCAAAGAATTTTATCTTCAAAGTAAATAGCATTTTCCCGTGCAAACTCTAAAAATAAATCCACGCCTCTAGTATAGGTAGAACTGAATCTATCTGGTTCATAAATCCAGCTTTTATCCATACCTAACAAAAAAAGAATGGGATAACACAATATCATGAAAATAAAAAACTAGTACATGCACAAACATATACACACACACAAATATACATATACACACACACACATACATATACATATACACACACACTGATGACCATACACACATACATAGACATATACAAACACACATACATATACATATCCATATGGAAATCAATGCCAAACTTACAAAGTAAGCAAGTGTCTTTAAAAAAATGCATCTGAAAACAATTTATTAGGTTGAACAAGATTTTGAACTGATGCACGTATCTCCATATAATGTATACAAACTTATAAAGTAAGTAAGTCAAGGTCAATCTGGATTTTAAAAAGTATCATCCATGTTTTAGTACCTGTCAATCAATTCTAAGAACCAAGCTCTCCATATGTTAAGGTGACTATTTACAGCAGTGCACATATCAAACACTTCAAACGCAATGTTTTCAGTTGGACTAAGGAACATATAGATGATATAGATGAGTTGGACTAAGGAACATATAGATGGCATCAGTTGGACTAAGGAACATATATATCATCAAATGATATAGATGAGCCTTAGCACCAGTGCACCATTTCACAATAATAAGGAGAGAGGTACCCAAAACTATTGAGGAACATGAGATGAGGAATAAATTGGTACCTAGAATACATGCAAGAGATGAGTAGAACTATATTGCAGTACGAATGAGGTGCATCCTATTAACTAAAGATTGCGTTATAATGCCAAACCTAGAATACATCTCTCTAGTATCTAGCTTTCCAACCAAAGCAACTAATTTTTACCCAAAGAGGTGCATCCTATTAACTATAGATACCAAATAATTTATACCAGAGGGTTTTCTCCCAGGCAGGTGCGGCGAACAGATGATGAAGATCGGCGAGTTTTCTCCCAGGCGTTGCTGGTCGGCGGTGAGCAGCGGGGAGGGGATAGGGCGAGGCGATGAGGGGTTTCGCTTTGCTGTTATCGGGAGTTTTCCCGTGGAGCAGGCGATGCGAGGAGGTGCTGGGTAGGGGAGATCGCGACGGCGGGGGAGAGGGAGATCGCGAGGGCAGCGGGATAGCGGGATATTTTGGGGGTAGGGTTTGAGGGAGACCGGCGGGTTTTCTCCTAGGCAGATTAGATTAGATGGAGTTTTATTGGAGGGAATTTTTTATTGGAGGGAAATTTCTCGCCAAAAATTTCATGCACAATATCATGTATGTCTGTCTTTGGTGTTTGTGTGTGTGTGTCGTGGCGTTATTGTGTGTGTGTATGTGTGTGTCTATGTCTACGACTGTGACTGTGACTGTCTGGGTCTGTGAGTGTCTGTGTACGTATATGTGTCGGTCCATGTGTCTGTGTTTGTGTCCATGTGTTTGTGTCTGTATGCGTCTGTGTCTATGTACGTACGTATGTGTGTCGGTCCATGTGTCTGTGTATGTGTCCATGTATCTATACAAGTCTGTGTCTGTATCCATGTGTTTGTGTCTATGTGTCTATGTATGTATGTACACATGCTTGTCTGTGACTGTGTATTTGGGTTGTGTGTGAGTGTTTGTTTGTTTATGCATGTTTGTCTGTGCTTGTGTGTGTCTATGTTTGCGTATCTATGTGTCTTAATTGCGTGTCTGTGTCTGTGTTTATGTGTGCTTGTGCGTGTTTATGTCTTTGTTGCTTGCGTGTCTATGCGTGTTTGTGCTTGTGTTTGACTATGTCCGTGTCTATATCAGTCTGTATCTATGTCTGTGACTGTGTTTTTATTTGCGTGTCTGTGTTTGTCTATGTGTGTGTGTGTGTGTGTGTGTTTGTGTCCGGTGAGAAAATTAAATTAATATTCAATTATTTTTTATTCAGTTGATCGAACGCCCGAGAGCGAACGAAATTGAGCGGGGTAATTCTTACTTTTAAAAAATACATAAACAGATAAACCTTATTTAAAAATACATAAATCTTATTTAAAGCTCATGTGCACTGTCCGGCAATGTCAAGGCGGGGGTATTGTCGAGCGGGGAACATGGGCCTCATGTGCACTGTCAGTTGATCGAGCTAGCTCCTGAGATTTCTTTTAAATTTTTTGATTTGTTTTGTTCAAAATTTTATGGAGGGAAATTTCCCTCCATATATTTCATTCATTCATGTGAGAGAGAGATAGAGCTGCATGGAAGAGAGGCAGAAAAACTTTTATAAGAAGTTAAAGATTTATAAAAAATCCCGTACGTGCAAAAATACATGTTGCAATAGTACCACATATCTGCGATAGCCGCGCACGGATGTTAATAATAAAATATTACTATTAGTAAGAACAATGTCTTTGTCACAAAAAACTTCCATGATATGGTTACAATTGATACTTATTGTGAGAATTTTTTTCTATTTGTAACGTAACATTAGTGTTGTTACAAATACTTACAGTTATAGTAACGAATTAATTATTATTGTAACAAAATTTAAAATATTCGTTACAACAAAGTACTTTTTGGTAACAACAAAAAAATTTGTTACTAAATATAATTATTAGTAACAAACTGTGTTTTAGTTATATTTCAGTCCTTACAACAGGTGCAGTTTGTTGTAGTGTAAGGATAAATTTGGTCACATCAGTCAGTACGTAGTATAGTCTCGCGATAGCTGAGTCTCATTATATGGGAACTTTGGTCCCTTTTAGGTTTTTGGTCAAGGTAACTCTTACGATGTCAGAGCTGGATTTGACACCTTGCCCTTGATAGGCATGGGTGGATTCATGAACGACGATTAAGCAAAATCTAGCTAATGGGATAAAACGATAGAGATTTTTGGGAGAATGGAAGATTAATTTCCTAAATAAGTGTTGACGGTAACATGTTTATCTTTGAGATGGAGCTAGTAGTAGTGGAAAGAGCATGCTTTGTGAAATAAGATGGGTTCCACTCAGTTGATAACTTTTGTTGAGGCTCCTTGGTGAGGTAAGGGGCAACTCGGTAAGTTAAGGGGCATCTTGGTAAGTTAAGGGGCTTCTCGATAAGACAATGAGCTTCACAATGAGGTAAAGGACTTCTCATTAATCATTGTGTAGCATGAATGGAAGAAAAGAGGGGAGAGAAGCGGTCACGTGCTACTCGTCGAGAAATGGGACGAGATGGGTGGACATGTGAGTGATATAGGGTCAGTTTGTTTCGACGGTGGCGGTGGCCAAAAGAGCTGTGCGAATGGAGCTGTGGGAATAGAGCTGAGAGCATGGAGCTGTTTAGAATGGAGAAAAAGTTTGGCAAAACAGCGGTGACAGAGCTGTTCAGAATGGAGAAACAGTTTGGTAAAACAGCAATGGTGTTTCTATTACATTTAATTATAATTAATATTTATTATAAATTTAATTTATTAATAATAATAATCATATTAATAATATTATTAATACTAATCAAATATGATAATAATACTAATATAATAATCATAATAATAATCATAATCATAATATAATAATAATAATAATACTAATAAAAATAATAATAATCTCAAAACCTTAGGACTTAGATCAGTGGAGGAGGGGGGCATCATCCATGGAAAGGAGTTCCACCTCGCCGGCGCGCAGATCCAAATTTCTTCAACCTTGCTGGAGGCGGGGGGCCCGCCGGGTTCCACTCCGGTATGAGGGGGAAAAAGGGGGAGGGGGAGGGGGAGGGAAAGAAAAAAGGGGGAGGAGAAGAAAGGGGGGAGGGGAGAAAGAGAGAAGAGAAAAAGGAAGAAAAAAAGAAGGGAGGGAGAGAGGAATTAAGACAAGAGGGAAAGGGAGATATGATGATGAAGAGTGGATTATAAATGACAAAGGATCAGACTTTTAGTGCGGCGCGACATTTTTAGTGCGGTGGGTTACATAAAAAATCACGAACAACACAAATTGAATTACCTTTCCCCCAATTCATTTTTGATGTTATGGGATCAGAGCGAAAGATCAAAGCTTTTAGTTTGAATTAAAATCATTAACAGTCAAAGCTGTTGGTTCTTCATGCCAACGCTGAAGTCGTTAAATCATCAATCATATGAAGCGTTGTGCTTGCAGTGACCTTAGGTTATTATAGTTTTCAATGCAGTGCAATTTATTTGCTGCACTGCATTGCAATTTTGCAAATTTCTGTAATTTCTCAAATTGAGAATTGCAATTGGGAGGAGGCCGAGAATCCACTGAAAGCTTGTTGGCAACCCATAAAATTTGTGCAACTCATGGATGTTTGCAATCAAATGCATCGAGCACAATTCAACTAGGTTAGTCTTAAACAAATATACAAAAAGAGTTGGTGATATGGGCGACTCCCTTTTGTATGTGGGCTCAGTCTGCAAAAGAGCCGAGCACATGCACAGTGGTGGCAGTCATGAACACAATGGTTATGACTGATGTTCGTGAATGCCCATCTCTCCTAAAGAACTCCATTTACTTTTATGTTTTAAAACAATTTTTTCCTTGTGGCGATCAATAACTGTTGTCATGACAAACACGGCTGCAGAGTTTTTGTCCAAACTCACTGGATCAAAAAAGTCGCACCAAACGAACCCTAAGTGTTGGTACTTTTGGAAATAAATTGTTTTTGAAAAGGGTCCCACCATAAGGGTGAAATAACGATGTATTTTTGCACGAGGCGGCTTCCAGGACTCGAACCCGTAACCTCAAGGTTGCATGGAAAAACCTTAACCGGTGCGCTAAGACTCCCCTTCTAATGGCACAATGACTATGGTAGCCCAGTGCACAAAGCTTCCTCGTGCAGCGAGGGTCCAGAGAAGGGTTCCACCACAAAGGTGAAATGTAGGCAAACCTTACCATGCACTTTTGCAAGAGGCTGCTTACAGGACAAAAACCTGTGACTTCAAAGTCACACGACAACACCTTAACCAGTGTGCCAAGGTTCCCCTTCTAATAACACAATAACTATGGTAGCAATGACGTTTTTGATCAAACTCACAACACAATAGTGTAGTGCATAAACTCAAAACCAATGAATGAAAATGAAAAAAAAACACAACAGAGCAGTGCATAAACTCATTCAAAGGATCTAAATTTTAGCATAATAAAACAAAATCATTTTAGAGATTAGCGTAGAGGATCTTCAGAAATACAAGAAATGAAAACAAAGATCATTTTGCTCATTTACAGTTTTGATGCATAACAACAAACAGATACACTACATGATCTATCCAAAAAAGAAAAGTCTGGTGCTAATAAATTGCAATTTTTTTTGCTTCTTGTTCACCCAGTAAGGCATGATAACCTTCCCAAGTAGCAAATATATGATCACTCTCTTAACTTGGGAAGGTTATCATAGAATGAAAACTAAGCTCATATTAGGTACAAAGGAGCTGATCATAAGAATGAAAAATTCCCTCATTTTTTCTGATTACAGTTTTGTAAATTGATCAAAAAAATAATTGATCCTTAATGTTTTCTCCTAACTGTCTTGATTATTTCAGGCTAAATGACGCCTATTGACTGCTCTGATATCTAGAAACTCCAAGGCTTCTCCACCTTTTTAGTCTTGAGATTCATTCCATTTCTTTCACTCGGGTTCTACCCTCGAAGCGTAATCAGATATACGTGTAACTAGTTAGGTGCTTGATCCCAATATCCCATCTCTGATCAGCACCTCGGGCATGGATCAAGCATACACTTCAGGCTTTGTAAGCGGAGGCAGCTGCAAACTGTCATCATTTATCTGTCTCTCCCCCTCCTATTGTCTCCAAAACACGAAAAAGGAGTTTGAAGAAGACGACCATTAAGAAAATTGTCCACCGCTTTCTGGCCCTTCTCCTGGCATCACTGTTATATCTGATAGTATGGACCTCAGCACGACGGATATGTGGCTGCACAAACCTCATCCGATCCCTTGATCTGGGGCGCCATAGAAGGAGAGTGAGACGACCGTAGATGGATTCCATCTGCGCACATCACGCACCGCCATCAACATCAGTTTTACCTTGTAGATCTGTCGTCAGAGATCCCCGAGGAAGGCGGCCAAGAACCGCCCATCCTTCCCGCTCTGTTGCCGCCTTGGAAAAGGAAGTCGCCGTCCGGCCATTCAATTAAGGTCCAATTCCAAAGAAAATAGATCTCCACTTCTAATTTCAGATCCCCAATTTCATCAAAATGAACAAAGTCCTAAGAAAAAGGATGTAATTAATTAACTGAAGATGGAAATGGAACCTTTAGTTGAGCTTTGGTAGAGTGTGACGCAGCAAAAGTGTTGTTTGCAGCGGAATCACCCCAATAAGTTTGCCCTATGGGGCTAGTTAGTGTTAGCATTCTAGCAGCTGCAAGAGTCCAAAATGAAAGATAAATACCACATTATTCAAAAACACACGATTCAAGTCAATGTAAGCAAGAATAATAGGTTGAGTCTCAAACCTAACTAGCATCATACTCTAATCACGCAAATGAATGAGTAAGTTAAAATAAAAAGTTTGTTAAGTTCCCTGTAGATTCAGGTCAATGTAAGCAAGAATAATAAATTGAGGCTCACTGTCAATGGGTACCATGGAAAGGCAATTATACATTTAGGAAACTTATTTTATTAGAAATAAACTTGTTTCATTAGAAATGTATTCATTTAAGAAACACAATTATACATTTCAAGTTCATTAATAGTAACAGAAGAGTAAGTTATATGCTTTGAAATATATGAGTAATACATATACAGTTGTAATTATTTCTTGCCTTCAGAAGGGCGCTCAAATCCAGAATCAACTATAACACGTAGAAGCTATCTTCAATAGAAAATCTCTAAATTCGGAGCTGTGAATTCCTACCTAACCCCTACAATAAGAAAATAAACAAAGTGATAAATGTCCCTTGCATCAAAATATTACAAAAAAAACATGTTGATGGATCATAGGATCTTTCCAATTTCTTTAAAACATGCAACAAGAAATCATCAGAAATGAAGAACAAACATTCAAAGTAGTGAAGTGAGCATTACACACAAGGAAAATACAAGGATTCTATTTTTGGGCAAGTGGAAAACAAATAGTAGGGCAATCCTGAGTCATGGAAAGAGATCTGGGCATGATATGCATGGAGAAGATACATATTAGCATATATACTATAGAACAAAAATTTCCAACAAAAGAAAATTTTCTATATAAAATGGAGCTTTTTTACACATCAGTGGTCAACTGGACAAACTCTGTACATGATAAAATAGACCAAAAACACCAAACATTTACCTATGATAAATAAACAAACAACACCAAACATAAACCTAATTCTTTGGGTTATAAAAAATCCTTCTATATGACATGGAAACCCAAAATCAAGGTCAGACCCCTCATGTGCTTCGTGTGTTTCCTGATGGGAATACTAGAAAATTATTCTCAGACACAACTTGTTCTTGAATAAGTTACCTATGAAGTAATAGAAAAAGTGAACGCCAATATCAACATCATTAGCCGGCATCCATTCTTTTTCGACACCCATTCTTTTTAATCAACTAAATGAGTACATCAAAATGTGCCCAATGCTATAACTAATAAAACCTTTGTGAGAGCAAAGCACTTTTTTTTTTCTAAATTGAGTTCTGGATCCCTTGAATAAAGGAAATGAAGTGAAAAAGTTGAAATAAAATCTGATTTTAAACTCACGGCAGAGGGATTGAATTAGGTATCCCTAGAGAGTTTGATAAAGTCCCAAAAAATACATGATTGTGACCTATGCCGTTTTAGTAAAGTGAGTCATGTACAAATTTGATTCCTTTGATTGCTTAAAGCTGAAGTTGCAACATGCAAATGCAATGTGTTTTGGTCAAGGAATGAGACAAATGACTTGAAATAAATAAATGATGGTAAAGTTTTTCAGCATTAGATTTTGATCGAATGACCAAATATGTTAAGGACAACTTTAAATGATAAGATTTAATTGAACAAAAAAAAGACAATATATGACAATACAAATAATCTTAATTCTTCTTGAAAGTGACTTGTGCAGCTGTGCCCTAGCTCTTATTCACCCTAATAGAGAACATACCAGCAACGGCCAATCTCCGGCTCTTATTCGCCCTTATTAAAACATGGAAGGATTAACTGAACTCACAGATATGAAAATTTCAAAGGAAAGTTCAACTCTCAAGCATAACACAAGAATAATCTACCCAAGCCTTATGCTCATTTTTATTCTAAGATTTACACTTTAGAAATCATTAAAAGAAACTATAGTTCAAGACATTTCAAGAAATCCCAATGAATGCCTCGAGAAGAATAAAATCAATGTAAGAACGGGATCTTATAAACACTAAAAAAATATAGAAGGATTGAATTAAACTTGAGCAGCCTAGCACTATACCTAGTTTAAATGTCAAATCTAATTAGCATTTGTGGTCCCATATTCAACCTGGAAGAGAAAATTCAAAGAATGTTTCGACTAGTGTGTACTGGACACTCACCACGATTTCGCCGGTCGGGCAAAATTGGTTTCTCAAGATGAACCTTCATTTTCCTCCAAGACAGGATTCTACCTCCTAATTTTGCAGAAAAGTAGAAGAACGGGCAGGGAGAAGTAGAGAAGAGGCGGTGCTCACCGTGACAAGAAGAAAAGGAGGAGGGCTCGGTCCCTTGTCGTGAGGGAGAGTCTCCTCACCGGTGGATCTTCCCAAAACTCCGTCTAGGAGGAAGATCTTGAGCTGGTTTGCGATCAGAGAAGGGGCGATCGTGGATTACCTTCGGACAAAGGAAGAGAAGATGCTGGGCGGGAGAGCTCACCGGGGATTGGAGCGGCAGGAGGTCGGGGGAGGAGAGGGGGCGCTGGTTCGCGGCTGGTTCGCGGCGGGGGTCGGGGGAGGATTACGTGAAGTGCAGAGGTCGGGGGAGAACGAAGGTTGCGGGATTGTGAGCAGCCAGCTTTAGGTTTTCGCGATTGCGGGATTGTGAGCAGCGAGCGAGCTTTAGCTTTTCGCGATTTGCGAAGGGCAAATACGGGAAATAGTAATATCAGTCGGATTAAGTCAGACCAGAGTGAGGCCCGACCGGGGGGGCAGAGTTCCTTTCTTCAACCTCGCCAGCGCACAGATCCTCCTACCCAGCGAACTTATCCTCCTCCCCGCGCACAACTGCTCCCACCGGAGCGATGGCAACGCAGCAGCGTTGGAAAGGTGTTCCTACCTCCTGCGTGAAATATCTGGTGGCAACGGAGGTTTACTCCTCTGATGCCGACACAACGCCCAAACAAACTGAACAAAATTGTTTTTGACGTTGTGATCCGATCGAAATGGAGGAAAAATGACAAAACAAACTGACCCATAAGCATCTCGACCAATCCATTACCTTGAACGTGTTCTGAGAAAGCTTTGTAAAGGGTGATGTGTGTCTGGAAGTGTAGATGCATATGCAATGTTGCTGAAAAGCGGGCTAGCGGAGAGGGCTATTGGGTCGTGAATGTGAATTTTGAATCTTATTAGCGCTTTGAGATATGTAGAAGTAATCTGATGGTGATGTGACGAGAGATCTCGGCAATATTAAAAGCAATTCACTCATTATTAACAAATAATATTATTTTGTACATGATTAGCACTGAAATGATAGACATATAGAAATTTAGGACATCAAATTTAGGGTAAAGTTGAGAGACTTATTTAAATTTAGGACTCTCTTCCCCCACACTCTCTCTTACGAGGTCATTTTAAGGACAAAAAAATCTAGCATGACCCCCATTGCAGCTACGAAATCTAGGGCTCACCACAACATAGATATCTCTTTTGCATATACTCGGGAGCGGTCTGGAGAGCGGAGTCCGTCGGGCGCGCTCAGGAGCAGTCATGAGAGCGGAGCGCGTTCGGGAGCGATCTTGCGAAATTTAAGAGATCTTCTGCTCTTAAGCGCCTCCTTTTCTTTTTCTCCTCTCAAAATGTGAGCATTGGGGGTCTTTATAGATTTTAGGAGGGGCGACTCAGTAATTTTACCTCGGTAACTTCCAGACGGACGAATAGAAATGCTCGAATTAGAGTACGTGAATCACCATTTTTTTGAACGTGACAATTTTGCTCCCCGGGCGGTTCGGGCCCATCGGGTGGTCTGACCGCTTGGCCGGCGAGGGGACGATTGGGCGAGACCAGCGGCCGGGCGAGGCCGACGTATTGCGGCCATGGGCAAGGCCGAGCGTCCAAGGTGCTGCTAGATTCGGGCGGCCAAGGGGCTGCCCGGCTCGTGCGGACTTCTGTCGTGCGCCTAGCTGGGCGCCGACTAAAGGTTGGGCGGGCAGAGGGCTGGCCGCTGGGCGGCCAAGGGGCCTCCCGGCTTGGGCGGTTAGGTCGGGACGGTTACGCCTTGGTTGCTCCCCCCTACACTATCAGAAGATTATCCCATGGTAGGGAGTTTTTTCGATATCCACACCTCATGCATGGGGGTGCGTTTAGCATTGCTCGAGACATATTTTATGCACATGTATCAATATCAAATTTTTTTATAATAATTACAAGCCTAACTACTCAAATTTAAAATTATTGGTAAAGGAAGCTAAGACAAAGGCACCGTTTGCGTGACATTTTTGCTCGAGTGGATTTGGACAAACGCCATAGTAATAAAATGTATGTTAGACATGACAACATTTATGACCACCATCAATAAAATAAGACTACTTTTTAACGTAAAAGTGAATGAAATTATTTGGGTGAGGTCGGACGTTCACGAACGATGATTCATAATCATTGTGTTGTAGTGTTGCACCAACCCAACTCTCGAACTGCTTTTGATATAGCTACTGTCTTCCCAAACAAAGGCTTCATTTTGGCATATTTTTTTACCTCGGTGAGTTGGGGAAAACAAACACATTGAAGGGTCAAAATGTGGCAGGAGAAACCCACGTAGAGCAGGAAGGTAGAGAAGAACCGTAGACCGTCCGATCAAAGATCTGACGGCTCACTAAATCCAATAGTATTTACTATAAAACAAAACGAAAAATAAAAAAAATACTGCATTTTAAATTTCGTGAACCGTCTTATATTACGATCGGACGATCCACGATTCTTCCATACGATTCTTCCGCCTTATAATAAGATCCATGTATGGCATGACAACTGTAAAGACTGCCATCAAGAAAAGAAAATTAATTTTGTACATTAAGGTTGTGTTTGAGACAGCTTATGCTAATGAATAATCTCTATTTACAACGCAAAAGCAATTTTATAACTGTTTGTTTATGGACCTTATAGAAAATCACTTATTTAAAAATTGATGATAAGTTGATTTTTCATTAGCTCTCCAAGTGCAGCTTATGATTTATCACAAGCACTTATCTCTTAAAAAAATCATGTGTGATTTTTTTGCCCAGATGTGATTTTTTCGTCCGGACGCGATTTTTTCATCCCAAACGTGAATTTTTCGCCCAAGCGCGAATTTCTCACCCGAGCGCGATTTTTTCGACTGGGCGAAATTTTTTCGCAAAATCGCGGTTTTTTTGACTGAGCGAGATTTTTCACTCGGGCGCAATTTTTTCGACAGGGCGAGAATTTTTTCACCTGGGCGCGAACTTTTCGCCTGGAAGAGATTTTTTCGCCCGGACGCATTTTTTCGCCATGACGTGTTTTTTCGTATGCAAGCGTTTTTTGCCCGAGTGCGATATTTTTCGCCCGGACGCAATATTTTTGGCCCATGCTGATTTTTTCGCCTGGGCGCGTTTTATTCGCCCGGACGTGATTTTTTTGCTCGGGCGCGAT
The DNA here is from genome assembly GCA_039513925.1 of Platanthera zijinensis. Lineage (NCBI taxonomy): Eukaryota > Viridiplantae > Streptophyta > Magnoliopsida > Asparagales > Orchidaceae > Platanthera > Platanthera zijinensis. Next base: position 31,175,861 of record CM077090.1, read on the forward strand.
TTTTCCCCCGGGCGCGTTTTTTTGCCCGCGCGCGATTTCTTTCGCCCGGTCGCGATTTTTTCACCAAGACGCGAATTTTTCTTGCGGGCGCGTTTTTTTCTCACGGGCGCATTTTATACGTCTGTGCGCATTTTTTTCGCCCGACCGCATTTTTTTCGCCCGAGCGTGGTTTTTTCGCCCGGGCGTGGTTTTTTCGTCATGTACGATTTTTTCACCCGGGCGCGGTTTTTTCGTCCGTGCGCGACTTTTTCGTCCGGACGTGATTTTTTCGCACGGACGCCTTTTTTTACCCGGGCGCATTTTTTCAGGTAGGCATGATTTTTTTCACCCGGGTGCACTTTTGCTTTTTCTCCCGGGAGAAAAAAAAGGTTGGACGCCCAACCTTTTTTCGGCCGGGCGAGGCCGACGTATTGCGGCCATGGGCAAGGCAGAGCGTCCAAGGTGCTGCTAGATTCGGGCGGCCAAGGGGCTGCCCGGCTCGTGCGGACTTCTGTCGCGCGCCCAGCTGGGCGCCGACTAAAGGTTGGGCGGGCGGAGGGCGGGCCGCTGGGCGGCCAAGGGGCCTCCCGGCTTGGGCGGTTAGGTCGGGACGGTTACGCCTTGGTTGCTCCCCCCTACACTATCAGACGATTATCCCATGGTAGGGAGTTTTTTCGATATCCACACCTCATGCACGGGGGTGCGTTTAGCGTTGCTCGAGACATATTTTATGCACATGTATCAATATCAAATTTTTTTATAATAATTACAAGCCTAACTACTCAAATTTAAAATTATTGGTAAAGGAAGCTAAGACAAAGGCACCGTTTGCGTGACATTTTTGCTCGAGTGGATTTGGACAAACGCCATAGTAATAAAATGTATGTTAGACATGACAACAGTTATGACCACCATCAATAAAATAAGACTACTTTTTAACGTAAAAGTGAATGAAATTATTTGGGTGAGGTCGGACGTTCACGAACGATGATTCATGATCGTTGTGTTGCAGTGTTGCACCAACCCAACTCTCGAACTGCTTTTGATATAGCTACTGTCTTCCCAAACAAAGGCTTCATTTTGGCATATTTTTTTATCTCGGTGAGTTGGGGAAAACAAACACATTGAAGGGTCAAAATGTGGCAGGAGAAATCCACCGTAGAGGAAGGTAGAGAAGAACCGTAGACCGTCCGATCAACGATCTGACGGCTCACTAAATCCAATAATATTTACTATAAAACAAAACGAAAAATAAAAAAAATACTGCATTTTAAATTTCGTGAACCGCCTTATAATACGATCGGACGATCCACGATTCTTCCATACGATTCTTCCGCCTTATAATAAGATCCATGTATGGCATGACAACTGTAAAGACTGCCATCAAGAAAAGAAAATTAATTTTGTACATTAAGGTTGTGTTTGAGACAGCTTATGCTAATGAATAATCTCTATTTACAACGCAAAAGCAATTTTATAACTGTTTGTTTATGGAGCTTATAGAAAATCACTTATTTAAAAATTGATGATAAGTTGATTTTTCATTAGCTCTCCAAGTGCAGCTTATGATTTATCACAAGCACATATCTCTTAATAAAATCATATGTGTGATTTTTTTGCCCGGATGTGATTTTTTCGTCCGGACGCGATTTTTTCACCCCAAACGTGAATTTTTCGCTCAAGCGTGAATTTATCATCCTCGAGAGAATTTCTCACCCGAGCGTAGAGTTGCCCAAAAAAACCGGGCTCACCGGGCCGGCCCGGCCCGGCCCGGTGAAAAGCCCGGTAGGCCCGGTCCCGGGCCAAGCCCGGCTCGGGCCCAGGCCGGGCCATGGGGCCCTTCCGGGCCCCAGTCTAAGGCCACTGCCCGGCCCGGTGCCCGGCCCGGGCCGGGCTGGGCAAAGCCCGGTCACCGGGCGGGCCGGGCAAAGCCCGGTCACCGGGCTTAGCCCGGGCCTGGAAAAGCCCGGGCTAAGCCCGGGCTAGCTGGAACCAACGGCTCTAAGAGCCGTTCGTTCCAACCAACGGCTCTATGAGCCGTTCGTTCCAACCAACGGCTCTTAGAGCCGTTGGTTGCCAGCCCAGCAACCAACGGCTCTAAGAGCCGTTGGCTGCTAGTTGGCAGCAGCCACTTGGGCTGCTATTTGCAGCCCAAGTGGCTGTTATTTTTTTTTAATAATTTTTAAAAAAAAAAAATTTTTAAAAAACTATAAACCCCCCCTCCCCCCTCATTTCTTCCTTTCACCCTCCCACTCTCTCTCTCATCTCTATTTCTATTTTCTCGCGAACATGTCGTCAATGCAGGCGTCGTCTTCCTCATCCGTCGCTCACGAAGTGATGGAGCACAAGCGTACGACGGCAGTTTGGGAATATTTCGACTTAGTACAAGTCGGCGCGGAGCAAAAGGCGAGGTGCAAACAGTGCTCGAAATTACTTTCGACCGCTGGCAACTCGACACTCGCAAGACACGTTAAGTCTTGTGCAGCCAAACAAGCTCCTCCCGAGTTGACCCAGGCGCAATTATCGACATCCGGACAAATCTGGACGTACGATCAAGGATGGCAGCGAGAGCTGCAGGTGAAGAACATCATCAGACGCGGGTTGTCGTTCAGCCACTACGACAACGAAGAAGAGACCGAGTACATTCACCAAGAGCTACAACCCAAATATCACCAAGTAAGTCGATCTTCTATTAGACGTGACGCGCTTAAATTTTACTTAGAGGCAAAACAAACTTTAATAATTTTTTTGAAAAATTTGAGGGTCGAGTGAGTTTAACGAGCGACGTTTGGACAAGTAGTATAAAATTAGGATTATCATATATGTCTATAACGTGTCACTGGGTCGATCCCGTTTCCTGGGATCTAAATAAACGAATAATTTGTTTTGAAAGTTTCGAAGTCCCGCACACCGATGAGGCGATTTATCAAATAATTTCAAAATGTGTGCGCGAATTTAAAATAAAAGAAAAAATTATGAGTATTTCTTTCGATAACGCCACAAATAATACCACCTCAATTGAGTGGTTAAAACGTGATTTGAAACCTATGTTAAACGGCGCCTTTTTTCATACTCGTTGCGCGTGTCACGTTTTAAATTTAGTAGTACATGATAGTTTGTCCTATATGGAACCATACATTAATAAAATACGTTTAATGTTACAATTTATTTATAGTTCTAAACAACGACGTCAAGATTTTAAAAAATTCGTAACCGGTCAAGGTCACAAATTTTTGAAACCTCTATTTGACATGTCAATTAGATGGAACTCTACATATATAATGTTAAAACGAGCGATTCGCCAAAAAACACTATTAATGAAATTTTATACTTTGTTAGGTCAACATGAATTAACCGAGTCCGATTGGGCAATTTTAGAAAATTACATGGATTTGTTAGAAGTTTTTTATACTGCGACAAATAGTTTATCGGACGTATATTATCCTACTAGGCCGCTAGTTATTGAAAATATTGTTAATATTTCACAAAAATTAAATTATTTTAAACAACACGCCGGATGGATCAAATTAATAAAAATACTGAAAATAAATTTTTTAAAATATTATAGAGAAATTCCAGTTATGTTTTCATGCGACGCCGCTTTGAATCCTTTTTTCGGCGTAGACGGCGTAGAAAATTTTATTGAAGAAATAAATAACAATATAGGCGTAGATCTAAATGATTCAGATTTAGATAATCCGAGTCTTTTAAATTTTAACACTATTTTTACTCAATGTTATAATTATTACGATAATTTATATGGGTCGCGGCCCCGAGAAGATGTGTCGCAACCCAAAACATCTAGTAGTTTTAAAAATAAAATGTTAGAGTTAGCCTCTAGGAAAAAAGCGCGCACAACATCTAGTAGTATAAATGAATTAGAGTTGTACACAAAAACACAATTTCGTGATTTTATGTCCACGGACGAATTAGAAAATTTCGATATTTTAAAATGGTGGAAAGGTAAAGTAAATACCTATCCTATTATGGCCTATATGGCCCGAGATTTACTAACGATCCAAGCTAGCACGGTAGCTTCGGAGTCTGCTTTTTCTCTTAGTGGCATGGTTTTAAACGAGTGGAGAAGTCGGATAAGCGAAGAATCGCTCGAGATCTGCATATGCTACAAGGATCACCTGGACGCGATGAAGAGAAAGCAGCATATTTCAGCGATCGAGGATAGCTCGTCGGACATGGAAGACGAGATGGACGCGATCAATTTAAACTAGGGCCACTAGGCAACTTTTTGTATTTTTTTGATTTGTAATTTTCTAATTTTTAATAATTTAGAATATTTGTCATTTAACATTTGTAATTTTTAAAAATTTAGAATTTCCTAATTTTTGTATATTTACAGTGTAAATTTTACACATTCCTAAATTTGTATAATTTCATTATATTAATTATTAATAAATTTTTTTTTCAATATTAGGTTGTTCAGTTGTTGTGTTTATTTTTTATTTTTTATGGTAATTTGTAATTGTATAATTTCTTTTTTAATTTTTATATAAAATTAATTATTATATAAATTTAAAATAAAATAAAATAAAATAATAACCGGGCCCGGGCTAAGCCCGGGCACGGCCTGGGCCGGCCTTACCAGGCCCCCCCCCCCCCGGGGGCATTGCCCGGCCCGGTTACTTCTTAGGCCCGGCCCGGGCCCGGTTCGGAAAAGTTTTTGACTGAGCGAGATTTTTCACTCGGGCGCAATTTTTTCGACAGGGCGAGAATTTTTTCGCCTGGGCGCGATCTTTTCGCCTGGATGAGATTTTTTCGCCCGAACGCATTTTTTCGCCATGACGTGTTTTTTCGTCTGCAAGCGTTTTTTTGCCCGAGTGCGATATTTTTCGCCCGGACGCGATATTTTTGGCCCATGCCTGTTTTTTCGCCTGGCCACGTTTTATTTGCCCGGACGTGATTTTTTTGCTCGGGCGCGATTTTTCCCCGGGGCGCGTTTTTTTGCCCGCGCGCGATTTTTTTCGCCCGGTCGCGATTTTTTCACCAAGACGCGAATTTTTCTCGCGGGAGCGTTTTTTCTCACGGGCGCATTTTATACGTCTGTGAGCATTTTTTTTCGCCCGACCGCATTTTTTTTGCCCGGGCGTTGTTTTTTCGCCCGGGCGTGGTTTTTTCACCCGGGCGTGGTTTTTTCGTCAGGAACGATTTTTTCACCCGGGCGCGGTTTTTTCGTCCGTGCGCGACTTTTTCGTCCGGACGTGATTTTTTCGCACGGACGCCTTTTTTTACCCGGGCGCATTTTTTCAGGTAGGCATGATTTTTTTCACCCGGGTGCACTTTTGCTTTTTCTCCCGGGAGAAAAAAAAGCGTCTGTACGGAAAAAATAGCGCCTGGGAGAAAAAAAATCGCCCGGGCGAAAAAAAACTACGATCAGAAAAAAATATGCGCCCGGGCGAAAAAGATCGTGACCGGACAAAAACATTTTGACCGGGCGAAAAAAAACGCGCCCGAGCGAAAAAATCACGCGTCCAAAAGAACTGACCCTTGTGAATGAATGAAATTTTAGATAAACACTTATGAATAAACTATCCAAACAGTCGATTGCTTATTCATCATTGTTTTTATAAAATCTCAATGCAAGTATCAATTTTTCAATTAGCAGCTTATTCAGCATTATAAGTTGTCTCCAACAGAGCCTAAAACTGTCGCAATAATTTCGCCAATAAAATTTGCAATTAAATGGCGATTGTTAACCGCAATCCGTTATTGGCTAGTCGCACCCAAAAATCTCATAATTTTTCGCTTCATTTCGTAATACGCATTGTACATGAAATTTTAGGAAAAGTGCTCAACACGAAAGTTGTAGTAGATCTCGTCGAGATCAACGATTTTCGTGTTGAGCACTTTTTCTAAAAATGCATATACAAAACGTACTTTGGAAATATGCTCAGTTTTTGTGTCTTTTAGAAATACGTCTTGTACATGCAATTTCAGGAAAAGTGTTCAACACGAAAGTTGTAGACCTCGACGAGATCTACAACTTTCGTGTTTAACACTTTTCCTGAAATTACATGTTCAAGGCGTATTTCGAAAATGCGCGAAAAATTTTCCTGAGATTTTGGGGTGCGAATAGCCAATAACGAAATGCGGTTAACAATCACGTTAAAAAAAATCAAAAAAATTATATCCGCTCGAATTTTAAGATTTGTTTTAAATATAGATTTTTAATTTTTTATAGAAAAAAGAGATCCACGTGCTCCCTGGCCGAGACAAAAATTGCTGAGCCCTGTCCACGTGCTCCCCTGCCACTGTCCACGCGTGCTCCCGCCCGCTTCCATTTCGCGCCACGGCGCTGCCCTCTAATCCCTAAACCTAAATCACCGTCTCCGGAGCAACTACAGCAATCAGCCGAAATTCCGCCGGACCAGCCTCAATGGCCGCCGCAACAGGACCAATCCCCGGCGATCCAACCCCGTTTTCCATCTCCCTGGCCGAGACAGCGTCGAGCGCAATCCAATCATTCGCCCCCATCTCCCGCATCCACCAGCATCTCTGCGCCTTCCACTTCTACGCCGATGACATGAGCCGGCAGATCGAAGCCCACCATTTCTGCGCCCATCTTAACGAGGACGTCCGCCAGTGCCTCGTCTTCGACTCCCCGGATCCCGGCGCGCGCCTGATCGGCGTCGAGTACATCGTCTCGGAGCCCATCTACCTCACTCTCCCCGACGAGGAGAAGCCGCTGTGGCACTCGCACGAGTTTGAGGTGAAGAGCGGCATCCTTTTCCTCCCCGGCGTTTCCGGCGCCGTCCAGCGCCAGGATCTCGAGAAGGTCGCAAAGACGTACGGGAAGACCTTCCATTTCTGGCAGGTTGATCGCGGTGATGAGCTGCCTTTGGGGATCCCTAATCTTATGATGGCGCTTACCAGAGATGGCCAGCTCCATGAGAATCTCTCCCAAGGTATGATTATAGTCTTTTGCTTGAAAAAAAATTTCTTTTATGATGGACTTAACATTTAAATGTTGACAAATTGTGCACCATTTAGATATCTCAAAATAAAATAAAAACTGTTTAGAAATGTAAAAACTAAACATCTAACATAAAGAAACAACATGACATTAATAAAACAAGGTTCTTTAGTATTCTCATTGGCTGCGTTCGTTTCGTAGTGATTGGAGGAAAGGAATTGGAATTGGGTATCTTAATTCCAATTGTTGCGTTCATTTGACGGTTTTTAGGAAGGAATTGACATTCACGGAAAACTTAAGGGTTTTGGGAGAAGGCGTTGGACCAAAACCAATTCCGGTGTTTGTTTGTTGTTTTTTTTGAAAGGGATTGACATTCGCAAAAAACTTATGGGCTTTGAGACTCCAAAAATTAGCTTATCCCCAAAACTTACCTATTTTGGTGGGTTTTGCTAGGTTTTGCGATCATCTACTTCACGTTTTGCTCCAACGATCATCTCCTTTGCTACAACGATCATCTCCTTCGCGTTCCTTCGCTTTCCTTCGCTTTTTGCTAGAAGGACGAAGCTTGACGGAGAAGAGAAGTTGGAAATGGGAGGTTGCTGCTTGAAAATGGGAGGTTGCCGGAGAAGAGAAGCTGGAAATGGGAGGCTGCTTGGAAATGAGAGGTTGAGATTCCAACAGTTGCTAGAGAAGGGAAGTTGGAAGACGCAACTTGACGAGGCGGATCCTGATGAAAAAGAAGAGTTGGAAAGCACAGCTTGAGTTTTGGAGCAGATTGAATGTCGGAGTGCCGCAACTTTTGGCGCAGCTTTTGGAGCAGTGGCGAAGCTTGACTTCAACTTAGAATTCTTTTCTCTCAAAATTTTCTTCAAACGAACACAAGAATTTGTTTTTTTTCCCATTTCTAAAACCTTTGCGCCATGAGTTTTCGGCCAAGACCAATTCATGTTTCTCAAAACCTACCAAACAAACGCAACCATAATGTTGTTATGAAAATGCTACAAACAAAAAGGAAATCAATCTCAAAAACTCTAGAACTATTATTAATTGTGGCTTTGGAAGTAGAAGATTGGCAATAAACAAATGAATCAAGAGTTTTTGGCACTAAGCATCCTCAGTGGGGAGATTTTGCACATTGCACACTAAATATTTAATTCTGGCACCTTGCACCCTCCCAAAGGCTTTAAGTTTTACATTTTGCACTATCCTAATTGAATATTTATGGTGCAAAATGTTAACATTAAAGTCTTTGGGATGTGCAAAGTGAGAAAATTAAATATTTTGGGTGCAATACGTAAAAATCTCCTAATTGGAACGTGCTTAGTGCTAAAGTGACATGCATGAACTTTCATAATTAAATAAAGGCGGATGGCACATTCCTGCTTGACTAGAATAGAGGATACTTGATGTTGTGTATGGGTGCAAGTTCACAACCCATAGAAGTTAGAAGGGTAAGAGGTGGATATTTTCTTCTCCCTCGAAGTCTAGGCCTATTCTCAATGGACATTCCTTCATGAACTCTGTCAAATAGAGATTGATGTGTTACGAGTCCTTTAATGACGTTATTTAGTATTAATTATTTCTTAATATGCTTTTATTCTGTTTTAGAGTCGTGTTCTTATATGACGTCGTTATTTATGTAGGTCTTTCTTAGCCGAATGTCCAAGTGTGTTATTTTTTTCTGTGACGATCTTTCCTATTCATGTCGATTGTAAGTCTTATTTAAAGGACCTAGTGGGTCTTGTATTGGTATGAATAAAGAAAGTTTATTTTCCCGAATCCTAAACGAGATCTGGTAAGCTCTCTCTCTCTCAAGCTCTGCTTAGGCAGCTGCCGTCAAGGCTCCGTCGTATCCCACCACCGTCATATCCTCCTCCGGCCTCTCTTCCGGCAACATTCTATGTTACGGTTGCGCATGATGACGAGACACACGTACCAACGAGACACCGTGGCGGGTCCTCGCGCGAAGGGAGACGATGAAAAGCCCGTCTGGAGGTGGAGACTGAAAAAGCGATGCCGGCGTGACTATTTATTTATTTCGCACTTTGTTATTTTATATGATGTTGTCTTAGTTGTCAAGGCGCGCCTGAGGCGCCGGGCACACCAGGCGCAGCCCGCCGCGCCTCAGCACGGCTGAGGCGGACGATGTGCCCCAGGCGCGCGCCCGGGCCTTTCAAGGTATTTTTTTTAAAAAAATTTGATATGGGCAAAAACATGATCTTAGACGCACCTGAGGCACCCCTAGGCGCACTTGAGCGTCCAATTCGCTGAAATTGAGCGAATTTCAGTGAATTGAGCGCCCAATTCGCTCAAATTGAGCGAATTCACGCGAATTGGACGCCCAATTCACTCAATTTCAACGAATTGGGCGCCCAATTCGCCCAATTTCCTTTCCCCCCATTTTTGCACCTCACGTGCCTCAGGCGCGCGCCTGCGCCTAGGCTCCAGGGGCCCTTTGCGTCTCGGTGCGCCTTGCGCCTTTGATAACTTAGGATGTTGTGTACGCTTTATTTATTTTGCATTTGCTATTCGCACCCGCCCCTATAAAGGGGTGTGCTGTACTCTTTTTCTGTATTTTTGAATGGATTGAAAATTAGGGTTGCTCCCTAAGAATCTCGTCTCGTTCCCTCCTCATTCATCTTCCTCACCCCTGTCGACCTTCCCCCTTGTCAGATTCCTCTCGGGTTCGCATCAATTTGTTCCGACCTGCTGCACCACCCGCCATCTCGCCGTCGGTGCTCGTGATTCCGCGTGTCTCCACTTCCATTCTGTAACTTTCCGTTTGGCGCCACCCCGCGATTTCTCGCTACGTGGCCGATTTCGTTTCCGTCAACCGCACGCCTGCCGCGCCGATCCCGTATTGCAATACCGATTCGGCGTCCGCCGTCTACCGCGTTGATCTCGTGCTTCCACCAATCGCACGCCGTCCCGTCACTACGATCCGCCCCGCCATCGCTCCGAGCCGTGATTCGCGAATCGCTTCCTTCCGCCAGTCCGCCGATCGGCGATTCCTGCGCCCTATCTGACGACAAAACACCCAAATCTCTTTGTTTTCGCCACCTGTACCAGTTCCGGCCACTCCCAATTGCTGCCCTACGTCTCCAGGCCATGACCCCCACCACTCGCTCCTCTGGCGACCCCGCTCCAGATGCGGCCACCGAAGCCCTAAGTCGTTGTTTGGAGGCTCAAGAGCAACTCGTCGCCTCCATGCACGCCTTGCTCCTCGCCCTCCACTCCAAGATTGACTCCCTAGGCGTCCACCACCGCTTTCTCTGCTGCTTCCGGCTCCAGCCCACCCGCGAATGGTGGCTCTCTCCTCGTCGCAAGCCACAACCTCCATGGTCGAAGTTATTTATTTTGAGAGTTTGCAATTTAATTGTTCAATAAAATTCATTTTATCCAAAGAGATTTTATATCAAGTGTTAGCTTTAATCTCATCTTTCTTCTCTTAATATTTTATCGCTTTTCTGTTAGTGTCAAATTAAACAACTATTTTATCGCTTTTCATTTTATCCAAAGAGATTTTATATCAAGTGTTAGCTTTAATCTCATCTTTCTTCTCTTAATATTTTATCGCTTTTCTGTTAGTGTCAAATTAAACAACTATTTTGTTAGATAAAATAATAGTTCTTCCGTGTGAGTACAAGTACTCGACAGACCCGTGGAATACGACACTTGATTCTATACTTCAAACGATATGTGCACTTGCCTTATCGGGTTACACTCTAATAAGAGTCAGAACTATTTAGTAGTATACGAAAACACCCATCAGGCGTCTAGCCCAATTATCTTTTATTTAAGTCCATTTGTCTTTTAAATATTGAATGTCGAGTCATTTAAGATGTTATTAGTTGGGAGTTATCATTTTGGAGTCTTGTAAGCTTATTTAAAGGCATATGTGATATTGAATGGGTAGGCAAGAAGTAATCTATTCCCTTGCTTTTTGAAAGAGATATTGATAACTCTCCTCTCGAGCACACCCCGCCTAGGCAGCTGCAGTTCCGGCTCCATGGTATACTCTGCCGCCGTCATCACCGCCTCCGACCAATCCTCTGGTGACGCTTTTGCTTTTACGGGAAAAACCTATAACAAGGAGTTTGACTTTGTCATTAAAGTAGCAATAAGGAATGGCTATCATGGGTGGAATGTATGCCCAAGGGGGATGTGTGTCAAAACTGATGGGAGGAAACACCAAAAGTAGGTCATATTGAGAGAAAAGAAAAGAAAATTTATGACAAGGAAGAGCGATTTAGGCCCAAGGAAAGGAAGAGATAGAAGAAAATAAATCTTCTCAAACTCTAGGAAGATCTAATTTTTAATCTCAAAAAAAATGTATCACATGCATAAATATAATATATGAATAGGGTTAATTACCGGGACCTCCCCTGGGGAGTATGCATAATTACAGGTTGCACCCCTCTATCTTTTGAAATTACATTTATCTCCCCTAAGTTTCCCCATTTTACAAAAATACCCCTTCCGTTAGAAATATGTACGAAAAATGATAAAATCAACCAAATTATTTTATGATATTCAATTTTATCTTTTGTAATGACTCTACGTTGAAAGGTGTGACCTTTTCTTTTAGAAATATTGATGAAAAGTGATCAAATATGCCAAATAATTTTATGATATTCTAATTTTACCTAGTGTAATGACTCCACATTGAAAAGAGTGCATTACATTTTACCCTTTGTAATGAAAGCTAGAATCATATAAAAGAATAAAATTGTAATATATAAAATAATTTGGTGTATTTTATCATTTTTCATCCATATTTCTAACTGAAGCGGTTTTTTTGTAAATTGGGGAAACTTATAGGGGAGGTAAATGTAATTTCGAAAGATAGAGGGGTGCAACCTGTAATTATGCATACTCCCATGGGAGGTCCCAGTAATTAACCCTTTATGAATATTACACCTATCAGACTCTGGGGGGGGGGGGGATAGGCATGTTTATTTGCACTACCCGCCTTGGCATATTTTGAAAACTTGTATTCCGCGGACCAAGCCTACTTTTGAGGGAGGTAAGATCATTAAGGGTAGGAGTTTTTTAGACCTAACACAGTTTAATAGTCCCAAACACTAGCGGAATACAAGTTCAGACCCTCATTCTAGCTGAGTTTTTTTCCCACTTTTCTTAAGTATTCGTCCACCTCCAAGGGCCAATTGCTCTCTCGTTATCCTTATTTAGATATCTACAGTCAAATTTGCATTCAACAAACTGCATCGTGGTCGCAGACTCGCAGTTGAGAAATGAAAAGGGGAGAGGGAGCAGTCTGTATACTGAATGCTCGCGTGTTCAAATTTAGCTAATCAATTAAGTATTTTGTTTCATAATCCATACCCATGTCATGGTGTGACGTTCATGTATACTTCACATATAGCTTGGAGGGTGGGTGATGCGGAGCAAAGACGAGGACGCGTTTTGGACCCGTTCGGGGCTGATTTGGCAACTTTCCATATTTGGCGTGCCCGGATCGACGATCGGGCTCCGCGATTGCGTCCGGAGCATCGCCGCGAGTCAAAACGCTATATTACTTTATATTTTTTGAGTTTATTTTGATGTATTTTAAGGGCTAACCCACTGGCCAATCATAGTCGTTGATGGAGATACCCTAGTTTGTGTTTTCTTATAAATAGGATGCTAAGAGGCTGATTTGAGACCATTGCAGAATTTGGAGAAAGCTATTCCCGGATTCCCGCGATCCTGTCACGGTGCCGACTCCGTGGAACCCTAGGTGACGACTCCTAGGCTTGCATCTTCCTCCCCAAGGTACCCCCTAACCCTAACCCTCATTCTCCCCCTCCAAAACTCCTTGCCGAAGCCTCTACAAGCTCCCCAAAACACACCGTTTGCTGCCAGGATTTCAACGCACTGTTCTCCTTCTAGTTACTGTTCATTTATGCAAATTAATATTCATTCCTATAGTTTGAACAGTAAACCCCCCCTTCCTGGCCACCGCCTCCTTGCTTCCCCTCTACAGGCCGCTCCTCCCCTTTCCACCACCCTCCCACCTCAACCCGTCCAGCACCCCCAAGGGTATATTTGCCCTAGCCGACCCTCCCCCCTCTTCCCTTACGTGGATCCACTTCCCACCGCCCCGAAAACCCTAGATCTATTTTGATCTAGTGCTACCACCCTCCGATCCGTTATTTCCACCGCATAAACCTTCCATTTTTGCCCGAATCCGCTCCCAAATTGCGGATCTACTCACCTCCGGTCCGGATCTACTCATTTGTGGCCGGATCCGCCATTTTACCTTCCGTTACCGCCACTTTTCGCCGAAGGCAGCCACCGTCATCGCCACTTCGCCTCCGGTTCCACCTCCGATCGCTCGTTTTGCATCCGGCTCTTCAAATCCTCCATCGCCTCGGATCAGCCCACTACGTCGTGAGTATTTGTGGTATCGTGTTCTGTAACTTAACATTTTCATTTGGTTGTTTATCTATATTGTGCTGCGATTATGGTTATATAGTAGTTGTTCTCTTTATGCTAATAATTGCCTGTGGAAGTATTCGACGCCGCTTGCCTTGGCCCTCCGAGCGGAGGAAGTCGTCGTCCAATTGCTAAAATTAATTGTTTGCCTCTTTTATTTCAATTATTTGCGTGGTGCTGAAATTTATATTGCTTAAATTATTTGTCAAATACCGATCATTGCATTATATTTAGAATTGCATTAGCGTGTCACCTTCGCACCAGCACTAAAGTCCTAGTTTTCGAGCACCACTAGCCTACCCCTACATCAGTGGGTGAAATTGTTGGAATGTGAAGATTTAGGAACGTATTAGTTCAAATTATGTACCTAAGCAATGAACATGAAAATTGTAGAATATTGTAGAAAATTGACTCACAAGCGCGGAGTGCCTTTGTATTTATGCTATGTAAATAAATGCCGGCCACCAGAGTGAGAGGTGGGGAGAGAAGAGGAAAGGAAGGTGAAAACCTTTTTCTCTTTGGCAATGGCGTCGTGGAGAGGGTGAGCTCGAACGACGAGCTAGAGATCGAGAGGATGCCCTAGTAGAGGCCGTCAAAATGGGAGAGCGCGTGAAGTTGTGCTGCCAAATGCCAATGGGCTGAGAAAAATGAGATTGGATTCAAATTTAAGTTTTTTTGTGTGGCTTAGTTTAAATTGGAGGTATTTGTTGGAAGGTCAAGATTAAATGTAGAGTCTCATAAGAAGCCCAAATGAAACTCAAAGTACTTTTTTTTATATTAGTATATATATAGAGAGAGAGAGAGATAAATACACACAAAATAAAAAGGGCAGCCCAGTGCACAAAGCATCCTCGCGCTTCGATGGTCTGCGAAAGGGTGCCACCACAAGGCTGAAATGTAGACAAACCTTAGTCTGCATTTTTGCAAAGGACTGCTTCTAGGACTCGAACCGTAACCTTAAGGTCACATGACAACACCTTAACCGGTGCGTCAAGGCTCCCCTTCACACACACACACACAGCATAATAAGAGAAAAAGTTACCTTTGGTGAAATATGAAGCCCCCCCCCCCATTATTACTCATTTTCATCTTTTTTTTTGCAAATCATATGATTCTAATAAACTTTCAGATTAATTACATTTCAAAATTTTAAAGTATTTAATATGTCATTAAATTACTGGATTATTATGTTACATTAATAATATTAGTAGTTCCACAGGGAGCACCATGTGTTAGCAACAATATGAGACCATCACTCAATACTACATCGCGGGTGGCAGAAGGTACTGCCACTGCTGAACGCTGTGCATGGGAGATATTGCGCACGAATGCTAGTATATATATGTTTGCGTGTGGGTGTGAGAGAGTGAGAGGTGGATAAATTAGTGCTAGTAGTAAGAAGTCAGAATGATGAAATAAGAAGTCTCAATACTGGGATGCTGAAGCTTTAGCGGCGGTAGACAGTGTTCCCGCGTCAGCGGTGCAAGAACTCATGTAATCCGACAGCTGCGACTTATTGATTCTCCGACTAATTTTTCTTCTCCCATTTTCTTTATATTTTTATTCTTAAGCTTCCTAACTTGACCTTTAAAGAAAAATCTTGACTTTAATACTAACACTTATTAACATTGACGTTTATATTCTACATTATTTAGGCTAATAAATTCAAAATGGCTGTGATAACTTGTACTGTATATTGAATTTAGGCTCAAACGCTCCGTTTGAGGGGGGACTTATTTTCACCGCTTAAGCGGTTACGATCGCGTGAACCGAACCTTAATTAAGGTCTGATTCATGCGGCCGGTGAAAATAAGTTCTCCCAAACGGAGCCTTAGTCACTGGCTGTTACAATTTAAATAGTCTAGTGTTGCAATTATGTCTAAATCACTAAAATTCCCTTCAAAACATCTCAACATCATCGGATATACCCAACGAGCTCCCCATCTCCTAACATTTGATGATTTGACGACTAAGCAACACTGACGAAGTTTGAAGAACTTCACGAATATGAGATTTGTTCCATATTTTTATCAGGTGGTAGAGGTTTATAAAGAGATAAACAATGTAAATGCAATTAAACATTTCTTTGATTAAGATTTCATGCTTGATCCTGCAATTATTCCCTAATGATGCTCGTTCTTCTGCAAGATGTTGAGAAGAAATTCGGGGTCTCCTTCGCGGAGGAGAGGGGGAGGAGGGCTTACATGAGCGGGCCGGAGCACGGAGTCCATCCCCTGGCTAATGGAGCGGGGAAAGGACTGAAGTTGGAGCTGAGGGAGGTGGCTCTCCCACCTACTGTTCCTGTTCCAAGTGTCTTTGTCTGATCAACAGAACATGTGAACCAGTGAGTTGAAATCTTACTGTTAAGCCTTCTTGTTCCTTGTTTTCTGAATTTAGGGAGCAGTGATGTTTGTAATAAAAGGTTCTACCAAGTTTCTTCATAATAGTGAAATGTTGCCCTGGATCCACAAATGGTAAATATATGATATATGCTTGTACAAAAAAATTGTTCTTATTATTTTTCTTTGATAGTTTAGGGTAGATTAGTCTTTTTTTCTATATCTCCGATTAGGCTTCCATGGTGTCTATGTTAATTTTCTTCACTGCCATTGTGAATTTTGTGTGATTGAAAGATAGTAACGATTTTTAACTTAAACTTTTGTTAATGGTGACCCTATCGATTGAATCTATATCACACAACAATGTTTTTGAAATCATTGCAAACCTACTTGAGATTAGGTTATTACCATCACCAAGAAAAGAAAGCTAGTTTTGAACATAAAAGTGGATGAAGTTCCTTTGGTGGGGACGAGGGTTCATGGACGACGTTTAATAACCACCGTGTTCCCAACTGCCACGCCGCGCCTTACTCTCCAGCAAAAGATTGAGCGCTATCACTATTAGTCTTCCCTTTTATCAGACTATATGTAAACGTTCTTTTATTTATCGTACACAGAGTTGTTATTGTTCAAAGTACCAAGACTTTTAGGGTCCGTTCGGTTCGCAAGAATTGGAATTGAGTTGAAATTGTGGAATTGGAATTGATTAATTCCAAAAACTGTAAGAATTGTGGTTTTGCTGAATTTTAATTTTGTTGTTCGATTGAATGATAAAGTTGGAGCACAGGAATTGGAATTTAGTAAACACTCCAATTGTATGTTCGAGGCTTGCTGCTTCTGGGCAGTTGTGGTGATGTTGAGCTTCAGGTTCTCTGGTCGGGCAGTTGGGGTGCGTTGAGCTGCCTGCGCTGGGGAGCTCTTCTTCAAGTATGCGGAGCTCGCGAGCAGAGTGCTCGGCTGAAGGGTGATTCAGAGCTGGCTGAGGCAAATTGCTTTGTTCGGGGGTAGAATTATGAATTCGTGACGCTCCTTTGTTCCTTAGGAGTGCGAGGTACTATTCTATTTGGTGCAGACGTTCTTCCATTGTTGTAATAGGTGTGTTTTCAATCTCTTCCGCGAGAAGCACGTTGATGAGCGAGTGGGCTGGGGGGAGGATTGGATCGACGCGCCCCCTAGGGACTGACCCTTTAGCAGTGCGGGTAGCCCTTTTTGCTATTACCAACAGTCTTCGAGTATCGTTGTGAGGGGATACTGTCGTTTGAATCTTCTGGAAATGCTGGGAACACCTTCCCGCAGACGACGCCAAACTGTTGCGGGTCACTCGAGGCTCTTGGCAGATCGGTCTAAATTGCATCGTCTTGACCCAGAAGCGGTCGAGCGCACAATTAGTCAGAGAAAAAGAGACAACTAGCAAGAAGTTTTTTTCATGAAAAACTCTGGAAAGGGGCAAAAACCACATGGTCGGGATTGTGCCAAACAAACTTTCACTAGTTTTTTGCCGATGTACAGAACTTTTTTGAGAATGTGAGGGCGACATGTCGCTCTTTGTTACAACTCGAGGGGAGAGAGAGACGTGCATTCGGAGGGTGATAAACAACTGCTCACGAAGCTAAGTATTTATATTTGTCTGTGGTGGAGAACACGCGCTCTGGAGACTTGGTGGTCTTTTGCTTGTGTTCAAAGGCTGGAGCGGTTCGTTCTGCGCGTCTTGGTGTGAGAGGCTTTCCTTCTACTGTTTGCAATGAAGTCTGGAGTGGAGAGAGCTTGCGGTTGACTGGGGGGTGCTGAATGATGAGAGCGTCGTACGCAAATTGCTTGTTGTGGTGGGAGGCGTGTATATGAAGTGGAACGCCCGGGGGCGCACGAAGACGAATGAAGATGGACGAATGTGGATGAAGATCTTTGTGGAGCGAAGGGTTGGGGTGAATCCGTGAATCCATGTCGGAGACAGATTCGTTCTAGTTGAAACATCAAGATGAAAATATGAGCGGAATGTCACGAATTCGCTTGGATGGCTCGATCATGATTAGATGGGGTTAAGCCCATGGAGGATTCTAGTGAATTCTAGAGGGAAGGATGGAGAGAAGTCTAGAATGATCTCTCGGGAACGTTCTAGATGATTCAGGATGCTTGTACATATTGGAAGTGTATAGAAGATTCTAGAGTAGGCTATATTCTAGATCCTTCCAACTTTTGGAGGGAAATTCTTTGGGGCTCTATATAAGGAGGAGGCCCCCTCATTTGTAAATCACCAAGTTTTGGAATAGCATTTGAGTTCTCTTGCTTTCTTGCTCTCTCTTACTCTCTTGTGCTCTTGTGTTCTAGTTTTCGTTGCATTCCCACCACCGTTCTCTTGAGTGAGGCTGACTTAGCTAGCCGCAAGTGGTGGCAAGAGGAGCTAAGGCCGTGCGCGACGTGGTCAAGGAGACTAGTCCGTAACAGTTGGTATCAGAGGGAGGTTGATCGTGTGGTGCTGCAATGGTGAACGAGGGAAACAACTCGAGTGTTGTTGACGACAGGGAAGTCGTGGAACACCAAGGCCGCGGGAAGAAGAGGGATCATAGCAGGCCGCGAGAAGGAACTTCGATGGATCAGACCCTCATGTTGCTGGCAAATCGAGTGGAAAGGGTGGAAGGTAACTTTGAAACCCTTGAAGCTCATGTCCTTGAAGAATTTGAGTCCATCAAGGAGTCTACCCAGACTTGGCTTGATGCTCAACCGACATTGGAGGTACGCCTTGCTAAGATGGAGGAGGCCATCCAAGCGATGCGGAACGGCTTCGATGAAATGCGGGAGGAGGTAACTCTTTGCCGACGAGCAGTGGCTAACGGCGGAGGCAATATGGCGATTGGCAACCCGAGGATGGAGGTTCCAAAGCCCAAGGCGTTGGAGGCAAGCGCGATGCCAAAGAGGTGGAGAACTTCATTTGGCAGATGGAGCAGTACTTCGAGGGATGCGGTGTTGAGGATCAGGCAGTCAAGGTAAAACAAGCTTCTTATTATCTGATAGATGTTGCTTCACTTTGGTGGCGAAGGAAGCAAGGTGACATCGAGAAGGGCTTGTATCGCATCGATACTTGGGATGAGTTCAAGCGTGAACTCAAGCGACATTTCTATCCGGAAAATGTCATCTATGAAGCAAAGAAGAAGCTAAGGGAATTGAAGCATAAGGGAAGCATTGCGGAGTATGTCAAGGAATTCACTACCATTATGCTGCAAATTCCCAATATGTCGGATGAAGATCTCCTTTTCTTCTTCGTGGATGGTCTTCAACATTGGGCTAGGCAGGAGTTGCAGCGGCGAGATGTCAAGACATTGGATGAAGCAATTGCCGCAGCAGAGTCCCTTGTCGAATTCCAACGACACCCGGATGCGGCAAAGCCAAAGAAGGATAAGGGTGATCATGGAAAAGGTGGGGGAGAGAAGCGAGACTTCAAGAAGCCCAACTTCCAGCGACAGGATGCAAGGAAGGACTACGAAGAGAAAAAGAAGGCCTTCGTTCCAAAGGGAGGATGCTTCTTATGCAAGGGACCGCACGCGATGAGCAGTTGTCCAAAAGCGGGAATGCTTTCAGCAATGGTTGAAGACGATGCTGCGGCGACAGAGGAAGGTACGTCCGCACAAATGGGTTCATTGCAATTATTGAATGCTTTGAACGTCAAACCCTCTCCAACGGCAAAAGGGTTGATGTTTGTCGAGGCAAGAGCAAATGGGAAGGTTACAAAAGCATTGCTTGATACGGGAGCGACGCACAACTTCATGACCGAGCAGGAGGCAAAGAGGCTTGGTCTTCATGTCTCCAAGGGTGACGGCTGGTTGAAGACGGTGAATGGAGTGGCGAGACCGCTGCAAGGTGCTTCACGCGGAGTGGAGTTGCAGATAGGAACTTGGAAGGGCCAAGTCGACTTCTCCATTGCTCCGATGGATGACTTCCAAGTCGTGCTTGGCATGGATTTCTTTGTGAAGGTGCGTGCTATTACGATGCCATTCTGCAGATCTATGTGCATCATGGAGGAAGGGTCTCCGTGCATGATCCCGGCGGTGGAAGGGCCACCAACAAATGGGAAACAGCTATCGGCTATGCAAATAGCCAAAGGCATAAAGAAAGGCGAGGTGACTTATTTAGCCACCTTGAAGGAGGAAGCAGCGGCAGCGGAGGATGAGGAGGTACATCCTTTGGTGGAGCAAGTCTTGAAGGATAATCAAGATGTGATGCCAGCGGAGCTGCCGAACAAGCTACCACCTCGGAGGGAGGTGGATCACGAGATCGTGTTGGAGCAAGGGGCGAAACCACCTGCAATGGCGGCATATCGCATGGCTCCACCAGAATTGGAAGAGCTTCGCAAGCAGTTGAAGGAGCTACTTGACACGGGGAAGATCCGACCGTCAAAAGCACCGTATGGGGCACCGGTGCTGTTCCAGAAGAAGAAGGATGGGTCCTTGCGGATGTGTGTGGACTATCGCGCACTCAACAAGGTAACTGTAAAGAACAAATACCCTATTCCGTTGATTGCTGACTTGTTCGACCGGATGGGGAGTGCGAAGATCTATTCCAAGATGGACTTGCAAAAGGGCTATTACCAAGTCCGCATTGCTGAAGGGGATGAGCCGAAGACAACGTGCATCACTCGTTATGGGTCCTATGAGTGGTTGGTCATGTCGTTCGGCTTAACAAATGCTCCAGCGACGTTTTGCACTTTGATGAACAGGATATTCCATCCTTATCTTGATCAGTTCGTGGTGGTCTATCTTGACGATATCGTAATCTACAGCAATTCTATGGAGGAGCATGTGGAACATCTCCGCATCATCTTTCAGGCCTTGCGGGAGAACGAGTTGTATGTGAAGAGATCGAAGTGCACATTCGGAGTGGAGGAGGTTCACTTCCTTGGACATGTCATTGGCCATGGAAGGTTGAAGATGGATGCAGCCAAGATTCAGGCGATCGTTGATTGGGAGCCACCGACGAAGGTAACCGAGCTAAGATCGTTCCTTGGTCTTGCAAACTATTATCGGCGGTTCATTCAGGGCTACTCAAGGAGAGCGGCTCCATTGACGGACTTGCTGAAGAAGGACAAGACTTGGGCTTGGGATGAAGGATGTCAACAGGCCTTCGAAGATCTGAAGTTGGCGATGAGCACCGAGCCGGTGTTGTCATTGCCGGACTTTGGGAAGGAGTTCGAGGTGCAAACGGATGCTTCGGACTTTGCCATTGGCGGAGTCTTGATGCAGGATGGGCATCCCATTGCCTATGAAAGCCGGAAGCTGAATGAGACGGAGCGGCGATACACCGTCCAGGAGAAGGAGATGACAGCCATCATCCATTGCTTACGGGTGTGGCGACACTACTTGCTGGGAGCGAAGTTTGTAGTCAAGACGGACAACGTTGCTACAAGCTACTTCCAGACGCAGAAGAAGCTGTCTGCCAAGCAGGCACGGTGGCAAGACTTCCTGGCAGAGTTCGATTACACCTTGGAGTACAAGCCCGGGAAGGCGAATGTTGTTGCGGATGCCTTAAGCCGCAAAGCTGGACTTGCCGCTATGACAACGGCGAAGGGAGAGTTGCTAGCCAGGATCAAGGAAGGGCTGCAACAAGATCCGTTGGCAAAGGAGTGGATGCAAGCGGCAAAGGAGGGGAAGACCAAACAGTTTTGGGTGGAGGATGAACTCCTCTACACCAAAGGGAAGAGACTCTACATCCCGAAGTGGGACAACCTGCGGAGGGAGTTGATCAAGGAGTGTCATGACACTCGATGGGCAGGACATCCAGGCCAAAAGAGGACCATGGCGCTTGTGGAGATCATGTACTATTGGCCAAGGATGAAGGAAAGCGTGGACACCTACGTGAAGACCTGTCTTGTATGCCAACAAGACAAGGTGGAGAACCGGCAACCAGCGGGACTGTTGGAACCTTTGCCTGTGCCAGATCATCTATGGCACACCGTGACATTGGACTTCATCAGCGCGTTGCCAAAGTCAGAAGGATTTGGGTCTATCATGGTGGTTGTAGATAGATTCTCCAAGTACGGGACGTTCATCCCAAGAACAAAGGATTGCACTGCAGAGGAGGCGGCCCAGGGGTTCTTCAAAGAAGTGGTGAAGCATTGGGGACTACCACTAAACATCGTCAGCGATCGGGATCCTCGCTTCACGGGGAAGCTCTGGACGGAGCTGTTCAAGATGATGGGTTCGCAGTTGAACTTCTCTACTAGTTTCCACCCGCAATCAGATGGGCAGACCGAGCGGGTGAACGGCTTGTTGGAGTGCTACTTGCGACACTTTGTCAGTGCCAATCAGCGGGATTGGGCAAAGATCTTGGATGTTGCCCAATTCTCCTACAATTTGCAAAAGAGCGAGTCGACGGGGAGGAGTCCTTTCGAGCTGGCGACAGGACGTCAACCGCTCACACCACATGCATTGGCAATCAGCCAAGGAGAAGGAAGGAGCCCAGGAGCATTTCAGATGGCTAAGTCATGGGCGGAGCAGAATGACTTGGCCAAGGCTTGCTTGGAGAAGGCCAGGAAGCGCATGAAGAAATGGGCTGACATGAAAAGAAGGCCACAAGAGTTTGGCCTAGGTGACAAAGTAATGGTAAAGCTTCTACCCCAACAATTCAAGGTGTTGCGGAGCATGCACAAGGGATTGTTGCGGAAGTATGAAGGGCCGTTCGAGGTGATCGGCAAGGTGGGCAAGGTGTCATACCGCCTTGATCTACCAAGTTCGTTGAAGATTCATCCGGTCTTCCACACTAGCATGTTGAAGCCTTATCATGAAGATCAGGAAGACCCGGGGCGAGGAGAATCACACAGAGCACCTCCGATCATGACCAAGTCATTTGAGAGGGAGATTGATCAGATGTTGTCAAAGAGGGTGATACGACGACGAGGAGTCCCGCCGAGCACTCAATTCCTCATCAAATGGAAAGGGCGACCAGATTCGGAGGCAACATGGGAAACCCTTGAAGACTTGTGGCAATTCAAGGAGTTCATTCAGCAGTTCGAGGCGACGAGGACGCCGCCAGGATAGGTGGGGGAGAATGTCACGAATTCGCTTGGATGGCTCGATCATGATTAGATGGGGTTAAGCCCATGGAGGATTCTAGTGAATTCTAGAGGGAAGGATGGAGAGAAGTCTAGAATGATCTCTCGGGAACGTTCTAGATGATTCAGGATGCTTGTACATATTGGAAGTGTATAGAAGATTCTAGAGTAGGCTATATTCTAGATCCTTCCAACTTTTGGAGGGAAATTCTTTGGGGCTCTATATAAGGAGGAGGCCCCCTCATTTGTAAATCACCAAGTTTTGGAATAGCATTTGAGTTCTCTTGCTTTCTTGCTCTCTCTTACTCTCTTGTGCTCTTGTGTTCTAGTTTTCGTTGCATTCCCACCACCGTTCTCTTGAGTGAGGCTGACTTAGCTAGCCGCAAGTGGTGGCAAGAGGAGCTAAGGCCGTGCGCGACGTGGTCAAGGAGACTAGTCCGTAACAGGAAGCATACCTGAATCCATGGAGATGGATTTGTGCGGTTATGGTTCTTCCAAGTCTACAAGATCCTGATGAATAAGACGACTCATCTTCCTCCTTAGGCTCTCTTTAATGATGGGATGTTAGGGTTGAATGAGAGTGAGTGATATCATTCTTTATGACCCGAGGGTCATAACCTATTTATAATGAAACATGATGCGACTGTTTTACATTTAAGCTCATCATATAAACATAAACAACGTCTGGTATCCACACATAATCTGAATCGTCCATGCAATATGAAACGTATTCGATCCGATTAATTAGATCACTTAAATTTGGTCGATATTAATGACAATCCAGTAACGCACATAATTTACATATTTGACCCATATAATTATTATTTCTAACAATCTCCCACTTGTGTCAACATATGTTAAATTCTTAATTGTGCATTACATGATAACCTTATGAACTCAAAAATTACTGTCATTACCAAAAACTTTTTCATTCAATCTGATTCATGGTTATACTTATAAAGGATCAAAGAGATTTTCACTACAATAATTGTAGCTTGATCCATCAATGGTCACATATGTGTGTAAAACCAACGACATAGATCAAGTATGAATGTGTGACATGTAAATTACATGTAATGTGATCTAGAAATGCATATTTCTAATTGGTTATTCTTTAACTTTAGTGAGATAAGAATAATTAGATTCAGAATGCAATAATAATTACTTTATTTTGCAGAACAGTAATCATAGAAAAATATCTACAACAAATAAATATAAAAAATACACACTCTCACTAACATAACATATCATCTAATGGTTTGACACCCATATGAGCAGTGTGCTCGTAAAAGACCTTTGTTGTCAATTCTTTAGTAAGTGGATCTGCTAACTTGAGGTTTGCCCCAATGTGCTCTATAGACATCTGACCACTGAATTTTTTCTTTAACAACTAGGAACTTAATCTTTATCCGCTTAGATTTAGATGTACTACTGTTTTTATTGAAATACATCACTGTAGACTTATTGTCACGGAATAACTTGAGCGGCTTTTCAATGCCATCCAAAATGCGCAGCCTAGTGACAAAATTCTGCAATCATATCCCATGATTGGATGTCTCATAGCACACTATGAATTCTGCCGTCATGGTTGAAGAAGTTATGAGCGTCTGCTTGACAATTTCATGATATAGCTCCTCCAACTAAAACGTATACATAACATGAAGTGAATCTTCTACTATCTTGACATCCAACAAAGTTCAAATCAGAAAACTCAATGATCTCTAGCTGATCAGACCTTTTATAAGTGAGCATGAACGCATTTGTCTTTTTCAGGCATTATATGCATGATCTATTTGGTTGCTTTCCAATGATCTAATCCTAGATTACTCTGATATCTATCCAATATTTCAACTATGAACGCATACATGAGACTTCCTACAACTGATGCATAAGAAAGTTTTTGCATCTCTAATTCTTCTGTTTTAGTTTTGAGGCATTGAGTGAGACAAATTTTATCTCTCTTAGCCACAAGGTATCTCCTAGCTTATAGTCTTGCATGCCAAACCTTTTGAGAACCTTATCGATATAGCTTTCCTGCGATAACGCAAGTATACACCGAGTGCGATCTTGGTTTATCTGTATGCCTAGTATAAAAGAGACATCACTAAGATCTTTCATTTCAAATTTCTTCGAAAGAAATTTCTTGGTCTCATGCAGTATATCCATATCATTGCTAACCAGCAAAATGTCGTTCACATATAACACTAGAAAGATATATTTACTCTTACTGAATTTATGATATATACAATCATCAAGAATATTCTTTTCAAAACTGAATGAGACAACAACCTGATGAAATTTGAAATTACACTGTCGAGACACTTGTTTGAGTCCATAGATGAATTTCTTTAATTTGCAAATTGTTTGTTTTGGGTATTCTGACTCAAAGTAATTTCATTGCACCATATAACTCGTCTCATCAATGTCGCCATTGAGAAACGTCATCTTAACATCCATCTGATGTAGCTCAATGTCAAAATGTACTAATGACATAATAATCCTAAAATAGTCTTTCGATGAAACTAGAGAGAGTATCTTTATAGTCAATACATTCCTTTTGAGTGAATCCTTTAGCTACAAGACGTGTCTTATATTTTTCAATATTACCTTTGAATCTCTTTTGGTTTTAAATATCCATTTACAACCAATGAATTTCACACCTTCAGATAACGTGACAAGATCTCAAACATCATTATCCTTCATGAACTTCTTCTCTTCCTTCATGACATCTATCCATTGTTGAGAATTAGAACACTGAATAGCCTGATTGAGATTGACTGGATCATCATCTGACATCCATTGGTCATCCTTATATTTTTGGAGAAAGATGATATAATCATCTAGTGTCGTCATTCCCTTTTCTCTAATGGATCTTCTTAATGACAAAGGTTCTTGAAGTTGGTGAGTTTGTTCATTTGTGTCTGTACGGGAAAGCTCTTTGACAATCTCTTGATCTGAATTTGCTATTGGAGTAATATCAGGAATGATATCATATCTTGAGGTTGGTGAGTATTATCATTAACAATTATAAGAAGAGAAATAAATTCTTTTTCAAAGACAAAGTCTCTAATCATATCTTCCCCTCCAAACTCAACATTTTCAAAAAACTGAGCATTTCTAGTCTCGAAGATAACATTAGCAGTAGGATCATGAAATTTATATCTCTTGAACTTTTTAGGATACTAAACAAAATAATAGTTTGTCGTTCTGGAGTACAGTTTCTTTTCATTTGGCCTATAAGACCAAGTCTCAACTGGACAACCCAAAATTTGAAGATGCTTTAGGGTAGTCTTTTGGACCAGTCTTAAGCTCATAAGAGTTTTTTTTGGTACTGCTTTAGTTGGTGTTGATGCAAGAAATGCACCTCTGGACTCGTGAGGATAAAAGAGGACGGAGGAAACTGCAAATAGTTGCTTACTAGTGGTCAAGGGAAAAGAGAGAAAATCAGAGCCGCAGATTGCGGCAACACCAGACTTCGCCCGTCGCGGCAAATGTCACTCTTGCGACAAGCTTTCCTTTGATTAATCAAGTGCAATTATAAGGAGTGAGAAAAGGTGCAAAGAGTTGTGCAAGCAGCGGATTGCAAAGTCTGAGAATTGAGTCTGCAACCTTTAATAAGGGGGCTCCTGGGTTCGAGTTAGCCTACTTTGGGTGTGTTATTCCCCCTATTTATAGGCTTGGGGGCCTGCCCAAGCGAGCAGGGCTAAAATAACTGTCTGCCTGGGGTACAGGAGAGCCGGGTAGTGGTGGCATGATATAAAGGAAAAGAAAGAGAGAAGCCACGAGTCCGCCAAGAAGGGGGGCGAACTGGACCTTACGACCTGGAGTTCTTGTTCGACTGGAGGCTGTGAAGTGGCTGACCTGGATGGACTGGATCTTCTGTCCGCCGCTGATGAAGGCGACCTACGCAGTCCGCAAGGCTGAGAGACGACCTGCTAGGTTCAGACTTCCTTGAGATCGAGCTAGTTGCCTGTGCGATCTGAGAAGTGAGACTGCGGTGACCTGACCATTGAGTTGAGGTTGCATTGGGGATTCTAGGATTAATAGTTGGGACTCTATTAAAGATATAAGTTGAAATCTTAAGTGTTTCACCTTAGAGAGATTGAGGTAAAGAAGAATGAGCAATCATACTTTTCACCATATTCTTCAGCGTTTTATTTCGTCGCGATCACAAGGAGTGGGAAAAGGTGCAAAGAGTTGCGCAAGCAACAGACAACAAAACTAGAGAATCGAGTCCGCAACCTTTAATAATGGGGCTCCTTGGTTTGAGTTAGCCTGCTTTGGGTGTGTCACTCCCCCTATTTATAGGCTCGGGGGTCCTGCCCAAGCGGGCAGAGCTAAAATAACCGCCTGTCTGGGGTACAGGAGAACCGGACAGTGGTGACTGGATACGAAGTAAAAGAAAGAGAGAAGCCATGAGTTCTGCCAAGAAGGGGGGCAGACTGGGCCTTGCGACTTGGAGTTCTCGTCCAACCAGAGGCTGTGAAGTGGCCGACCTGGACGTACTGGATCTTCTGCCCGCCACTGATGAAGGCGACCCGCGTAGTCTGCAAGGCTGAGAGGCGACCTGCTAGGTTCAAACTGCCTTGAGATCGAGCTGGCTGCCTGTGCGATCTGAGAAGTGAGATCGTGATGACTTGGCCACTGAGTTGAGGATGCATTGCGGATTCTAGGGTTAACAGTTGAGACTCTATTAAAGATATAAGTTGCAATTTTTAAGTGTTTCACTCTAGAGTGATTAATGTAAAAAAGAATGAGCAATCATACTTTTCACCATATTCTTCAGCGTCTTATTTCGTCTCTCAGCAACATCATTCATGGTAGGGGTACCGGGCATGGTATCTAAGGGACAACACCATACTCTTTTAAAATTTTATCAAAAGGACCCAAACGTTTTTCTGATCTGTCATATCTACCGTAGTATTTGCCACTACGATTAGATTTTGCAGCTTTAATTTGTTTGCTAGGTTGGTTTTCCACTTCAGATTTATAGGATTTAAATACGCCAAGTGATTGTGACTTTTCATGAAAAGTTAAATGTATCGATAATGAGAGTAATTATCTATGAACGTGATATAATATTGTTGATCATTCCAAGAGTTCGTATGAAAAGATCCACAAATATCAATTCTAAGACTTTCATAACTTTACTAGCATCTATCTTTCTTCACGCGTCCACCATCTCAGCAAAAGAAACAAGTGGAACCTTTATCATGTTTCTTTTGCGCTTTCTTTGTGGAGGTCCACTTGCAACTTGTTTTTCTTTCTTTCTTTTTTGTCCCTTGTCAGAGGGACACACTGCCATATGAGCACTCTAAGGCTCCGTTTGGAGGGACTTATTTTCACCGGTCAAGCGGTCACGACCGCATGAACCGGACCTTAAATTAAGGTCCGGTTCATGCGGTCGTGACCGCTTGACCGGTGAAAATAAGTCCCTCCAAACGGAGCCTTAGTCTTTTCTTACACACAATATGAAATAAACTCATTAAGTGACAATTTCTCCTTTTGACAATTATAACTGATCTTGAATTAACGGAATTGTGCATAAAAAAAAATCAAAACTAAATACATAAGCAGGTCTTCCGACAGCTTTAACTTTAATACTTTTAGTTTGAAGCAAATAGAGATAATCCGTAATGTACTCACTTATATTTCCTTTATTCTTATACTTTATGAAAATAAACTTCGCAAGAAGCGTGCTTGTCTCCGGCTTATCGTTTTGTGCAAAACGTTTTTCAAGGTTAATATCTAAGGTGGGGGTGTCCTCAGCGCCCATGAAGGCTTCTGGAATGCCTGACTTCATGATCATTAGACACAGGGGCGGATCTAGAGGGGGGCCCGAGGGACACTGGCACCCCCATTATTTTTCAAAATAGTTAGTGTATTTGGATTCCTCTCGTCGAGGCAATGAATTTTGACTACTTATACGTCAAAATCGGTGGCCAGATGAGGGAGAAAAAGCTCCAATAAGATTGAAACGTTTAATTTTTTTTTGAAGTTGATGGCTGGCCTCCTATGATAAAATTTTTAGAACTCAGTGACGCATTAAAAAAATGTGTGCACCCCCATTATTAATTTGTGCACCCTCATTATTAATTTTCTAGATCCGCCACTGATTAGACACATGCTATTTGAACGCTCTCATCTTTCATAATTCTGTTTCACTTCAGCGGAACTATCATCTGAAAGAAATGCATGAGGTTCAGCTCTACGCTCAAAATCTAGGTCTATACAACTGAGCACGATCATGATGTTTTCTTTCCAGTCTTTAAAATTTACTTCATTAAACATTGAAATTAAATTAATGTTGTCAGAAATCGTAACAAAATTATGAGCTAAAATTACAGAAATTAAGTTGCATGTTCACAATAGAAATTACACATCATAATTCACATATTAAATTCATTAAATAATGGTGGGTCCATCACAAGAGACGTAGCGGAACACCGATATTTAGTGTTTGGATAAAAATGCTGATTCCAAGTGATCATTTTGGTGTGATAATCAAATATTGACGATAAGTCTTGTCAAACAATAAGCTTTTCTTTGGACCGACATACTGCTCACATGGTGAATGAAATAATCGTCACATATTTATTACCACGTGTGCGTGCAATTCAGCCAAATATTTATTTTGCTTTGGGCCAATCAATATCCATATGATTTATGCACCCACTCTAATCTTAATACTTCAAAATGAAATTAATCCACATGAGAGAGTGCACTTTGAGCGGATGTCGTTTCAATTAATTTATTCGGTAAAATTAGATATTTAATAATTATTTAATTATCATTTAATGAATTTAATTTTAAACTTCAAATTTAATTAATCGACGCAGGTACATGATTACAAAATTGACCCGGCGATTAAATTTTAAATTTTTGACTATTACATAATAAGCACGATCATAAATGTGCGCGAGTGCAATTTCCCAAAATTAAAATCTCATTAATTTTAATAAAAATAATATTTTAATATCCAAATAAAATATTATTTTATCCAAATATTAAAATAAATTTGCTATCAAAATGACGAAGGTCAAGTCGGATTAAATATTTAATTGTGTTACATATTTATATCCTTATAGTTTTATAATTATATAGTTTTATAATTATAATTTATGCTAAATTCATTATTTAATTTGAGCTTCA
This sequence comes from Platanthera zijinensis, assembly GCA_039513925.1. Lineage (NCBI taxonomy): Eukaryota > Viridiplantae > Streptophyta > Magnoliopsida > Asparagales > Orchidaceae > Platanthera > Platanthera zijinensis. Next base: position 31,205,736 of record CM077090.1, read on the forward strand.
TTGAATAATTTAATATGTATTACCGAATTAATAAAATATGTATTATTTTATAGTAAAAATATATTTATCTTAATTTATTCTTATAAACCATGTCAAAAATAAATGGCTAGAAGAAGTAAAAGAATACAAATAACAAAACCAAAGATAATCAGTTTAAATTTGATTTAAATGCACATAAATTTGAATTGTCAAAATTGCTTGAAAAAAATGTTAATTATGACATTAAATAATTTTAATATTACAGAGATAAAACTATAAAATATACTCAATATTTATTGTCAAAATAATAAAAATAGTATTGATAATAAATTTTAAGTTACTTTGAGCACATCAATTTTATCATTATTTTTATGTATATTAATGCCCACATAAATTATCCCCGAAAAGATTATTTCATTCCATAATAAATTCGCCCAAAATTTGCCCAAATTTTGATGGCCCAAAGCATTTGAAATTTGACTCAAATTAAACCAAATTCCAATTATCAAAATAATAATAACTTAGGCTGGATATTATAATATTAGCACTATTATAATTATCTTATAAGTAATGATGGGCAAATGAGGCATAACTTAATAAGTCCATAATCGGACTTTGAAAATTATGCCCAAAAATAAAGGAAAGGTTTTAGCAAAATTTAGTCCTAAATCCAAGCAAAATTGGGCTACACTCATGCCTGCTGGTGCCCGGTGACGATTCCCGACAGTGGGAGGCCACCCAAGGGGAAAGGAGTGGTGGCCTATGGGATTCCGGCAGGGGCCCCTCATGGCCGCACGCAGAGGACTGACCACGACCCTTGTGGCCGCAGCCCTCTTGTCCGCTCGTGGAACCGCGGCCGCGAGGCCTTGAGCGCGCTGGGCGCGTGGGCCATGCGCGTGCGGGGAACGAGGGCTTTGCGCCTGAGGGGCGCGTGCGGCCCCGCGAGGTGGGTGCGGCTTCTAGCGTTCAAGGCCGCGCGCGGCCTTGCGGCCACGCGGTTGTGTGAGGAGGTGTGGTCGTGCACATGCGCGTGGGCGGTCCGATGATTATGGCTGTCATGACGTTAGTTGTGTTGACTTTGGTCGACCCCACTTTCTCCATCAAAGAAGGTAGGTGCTTTTGCTATCAACAACCTGGATTTCCCAATTGAAATTTCTTTGGGCTGATTTATCATTAGATGGTTTTTTTATCTTGAGTTGGAATTTTCTGAATCTTGATTTGAAATGTTGTTGTAATTGGTGCTGTAAATTAATGAGTTTGGTTTGGAATTTCATTGCCGGTCTGTTCAGCACGCAGGTATTGGCTTTCTGGAATTGACTTTAGCTAGAAAATTAATATCTGCAGGAATTGGCTTTGGCCAGAAAACCAATTATGTTGTTCGGCTGCAGGATGATATTCAGTGAACAGAATTGACATTGGTATGTAAAAGCTGTTTGGCTGCACACTGGAATTGACTTTCTGAAATTGAAATTTTTAAAATGTATACACTTTCAAATTAAACCAGGAAAGTAAACTACTACTGATAATTATAGTTCAAAATACCGCACAAATATTGTCCATAAATAAAAATACAAAATAGATAAATGTTCATCAAACTGCATTCAAAAAAGCACAAATCTAGCGATCAAACTGCATTCGCAGCCATATGCCCTTCATGTCTTCAGGTACCCGCATGAATATGTCACGTTTGACATTATCATGACACAGTATATCCATCGCCTTGAGAAAATCACCCCGGTCTAAATCCTTCATCTGAGCTAGCGACATATATGTCATCAACATTGCCAACAGACTTGCTCCCCGCTGCCTTTTCCACCGAATCAGCCAGTTTCGCTATGGCTACAGCTACGACATCAGCTCATAATGCTCGTTTTCTCCTCCTCTTGCTACTTCCTTCTCCATCTGCTCTAACCTGCTCTTGTGTATTAGTTGTTTTGTCTGTCATAGACTCAACATCCGGTCGCGACGTGACTATCAGTTGCCCTATCAGTTCCGCATATCACAGCCAAATCAGACCAGTTGACGATAACCGTGTCCTTATAATGCTTGACTGATGGATGCGTCTGCAATAATATAATGAATTTAACATTTTAATGAAATAAGCGTAGGAAAATTAAATAAATAAAATGTATACCTTCACATAGTTAGCTCATACTTCTTCACTGTCTACCTGCACCATGTTCCGTTGCCAATCTCATCCAAATCCGCTAGTGCCCAGCATTGCACTGACTTCTATGTAGTACTTGTTCCAAGTAAGTCGAGTCATTACCTTCTCCTTGCTTGTTTCGATGTCACATATATCCTTAAGGGCAGTCATAGCTGCTGTAAATGCAACACTCTTCCAGCCATTAGGAGTTTTATGCCCCAAACTATGTTGCTGCAATAAGGCATTAGAAAGGGTAATGGCCCTTTCTGATGTCCAGTGCATGTAGGACCGCTCAATCCTACCACTCACCTTTCCTGAGCTCTGATCCATGATGTCTGCTAAAGGTATGATAAAACAGTAATCATAAAACTCAATAAAAAGTATTACAAACGATCATGGTTTAAATTAATAGCATACAGTTCAAACCATCGGTTCCAGTCACAGTTTAATAGTAGAAAAAACACCAAATAGTCTAGTAGTAGGTTTAATACATAAGAAAATTAATGCATATTTTGATATTCATTGAACATATTTATAGCGAGCATGTCTCTAAAATTTGTCCATTCCTGTGTGGCTTGGATTGAGCTCACAACGTCTACGTAATCATAAAACTCTTCTGCTACGTCTTGCGCTAATAGCTCAGCGTCAACCTCGTCCAATATTTGTGCGTCACTTTCTAATCGCTTCTCTACTAAAAAATTATGTAATATGCAGCAAACATTTATGACCTGAACCTGTCCAAAATTTAATAAGTTACATATTGTATTGACGTAGTAATCGTTGAATATTTCATGTCATACATGTACTTTAATGCTGAAAAAAGATGGCTGACGTAGAATAGCTCATCGTTTCTTCAACAACAAACGTTCGTTCTATAACATTTCTTTCTTTAGCATGACGTAAGTTAAATAAATCATTATACGTTGTTGGTTTATTACCTTGAATGAACCATTCTTTTAAGTGATAACACGTTGACCGATATGGGGCAAGAAATCTTTGACCATTCGTGCATCCAGCATCAACAAGGTAGTACTTTCCTATACAATAAAAATGAGTAATTACTATGCAGTTACATATTTTTTTGCTTGAAAACGAAATATTCACTTTTTTTACCATTTGACACTTCAAAGCGGTCTTGTCGCTCCAATGCCTCACGTAATACTCGAGAGTCGGATGTTGAGCCCTCCCAACCAAGTAATACATATAAGAACTTAATGTTACTATCACATATACCAAGCATATTTGTGGTGATTGCTTGTTTACGGTTTCGATATCTGTCATGATCTTTAATAGGAACAGTTACGTCAATATGTGTACCGTCTAGTGAACCAATGCTACCTGTGAACCATCTAGATCTGTGTTGTCTGTTTTCAGGTCTTCTGATGTAATCGTTGTACAACCCCGTACCTGGCCGAGTGGGATCCTCCCCAAGTGGCGGGCTCGGGGCTCGGGACGTGCCGTGAGCGATGGTTACGGGCAGCCCCGTTCGAGCACATGCGAGCGCTCGTGCATGCGCGTGGAAGTTTTATTCGTAAAGATTTTTTTATATATATTTGATTAAAATTATAATATATTAATATTATATATCATAATATATATATTTTATATATATACATAAAATGGGGGAGAGGGGGACACATCATTTGAGAAGGGGGAGGAGGCATCAGGATTTTTTTCCCCCCAGGCTAGGGCTCAGTCAGGGGGCACGGCCGCAATCCCCCCTCTCTCTCTTTTTCTCGATCTAGCCTGACACCGCCCCTCTCTCTCCCATCGCCGCCTAAGCAAGACGAGCCCGACCCCGCCCCTCTCTCTCCCGCCGCCGCCTAAGCAAGGCAAGGTCGAGCCCCGCCCCTTCCTCTCTCCCGTCGGCCAACAAGGGCAGCCCGGGCGCCCCCCCCCCTCTCCCGTCGCCAGCAAAACAGAGCAGGCCCGAGCCTTGCTTCCCCCTATTCTCGTCGCCGCCGCATAGGGCAAAGCAAGCCTGGCCACCGGTCTCCTTCCCCACCGCCTCTAGAGCAAGGTGAGGTCGGGGGCTTCTCTCCCACAGCCGCTTAAAGTTGTGGAGGCCGGGACAACTTTCGCCGACACCACTTGGAGCACGATCGACCATGGAGAGGCTCGGCTATGGAGGAAAAAATCACCTGGAGCTTTTAACTCTCCAGCGGAGGTCGGATCCATGCATGGACAGCCACTGCGGGCGCTAGACGTCAAGCCTCGGGCAATATGCGCGGTTGCGACTTCGTCAAAACACGCGTTAAGGGTAACGAAGTTTCTTTTCGGGCAGGTGAAGCCCTCAATTACTATACTTGCATGGAAGCTCCTCTCCATTAATGAGTGGATTAAGCGGGCTCTCCGACGGGTCGATGTGTACATCCCCGCAGTTGGTTGCATTTAGTATCTGGAAGCGTGAGTACGGATTTAGGCATGTTTGTGTGAAGCCCATCCGGATGTGTAAGCCGGATTGGTGATGTTCTGGGGTTCTCGGGGAAAACTCTGTGGAAGTTGTTTATTATTTGCTCTTATGAGATAAGCATCACCGCCCCGAGGCAGAGTTGGAGCCGGTATTTATTTTGCCACTGTTTGGTGGGACGTTGGTGTACATGTGCTGCAGTACCAAGCGGGTAATAGCGGACGTAAGCCCAAATTTGTGCTGGCCCAAGAAGGCCTGATTTGTTTATATTGTCGGTCTGCGCGCCGAAGTATGGAATTTATATTCCTGTAATTTAAATATTTGTGATGCCCTGTGAATGTGTTTTATCCTTTTCTTCTTAGGCAGGCGGTATGTTCGCGAACCGCTCGCCCCGTGGGGACCCCGAGGTAAGGTTACCGGGAAGCCCTTGAAGGTCAATTAATGGTCTTTCAGAACAACGTAGTTACGTTGTCGGCGGCCCAATTGGAGCTGCGTGAAATGGAACTCTTCGGCGAGGTTACACCATTGGTAGGGTGGATGAGGAACATTTTACATAAACCCGAGGAGGCACCTCTAGTTAAGAGAAAGTTGGTCTTGAAATTCTCCTTAGAGGATCCGGTCGGCCAAGAGAGCCCTCCGAAGGTGTCTTAGCTCAGTCTTTGGCTTGGGAGGTGAAGAGTTTGCTAGTCTTCCGGGTATGTGGCGGGACCTCCACACTGAGACCTTGGGTCTGTCCCTTGTGTTCTTAGTCTTGTGCCTAGATCGTTCGCTTGAGGGTAGTAGGTGTGCGGTCACTCCTTTCCCAAGGGTCGAACTCCACAGAGACCGATTTTTCGGTTTCAACAATCGTTTGAGAGTCTTAGTATCGCATGCAACACAATATTGAAGTGCCGGCTAATTGTATCAGTCGAGCGGATAAATGTTCCACCAACCATTCGAAACTTTGTGCTATGTGCCAAGATGTGTAGAAATAACGCAACTGATTCATTAGTGGATACAGACTGTGTGCCACAGACATACCCTTTTGCGTGGAGAATACCACAAAGCTCATTGAAGGGTGCTTTATCCATGCGTAGGTGGCTGAAGCAGTTAGCCTCATGTCCATCATATAAACGTTTTAAAATTATGTTATGTAGAACGTCTTTATCTACAACATCAACCGGGTTTCTGGGAATGGATTTCATAACCACCACAGCCGCTCCATAAGTCGCAACAACTGCTGACTTGATTATAATATCGATCTTACGTTTTTTTGTACCTCATCGTGATCCATGACAAAACCTAATTTAAAAATCATAGTGAGAACCAATAGAAATTAAAGCAACAATAAACCTATATCTTAACACATCTATATCTATCCTGTGTGTTTACAGTGTTGCAACTTAACATTTCACCGGCCATTAATCAGAGTAAAACTGCATTTCAAAACTGGTTTACTGCATTTCTCAAGCTTGCAACTGTGTTTAAGGTGCAGGCAATAAAAATCAGAGATTAACCAGAGTTCTGATAGCTTGAATCCATCGCAGCACATGAAAACTTTGCACATGCTCAGATCAGAGTTCATGGCATTACTGTGTATAGAGATTTGGGGCTCTAGTCATGCGCAAAATTGTTACTCTGATCTTCATGTCAGCACATGAAAACACTATGCACATGAAAATCCTATGCACATGAAAACTTTGCACATGACTAGAGTCTCAAATATCCATGACAGTAACTTTGCACTATGCAGGAAAACATTATGCAGGAAAATGCAAGAGAATGCAGGAAAATATGAGGACTGGAACCGATGGTGAAGAACAAAGATGAAGATCGTTTTCCGAGCAAAGATGAAAATCATCTCGTTTGTAATAAGAACAAACGACACTATGTAGGAAAATATGCATAATTTTCTATCGGAAAATTATTAGCATTTCTCAAGCCTGCATAGTGTCGGGGTGTCGGTTTCAACCCTATCGGAAAATGCAGGAAAACACTATGCAGGCTTGAGAAATGCTAATGATCGTTTTCCCGAGCAAAGATGAAAACACCCCGACACAAACGACACTATGCAGGAAAATTAATCTATACAGTTTAATAACCACACTATCCTCGTCTCCCGAGCAAAGATGAAAACCCTATAATAAGAACAAAGATGAAGAAGAAAGGAGGAGGAAGAAGAGGAAAATGCAAGAGAATATGAGGACTCGGACGAACACGGTGAAGAAGAAGAGAAGAGGAGGAAGAAGAAGAGGATGCGGAGGTATACCTGCGGAGGAAAAAGAGGATGAAGACGATCGGAGAGGAGAGCCGCTGGTGTCGGGGCAGAACGCCGTCCGTCGCCTGGGATCGGGAAGATGAAAATCGCAAAATTCTTTGCTCGGGAGATAAGAATTGGGTCTCGGCTTTTTTAACTTAGGGTTAAAACCGGTGGCATTTAGCCCAAAACCAATTCCGCTCCAATTCTTTCCCGCCGAACACAAGAATTGATTTTACTGTGACCCAAAATCAATTCCGGAAAGTCATTTCCGTCCCGCCGAACGGACCATCAAAGAATTGATAAAGAGAAGACATAGTAATAAAATATAAATGCGTATTTAGTATATTTTTTCTCGACTCGTTTTTCTTTTGATTCTTTTGATAAGCGATCACGTGCAAAAATAATTTGATTTCCGAAAATATATATTTGATTTGGACTATTCTAATGAATATTATATTTCTTTAGTTAAATAGTCTTTTAATTCTTCTTTTGTTGCTAGGTAAGTAGATATAGGAGTTAATATTCCGATAACTGTTATATTAATTTTATTTGACAGTAATAAAGATACTCAATTATTTCGTAAGTTTAAATTAATCCTTTTCAAATCTATCTCATATATTCAATTATTTTCTTCCTCAAATAAAAACAAGTGGTTGTTATCCGCAGATCAATTTTAGCCATCCGCATTCGAAATTAGACATTATTTTTCCTTCCTAAATTCGATAATCGCAAAGCAATATTCCCTTCTGTCTATTCGGTCGTATCGCACGCCGCTTCGCCTCCTTTGCTTAGCATCACTCTTGTCGGCTAGAGTTCCTCCTGCTCCTCGTCTGCTAGGGTTCCCTCCCCGCCATTAAAATCTCATGGCCACTCCCCGACCGAGTAAACATGAGAACCACCTTCGTTCCCAAGCATCCACTTTAGTCCCCCCGGTTTTAGCGAACTTATGAATGTTATAACACAGGGAACTGCCCACGCCGCTTGAATCCCAACTCAACCTGCTCTTCTTCTCTCCCGAATCTTGCAAGTTGCACTGTGCCAATTGCAGTCCGCATTGGCCACACTGATAGGTATGACTAAGGCTCCGTTTGAGGGGACTTATTTTCACCGGTCAAGCGGTCACGACCGCATGAACCAGGACTTAAGACTATAGAACAGGGGAAGCTGTTGTCACCGCTGCCGTAGGAGAGCGATAGTCCCACCAACGATTGCTTTGGAAGAACCTTCAAGGAGCAAGAGCAGGAACAGAGTGAGAGCTCTCATCTTTACTTTACTGATATCATTTTGATTTGCGGATAAAAGTTTATTAAAAACTATTTTGCGGATTCAAAAAATTGCAGATAGTCAAAATTGAAGTGTTAGTATCAATCACCAAAAAAAAAAAGTTTATACTTCATCTAGAAGTATGCAAATGATAATAAAATATTCAATTAATATTTTATAGTAATATTTTCTTAAAACTATTCTTTTCTAACAAGTAATACATAAAATATGGCCCCATTTTCCCTACCTAATTTTCTGTTGGGAATCCTTTTCATTTGCCTCCAAATTGATAGTAGTTTTTTCACTGAGGATCAGTCCAACTCCATCCAAGGGCCTATATTCAATGGACACAAAATACTTGTTTTCTTCACCGTTCGATCCTCCAGCCCACCTAAGTGGTGTTGCCTGAACAAAATGAAGAGTGAGTTTTTAGAGAATCACTTTGTTTTTAATATGTCTCGTCGAAAACTTCTTTGAAGCTGCCTCTTGGACGCCGGTGGGTGGAGATGGAGTAGTGCGAAAATCGGTAGAGGATGGTCGACATTGTGTTGCCACGGTGAGATCATCTTCCCCGAAGAAGGTCTCAGCGCTACGAGATTATCTACCCGTCTTGTGGGAACTTCATAAGCTCCACCGCATCGCCTCGTCGATCTTAGGCTCCGTTTGGGGGGACTTATTTTCACCGGTCAAGCGGTTACAATCACATGAATCAGATAATAATTAAGGTTCGGTTCATGTGGTCGTAACCGCTTGACCGGTGAAAGTAAGTCCCTCCAAAACGAAGCCTTAGTCACTGAAAAAAGCTTTGTTTTTTGTAGATTCAATCACAAAGATTGTATACCAAGGATATCTCATCGAAGATGGGAGAAGAACATTTAGTATACCTGAAGCCATTGGAGAATCGGTTGAAGAATAAGGTCAACCAGTCTCTATGGTTGTCGAACGCCCGATGCTAGGCGAGATCCGGAGAGGAAGGATGGAGCAACACCTTCGTTGGAGACTACGACCTACATCGGAGCTTCGCCGGAGACGACCACGAACGCTGGAGGCCGCCGCTCGCCGATTGCGATCTGGAGAAGGGGAAAGGCGCGACTGTCGGTCTTCCTTCGTAAAACCTAAGCCTCGTTTCTTTATCTCACCGTGTAAATGAGATTCAATGAGAGGGGTTTAAATACTTAGGTTAAAGAGGGGAACCACACCAAGCTTTATGGATCCGCACCGTTATCCACCCATTGCAGAACAGACGGTTCAGATCGATTCGACTTAAGTTCTACGCACGATGACTAGCAACAACCCGTATTTTAACTAACCCGCATCTTTTGGCAAAGGCGCTCTGGAAATGAGTTTAGACCTCGCCAAATAAATGACCAAAACTTAACCGGTTTACTAAATTGATCAAATGTCGACGACGGCGCACGCGGTCTATGTGACCCATGAAGACCCACTTACGAGATTTAATCCATCAATCTCTCACTTGGGACAAATGAGTCAAACTGAATATAGATTGCGCAAAAAGCTTATTGACGTCAAATATCAACCGTCAAAATTGATCAACATTCCCAAAAATAATCTGGTTCATCAAAAGTAATAACATTGGGCATGGCGGTCGTTACCATCCAAAATTATGGCAGGACCTTCCATGCCACTCATATTAATAACTTTCAACGACATGGATCCAAATACGGATGCGTAGCATGGAAATTACATAAAATATGATCGGCTATGCCTATTTCCAACTAGTTCACATTTATGACTCAACGAGTTCAAAACTTAATTCCACCAACTTCAAAATATAGACGTGCAACAAAATATTAAAGAAAGCAACTATAATTATATCAGAATAATCAAAACACATAGTGTAAGCAAAATATATGTCTGTCTCAAACCCAAAACAACTCAATATTATAGGCTCCCATTAAGTCCACACATCAGAGGGGCCAACCAAACCCATACGAGCAACGTGCTCCAGAAAATGCTTTGGTGGCAACCCCTTAGTGAGCGGATCCGCAATCATAAGTTTAGTACTTCTGTAATCAACAAACACCAACTGATTCCGAACTCTTTCTTTGACGACGAGAAACTTGATGTCAGTGTGCTTTGACCTTGCCGAACTCCTGTCACTTTTGGAATAAAGATCTGCAGCTTTATTATCACAGTATAGCTTCAAAGGTCACTCAATAATGTCCACCACCTGAATCCCAGAAAAAAATTCTTAAGCCATATCTCTTGGTTGGTAGCCTCATAACAAGCGACGAATTCTGCCTCCATGGTGGGACGAAGCAATAAGTGTCTGTTTGACACTTTTCCATGAAACTGCTCCTCCTGCAATTATGAATATGTTCCCTGATGTGGACCTCCTGCTGTCGAGACAACCAACAAAATCTGAATCTGTGTATCCAATCAACTCAAGCGGATCGGATTTCCTGTAGGTAAGCATGTAATCTTTCGTCCTCTGAAGGTATCACATCACTCTTTTGGCAGTCTTCCAATGGTCAAGACCAGGATTTCCTAAATACCTGCCAAGCATACCAACGACAAACGCAATATCCGGACGGGTAGAAACTTGAGTATACATAAGACTCCCAACTGCCGAAGCATAAGGGACGTCTTTCATCTGCTCTACTTGAAGATCGTTCTTAGGACATTGGAGTAGATTTAATTTGTCCCCCTTTGGAAATAGGTGTTTCACATGGTGAACACCCCTTCATGTCATATCTATCTAGCACTTTTTCAATATATGCCTTCTGTTACAAACCCAATATACCACGTGATCTATTACAGTGTATCTTAATGCCTATCACAAAAGATGCCTCCCCAAAATCTTTCATCTCAAAAGTCTTTGAGAGAAAGCTCTTGGTTTCTTGCAGAAGATCTATATCGCTGCTAGCTAGTAGAATGTCATCCACATATAGGACCAGAAAATAAATCTACCCCCTTTAATTTTACGGTAAATGCATTGATTAAGCACATTTTCAGTGAAATCGAAATTAGAAATAACATTATTGTTGAAACCAAAAATCGGTCTCTTGTGAAGTTCACCTTTGGGGAAGGGGTGGTCGCGCACCTACTTCGCTCCTGCAAAAAAAATAATAAGGAAAAAAGAGCAAAGGACTAGACCAAGGGCCCGACGCGGAGGTCCCACCACACACCCGGAAGATCACTGAGCGCTTCCCCTCCTTAGCCAAATGTCGGGCTAAGGTACCTCAAAAGGCACTAGGAAACTAGGAGACACGTAAGCGTGCCTCTGAGGTACCCCTTGAGTCATATTTATAGATTTCTGAAAACGGTCTGCAAATAACTAACCTATACCGGCCTGAAATTACTGAAAACTCCTTGGTCTGGCCTGCAAACAGCCAAACTCCGTTGTTCTGAATAGCTAGGTGCAGCCCACCCGGGTCTACCAACAACGAGACTCCGCTGTTCCAACCGGCTATGGGCAGGTCAGCAAGGGCAAAATGGTAAAAATACTTCACAGACTACTAGGCGAGTAGCCCTCAACAATCTCTGCTCGGCAAGGGCGGCGAGTGCTCGATGAGGTTGGCACTCGCCGCTTCTACTCGGCCTTTGGCGAGTACGGGCCCGGCTGGCCCTACCCGCCCGCTACTTGCCGAATGCGGGGGTGGGGAAGCATCACTCAACGCCAAGGCACGGAGGGCGCTGAGGGCGTTGAGTGGAGAGACATCACTCAACGCCAAGTCACGGTCTCGGCCTGCCCTGACCGCATGTCGCGAGTTCGCTGAATGGTCAGAACTTGGCGAAAGGGGCTTGGCGAGTACAAGCTCGCCCCTCAAAAACATCCCACCCCGCCTGGGCGAGTCGGAGCTACTGCCGAGCTCTTCAGGGCGAGTGCAAGCCGGCCGATGAGCGAACTTTCCCCACTCGACGCCGCGACTAAAGGCGTTGAGTGAGCTCGCCTCGCGAGCTCACTCGACGCCACGACTAAAGGCGTTGAGTGAGCTCGCCTCACTCGACACCACGACAGAAGGCGTTGAGCGAGCTCGCCTCACTCGACACCACGGCAGAAGGCGTAGAGCGAGCTCGCCTCACTCGACGCCATGGCTAAAGGCGTTGAGCTCACTCGACGCCATGACAGAAGGCGTTGAGCGAGCTCGCCTCACTCGACGCCACGGGCCTGTCTCGTCTGGGTCTTGGGCTGGACTTGGCCAGTTTGGCTCATGCCGACCCCACTTGCTAGATACGGGGTTGTACACAATCACCGCTGAAAGTGCAGGATAAGATCACTCCTAACTCTAGAGGGGGGGTGAATAGAGTTATTTAAAATAATTTTCCAAATAAAAACTTGCAGAGAAAATTTTACTTTACTTAGTGTAAGGTGCTATAGCAAATAATCAGAGTAAAAATAAATTCACAGCACAAAGCAAAACACAAAAAGAGACAAGCAATCCAGATGACACAAGGAGCTATAGTGGTTCCCTAAATCTGGGTACATCCACTCTTCTATCACCCTTGATAGGAATCCACTTCAAGATGAGTTGATCAGGTGTCTTGAGCACCAGAGAGTTTTTGATCAGGTTCTCACAAACCAACAGAAGCTGATTTTGACCAGGTTTCAGCAAAACCAAAAGTAACTTTTGAAGGGAGTTAAAACCCTGTACAGAAAGAAAAGGAAAAAAGAAATGTTGTTGTCTTCTCTATTCAACAAGCAAAGAGAAGCAGAAGTGGATCTGAAGTTGTTGTCAAAGCTCCCCCTGAGATCAAGATGAGGTTCAGGAAGGAGAGCTCTGCACAAGGGTGACAGGTCTTCAAAGATCTAATTTGCTCCAGCAAAGGATGATCCAAGAGAGTTGGATGGAGGTGTCTGAAGCAATCAGATTTTCTGTGAGAGAGTCTTTCAAAAACAATTTTTCCACAGAGAAAAAGATGAGAAGTCTTGTATTGTTGTTCTCTTCTTGTTCTGTATATTCTCTGTATCTTCTTGTTTTTGGAATGAAAGAAAAAGAATTATATATATGAGTCTTCTTCTTCCTTTTACTTTGATAGCCGTTGGAAGTCAGCATTAATTGCTTTCCTTAACTGTCCATGCCTCAAAGGAAATGACAGGCAGACATTCCTTAGAAAATTCCTTGAGCCATGCACCAGATATGCTGTAACGGCCAATAATTCTTCAGCATTAATTGTCTGTCAGAAGGAATTTGAATTCCTATCCAAAATCGACGGAAGACTGGAAGGCGTCGAGCTCACAGAAAAACGTCGATCTGAGCACGACACACGTCGGCCAGAGAGTGTTTTCTGTAAGCAGAACTGGGATCGACGGAACGTCGAGCTGAGGTCGACTCTGCGTCGAGCTGAGGTCGACTCTGCGTCGAGCTGAGATCGACTCTGCGTCGAGCAGAGGTCGACTCTGCGTCGAGCTGAGATCGACTCTGCGTCGAGCTGAAGTCGACTATGCGTCGAGCTGAAGACTACTCTAACTAGCCTATGTGACCTTTATAACAACATGGAGGTCACAGCATACAATCCCTATAGAAATATAGTCATCCTGGTCCAAATAGTAATAGGGTGTTCCAACAATCTCCCCCTATTTGGATTAGGATTACTATTTACATGAATTTTAGGGAATCAAAGAAAAGAAATAAAGCAGATACAACACAAAATAATACAACCAGACATGACAGAATAATATGCAGCATATATAAAACACTATATAGCAGCAGAATTGTTTAAATGTCCTGAGTCCAGAATATAGAAAGTGTCAGAATACCTTACTTTACTTGTCCTTTGATGCTTTGTCTTGATCACTCTTTTTGAAGATGATTTCTCTGTTTGGATTGGAAGCTTCCTTTTTAGATCTGAAGTCATCAGCTGCACCTAAAGATTTTTGATCTCTAGCACTGGGTGGTACAGCTGCAGGGTGGAGTTCCATGTATCTGTCTGAATCAAAAAATTTCTTTGAGCCATACTTTTCCAATTCCTCTCTTCTTTGTTCTGACATAGTACTGATATGAGATGTGTCCAGTCCTCTTTCTCTGGCTTTGTTGATCTCATTTAAGGCAGCCATTTCTGTCATCCTTGCTTTCCAGTAAGCAGGAGTCTTGGTAGGATCTTCAAAGGGAACTGCTGGTTCAAATTTGTTAGATGATGATTCTTGAGAAGTTCTTGGGGTGAGGTCAACTCTAGGCCTATAGGGATAGGGGCCAGAGGTTGGATCAAAGGTTCTTCCCCTGGACTGCCTGCCTCTATAATTTCCTCTTTGTTGACCTCCCCTTTGCTGGCTACCTCCTTGATGTCTTCTGGCTTGATAGGTTTTTCCATGAAGAGCTGAAGGGGCTGGTTTTGAAGAAAGACTAGCACCTGCACCTGCATCAGGAGGAGGTGGAGGTGGAGGCTGATGAACTGGTTTAGATGGACCTTCATTGAATTTTCTCTTCCTCTTCATTGCTTTTCTCTGATTCTGAGAGTACTACATCCAAGGCTCTGTGATTTCACAATTATATTTGATGTAATAGGGGATGTCATGATCTGTAGCTCTGGCAGGAGGTACTCTTTTCATGGCTTTTGATCTGGCTTTCCTCTTCCTTGCAATAGTTGCAGAGGAGTCATCAGAATCTGTGGCAAACTCATCTTCAGAACTTTGTGATTCTTCATATGGATCTATATATTTTCTTTTGGAGAGGGGAAAGCTGATGGAGGCTGGAGCTGCTGAGGAGGAGACTAAAGGAAGCTCTGCTGTCAGTGGGGAGGAGGAAGCAACCACTGCAGGAGAGGGCACAGCCTCAGGAGCCATAGAGGCTGAAGAGGCTGGTTCCTGAAGGGCTTGGGAGATATGGGCCTCTGCAGCATCAGGTGTCTCAGTCACTTCACCTGAAGTCTCAACAGAAACTACCAAATCAAATCCAACACTAGCAGGAGCCACTGCTACCACTGCTATATCAGAAGTCAAGACCTTCTGAAAGGGGACAATAGCCCTGGACATATCTTCTTGAAGCTGTTCTTCTGTTTGAGGAGGAGCCTCAGGAGCCATGGGTAGGTCTTCTTGTATTGAAGCTGGAGGAGAGAAGCTCTGAAGAGAAGCTGCCAAAGACTGAATGTCTAAGGCACTGCTGATTTGCTGCTCTGAAACTGGAGGAGAGGCCTCAGATACCATTTGATCTTCTGCAGCAGACACTGTTTCTGAACAAGCAACTGATACTGTCTCAGCAACTGATACTGTCTCTGAAGGAGTCTGAGCAATCTGAACTGAAGAAGGAGGCAGCTCTTCTTCTGCTGACATCTCCCCCTGCCTAGAATCAGTGGCAGCTGACTCTAGGCCCCCAGAAGAAGGGCATGCCAACTGAGAGGAAAGGGAGGAGACAGAGGCAGAAATAGCTCTCAATGAAAGAAGGAGAGGAGCCAGCTTGGCATCCAAAAGGGAGGAGAGCCTAGGAGACAGAAGATCAAAAAGTTGATTGGCTAAGGGCAGGAGGGCTACTTGCTCAAGGGGAACTTGAGTAGAGGTAGAGGGAGTAGCAGAAGCTGAGAATGTAGAAGATGTTGAGAGAGGAGCAGACAGAGGAGGTGTAACTTGTTCCTGAATGGAGGAGAAGAGTAAGTCTGAAAAAGTAGATGGATGGAGAAAGTCATGAGGAGAGGAGGTAGAAGCATCCATGAATGAGTCTTCATGCATGTCAAAAGAAAAGAGATCCTCATGAGGGGTGGAATCCAAGTTTATTGGAAGGAAAGTAGTTTGAGGAGGAAGGGAGGAGGCAATGGTAGATATGGAGGAGGGGAGAGTTAGAGAGGATGAGATAATTGTGGTTGAGGGGATGAAGGTGGATGGAAGGGTGAGGGAGAGAGATGGCATAATTCCTTCTTCTGGACCAGTGGACTGAGGGGAAGTGACCTCTATAGTCCTGGTGTCTGCAGAGGATTTCATGGCTGCTGCTGCCCTGGGATTCACAATTCTCCTGTCCCATTTGCCAATTAAAGCACATGTGAGCCTCTTGGAAGCATTTATGTGCTTCTTTAAGGACACCAGCAGTTGGGGGCAGCAGTGGTTGAGAATCAACCCAAGAACTCTTCCAAAATGGACAGAGTTTTTATCCAACTTTTTCTTAAGCATATCAAACACAATTAATCCCCAGTTGGGATGTTTCTTATCCATTAGGGCAGCCATGAGGCAAAACTGATGCCTTGTTATTGCATCATGTGCAGTTCTCTTTGCACAGATCACCTTTCTAGTTATATCTGCTAATAACCTGTACTCAATTGCTAGGTTAATTTTAAGGAGTTTGGAGGGGTTACCAGCAGCATGCCCCATCCTATCCAGCATCAAGGTATATTCTTCCACTGATAGTTCTATGTCATCATCTCCAGCAGCAAAGTTGAAGGCTTCTGTAATAACCTGAGGTGAGATGGCTACCTCATTTCCTGAAATCTTCCCAGTCAAGATGTTGTTATCTGAAACGATTGCTGTAAGACACCATTCTTTAATTTCTGATTCTGGAAGGGGTATCCTGGTAGACATAAAGTGGACTAGTTGCTGCTCCTTGAAAAGAATCAGTATATCCAGAAGATGTTGTGGAGATCCATCAAAAAAATCGAAATCAATGTCGAAACCAGAGTCGAACTTCATAGCCGCCAGAGCTCCTGCTGTAGTTGTCATTGTCCTGCAAAAGAAAGAATACCTTCCAAGATCAAAAGTATAGTATTTGGAGGGAGAAAGCTTGAGCAGAGAAATATGAAAGCGCAACTGCGAACGACGGAGAAAAAATGATTTTATACTTAGGGTTCGACGCAGAAAAGGAAAGAACGTCGAGCTCAGTTCGACGCTCTTGGGCTCTAGAGGAACTGAAACGACTCAACAGCGTCCAGCTTAGGTCGACGTTCGACGCTTTGGCTGAAGCTATACGTCGAGCTCAGGTCGACGTTGAACGAAGACGTCGACCGGGGAGAGAGAAACTCAAGAAGCCAGGGAGCTGTGAACTCAGTTCGACGCTAGAAGCTGAGTTCGACGTTCGACGCTTTTGAGGGCGACGGACCGTCGATCTCCGTTCGACGCAGCGTCGAGCTTAGTTCAGAGCTCAGAACAACCACTCAGACAGAGGAATTTTAAAATGAAATTTTTCCTATTCCTGTTAAGTATGGGTTTCAAAATCTTGGAGTTTTAATTTATGCTGTCTCCATCTAGCATTCCCAACTGATTGAGGAAAAAGAGGTGCTTCTTTTCATCCAAGGGTTTGGTGAAGATATCTCCTCTCTGTAGTTCAGTGGAAATGTATTCTAGTGCAATTTTCTTCTTTTCTACATTATCCCTTAAGAAGTGATGTCTGATTTCTATGTGCTTAGTCCTACTATGGAGAACTGGATTTTGAGCAATAGATATTGCACTGGTATTATCACAAAAGATTTTAGACGTCTCTAAGTTGTACCCATAGTCTAGGAGCTGGTTTTGAATCCACAAAATCTGTGAGCAACAACTACCTGCAGCCATGTATTCAGCTTCAGCAGTTGATGTGGACACAGAGGTTTGTTTCTTACAAAACCAGGAGACAAGTCTATCACCAAGAAATTGACAAGTTCCACTGGTGCTTTTCCTGTCTACTCTACATCCAGCATAATCAGAATCTGAAAATCCAGTTAGATCAAATCCTGAGTCATGTGGATACCAGAGACCTAGATTAGGACAACTTTTTACATACCTAAGAATCCTCTTAACTAATGTGAGGTGGGACTCTCTAGGGCTTACTTGAAATCTAGCACAAATGCATGTGGCAAACATTATATCTGGTCTAGTAGCTGTTAGATAAAGTAATGAGCCAATGATTGCTCTATAGTTTGTCTGATCAACTGGTTTTCCAGATTCATCAGCATCTAAAACAGCATTTGTAGGCATAGGTGTTTTCATGGAGGATGCTTCAGACATTCCAAATTTCTTAACCAGTTCTCTTGCATACTTGGTTTGAGAAATGAAAATGCCATCCACATGTTGTTTAACTTGCAATCCAAGAAAGAAAGCAAGCTCACCCATGCTACTCATTTCAAACTTTGAGTGCATAAGTTGTGAGAACTTTTTGCATAAGTTTGAATCAGTAGATCCAAATATGATGTCGTCTACATAAACTTGTACTAGTAGGGTATGAGACCTATGGGTTCTAACAAAAAGAGTTTGGTCTACACTACCCCTTTTAAAATCATTTTCCAACAAAAAACAAGCTAAGGTCTCATACCATGCTCTAGGAGCTTGCTTGAGACCATATAAAGCTTTATGCAGTCTAAATACATGATCAGGAAAAGTTGGAGAGATAAAACCTGGAGGTTGCTTTACATAGACTTCTTCCTTGATGTCTCCATTGAGGAATGCACTCTTGACATCCATCTGATATACCTTGAATCTCTTGTGAGCTGCATATGCAAGGAAGATTCTTATGGCCTCCAACCTTGCAACTGGTGCAAAGGTTTGGTCATAATCAATTCCTTCTTCTTGGCAATATCCTTGTGCAACAAGTCTTGCCTTGTTTCTCACAATTATTCCTTGATCATCCAATTTGTTCCTGAATACCCATTTGGTTCCAACAATTTGCTGGTTCCTTGGTCTTGGTACTAATTCCCAAACTTTATTTCTCTCAAATTGATTCAACTCTTCTTGCATTGCAATGATCCAGTTTGGATCTTGCTCTGCATCTTGTATGGTTTGAGGCTCAATTTGAGAAAGGAAGCAGGTGTGCATAATATTTTGATTAACTTGATTCCTTGTTTGCACACCCACTGAGATATCTCCAATTACTTGTGAGATTGGGTGATCTCTTGTTGTGGCTAGATCAACAAGGGTTGTTGATGAAGCACCAACCTGTGTTGTTGTTTCCTCTTGTGGAACAACAACTGGTTCTTCACTCTGTTGGCCCTTTGAACTTTCCAGAACTTGAAATTCCTCTTCATTGTCACTAAGTTCAGTGACTTGTTGAATTGGTGAAGGTGATGACCCTTTGTCTGTGATGGTAAGCTGCTTCAGATTTTCTGAAATTGAATGTTCCTGCAAATTGCTTATGGTAGAAGTCTCCTTCTCCTTATAAAACATGTTAGTTTCATCAAATGTAACATGCATGGATTCTTCAATTTTATTTGTGCACTTGTTAAAAACCCTATAAGCCTTGCTAGTCATGGAGTATCCCAGAAACACTCCTTCATCAGCTTTGGCTTCAAATTTAGCTAGGTATTTCTTGTCATTATTGTGAATGAAACAAATGCAACCAAAATTTTTGAAATAATTCACTTTAGGTTTCTTCCCTTTGAGTAACTCATAGGGAGTCTTACCCTTTAGCTTATGTATCAGGCTTCTATTCAGAACATAGTTGGAGGTGTTCACAGCCTCTGCCCAAAAGGTTAGAGGAAGGTGAGCATCTGTCAACAATGTTGTGGCAGATTCAATAAGGGTTCTGTTTTTCCTTTCAACTACCCCATTTTGTTGAGGAGTTCTAGGAGCTGAGAAAGTATGCCTGATACCTTCATTCTAGCAGAACTCTAGCATAAGAAGAGAATCAAACTCTGTCCCATGATCACTTCTGATCAGGGCAATGTGAGTATTGAACTCAATCTGTATGCCTTTGAGAAAATCTGTCAAAATCTTGAAGTTATCAGACTTCTTCCTCAGAAAGAACACTCAAGTGAATCTTGAGAAGTCATCTACAATTACTAAAGCATAAGATTTCCCTCCTAGGCTTTGTACATTAATTGGTCCAAAAAGGTCCATGTGCAATAAGTACAAGATTCTAGGTGAGTCACTCTTATTAAGTGACTTGAAACTGTTTTTAGTTTGCTTGCCTAATTGACAGGCCTTGCAAAGTCCTTCCTTCTTGTAGGGACCAGAAGGTAGTCCTCTAACAAGGTTGTCTTGGGATAACTTAGCAATGGTTCTAAGGTTCACATGTCCTAATCTTTTATGCCACAAGATGTTTGGTTTTGAAATGGAGTTAAACAGACAAATATCTACTACAGGTGAATGAAAATCCACTAAGTAAATGTTACCTCTTCTGTTACCTGTCAACACAGTTGTGTTGTCCACTGACTGGACTTTGCATATGGCTTTGTTAAAGGTTACTTGGTATCCTTCATCACACAATTGACTGATACTTATCAGGTTGTGTTTGAGTCCTTCAACATATGCCACCTTTTTGAAAGTGACTAAGCCAATTTGGACTGTCCCATATCCTTTTGTAGTTCCAAAGCTTGAGTCTCCAAAAATTACTTTGGGTCCAAGCTTGGTTTTGAAGGAAGTGAGGTTGTCCTTGTCTCCTGTCATGTGCTTTGAGCACCCACTATCCAGATACCATTGATGGTTCTCACTTGGATAGGTCTTTACCTGCACAAAAACAGCTTATTTGTTTTTGACCCAGTTAACCTTGGGCCTAGGTTGATATCCCTTAAATTCTGAAATGAAGGACATCTCAGGTTGACTCTTATAGCCTACAGGATGATATCTCCTAGGAGGTATGATCCATTCAACATAAGGGTTAAAGTAATGAGATGTGGAGCTAGAATTGAAATTTGAATTAACCCTTGAGAACTGGGTTTTGCTCTGAACTCGGCTCGACGCACGTCGAGCTTCGGTCGACGGACTCAAGTGAGTGCGTCGAGCTCCGTTCGACGGCAAGGTCTTGCTTTGTTCAGAGGGTAGAGGGCGTTGACCTGAGTTCGACGTTTTCTTGCGATTACGTCGAGCTCTGGTCGACGTCCGTCGAGCTTCGTTCGACGTTTTTTGTCCAGTTTCCTGGGTTAAGTCAGCATTCTTCCTGGCCACTATCAAGACTCCTTTACCTTTCTCACTGGTAAATTTGATTGGAGTTGTCAGCACTGTGGGTTGGCTGGATGAAGCACCCAAGCCCAGTGAACCATTCAATCTTGAGTTCACTGTACTTGTGATGTCCATCAATTTGATACTTCTCCCATTAAGGGTTTCTTCAAATTGTTTGGCCTTAGATAGCTCACTTTTCAGTGAAGCTATCTCCTCCCCACACTGCTTCAACTCTTCTAAGAGTCTAAGATTATCTGAGTTAATGGATTTGCATTCAATTAATTGTTCATTTAGAGTTTTAATCAGCTTTTGAGACTCAATTAAGTCAATGCACATAGATTTAAACTCAGATTTGAAATCATCAGAAGTAGAGTCAAATGAATCTATTACCTGATCCTCAGTAAGTTCCTGATCAGATGGGTAGTCAGCATCAGGCTCTGAATCAGTGTTCTTTTGAGATGCACTGATGGCCATCATACAGAATCCCTTTTCTTCTGCATCATCCTCATCATCACTAGAACTGGATGATGAATCAGACTCATCAGAGTCACTCCAGGATTCAGCCACAAATCCTTTTCTGGTGTACTTGCTGTTGCTGGAGGAAGGCTTGTCATGGTATTTCCTTGACTCCTTATCCTTCCTTTTATCCTTTCTTTCCTTCTTGTCCCTTCTGTCCTTGTCTTGATTTTCTGGACAGTTTGGGAAGATGTGTCCTGGTTTCCTGCAGCCAAAGCAGATAATATCTTTATTATTGGATCTGTCATACCTTGGCTTGTCTTTGTCTTTGAATGACCATCTTCTGAAGTTCCTTTTATTTAGCTTATTGAACCTTTTGACCAGTAGGCTCATAAGCTCTTCATTTCCCAACACCTTTTCTTTAGGTTCTTCTTCCTGTGCTTTGAAGGCAATGGTTTTCTCAGCCTTCTCTGTTGGTGTGGATGTCTTCTGCTCTTCTTCTCTCTTCTTAATAAATTGCTCATAGCTCTTGAGCTTTCCTAGAAGAGCTTCTGTGGATAACTCACAGACATTTCTTCCATCTTTAATTGACCATATTCTTGAGTCCCAAGAGCTAGGGAAACAAGTCAGTATCTTGTCATTTATCTCAGTAAGAGATATGTCCTTCTCTAGTGATCTAAGTTCACTTATGATTAGGCTTAGTCTGTTGTACATGTCAGCAACTGACTCAGACTCTGCCTTTTTGAAGTTCTCATACTGTGTGATGAGGTAGGATCTCCTATCCTTTCTTTCATCTGCAGAACCTGATACAATTTCTGAGAGTTTTTCCCAGATCTCCTTGGCAGTATTGCAATCTGCTACCTTCTGGAAAATGTCATCTGACATGGTTTGAGCCAAGATGTTCATGGCTTTAGCATCTGCTGCCTTCCACTTCTTTATGTCAGCATCAGTCCCTGAAGGAGGAGGAACAGCTGATGTACTTGTTCCTGTGGGAGGTCTTGGACAATCTGTCAATACAGAATTAAAGATGTCTTCATCAAAAGAGTTCATATAAAGTCTAATCCTTGCCTTCCATAGTGCAAACTTAGATAGATTGCACATAGGAGGTCTGGTGCTAGCAAAGTCCTTGTTTTGTGCCATGAGTTTTAAAAGATAAGTAAAACTAAGAAAAATAACCCTTTGAGAGAAATGATCTTATCAGAGATCTTTTGATCCAGGTGTTAGCCTGTATGAATGATCAACCTGCCTCTGATACCAATTGAAAGTGCAGGATAAGATCACTCCTAACTCTAGAGGGGGGTGAATAGAGTTATTTAAAAT
Organism: Platanthera zijinensis; assembly: GCA_039513925.1. Taxonomy (NCBI): domain Eukaryota; kingdom Viridiplantae; phylum Streptophyta; class Magnoliopsida; order Asparagales; family Orchidaceae; genus Platanthera; species Platanthera zijinensis. The sequence continues at coordinate 31,228,276 of CM077090.1, forward strand.
AATTTTCCAAATAAAAACTTGCAGAGAAAATTTTACTTTACTTAGTGTAAGGTGCTATAGCAAATAATCAGAGTAAAAATAAATTCACAGCACAAAGCAAAACACAAAAAGAGACAAGCAATCCAGATGACACAAGGAGCTATAGTGGTTCCCCAAATCTGGGTACATCCACTCTTCTATCACCCTTGATAGGAATCCACTTCAAGATGAGTTGATCAGGTGTCTTGAGCACCAGAGAGTTTTTGATCAGGTTCTCACAAACCAACAGAAGCTGATTTTGACCAGGTTTCAGCAAAACCAAAAGTAACTTTTGAAGGGAGTTAAAACCCTGTACAGAAAGAAAAGGAAAAAGAAATGTTGTTGTCTTCTCTATTCAACAAGCAAAGAGAAGCAGAAGTGGATCTGAAGTTGTTGTCAAAGCTCCCCCTGAGATCAAGATGAGGTTCAGGAAGGAGAGCTCTGCACAAGGGTGACAGGTCTTCAAAGATCTGATTTGCTCCAGCAAAGGATGATCCAAGAGAGTTGGATGGAGGTGTCTGAAGCAATCAGATTTTCTGTGAGAGTCTTTCAAAAACAATTTTTCCACAGAGAAAAAGATGAGAAGTCTTGTATTGTTGTTCTCTTCTTGTTCTGTATATTCTCTGTATCTTCTTGTTTTTGGAATGAAAGAAAAAGAATTATATATATGAGTCTTCTTCTTCCTTTTACTTTGATAGCCGTTGGAAGTCAGCATTAATTGCTTTCCTTAACTGTCCATGTCTCAAAGGAAATGACAGGCAGACATTCCTTAGAAAATTCCTTGAGCCATGCACCAGATATGCTGTAACGGCCAATAATTCTTCAGCATTAATTGTCTGTCAGAAGGAATTTGAATTCCTATCCAAAATCGACGGAAGACTGGAAGGCGTCGAGCTCACAGAAAAACGTCGATCTGAGCACGACACACGTCGGCCAGAGAGTGTTTTCTATAAGCAGAACTGGGATCGACGGAACGTCGAGCTGAGGTCGACTCCACGTCGAGCTGAGGTCGACTCTGCGTCGAGCTGAGATCGACTCTGCGTCGAGCAGAGGTCGACTCTGCGTCGAGCTGAGATCGACTCTGCGTCGAGCTGAAGTCGACTATGCGTCGAGCTGAAGACTACTCTAACTAGCCTATGTGACCTTTATAACAACATGGAGGTCACAACATACAATCCCTATAGAAATATAGTCATCCTGGTCCAAATAGTAATAGGGTGTTCCAACAACCGCTCTTTGCGAGGTTGGCACAAGCTCGGAAAGAAACATCCAACCTCATCGGATTCAACGAGTGTGGCAGGAGCCAGGGAATCTTTCGGCGGGGTCCACCAGCAGCTATAAATATGCGCCTGTGTACCTGGGTGACCTTTGTCACTCCCCTCCTCCCTAATCTTGCCGAGATGCCTTTTCCTAAGGAGCTCCAAGAGAGGCTTGCGTAGGCTCGCGAGATCTCCTCCGCCCGCGTCGCCAGCTTAACCTCCATTCCCCTTATCATCCTGCGAAGCGCCCCCACCGAATCCAATTTGGCCAAGAGGGCGAAGCCAGATGCAGAGGCGTCTGAACGCGCTTACCAAGATTTAAAAAAGGCCCTAGAGCCTGAGACAGGCTCCTCCACCCTGCGTGCCCCTGGGAAGGAGGGGAATTTTATTGACCTCTGCGCCGAGCAGGACTGACGGGATGGGGGCGGTGAGATCACCTCTCCACGAGCCGATACTCTTCTCGCTGACTTGCGGTTTAGGGCTTCAGAGGCTCGTCATCGCGACCCGTCCCCGTCCTTTGGGACCCTGGGGCTGAACTCACAAAAACCGGACTTGCCAGTCCGCGTCCCCTCCTCTCAGCTCGCCGAGACTTCAAGGGATGGTGCCGGAATTATCCCAGTGTCATGCTTCAACCTTATTTCACCCTGAATGCGACCTCCGGGTCTCGGTAAAGATCTGAAGATACCTCCACCCCGCTTTTCCCTCGATGCGTCGAGCTCTTCAGGTAAGTTGTCCTTTACTGGGCTGTCTGTAGTTCTTCCTGATGCCTTCGCCTTTCACATTATTCAACCATTCTTGGAGCCTTACACAGTCATTCAGAGGCCGACAAATCTCTAGAGCGAGCTCACTACTCGCCCCTCCCTTCCTCGAAGACCTTGGAGTTCTTCTTGGACGCCGAGCTGGGGGCCCTGAGCTGACGAAGCGAGGAATCGAGGTCCTCAAGAAGATGGTACGCGAGCTCCACCGGTTGCGGGAAGACAATGACGTGCTGCAACGGGAGTGTGTGTGGCTGGTAGGCGAGGCGAGAGAGGGCCTGACGGGCAAGACGGCGTCCCATTCACCGTTGCTGGAAGAGCTGGACGAGAATCTTTTGGCAACCCGGGGATGCTTGAGGCGAATCCGCGAGCTCCGTGACTCGCGCCGGCCTGCGGGGAAGGAGATGTAAGACCGGGGAAGGTAAAGGATGACCCCCTGGCGGGCCTACCGGGACTCGTCTCCTACCCCCTCAGCTCGCGCATGCGCCGAGATGGCCGCCTTGTTTGCATTCAATTTCCCTGGGCAATATCCCTCTTGGGACTATAATAACTTAGAAATGTTTTCAGACTTTATTGCTTGTTCGAATATAATATTCTTGCTTGGCGCGTGACGGGACGGGTCCTGGAAGTGGGCGAGCTGGATTAGGCGAGCTAGGCTCGACGAGCTGGACCGATCGGTCAGCTCGGCCCTTGATCCTTTTTTTTATAAATAGGCACCCTTACCTACTCCGACTTACTGCTTTTATTGCTTCTATACTTTCCCCATCTGCTCACCTCCTTCCTACATGCACTCGCTCTCTACATCTTTCGCAAGCATGGGGAAGTCCAACCCCGACTCTGATGGTTGCTCCAAGTGCGCTCAGCACTTCGCCGATTATTGCTTCTTCGAGGGGAACACGACGGAGGAGGAGTTCACCGTGTTCACCGCCGAGTTCAAGCCTCCTAGCTTCGAGACACGCCGGCCTAGGGAGGGCGAGGCCATCAACACTTTCTACTCCGAGGAGCTCGCCTTCCCCATCTCGCACTTCGAGGTGGGGTTACGCCTTCCGCTTTGGTCGGAGATCCGCCAGATCCTCAAGTATTTCGGCACAGTGCCCGCATAGCTGAATCTGAACTCCATCGCCATGATGGCGGCGTTCGCGAGTTACCTCCGCCGAGAGCGGATCGAGTTCAACCTGAGCGTGTTCAGGAAACTCTTCACCTACAAGGAGACTTCCGATGGGATCGCTTTCTTCGGTGGTTCCTTCATCAAGGTTCGCGAGATTGCGAACAAACTCCATAACTGGATGACCAGGATTGTCTTCATCAAGGGCGATCTTGGTAACGTCCCCTACTTGCCGCAGCAGAAAGGCGAGGAGGTATACCGACCCCCACCGTCTCCGGCAACGACGTCGAGCTCCACAAGTTTTTTCCTTCACAAAGACTTCGAGGTCGCCTTCCTCAGAAAGGGCCTCGACTCGCTCCTCCCCATCCTTCCCGGCGAAGGTATATCTTTCAACTTTCCTCCTCGCCAGATCTCGCCAAATCTATCAGAATTTTTCTAAGTTATTTCTGCAGGAGAGTGGTTGATTCCCGAGAACCCGCCTTTCACGGACTCGAGTCTACTAGTCGACCCATTCGCCCGCGAGAAAGCAGTTGCAGCCTCCTGCCGAGAAGAGTCGTCGTCGTCTAAGCCTTCTGGCAAGAAGCGGGCTGATCCCGCGGGGTCCAGATCGCCTCGCCGTCATCCACCATAGAAGAAGCTGAAAGCGGTGGTGGTTTCTCGGGCAAAGCAACGACAACATCCCAAGTACATGAGCTCGCCCGAGACCACCCTGAACGGATCGCCGGGAAGCCCGTTGAAGGAGACAACGGGCAAAGAGCAGGAGGGAGGCGAGCCTTCTGCTCCTGCAGTCAAGAAGCCCTGGGCCCGCGAGCTGGGTCTGCCGAAGATTCACCCCCTCTTCTGCCTTGGGGGGAGGTGGAAGGACTCGGTCGGCGAGCCCGTTGTTTAGTGGGATGAGTCCGCCCACCGGATCTCCATCTCCACCCTCCAATCCTCCTGGGCCGACCGCGAGCCCTCCTCAGGTCAAGCCTATGCGCTCGGCTTCTACCTCTACGGGCGCGAGGACGCCGCGACCTACAGCGCATGACCCTGCACCAACTCAACCATGAGGGCCTGCAGGCCCACATGCGGGCACTGGAGCTCCACCACATGATGGTTTGTCGCGGCTTCAACCTCAGCCACCTCCTACAGAAGGCGGAGCAGAAGCGCGACCTGGCCCAGGATAGGGTCATTAACCTTGAGCGGAGGCTCGACATTGCCGAGGATCTGCTCGCCAAGGGCGTCGGCGGACTGGTGAGCACTGATCATCCCTTCCTCTTACCTACCCATACTTAGGATTTTTCAGATTCAGATTTACCTACCCATTCTTACCTCAGGACGCCGAGGCTGCCCGAGAGCTGCAAACTCGCGCCGCTGGGTTAGAGGAAGAGAACCGCCAGCTCCGTGCTCGCTCCGCCACGCTGGAATCTTGCGCTGCCGAGCTGGAAGGCCGCATCGCCGAGCTGGAAGAGAAGAATGCAAAGCTGTGCGAAGAGAACAAGGGGCTTCACGGCGAGATCGCTCGTCAGGTCGAAGATTTTCTCCCTCCTGGTAGTAGCAAGCCTCCTTTCCCATACAAGAGCCCCAGGATCTTCGGTGAGGCGGAGGTCGCTGAGAGGTTGCGGGTCAACTCGATCGCATCCGTCGAATGCACCCTGCAGATTATGAAGGATATGCAGGTGCTGGTGGAGGGCTGCGAGAAGGCCACTGTCCGAGACCTGATGTCGAGTCTGTTCCCGCCCATGCCGCCGAGCGAGAAGGAAGACAATCTCGACTTGTTCTTCGGCAAGTATTTCATGGACCATCCTTCCGGCGAAGCAGACGGAGACCTCCAATCCGGGGGAGGAGGCGAGAGCTGACCCCTCCCCCCCTTTTTTTTCTTTCTTGTAATCCTCTCTCCCCTTTTGTAACCTTGCCGAGGCGAGATGCCCTTTTGTAATCATTTTATACTAAATGAAAAGTGAATTTTTCTATCTTCTTTGCTTTTGAACTTCCCTTCTGCGATGCACTCGGCCGAGAGCCCTCCCCTTCACTGGATCTCGCTAGGACAGAATTCGCCTCCAAAGTGCGTGCCTAGGATCCGTACTTGTGAGCGCATTCCGAGATCTCGCCCCCCCCCCTTCTTCAGGTCAGCCGGGGATGGACCACTTGCCGAGCTGGGGCCCGCAACGACCCAGCTCGCACGCGAGTTCTCCCTTCTATTACTGATGTTGAGTCAAAACAATCCAAATATTTCACAAGTAAAACTAAAGGGGGGGGGGTGGAGCGCCTTGTTGGGTCTCGCCTTCCTCAATGGGGAGACCAATCAGGGCTTGTCTTTTCTCTGCCGATCTGGGCCTGCGAGTTATAGCTCGCCTATGGGGACCTTCTACCCTTACACCCTTAGGAAAGCAGTCTTCCTAAATAACTCCCAGAGAGGGCGGGACTCTCTCGAGTGACATTCAGCCCTGCCAGCTAGGTGAGAGACTGACAGTGGGATCTGCTCGGGGTCCGGGGCAGACTCCCTCGAGTGACATCTAGCCCTGCCAGCTAGGTGAGAGCCTGATAGCGGGATCTGCTCGGGGTCTGTGGAAGACTCCCTCGAGTGACATCCAGCCCTGCCAGCTAGGTGGGAGCCTGACAGCGTGATCTTCTCGGGATCTGGGGCAAACTCCCTCGAGTGACATCCAGCCCTGCCAGCTAGGTGGGAGCCTGACAGCGGGATCTGCTCGGGATCTGGGGCAAACTCTCTCGAGTGACATCCAGCCTTGCCAGCTAGGTGAGAGCCTGACAGCGGGATCTGCTCAGGGTTCGGGGCAGACTCTTCCGAGTGACATCCATCCCTGTCAGTTAGGTGAGAGCCTGACAACGAGATCTGCTCGGGGTCTGGGGCAGACTCCTCCGAGTGATATCCAGCCCTGCCAGCTAGGTGAGAGTCTAGAAGTTGGATCTGCTCGGGATCTGGGGCAGACTCCTCCGAGTGACATCCAGCCCTGCCAGCTAGGTGAGAGCCTGATAGTGGGATCTGCTCGGGGTCTGGGGTAGACTCCTTTGAGTGACATCCAGCCCTGCCAGCTAGGTGAGAGCCTGACAGCAGGATCTGCTCGGGGTCTGGGGTAGACTCCCTCGAGTGACATCCAACCCTGTCAGCTAGGTGAGAGCCTGACAGCGGGATCTACTCGGGGTCCGGGGCAGACTCCGAGTGACATCCAGCCCTGCCAGCTAGGTGAAAGCCTGGCAGCGGGATCTGCTCGGGATATGGGGCAGACTCCTGCGAGTGACATCCAGCCCTGCCAGCTAGGTGAGAGCCTGGCAGCGGGATCTGCTCGAGGTCTGGGGCGGATTTACTCTTCCACTTGCATAGAACATGCCATGAGCATAAGTATCTAGAGAAATTTTATTCCACAAAATAAAACTTACATGACTCAAGGGTAAAGTGTTTCAGGTCGTCACCACTCCAGGTGAGACCTAGGATCTCGCCTTCCACATTCCGAAGGCGATACCCTCATGACTTCAAGACCTCCTACACTATGTATGGTCCTTCCCAATTGGGGTTGAGTTTTCCTACTGAGGCTGACCTCCCTGCGACATCCACCTTTCTTAAGACCAAGTCCCCTTCCGTAAATTGTTTGACTCTGACGTGCTTGTCAAAGTACTTGGTCATTCTTCTCTTTACTTCCTCTTGCCTGATGGCAGAGAGGTCTCGCAGCTCTTCAACCATGTCGAGGGAGAGTCGTAGCTCCTCTTCGTTCTTAGTTCTCCATTCCTCCCTACCTTCTCCTGCCTCGACCACCCGAGGCCTTCGGACCTCGAACTCTATTGGGAGCACCGCCTCGCACCCATGGGAAAGTTTGAAAGGAGTCTCCCCTGTGGCCGTGTTGGGTGTGGTTTTGAGGGCCCTGAGGACCGAATGGAGCTTCTCCACCCAGTTACCTTTTATGTTCTCTACCTTATTTTTGAGGAGGTTGACGATGATCTTGTTCACTGCCTCCACCTGCCCATTGCTCCTGGGGTTATGAACCGAGGCGAACTTGAGATTGATCCCGAGTTGCCCGCAAAAGCTGATGAACTCGGCACTGGCAAACTGAGGGCCATTGTCCGTGACAATGGCCTGGGGCAACCCATGTCGGCAGATGATCTCCCCCCAGACAAAGTTTCTAATGACTTGGGAGGTCACCTTAACCAAAGCCTTGACTTCCATCCACTTGGAAAAATAGTTGATCATGACTAGCAAGAATCTTCTTTGGCCGCTGACCTGGGGAAAGAGTCCGACCAAATCCATTCCCCAGATTGCAAATGGCTAGGGTGATGTGATACTCTTGAGGCGCTTGGCCGGTTGAAGCTAAAGGGGGGCGAATAGTTGGCACTTATGACACTCCTTTGCGAACTTTGCCGCATCGTGGCTCAGGGTCAGCCAAAAGTACCCTTGCCTAACGATTCTTCCTTCCAGCGGCCGACTCCCTGACTGGCTTCCACACTCCCCGGAGTGGACCTCTTCCAAGATCCTCGGGACCTCCCCCTTGGCCACGCAACGTGCCAACATCCCCAAGAGGGTCTTTCGGTACAGCTGCCCATCGCGCATAAGATAGTATGCTTATTTGTGCTTGAGCTTCTTCCTGTCCATCCCCTCAGGATACTCTCCTGTGGACAAGAAAGTTGTGATTGGGTCCATCCACGAGGGGTGTTGCTCCACCTCCATCATTTATCCCTCCTCAATGGAGGGGTGGAACAAGTCGGTGATGGTACCCCCCACCCGGGGACCACGCTTTGCCAGTTGATCTACCTGGTCATTTTTCTCCCTGGGCACGTGCCGGATGGAGAAAGTCTGGAACGTGCCGATGACCCCCTTCACCTTCGCCAAGTACAGCTGCAGAGTTGGCTCCCTTGCCTCGAACTCTCCATTCATCTAGGAGGTCACCACCATAGAGTCAGTGAGGACCTCCACGTCGCACACCCCTAGCTCCCTAGCCAAGCGAAGGCCTGCAATCACAGCCTCATACTCAGCCTGATTGTTGGTAATGGGAAAATGCACCACTACTTTTTTCTCAATCTTCGTCCCATGTGGACTCTCCAAGATCACCCCCACTCCCAAGGAATGTCTTCCTGACGCGTCGTCCACCATCACCTTCCATGGGACTGGGTGGGGGAGTTCTGCCTCCACCACTTCCATTACATAATCTGCTAGGAAGTCGGTCATTGCTTGTGCCTTGATCGAAAGGCGAGGGACAAAGGAAATGTCAAATTCGCTTAATTCTACCGACAACTTGGCCAACCGTCCTGAGTGCTCCACCCCCTCGAAGATGTTGCGGAGGGGGTGTTCAGTCACCACTCGGATCGAGTGTGCCTGGAAGTAGGGTCGGAGCCTCCGAGCAGAAATGATGAGAGCAAAGGCCAGCTTCTCCAGGATAGGATACCGAAGTTCTGCCTTTCTCAAGACCAGACTCACATAGTAAATCAGGAGTTGTTTCTTCCCATCTTCCCGAACCAAAACGGAACTCAGGGCCTCCGCTCCGACCCCTAGATACAAGAACAAGTCCTCCCCCTCCTTTGGCCCTTGGAGCAGGGGGCCTGAGTCAGCTGCCTCTTCAAGGTCTGAAATGCCTCCTCGCACTCTGAGGTCCACTCGAACTTCTGACCTCCCCTCAGGGTCTTGAAGAAGGGAGAGCACTTCTCCCCGGCCCGGGAGAGGAACCGGTTCAACCCTGCTAACTTCCCCGTCAACCGATGCACATCCTTTGCATTCCGTGGTGACCCCAACTCCACAATCGCCCTCACCTTGTCAGGGTTGGGCTCTACACCGGCAGGGGTGAGGAGATGCCCTAGGAATTTGCCCCTGCTCGCCCCGAAAATGCACTTCAAGGGGTTTAGTCTCATTTTATATTTACGGAGAGTGACAAAAGTCTCTTCCAAATCCCGGAGGTGAGAGTCGACGTCCATGCTCTTGATCATGAGGTCGTCTACATACACCTCCAGGTTCCTTCCCTTCTGTTCTCGTAAGACCCTGTACATCATCTTTTGATAGGTCGCCCCTGCATTTTTTAGCCCAAATGACATCATTTTATAACAATAGCATCCATCCCATGTGATGAAGGAGACATCCTTGATGTCGGGGGGGGGGGAGGGGGGGAGGGGGTGCATCCTGATCTGATGATAACCTGAAAAAGCATCTAGGAAACTCATTACAGGGAAACCGATGGCTGAGTCAACCAGCGCGTCGATCCGAGGCAAGGGGTAACAATCCTTGGGGCATGATTTATTAAGTAAAGAAAAATCAATACACATTCTCCGTCGGTCGTCCCCCTTTTTTAACCATAACAATGTTGGAGACCCAGTCAGGGTATTGGATCTAGGATACAAAACATGCCTTGAGGAGTTTGGCCACCTCCTCCCGAATTGGCTCGGTCAACTTGTCTGTCATGGACCTCTTCTTCTGCTGGATGGGGCGAGCCTCCGGATCCAGGTTGAGGCGATGGCATGCCACGTCCGCATCGATCCCTGGCATCTCTGCGGCACTCCAGGCGAAAACGTCCACATTCTTCCGGATGCACTCCAGCATCCTGCCTTGAGCCTCCGGGGTCAGCCCCCCGCTGACGCGGACCTTTTCCACCCGACCTCCGAGGGTGAGAACCTCCATCTCCACCACCTCTTCCGCCGCCTCCAGACGAGACTGCTCCTCCCACTCTTCAGCATCCCCCTCCGGGGGTGAAGACCTCTTCCTCGGCTTCCTCTACGGCCAACGCATCGGCCGGCTCCTGGACCTTCTCCATCTCCCCCTCCTGAGGGTGGGTCACCTCCGCCTCCATCTCCTCTTGGACAGCCTCCTGCTCTACCTCCTCCATCCTTCGCCTCATCTCCTCGGCAACCCCTGCCATGAGATGGAGTTTACGGCGGTGACGTAGCACTCCCTTGCTAGCTTGGGGTCTCCGCAGACCCGGACCTGGACCCCCTCGATGTTGAACTTCAAGCATTGGTGGAAGGATGAGGGAACGCAATGAAAGGCGCTGATGAGGGGCCTCCCGAAGATGGCGGTGTAGCTGCTGGGGGTGTCCACAATAATGAACTTGCAGGTGCGGGACTGCCCCCCCCCCCCCCCCGAGTGTAACATGGAGTCCCACTCCTCCTTCTACATCCTTCCTCTCCCCCGAGAACCCAAACAAGGGTCCGTCTGAGTCAAGCACCCTCTTCGTCTCCACCTTCATCGCTTCGAACGCCTTCTTAAAGATGACTTTGACCGAGCTTCCATTGTCGACGAGGATCCGGGCGATGGTAAAATTCTCGATGGCTGGCTGTATGACCATCGCATCACAAAATGGATCCTCGTGATCCGGCATATCCTTCCTTGAGAAGGTGATCTTCTCCTCCTGGGGTGGGGTCTGGGATGTGGAGGAGACGCTCCTTCGGTACATGGTATGGAGGCTCGCCTTGCGGGAAGCCTCGACACCTGCCTCTCCATTGATCATCCCGATCCTTCCCCGGGTCCCCACATCCGCCCGGTCCTGGCACCGGTCCTCCTCCGGGCACGGCATGACCTCTTCGATCCTCACCTCCTGATGCTCCTGCTACCGTTGTTGCTCTCTGTTTTCTCTCAATTCGAGGAATTCAGGGCACATGGTCGTGGTGTGCCCTTCCTCCTGGTGGAAGTCTAATAGGGAAGCTCCACCCTGACTTCCCTTCTCCTTCTCCTTGCCGCCCTCCTTCTCTCCCCCATGGCTATTGCCATAGCCTGCTCCTGGTCGGGAAGAGGCGCCCTCTGGGCCTGTCATCCTCCCGGTGGATAGAACTGGTCTTGGCCTCTCTGGCAACGGTCCCCTCCATGGAACCCTCTTCTCGTCCCCTGATCTTGCCATTCTGGCCTCCACCCAGCCGGTGATTCGGCTCCTGACGCCCCCACCTGGTATGTTGTTGATGATATTGCTGCTGCCTCTGTCGGGGTTCATCTCTCCTCTCCTACTGACTTCTGCCCCCTCTGCGCCTCTCCTCCTCCGCTGCCCATCTGGCTAGTCGTCGGGCAAACTCAGGGTTCGACGCCTCCCCGTCAACTTCTCTCGCCGCCCTCTCCATCAAATCCTCATAGGAGAGGGGCAGGATCCTCTCCAACTCCATCCGGAAGAAACCCTGCTTTAGTGTAGTACCCCGCCCCCCAACCTTTTGCTCGGGTCGGGCCGAAGGGGGTACTACTGGCCCAAGACGCCCACCTAGTGCTCATAGGGGAAACGATCCACCCCATCCAAGCACTAGGTGGTCGCCTTGGTTGGCTCGAATCATAACATTCACAACCCATCAAAATATAACAGAAGCATTAACAGGAAACCATTGCAGATTTATATATCACATATCAAAACTACAGCGGTTCTATGGCCGAAGCCTAAGTACTTATATAAGCCTATGGGCTATACATGTGCTACATATAATCCTCATATACTCTCTCTCTACGCTGCTCGGCGGAACTAACGTCTCTAAACTCTGGGGACGGCGGGGGTGCATCTGCTCGAGTAGACCTAGCTGCTGGCGTAATCTCCTGCGGCAACGGGTCACTACGGTGCTCCACCTCCTGTGAATGGTTAATCGAATAACCGTTAGTCACATAGCTAAGTGGAAACAAATCTCCTCCCCGGATACACATCTTGGGGACGAGCACGCACCCACCCAACAGAAGTAAATAGCCGAATCAAAAGAGGGTTAGCAAAATATTTCATATATGAATAGCTAGGAGCAATATAAAAGAGTGCAGTATAATCGGAAAAAGCAGCAATAGTATAAAATGGTTATAACAATGCTCTACTAGCTCATCAGCACAACAAGTTTTCATATCCTGAATTCTATCGCAGGCATTCACAGCCGCGCACACCACAGACATTCACAGCCGCACACACAAACCCTATGTCGACATAGTTTGGACCGCTTCTGTTCCAGCAGGGTAGCGAGCCCCACGGGCCTCACCGATGTGGCTGTCGGTGACAGTGGCCAGTCCTGCCACTTCTAAGGGTGATCGTACCGCACAACCCCAGGCCCTAACGTACAACCTGGTGTACTCTTGGATGTGAGCGACATCCAGCGAATCATTTTGGCCGACCAGCGGAGGCAAATCCGATGGGGAATAAAACTGCCGGTCACCCGTGGTACCCATCTCCCTATCGCCTTGAGTCGTCAACCTTACCGCACCGGTACGAACGATCTGCGGAAGGGACTGACCCGCCACTATTCCACCGCAAGCAATTTACAGACAATCAATCAACGGCAAATATAATACACACCGGGCCTATGTCGGCCTGCCCTACTAGGCTTAAACTTCGGGCGGCGGTGCTTAGCTCTACTTTCGTCAAGAAGCGTGGGAGCGCATTATTTGGGGCTAGACCTGGAGGAATACCTCAACTTCGGTTATCCCCAACTAAGGCTCAACCTTAATAACGACTGCTCGTTAGAGCAGGACTCGGGATTATAATAGTAAATTGCAATGAGGTCAAATGCGGTGTTTATGCTGCTTATTTAAAGTGCTGGAAAGAAACGTTACCAGTACGAAACTGGAGTAGCACTGAATTAAAAGTACTTGACCAGTACGAGATTGGAGTAAAGCTGAATTAAAAGTACTTGACCAGTACGAGATTGGAGTAGAACTTAATTAAAAGTACTTGACCAGTACGAGACTGGAGTAGAACTGAATTAAAAGTACTTGACCAGAATGAGACTGGAGTAGAACTGAATTAAAAGTACTTGACCGGTACGAGACTGGAGTAGAACTGAATTAAAATTACTTGACCAGTACGAGACTGGAGTAGAACTGAATTAAAAGTACTTGACCAGTGCGAGACTGGAGTAGAACTGAATTAAAAGTACTTGAATTGAAAAGAAAAAGGAACAGGACAAGTGCAAGACTGGAATAATCATAGAGAAAATGGTTAATAGTCCAATCACTCCATCCAGGAGGCTTCAGTCTCATCTCCGTTCTCAGGAGACACATTCAGTTCTATTTCAGTTCTTAATAAGGCTTCATTGGATTACACTCATTATTATGATCCGATTATGATTTGGTTGAGCCTTATTAATCACGGCTTAATCGTATCAGGGACTTATCAGGAGTTACACCCTCATTATTTATCAAGAATAATTCGCAACTCGCTGCTCGTACTCTCACCTTCCGAGCGTGTCCAGATCACCCGAGAGTCGAGGCGCTCGACGGTTTCACAAAGCCTCGGAACACACGGAGCTTGGTCACCTGCCTCAGCCACTCTCGCCAATACGATAATTTATTATTCAATTTAAAGGATAGACGCGCGTTCCAATTTTCATTTTCGAGGAAAATGAGCGTAATATTTACTGGGTGCGATCCTAGGCTTCCATAATTTGAGAAAAATATCAAAACTTATCCTCATGATCCCAAATTTTGATACAACCTACAAGGGGGTCTAAAAAATCTCTGGAAAAATTTTCATAATTTTTCGATTAGTTTTAGACCTTTAATTTGTCCCAATAAATTTTATTTAGGCTTTTAAAAATACCAAATCAACTCCAGAAATTCTCAAATTTTTTCCGAAGACTGCCCTTATCAAGGGAAACAATTTTTATGTTAAAAATTTTTTCATGAGGACCCTATTTTAGCCCCTGAAAAATAAAAACCTCTTATTATTATATTATAATATTATAATAATATAAATTATAAAACATAAAATAAAGTGACTGTTCATGGTCATTTTCCCCCGCTGTAACGAATCCCGCGCCCCTTACGGGGCTTCCCAGCCTCTGGCCTGCCGTCAGCCGGCCGTGGCTTCACCACCGCCCGACTGCCTGGTGGTGGGCGCTCCCTCCGGCAGTGGTCCGGCGGCCGGCCGCCGCCGGAGCTATTTTTTGTTTTGTAAACGGGAGGGGAGGGGGGTGACGACGGCGGTGCTCCGGCCACCGGGAGCGCCATGCAAGACGTCCAAAATGGAGAAGGGGGAGGGAGAGCTTCTACCTGTGCTGGGGGCGCTTGGAGGTGGCCGGGTTGGGTGGCCATGGAGGGTGGTGAGGTGGTGGAGCTCGGGCTTGCCTTTTTCCGGCGACCTGGGCTCCGTCAGAGCTTTGGCAGGGGTGGGGGAGTTGCTCACTGAGCTGTGAGGATAGTTAGGGGAGGGGGGCCTTTATATAAGCTTGGGGGAGGGAGGGCTTCTCCTTTTTGGCAATGTGGGATTAATCCCTCCTTAGGGAGGGATTAATCACCACCATCCAGCTGTCCAAGGACAGCTGGAGGTGCCAAATATTCCCCAAGTGGGGAATAAGGGGAAGCTCTATGGGCTTGGGCCTCCATGGTGAAGAAAGAGAGGGGAAAGAGGAGAGAATGGGGTTTGTGGGCCTTCTTGGTCCATGGCCCTCTTGGCATCATGGTGTGGGCTGGTATTAATGGCCCAAGAATAAACCTATGATTGGCTCCTAATCATGCCATGAGGGAGAGTGAATTCTTTTTTTTTTGGGGTGAGGAATTTCAAAAATATCTTTTTAGGGGGGTTTGACCAAAGTCAAACATAGAGTGGGTCCCCCATGCTGGACAAAGTCAAAGTAGGTTCGAGACATCGGGGTCGGGTCAAAGTTCGGGTGTCGTGTCACAATTGGTGCATGTGCACACGCTTTTCGGTGCACGAGTAGGCTTGATTTGACCACGGGTTGACCAATTATCGTTGAAGTTGACCAGGATGACTTCCGTTGACTTCGTATTGACCACACAAGACCAATGTCACTGACTGGGGTTGAATCGGAGTCCGTTTGGCGAAGGTGCAAAATCTGCGCGTCGCAACGTGCTAAAACGATCAAAACGCTTATGATCATCGTTAGGCTTCGAATCGCGACGCAACGAGTTCCGATGCGTTCGTATCAACTATACGAAATCATAGGAATTGACAGAACTCAAATCGGAGTTTTTTATGTCAATATCCAAAAATCTCATTTTTGCGACGTTCTGCGAGAAATGGTCAAATCCACTGTATGACTTCGGATTTCTACGACACGAGTTCTAGTGCACTCGTATTGACTATACAAGGCTACAGGAACTGACGGAACTCAAAACGGAGTTCTCTAGCTCGATATCCAAAATCTCGCTCTCGTTGCGTTTTACGAGGAATGGTCATATCATCTATACGACCTCGGAGTCCAACTGAACGAGTTTCAATGCGCTCGTATTGTCTATACGAGGCCACAGGAACTGACAGAACTCAATTCGGAGTTCTCTAGCTCGATACCCTGCCTAGGGTTGCCTCATACCGGGTCACGGGTAGAGGCTCGGGTCACTTTTATTGGGCCCACTAGGGCTCTGGTGGCCCAATAAAAGTCAAGATGTTACAATCCAATAAAAATAAAAGGATTTTTGTCCCTGAAAATTTGCTTGAAGTAGGGGGAAAAGTAACATACCTGGGGAAAGAGCTCTGGGTGCTTTTCTTGGAGAAGTGCTTCAGGTTCCCACGTGAACTCCTCTCGTCTGCAGTTTGACCATAGTACCTTAACCATTGGAATGGTTTTATTACGTAGTGTCTTGACCTTATAATCCACTACTCTGACGGGTTCGAACCGGACGGATCTATCTGACTGTAGCTGCACCGGTGGAGTAGGAAGGTATTGCTCTGGTTGCCGGAGGACTCGTCTCAAGGAAGAGACATGAAACACATCGTGAAGATTCCCCAACTCTGGGGGCAAGGCCAAACGATATGCGACGGGGCCAACACGCTCTATCACCGGATATGGGTCCAAGAAGCGGGGATCTAACTTTTTCTGCTTCCTCAACCGGGAGACACAATGCATGAGCTTTATTTTCAAGAATACCATTTCCCCCACGCTAAACTCCACTGGTCGGTGCCGCGCATCATAGTACTTAGCCTGCCGGCTCTGCGCTTCCCGCATTCGCTCCTGAATTAGCCGTATCGCTGCCGTAGTGTCATCGATGTAAGCCACTCCCAAGGCTTCCGGGTCCTCTTCCTGAGCCCAAGTCAACGGGGTTCGGCAACTCCTTCCATACAATGCCTCGTATGGAGCCATCTTAATGCTAGCATGGTAGCTATTATTGTATAAAAATTCGACCAACGGCAACAGCTGCTCCCATGAGTCATTGTGCTCCACTATGCACAGTCGAAGAAGATCCTCCATCGTCCGATTCGTCCTCTCCGTCTGTCCGTCTGTCTGTGGGTGGAAGGCAGTGCTGAATGCCAACTTGGTTCCCAAATGCGCCTGCACCCGCCTCCACTCCTTAGATGTGAAACGCCCGTCACGATCTGACACGATGGACTTTGGTTCCCCTGTGGAATCGTACCACTTGCTCTAGAAACATCCTAGCCAGGATATCTACTCTGTCACCCTGTCGGTTTGGAATGAACCACGCTACCTTGGTGAGTCGATCTACGACCACCCAAATTGAGTCATTCCCAGCGCGAGATCGAGGTAGGCCGTGGACGAAGTCAATGGATATGTCTTCGAACTTCCACTCTGGTATTGGCAGGGGCTGTAATAGGCCTCCTGGACTGCGGCATTCGGCCTTAACCTTCTGACAGGTCTGACACCGGCCACGAAGTTGGTGACATCTCTTTTCATTCCAGACCAGTAAATGGTCCTGCGTAGGTCCACGTACATTTTAACTACGCCAGGGTGAATTGAGTACCTTGACTGATGGGCCTCTTGCAAAATTTCCTCACGAATCCCTCTGGTAGCGGGAACAAATATGCGATGCTTGAATTGCAGAATCCCTTCATGCAGTTTATAATACTCCTGTGCCCCTCCTTGCAGAGATCGGATGATCGACATCACCTCTGGGTCGATCTTCTGGGCTTCTCGTATCCGGTCCCGGATGTCGCATTGGATTTCCATCCAATACAGCTGCGAGTAGTACTCTTCCGGATCTCTTCGGGCAACCAGGGTAATCTCCATGTTTATCAAAAACTGGAAGAGCTCTTTAGGGATCTACTCCCTCCAACTCCCGGCTATTGCAGGCTGGCAGCTCAAGGCGTCAACAACTCTGTTATCCTTCCCGGGGTGATATTTGAGAGCGAAGTCATAATCGCATAAGAATTACAACCATCGGCGCTGCCGGAGGTTCAGCTCTTTCTGCGTGAAGATATACTTGAGGCTCTTGTGATCAGAGAAGATCTCACATCTTACTCCGTACAGATAATGCCTCCAGATTTTAAGGGCGAAGACGACGGCGCCCAACTCTAAATCATGCGCCACGTAGTTTAACTCGTGCTGCTTTAATTGTCGCGAGGCGTAGGCCACTACCTTGTCGTGCTGCATTAGGACTGCTCCCAATCCCTTCAGGGAAGCATCAGTATAGATTTGGAATCCCTCGGTCCCTGTGGGGATCGTAAGGATTGGCGTAGAAGTCAACCGCTTCTTCAAATCGACAAACGCGGCCTCACACTCTGCCGTCCATCAGAATGTGACGTCCTTCTTGGTGAGAGCAGTTAGGGGTAGGGCAATCTTGGAAAAAGCCTCGACAAACTTCCTGTAGTATCCGGCAAGACCGAGGAAACTCCGGATATCCGCAGTTGTCCTGAGTGGTGGCCAATTTTGTACTTCCTGGACCTTGGCTTGGTCTACTGCCACTCCTTAATTGTTTATTGTGTGGCCCAAGAATCCAACTTCTTCTAGCCAAAATTCGCATTTACTAAATTTGGCGAAGAGAGAAAGCTCTCGGAGTTTTAGTAGCACCATCTGCAGGTGCCGAGTATGGTCCATCTTGGTCTTCGAGTAGATTAGGATGTCGTCTATGAAGACGATGACAAAGTGATCTAAGAAAGGTTCGAAGATTCTATTCATCAGGGCCATGAAGGCGGAAGGCGCGTTGGTGAGCCCAAAGGGCATCACTAGGAACTCATATAGACCATATCGGGAGCTAAAGGCAGTCTTGGGGATATCTTCCTCTCGAATTCGAAGCTGGTAATAGCCGGATATCAGGTCCATCTTGGAAAACACGGACGCACCTTGCAATTGATTGAACAGTTCGTCGATTCTAGGGAGGGGATAGGTATTGCGTACAGTCAGCTTATTCAGCTCCCTGTAGTCGATGCACAGTCGCAAAGTCCCATCTTTCTTCTTGACGAAAAGTACCGGGGCTGCCCAGGGCGAGGAACTAGGGCGGACGAATCCAGCATCTATTAGTTCCTGTAGCTGGATCTTTAGTTCAGTCAGCTCCCTTGGGGCCATCCGGTAGGGGGCTCGTGATACTGGCCGTGCTCCGGACACGAGCTCGATCTAAAATTCGACCTCTCGCTGGGGTGGGAATCCCGGGAGGGACTCAGGGAAAATATCCGGAAAGTCGCGGACTACTGGGACCTTGGCGAGCACCTGGGATTTGCCTTCCATCTCGAAGTAGATAAGGTATACTTCGTCCTTCTGTCGGACGGATTTCACCATCTGCGTAGAAGTCAAGATAATACGCGAGACAGAGGGCACACCTGTCAACGTGACGGTCTGGCCATTCGGGTTCTGTAGCCGGACTTCTCGCGTGGAATAGTTTATCTGGGCTTGGTGCTCGGCCAACCAGTCCATTCCCAGAATTATGTCGAATCCAGTTATTGCTAGGATGGTTACGTAGATTTCAAATTCTACTTCACCTAACATAGCTTGGAACGAGCACTTTTCGGTAGAAGTCATATCTGACCCGTCTGATAAGCAGATTCGTATAGACAGTCCAGTTGAACTAATAGCATTTCCTTTTGTTGCGATGAACTCGTAGGAGACGAAAGAATGAGTTGCTCCCGTGTCGAAAAGGGTTTTGGCAGGAAGTCCTTCTACTAACAAGATTCCTGATGACATGGGAAAATATATATTTATATATCAACTATCTAATACAGAGGATATAAGCACACATAAGTAATATACAACATCAGTAGTTAGATTTGATATCTCTCCATCGCAAAAGATAAATACCTATGACTACGTTAGGGGTTGGTCCGTGCTGCAGGTCGAGTGCGTAGGCCTCCTGGGGCGCTGCTAGGCCCTGATGTCCTCTCCTGCCAGCTCTGCCTCTACGGCCTCTCTGACCTTGCCCTCGTGCCGGCTGTCCACCCTGAACAGCTCCTAATCCGGGTCTCCCCATCGCCTGAGGGCAAAAGGCCCTCATATGTCCTGGCTGATGATATAAGAATCAGTTCCCTGCGAAGGGAACATCTCGTCGGTCCACTAGTGGGGGCTGCGGTGCTAGAGCTGGTCTGACGTATGGCTGTGCAGCTGGGGGCGCTGGGGGTGCTGGTGGGTGCCTATAAGGCTGTCTGCGGCGTCGTTGCCTGCGCTCTCTATCCTGTCTATGGGGAGCGACTCCTCCGTATCGCCTCTGGTCTCGAGGGAGCTCTTCCTGACCTCTGCGCCGCTGAGCCACTGTCTGCTGGTCCAACTCTAAGGCTGTCGCATGGATAGCTATGGTGTGGAAGGTGGCCTGAGAGAGCATAATTAGGGCCTGCCTCAGGTCATCTCGTAGTCCTCGGTAGAACTGAGAAGCTCTATCCCTGTCGGAGGTAGCCAGGTTCCCGGCGAAGCGTGCCAGGTGTATGAACTCTCTCTCATACTCTGCCACAGTGTGGTTGCCCTGTCGGATGAGCATGAACCTCTCTTGTAGCTCGGCTCGGTTTGTATCTATGATAAAGAACTCTAGTAGAGCTATGGAGAACTCTCCCCAAAGGATCGTTCTCATCGGCCGACCTCGAAAGGTAGAGCGACTAGCTGCTCTCCACCAATCCCTCGCATATCCCTCCAAGAGGGTCACCACCAAAGAGACTGCTGCCACAGCTGGGCACATCATCCCTACTAACAGTTCCTCCACTCGCTCCACCCACTCCTCTACCTGAATGGCCATTTCTGTACCCCTGAAAGGGGGAGGCCTCAGTCCTCGAAAAGTCGTCAGCAGATCGGTTGGTGCGGTCATCTCTCGTGGTGGTTGTGTAAGGGCATCACGGAAAGTTGCTAGTATAGCCGTCAGTGTCTGCCCCATATCTGTCTCGGCAAACGGTACAGCCGCGGGAGCGATCGGGTCTGGTGGTGGGGTAGCTGGAATATATCCTCTAGACGAGGATCCCCAGTTACTGTCCTCCGGTATCTGGAGAAGTAATAGGAAAGAGTGTCAGTATTTTGCAAAAGTAGTGGTAATTTGCAAAAACGAGAGACAAAGCGGAAACTACGGTGTATGGGCATACTATCGTACAGTCTAGAATCCCTAAGCCTCTACACTAAGGTCCACCAGGCTTCCGCTGCAAGGTTCGTCCCGAACCAAAAACGAAGCGAGGACGAAGGGATCCTGAGACTGCTCCACAAGGAAGAATCGTGATCGCTCTGATCCATTTGTAGTACCCCCCCCCAACCTTTTGCTCGGGTCGGGCCGAAGGGGGTACTACTAGCCCAAGACGCCCACCCAATGCTCATAGGGGAAATGATCCACCCCATCCAAGCACTAGGTAGCCGCCTTGGTTAGCTCGAATCATAACATTCACAACCCATCAGAATATAGCGGAAGCATTAATAGGAAACCATTGCAGATTTATATATCACATATCAAAATTACAGCGGTTCTAGGGCCGAAGCATAAGTACTTATATAAGCCCGTGAGCTATACATGCGCTACATATAATCCTTATATACTCTCTCTCCACGCTGCTCGGCGGAACTCACGTCTCTAAACTCTGGGGACGGCGGGGGTGCATCTGCTCGAGTAGACCTAGCTGCTGGCGTAATCTCCTGCGGCAGCGGGTCACTACGGTGCTCCACCTCCTGTGAATGGTTAATCGAATAATCGTTAGTCACAGAGCTAAGTGGAAACAAATCTCCTCCCCGGGTCCACATCCTGGGGACGAGCACGCACCCACCCAACAGAAGTAAATAGCCGAAGCAAGAGAGGGTTAGCACAACATTTCATATATGAACAACTAGGAGCAATATAAAAGAGTGCAGTATAACCGGAAAAAACAGCAATAGTATAAAACGGTTATAGCAATGCTCTACTAGCTCATCAACACAACAGGTTTTCATATCCTGAATTCTATCGCAGGCATTCACAGCCGCGCACACCGCAGGCATTCACAGCCGCGCACACAAACCCTATGTCGACATAGTTTGGACCGCTTCTGTTCCAGCAGGGTAGCGAGACCCGCGGGACTCACCGATGTGGCTGTCGGTGACAGTGGCCAGTCTTGCCACTTCTCGGGGTGATCGTACCGCACAACCCCATGCCCTAACGTACAACCTGGTGTACTCTTGGATGTGAGCGACATCCAGCGAATCATTTTGGCCGACCAGCGGAGGCAAACCCGACGGGGAATAAAACGGCCGTCACCCGTGGTACCCATCTCCCTGTCGCCTTGAGTCGTCAACCTTCCCGCACTGGTACGAACGGTCTGCGGAAGGGACTGACCCGCCACTATTCCACCGCAAGCAATTTACATACAATCAATTAACGGCAAACATAATACACACCGGGTCTACGTCAGGCCTGCCCTACTAGGCTTAAACTTCGGGCGGCGGCGCTTAGCTCTACTTTCGTCAAGGAGCGTGGGAGACATTATTTGGGGCTAGACCTGGAGGAATACCTCAACTCCGGTTATCCCCAACTAAGGCTCAACCTTAATAACGACTGCTCGTCAGAGCAGGACCCAGGATTATAATAGTAAATTGCAATGAGGACAAATGCGGTGTTTATGCTGCTTATTTAAAGTGCTGGAAAGAAACGTGACCAGTACGAAACTCGAGTAGCACTGAATTAAAAGTACTTGACCAGTATGAGACTGGAGTAAAGATGAATTAAACGTACTTGACCAGTACAAGATTGAAGTAGAACTGAATTAAAAGTACTTGACCAGTACGAGACTGGAGTAGAACTTAATTAAAAGTTCTTGACCAGTACGAGACTGGAGTAGAACTGAATTAAAAGTACTTGACCAGTACGAGACTGGAGTAGAACTGAATTAAAAGTACTTGATTAGTACGAGACTGGAATAGAACTGAATTAAAAGTACTTGATCAGTACGAGACTGGAGTAGAACTGAATTAAAAGTACTTGAATTGAAAAGAATAAAGGAACAGGAACAGTGCAAGACTGGAATAATCATAAAGAAAATGGTTAGTAGTTCAATCACTCCATCCAGGAGGCTTCAGTCTCATTTCCGTTCTCAGGAGGCACATTCAGTTCTATTTCAGTTCTTAATAAGGCTTCATTGGATTACACTCATTATTAAGATCCGATTATGATTTGGTTGAGCCTTATTAATCACGACTTAATCGGATCAGGTACTTATCAGGAGTTACACCCTCATTATTTATCAAGAATAATTCGCAACTCGCTGCTCGTACTCTCACTTTCCGAGCGTGTCCAGATCACCCGAGAGTCGAGGCGCTCGACGGTTTTACAAAGTCTCGAAACACACGGAGATTGGTCACCTGCCTCAGCCATTCTCGCCAATACGATAATTTATTATTCAATTTAGAGGATAGACGTGCGCTCCAATTTTCATTTTCGAGGAAAATGAGCGTAATATTTACCGGGTGCGATCCTAGGCTTCCATAATTTGAGAAAAATATCAAAACTTATCCTCATGATCCCAAATTTTGATACAACCTACAAGGGGGTCTAAAAAATCTCTGGAAAAATTTTCATAATTTTTCGAATAGTTTTAGTCTTTTAGACCTTTAATTTGTCCCAATAAACTTTATTTGGGCTTTTAAAAATATCAAATCAACTCTAAAAATTCTCAAAATTTTTGTGAAGACTGCCCTTATCAAGGGAAACAATTTTTATGTTCAAAACTTTTTCATGTGGGCCCTATTTTATCCCCTGAAAAATAAAAACCCCTTATTATTATATTATAATATTATAATAATATAAATTATAAAACATAAAATAAAGTGACTGTTCATCGTCATTTTCCCCCCCTGTAACGAATCCCGCGCCCCTTACGGGCCTTCCCAGCCTCCGGCCGGCCGTGGCTCCACCACCGCCCGACTGCCTGGTGGTGGGCGCTCCCTCCGGCGGTGGTCCCGCGGCCCGCCGCCGCCGGAGCTATTTTTTTTGTTTTGTAAACGGGAGGGGAGGGGGGTGACGGCGGCGGTGCTCCGGCCGCCGGGAGCGCCATGCAAGACGTTCAAAATGGAGAAGGGGGAGGGAGAAAGCTTCTACATGTGCTGGGGGCGCTTGGAGGTGGCCGGGTTGGGTGGCCATGGAGGGTGGTGAGGTGGTGGAGCTCGGGCTTGCCTTTTTCCGGCGACCTGGGCTCCGTCAGAGCTTTGGCAGGGGTGGGGGAGTTGCTCACTGAGCTGTGAGGATAGTTAGGGGAGGGGGGGCCTTTATATAAGCTTGGGGGAGGGAGGGCTTCTCCTTTTTGGCAATGTGGGATTAATTCCTCCTTAGGGAGGGATTAATCACCACCCTGCTGGAGGTGCCAAATATTTCCCATGAGGGGAATAAGGGGAAGCCTCATGGGCTTGGGCCTCCATGGTGAAGAAAGAGAGGGGAAATAGGAGAGAATGGGGTTTGTGGGCCTCCTTGGTACATGGCCCTCTTGGCTTCATGGTGTGGGCTGGTATTAATGGCCCAAGAATAAACCTATGATTGGCTCCTAATCATGCCATGAGGGAGATTGAATTCTTTTTTTTTTGGTGAGGAATTTCAAAAATATCTTTTTAGGGGGATTGGCTCCCCCATGCTGGACAAAGTCAAAGTAGGTTCGAGACATTGGGGTCGGGTCAAAGTTCGGGTGTCGTGCCACAATTGGTGCATGTGCACACGCTTTTCGGTGCACGAGTAGGCTTGATTTGACCACGGGTTGACCAATTACCGTTGAAGTTGACCAGGATGACTTTCGTTGACTTCGTATTGACCACACGAGACCAACGCCACTGACTGGGGTTGAATCGGAGTCCGTTTGGCGAAGGTTCAAAATCTGCGCGTCGCAGCGTGCTAAAACGGTCAAAATGCTCATGATCATTGTTAGGCTTCGAATCACGATGCAACGAGTTCTGATGCGTTCGTATCAACTATACAAAGTCATAGGAATTGACAGAACTCAAATCGGAGTTTTTTATGTCAATATCCAAAAATCTCATTTTTGCGACGTTCTGCGAGAAATGGTCAAATCCACCGTATGACTTCGGAATTCTACGGCATGAGTTCTAGTGCACTCGTATTGACTATAAAAGGCTACAGGAACTTACGGAACTCAAAACGAAGTTCTCTAGCTCGATATCCAAAATCTTGCTCTCGTTGTGTTTTACGAGGAATGGTCACATCCATTATACGACCTCAGAGTCTAACTGAACGAGTTTCGATGCGCTCGTATTGTCTATACTAGGCCACAGGAACTGACAGAACTCAATTCGGAGTTCTCTAGCTCGATACCCTGCCTAGGGTTGCCTCATACCGGGTCACGGGTAGAGGCTCGGGTCACTTTTATTGGGCCCACTAGGGCTCTGGTGGCCCAATAAAAATCGGGATATTATATGTAGCCCCAAGGTGAAGGCCATCATCAGGGTGTGCCCCGACATCTTCTGAACCTGGGTGACCTCCTCCTGGAAGCGATCGACGTAGCTCCCCAGGGTCTCATTCACCCCCTGCTTGATGCGGAATAGGGACTCCGACTCCCTCTTCCTCCTCTTCGAGGTTGTGAACCTCAACATGAACCCCCGACGTAGGTCCTTGAAGAAGTAGATGGAATTGGCCGGCAGCTGGTGGAACCACTCCCTTGCCTTCTCCTTCATGATGATGGTAAAGAGTCTACACTTAAAGCCATCCGACATCTGTCGGATCGAGACCACGTCCTCAAACCACTGGACGTGCTGGACCGGGTCCCCCTTCCCGGTGTAGTAGGACATCTCGGGCTCCCTGAACCCATCCGAGACTAGTGTAGAGGAGACCAACTCGCTAAAGGGATTATCTCCGCCCACCGGGCGAGCTGGAGGGTGTCGCGCACCCAACTCGCCGAACCTGCCGCCGCTCCCCGAACCTGGGAAGAGCACTCGCTCGGGGAGCTCGACACCCCGACCTTCCTCGGCGTCCTCCTTCCCGGCTTGCTTGGCGGGCGCAACCTCGCTGGGCGCCGGATCCGCGAGGACCGGAATCGTCGGAGTCGAGCTCTCGGCACGCACGCCGAGCGTGAATCGGACCATGCTGAGAACCTCCTGCCTGAAATCCTCGAGCATCCCCAGGGTGGCGAGAGGGGGAGGGGTGGCGAGTCGGTCCTGTCCGATCCTTGCCCTTCTCCTCCAATCATTGAGCTCGCTGAACGTTTTCTGTGCTGACCACTATCCACGCTCACCGCACCAAAAATGTTGAAACCGAAAATCAGTCTCCTGTGGAGTTCACCCTTGGGGAAGGGGTGGTCGCGCACCTACTTCGCTCCTGCAAGAAAAACAAGAAGGAAAAGAGAGCAAAGGACTAGACTAAGGGCCCGGCGCGGAGGTCCTACCACACACCCAGAAGATCACTGAGCGCTTCCCCTCCTTAGCCAAATGTCGGGCTAAGGCACCTCAGAAGGCACTAGGAAACTGGGAGACAAGTAATCGTGCCCTCTGAGGTACCTTTTGGGTCTTATTTATAGATTTCTGAAAACGGCCTGCAAATAACTAACCTCTGCCGGCCTGAAATTACTGAAAATCCCTTGGGCTGACCTGCCAACAGTCAAACTCCGTTGTTCTGAATAGCTATGTGCAGCCTACCCGGGTCTGCCAACAGCGAGACTCCGTTATTCCAACCGGCTATGGGCAGGCCAGCGGGGGCAAAATGGTAAAAACACTTCATAGACTACTATGTGAGTAGCCCTCAACAATCTCTGCTCGGCAAGGGCGGCGAGTGCTCGACGAGGTTGGCACTCGCCGCTTCTACTCGACCTTTGGCGAGTATGGGCCTAGCTGGCCCTACCCGCCCGCTACTTGCCGAATGCGGGGGTGGGGAAGCATCACTCAACGCCAAGGCACGGAGGGCGCTGAGGGCGTTGAGTGGAGAGGCATCACTCAACGCCAAGACATGGTCTCGACCTGCCCTGACCGCATGTCGCGAGTTCGCTGAAAGGTCAGAACTCGACGAACGGGGCTTGGCGAGTACAAGCTCGCCCCTCAAAAACATCCCACCCCGCCTGGGCGAGTCGGAGCTACTGCTGAGCTCTTTAGGGCGAGTGCAAGTCGGCCGATGAGCGAACTTGCCCCACTCGACGCCGCGGCTAAATACGTTGAATGAGCTCGCCTCACTCGACGCCACGACTAAAGACGTTGAGTGAGCTCGCCTCACTCGATGTCGCGGCAGAAGGCGTTGAGTGAGCTCGCCTCACTCGATGCCATGGCTAAAGGCATCGAGTGAGCTCGCCTCACTCGACGCCATGACAGAAGGCATTGAGCGAGCTCGCCTCACTCAATGCCATGGGTTTTTCTCGCTTGGGTCTATGGCTGGACTTGGCAAGTCTGGCTCATGCCGACCCCACTCGCCGGATACGGGTTGTACACTTATCAAATTTGTTGTACCACTGACGAGATGCCTGCTTCAAACCATAAATGAATTTCTTCAATCTGCAAACCAGATGTTTTGATCAGTCAGATACAAAAACCTCTGGTTGCACCATATAGATTTCTTCCTGAATGTTCCTGTTAAGGAACGCTGTTTTGACATCCATTTGGTGAACCTCAAGATCAAATTGCGCCACCAGTGCCATAATTATTCTAAAAGAGTCTTTCAAGGAAACTGGAGAGAAAGTCTCTTTGTAATCAATGCCTCCCTTTTGAGTGAATCCCTTTGCAACAAGACATGACTTATATCGTTCAAAAATATTGCCTTTCAAATCCTTCTTGGTCTTAAAAATCCATTTGCAACCAATAGGCTTTTTTCCTTCAGGCAATTCTACTAGATCCCAAACGTCGTTGTCCTTCATGGATTTCATCTCATTAATCATGACATTTGACCATTCAGTGGAGTGAGCACTCTGTTTTGCCTCATTAAAGGATGAAGGGTCATCGTTTACTCCTATGCCAAAATCATGCTTGTGGAGATATACTTGATAGTCATCTGAGATGGCTGGTCTCTTCTCCCTAATGGATCTTCTTAAGGGCACTTCTGGTGGAGGATGTGCTGGTTCTACCTCATTCATGGGGGGCAACACAGTACCAGGATGAGTTATGTCCATACCGGATAAGGGTACGATAATTTCACTACTTTCAACATTAGTCATGGGAATGACTACATGTTCTTCTTCCAAAGTGAATTCTCTAACTGGTTGACTCCCACTATTTTCTACATCCTCTAAAAATTTCGCATTATCCATTTCTATAAAATTATGTGTGGAAGGGCAGTAAAATTTGAAGCCTCTAGACCTCTCAGAGTACCCAATAAAGAAACAACTAATAGTCCTGGAGTCCAGCTTCTTCTCATGTGTCCTGCAAGGCCGAGCTTCAGCCGGACAATCCCAAACCCGAAGATGCCTTAAACTGTGAAGTCTCCCGGTCCATAATTCATACGCTATTTTAGGTACTGCTTTACTGGGCACCCTATTAAGGAGATAAACTGCGGTTTTCAAGGCCTCTACCCATAATGGCTCAGGTAGGGAGGTATGAGTAATCATACTCCTAACCATATCATTCAAGGTGCGATTATGTCTCTCAGTAACACCATTTTGATGTGGAGTCCCTGGTTGTGTGTACTGAGGAACGATCCCACACTCTTCCTAGAAATAGGTAAAAGGTCCTTGACATTGACCCGACCCGTCATTCCTTCCATAGTACTCACCACCACGATCGGATCTAACGACTTTAATCTTCTTATTGAGTTGGTTTTCAACTTCAGCTTTATATATTTTAAACATGTCCATGGACTGAGATTTCTCATGTATTAAGTATAGGTACCCATATCTAGAGTAGTCATCTATAAAGATGATAAAATATTTATGACCATTTCATGAAGCTGTAAGGAATGGACCACAAATGTCCGTATGAATCACCTCCATGACACCTAAACTCCTTCTAGCATCGAACTTCCGAATGTTTGTTTGCTTTCCCTTGATACAATCCCTACAGACAGTAGTGTCTGAGCGATCCAAAGGACCTAGAACTCCAGTAGACACAAGCCTTTCAACTCTCTCTTTCGAGATGTGTCCTAATCGCTTATGCCATAAACTATATGAGTTTTCATTAATTAACTTAGATTTGATGGCAACAGTGTTCATATGTAGAGATTCAAAATAAGAGGAGTGCATGTCTGATTTATATAAGCTAACAACCAGAAATATTTTTCCTACACTTTTAGATTCCCAAAAGAGATCAATAATTTCATTTCTCATAGAGAAAGTAAAACCAGATTTATCTAATAATGAAACAAAAATTATGTTTCGTCTAAAGGACGAAACAAACATAGTCTCATACAAATCTAAAAGAAAATAGATGCTAGTTGAAGCCTACAGACTCCCATTGCCTCAACAACTACTTTCTTGTCATCGCCCACATAGATGAATCGTTCATTCTCATTTGGCAATCTGGATGTTAGAAATCCCTGCATTGAAGTACTAATGTGAATAGTTGCACCAGTATCTAACCACCAAGAATTGGGGGAAACTTCAGTTAAATTAATGTCTAAGCAAACAAAAGCATGAGAATTATTACCCTTCTTGATGAGCCATTTTTGGTACCGCTCACAATCCTTCTTCACATGGCTTACATTCTTGCAAAAGAAGCACGAGATGACCTTAGCATTCTTCTTTTGCATTGCTGCCATTGCAGGATCACCTCCTGGAGCAGCAACTGTATTCCCCTTCGACACATCCCACTTCCTTTTCTTTATGCCAGCATTGCCTTGGAACGCCAAATGAGCACTTTCTGTCTTATCATGTTTCATTCTCTATTCTTCTTGCAGACAGTGACTCATGAGCTCAGTGAGGCTCCATTTATCCCTTTGAGTGTTATAATTTATCTTAAAGAGATTAAACTGTGCAGGAAAAGAGATCAGAATAAGGTGCACCAGAATCTCTTCAGAGAAATCCAATATAAGTGCCCTCAATTTAGAAACAAGATTCGACATTTCCATAATGTACTCCCTTATATTCCCTTTACCATTGTAGCGCATATTAACCAGTTTGCAAAGATGCGTACTGGCTTCAACCTTATCCAATTTTGTGAATCAGTTTGCTACTTCAGTAAGGAAATTCTTGGCATTCACTTGATCAGGCATTGCACCCCTTATGGCTTCGGGAATGGAATGTTTCATGACCATGAGACACATCCTATTGGACCTCTCCCATTTATCCAATTTTTTCTCATAGACGGCCTTTTTTCGGTCGTACTAGAAGCAGATAAAGGAGTGGGTTCATTGGCCCGCAAGGCATAGTCTAAATCCATACATCCTAGAACAATTTTCACGTGGTCTTGCCACTTCTCAAAATTAGACCCGTTCAAAACTGGAATACCATTTAAGCAAGCAGGAATAGACGATGCATTTACTGAAATAGAGAAAGAAAGAAACATAAGTCTAAGATCCCATTTAAAAAAAGGTTTTGCAAATATGAGAATTGCCAAAAATAAAACATCATATGAGCAACTAGTCTAATTAATAGGGCAACTAATTAGACTCTCAGAGCAAAGCGTTTCTCTATTTAGCCAACATTGTACGAGCTCAACATAAACCTTTTAAGGTTTGAGTCTCATGTGGCAAACAATCCTCCTTTGGGCCGACTGCCACCACATGAGTGTTCTACCAAAGCTTAAAACATTTATATCGACCACAAGAGTATGTACGATCCAGCCATAATGACACCCTTCCCTTTGGCCGAGTGCCATACGCATGGATCATACAAATTTACGCAACCTTTATTTACTCCGTCGTCAAAACGTCCAATGTGAACTTCTTAATTTAGGGCTTAAAGTGGGAAAGGGTCTTTCTTTGGGCCGACCCCAACACCTTAAGTTGCATCTCTTATTAAGACGTCGACATTGGGCTTTTGGCACTGTTTATGACTCGGCCAAGTAGCAACCTTCCTTTGAGTTGGCTACCACTCGCATGAGGCACAAACAAAAGTAAAAGCTCCTGAACTGTATATTACAGCGGAAGCATAATCAAACTATCTGATCCCTTATTAATGAGGCTTTATTTGTTTATGTTTTACCCAAAAATAGAACCAGGAAGGTTCCCTTTACAGGGTTGGAAATGGGGAAGGGGTTGAGCTTGGGTTAGAGCGACCCAACTCAACAATCCTCCCCCCTCCCCCCCCCCCCAAAAAAAAGAAACCCCGAATGGGAAGCAATAGCATAATCCGACGAAGCGACATTTCGGAATCGAAGTCGCCGGCTGCGATTGAGTGACTCACATCAGGCAGCCCTTCATTCCGATTTCATCAAGAACACCACCACCACGACGGATCCCAAATAAAACAACAATAAAGCCCCATGTTTTGACGGAATGAAGATGCAAATCATATAGTAAAGTAATCCTAGATCTTCACCATTTTCAAATGAGATCCTCTGATACCACTTGTAGATTCAATCGCAAAGATTGTATTCCAAGGATCTCTCATCAAAGATGGGAGAAGAACATTTAGTATACCTGAAGCCATTGGAGAATCAGTTGAAGAATAAGGTCAGCCGGTCTCTATGGTTGCCGAACGCCCGATGCTGGACGAGATCCGAAGAGGAAGGATGGAGCAACACCTTCGCCGAATACTATGACCTACGTCGAAGCTTCGCCGGAGACGACCACGAACGCTGGAGGCCACCACTCGCCGATCGCGATCTGGAGAAGGGGAAAGGCGCGACTGCCGGTCTTCCTTCGTAAAACCTAAGCCTCGTTTCTTTATCTCAGCGTGTAAATGAGATTCAATGAGAGGGGTTTAAATACTTAGGTTAAAGAGGGGAACCACACCAAGCTTTATGGATCCGCACCGTTATCCACCCATCACAGATCAGACGGTTCAGATCGATTCGACTTAAGTTCTACGCACAATGACTAGTAACAACCAGTATTTTAACTAACCCGCACCTTTTGGCAAAGGCGCTCCAGAAATGAGTTTAGACCTCGCCAAATAAATGACCAAAACTTAACCGGTCTACTAAATTGATCAAATGTCGACGACGGCGCACGCGGTCTATGTGACCCATGAAGACCCACTTACGATATTTAATCCAACATTTTTTGCTCTGGTTTACCTATCACTCTGTCTCCAATTCATCTTCCCAGAAGATGAGGAGGCCGAATTGACTTGTGCTCTTTTAATTGGTTTACATATCACTTATGAATGAGATTGCAACGGTTTGCATCACTGTTTGTTGATCGGCGATCGTTGATCACGGGCGGGCGAATGGTGATGCAATATCTTTGAAGAAAAAATTGTCGAAACCTGCCATGAATTGAGTTATGTACACAGCAAGAGGCAAAATTTGGAGGCTTGAAGCCGAATGAATAGAATGCGACGAGGTAGTAGACATCATTGCAATGAGATTTTATCCATCATTGCGATTCATCTCCTCCTTTTTCAAACTAAGAGCTGCTCTGCTTGGCATGGTGGCGGCGGTCGTGAACTGTCATTCATGAACACCTGGCCTCGCCTATGGAACATCATCCACTTTTGTTCAAAAGTAGTTTTCTTTTCTTAGTGGTGGTCATAACTATTGTCATGCCAAACAAGCATTCTATGATGGTGACAATTTTGTTCAAACTCACCGGAGCAAAAGAAGTCATGCAAAACAGAGTCTAAGCTTTTTTTTGGCGACAAAGATCAATGGGGAGATGATGTCATGGATCCGGACCTCCGGTGAACTTCCGGTTTTGCTTCTAGATTATCTTTTATCCACCACGTCAGAGAGATATTACAAGTATTCAGAAGAGCGAAACGACAA
The DNA here is from genome assembly GCA_039513925.1 of Platanthera zijinensis. Classification (NCBI taxonomy): domain Eukaryota; kingdom Viridiplantae; phylum Streptophyta; class Magnoliopsida; order Asparagales; family Orchidaceae; genus Platanthera; species Platanthera zijinensis. Next base: position 31,260,156 of record CM077090.1, read on the forward strand.
GTGAGTAAAATCCGATAAGGGGTACACATTTTTTAGACCATTTAATATGAGCGCAATCATGTGCTGATCAATTTCAGCTATGTGCAAACCATATCAAGTGTAAACCAAACTAAAAAATCGTAAAGATTTGTGAACCCGTAAAAAGTCGAACTGCACATAACTGTTTTGATTTTTTTTTGAAAGCACAATTTGCCTAAGACCAAAAATGATTTGCACATAAAATTTACCTTTAATATGAGCCCCTAAATAGAGGGGAGAGGATCCTCACCATAAAATGAGTACTATTAGTTTGGAGACACGTGGAGACAAACCAATATTTGTTTTGCCTAATAAGATATAAATCTTTTATTTACCTTATATATAAATTATGAATTTATTATTTATTAGCGAACAGCGCTAAGTAAGTGGTACGGAAAAAAAGGGTAACTGTTCTCTTTAAGAATTGGTGGCCGCAAGGATGTTTCGTCTTCTTCGCTGAGAATTGCCGGGAAATCTTGCCCGGCGCCATCATTGTCTGAATAATTCCTCCGCCGCTTCGATTCGATCAGAGCCTGCATTGATCGCTTTTGACTGGAGCTATGGAGTATCCTCCGCATGCGTCGAGGTAAAGCCGTCGCCAAAGAGTGCGAGCGAGTGAAACTGCGATCGTTAGGGTTTCACTTACTTCTTACCGTATCCTTCTACAGGATGAATCTGCAGTTCCAGGGCGCTTCGTACAGCGATCCAGATATCATCGAAGTGTCATCTTCATGGGCGTCGTCCTCCGTGAGCGCGAGCCAGAAGCGGAAGCGCAGTCAGGCCTGTGCCTTTTGCTTCTCTTCTTAACTCCTATTTTTCTGCCTAATAATGACTATAATGTCAATATGTTTGTCTTCCTGACAATATGTTGTGTACTTTGTGCTCACTTTTGTGCAAACTGATATTGGATGGCGACTCATAGGATCCGGGCTGCTGCTTGCGATGTTGATTTTCTTTTCCATCGGTTTCATTTTTATTTAATTATTTATTTCCCTATCTTAGGATCTTGAGAAAGGAATCTTATTGAATAGTTTGGTTTGATGGTTTGTGTATTGAATTAGTATCTGTTTTTGTGTGTTTTGCTAGCAGCTTTTACTGATTTGAATGCTATTTCATGGATTTTACAAATTTTTGTTTGCATTTATCTTGCTATTTGGATTAACTTTTTGTAGGAATTCTTTGAGCTGTTTGGAATGAAGAAGGGAGAATTTTCTTAGAAGGTCAATAGAATAAATGTAGTTGAATTCTGATTAGGTATATAATATGCTAATTTGCAGGTGTTATATCAACAATTATCAGTGGATTTACTGCACAAAATAATGAGGTTATAGTCAAGGATCTAGAGTTAAGACTCCACATTTAAACCGGAGAAGTGTTTTGGACCTTTTGGTAGTACTGGGCAATAAGATAATATCATGGTTCTAAAATAGAAATTTCATACAAGGGAAATTAGATATCAATATTATATGGATCCTAAATTAGATATGCGAAAAAAATTTAGGAGAGATAAATTAAGGGATAGTTACATTAAAAGAAAGGTTTTAATTCTATCTATCTAAGAGTGAATAGCTAAATTTGACTTGGGTGGTTTTAACATGCACAACGAAGTGTAAAAATACACCCACTGGATGAGCAGATATAATGACTTTCGTGTCTTATGAACTTAAGGTAATTGTTGTGAGCCGAGAGAATTTAGAATCTCAACCCTTGCGGGGAGCATCCTTTCTCTATGACCGAAGGGGTATCAAAGGTGGAGGAGGGCGATGGATGGAGCCTTACTAGCTTACCACAACATTTGGGGCTAGAGCATGAGGACGGTCAAACCCTACTAAGAAACTATAAGAGGATAAACTTTTTGGCATCTTTCTTGTTCATTCCATGGCTCTAAGAGTCTTTAAATAAACTCACAGCGACTTGTTTTGCAAACATGCTCCCATCCATTGGTGTAATTGCAAAATTACCCATACACAATAAAGGTGCAATAAGAACTCCTAATTAAAAGATATCTTGTCAAGAATCATAATAAAATATGACTGAAGGTGCATAAAATTTGACCCGGTAATAAAGATACCGAACACTCCATCCCTCGTTCAAATATGCAATCATAATTTTTAAGTAGTGCTACAAAAATGTGAGGACAAAAATTGTATTTAGATCATAGTGTTGCTTTCCATAGAGAAAAAATAAATAAACACAACAAAGGCATGGAAAATAAATTGATATATTTTTTATTCCGCAAGGTGAATATAAATATTTAAAGATGAGATATCGATTGACACTATCAAGTAAGTATAGTTTTTTTGTAAGTAAAGAGTTTGGATTTGGAAAATAATCACACAAAAAAGTGAAAATATATTTTTTATGATGAAGATTAGTTGGTATTTATATTTTAGTATCATACAAATTTAATCTATCAAGCTACTTATCTACCAACACTTTCTTCTTAATTTAGATGTTTCTTTATCTTGTTATTTGACAATTGTTTAAATATGCTAATTATTTGATTTCTACAAGCTATGTTGGACTATTCTAGGGAAAATGTCATCTCTTCCAATTAGATATACATTTAAGTATTTACAGAATAGCTTCTTCTCTAACAAATGAAAAATGACTTAAGCCTGTTTTGCACCTTCAACCGATCATGTAGTTTCAACATAATAATGAGAAACAACATGTAAATTACTTTCTATTTAATTTTCTAGTTACTACTCACGATTTATGCACACAAAAAACTAAACATTTATCTTTAGGACTGATTATCCATGAGGTTGCCTCTTCTAAGATTATAAGAGGTAGGTAAATAATGATTCTAGAGATCTAGGAGGAGATGAGTTTGCTTGAGCTAAACATTATCATATTTTATATAATGATGAAAATATAAACAAAACATAGTTTGCGAATTATGGTTAGTAGTTCTTTAATGGGTGACCCGCCTAGGAAGTACTTGTAAGCAACCCGACGCATGGTGGGGATGTGTGGAAGTGAACTCTAAACAATGCAAGCGTCTCGTGTCAAGGAAAAAAAATTTATTCAGCCTTAGAATGATGTATGCATGCAAAGAGTGATCTAGATAGCAAATTACAAATAATAATAAAACATAAAACATTAGTATTCAACCACCAAGTAATAAGCAAATAATTTAAGTATGCAGGTGATGCAATTTTTTTTTAGCAAATTACAAATAATAATAAAACATAAAACATTAGTATTCAACCAGCAAGTAATAAGCAAATTATTTAAGTATACAGGTGATGCAGTTTTTTTAATAATATTAGCAAATAAAATATTACTTCTCTATGAGTATGTTTGCTATTCGAGTAATTTAAAGTTCACAAAATATTAGACCGCAAGTGCACAGCGGAATTGTGTAGTATGCGTGCAAGTACGGGTGGATCCCACGACGAAGTAAAAATTAAAATCTTTAGCTTAGGCGAATTATACAAATATTAGGATGAGTTATTTGTTGTCACGAAGGTATTTAAAATTTTAGAAATGTGCCATAGGTCCAATTTCATTAATTTTAACGTGTTACTTTCATCATTTTTTATCATCACAATCTAAAAATTCAAGTCAAAAATTTATAAGATAAAGCTCGGGATTTTGAGTTAGTCTATCAAATGTTAATAAGAATAGATTAATGAATACTCCCGCAACTCTATGACATGCGTGATTCATGATATTTTTAAGAACTTTATCGTCTAACAACTTTTTCTAAGCTCATATTATGTGTTGCTAATATATCACATTAAACTCTCGTTAATATGTGATGTATGCAAAACACAACATTCTAATGAGCTCAAGTAAAAAATTGCTAATAAAACAATATAAATAACATACATAAATTTTTTCAGGTTTTATTAAAGGTGTTGTGCGTATTTGCTATATGTCATATCAAACTCTCGTAAGCACATGACATATGCTTTTATTGGCATAACATCTTGAAATAAATGAACAAAAATATCATATTTTTATAATTAGATTTCATTGCGATGATTTTATTTTTGATAGTTACATAATTAAAAATTAACTATATTGCACCTAAGGAAAAATAAAACTACTCAGCCATTATTTGAAAGAAAGAAAAATAATTCGTAAGAGATTGCATAAATAAAAGTACAAAATTATAAGTAAAATGAAATGCAGATTACTTATGAAGGACTTACAAACTATGGAAGGTACAAATACACCTCTTGATCTCCACTTTCTCCCCAAAATCACTTTTCTTTAACACTTCATATCTCTTACTAACATAACTTCCTTTTCTCTCAAAATAAAAAACTTGGGTAGAAAATGGAGGTGTTAGGAGGAGAAGAATGATGAATGATCCTTGAGGAGGAATGGTGACCATGTATTTATAGATGGAGAAGAAGGAAAAGAGAAAGTGGGAGAGGAAGAAATGATAGTGTGAACATGAATATTTTGGTGGCGTGGTAGGTGTTGTAATGCATGTTCATGTAGTCATAGGATTTAAATAATTATATATATGTATAATTATTTATTCTTCATGTATTCCTTGGGCTAAGTATATTTTTATGATTAACATAAAAATGAAGTTCTTCGCCTTAACTTTTGTTTCCACCCATCTCGAGTCTTTTGAATTTCCGCAATGCATGAAAATTTGAGTTGTGCGCAAAATACTTGATTTTGATCCAAATTTTGTTTTTTGCCCAAAAATTGTTGATAAAGTAAGTTACCTCCAAAATACATACAAAAGATCTTGCATAACATTATTTTAATAAAAAGAAAGAATAAAATGTACCAAAAAATTATAATTTTAGTGATATTATCAACAAGCAAGTTAGAGTTTCCTCTGATTGGAGGGTTGTTGACTAAATGTGCAAGCGAATAAATGTCGCAAGTCACGATTAGTCACAAAGCAAATGCACTCATAGATGACATCCATAATCATATAAGAACCAAGTTTATACAACAAGTTTAAAACAATAAACCAAATTATGAAACTCACTAGTAAGGGGGTGTAGCAAGGATGTGAAGATCCCGTGAATGTACGAGTGGTGGTGGTGATACGAAGTGACAAAAGCGGTTGTATGGTTGTTTTCAGAGGGGAGAACGAGCTCGATGTGGACTAAATGGGTTTGGGGTGGACTGGGGGTTGTTGGATAGGCTTTATGGGGAGTGGGGGCGGGTTTGCTCTATGCGTATGATGGTGTGCATCCGCCAATCATAAGAGAAAACACCTCCCATGCCCCCTGACGTCTATACCCCATGTGGTCAGCATGATCAACTAACTACACCCACAAATTCATTAGTATATGAAATACTTATTAAATTTATTTGAAATTATGTCTATATTAGTGATTGCATGGATCGTGGGTTTATAAACTAAAAATTGTTGTTATGTGATGTGATAGATTATGTGAGTGCACGACTATAATGCAACTATAGTGTGAAGTGTGGGGATAGATAACTCAATTTTCCCTAACCCTAAACGTGACACTTGCAATGACCTGCAACGATTTCACAACATAGTAAGGAAGAGATAAATCACACACATATATTCTAAAGCAAGTCAAAATAATTTCTTTAAGGAAACAAATTTAAGTTTTTCTCCGCGTGGAGGGCCAACGCATGAGCACTCAGAGAATATTTCTGCAAATCACAGGTTAATCCAAACAAAGTTCTACAATTGCAAGATATCCAAAGGCCAAGAGTTCACAATCTCTTATTTAAATGTAGAGAGCAAAAGTCCACACAACATAAGTAATACTCACGAAGGGAGAGGCCGTAGCGTGGAGATCCGATGATTTCAAGTGAGCAGGTGGTTGTTTGGGCCTCGGGGGTGGCAATGACGCCGAAATGATGACGAAGGCTAGGTGAGGGACAACGGTTGGAAGGGGGAGGCAGATTTGGGGGTTGAGGAGTTTATGGAGGGTGGTCGACTATGGATCAGGTGGCAAGATTGTGAGAGCTCATTGAAAAAAGGCGGGCTGCTGTGAGACATTCTTCCTGGGGGAGATGAAGGCTTTTTGATCGGGTATAAGCGAGGATCTAAGTTCTGGCATTGGGGGGGGGGGTCGTGTGTTACCTGGGAAGGGATCCGTGACTCACGAGAATAGCGCAGCTGGTTGGGCCGAAAGGCTGAGGAGATTTTAGTGGTGGTGGGGAGCGGGATAAAAGGACAAACCTAGGAGTCGTCACCTAGGGCCTCATGTAGTCGTTAGTCACAGTGAGACGATCACCAGATTCCGGGGATTCTTCTTCTCCAAGTCTGCAATGACCATGGTGTCCACCCCTCTATTTAAAAGAAACTGCTTACGACATCTCTTTCGTCAACGACTATGATTATTCATTAATGTAACAAACCCAATTTTAAAAAATAATAAATGAGAAATACAATGTATGAAAATGAAAATGCAAGTAACAGAAATCCGGATGCATCTGTGGAGTCGAATCACCTATCCGGTCAAGTACTCCTGCCTAAGTACACGATCGTGGGTCCTGCCTTACCACGAGCAATCTCCGGTGGGTGATCCCTATCATTATGTCTCCTAACATACCCATCTAAAGGGGACTTCTTTAAAGACATTAAGGATTGGTATGAGATCCATTAACATGAATGAAATTACAGAATGTCACAACATTCAACTGAAACTACACTATGAACTCTGTGATATGCTTAGTCAAGAGGAAAATAATTCAATTGAAACTACACTATGAATTCTGTGATATGCTTAGTCAAGAGGAAAATAATTTCTTATCTCGATATTCCGACGTTCTTAGACACGATGCACATGCATGATTTTTCTAGGTTAAAATGAGACTACTCAAAGCTTTGTTTGATCTACATTGCAAAAGCCCTCTTTCACTTTTCAACGATTATTTGAAATACTTGAAACAGTTACTAATGAATAGGGAAGAAGGAATAGGAGAAAATTGGAACAAAAAGTAAAGGTCTCACCTTGTCCTAAATTGGGTAGAAGGGATGTTGAAACTTACCGAGATTGACATGGGGTAGTCGATCCGAGGCTAGGATTGAAAGGAAGATGCCGTTTGTTGCTAGGACTGAATTACTCGACTCTCTATGGTCAAGACAAGGTAGCCTGACTGTGCTTAGAGGGAGAAAACAGCATCAAGGTGTTCAGACGAAGGCTCTGTCGTTGATAAGAAGGTATCAAATGCTTACCAAAAGTCGACGGAAAGACGTCGACTGTACGCTGTGGCTGAAGACGTGGCTTTGTCAGGCTATTGCAATCAAAGCCAGAGGTGGAAGGCTTCCTGTGTGCACTCCTATCTTAGGAAGAATAGATATCACATCTCGAGCCTAGCGTTGCAGGTATATGAGGGTTATCAATAGTTTCTTCTTCTCTACCCTCACGAATCTCCTGCGATGTGAAGGGATCATCGGTTACGAGTTGTAAAGAGGCGCTCGGCTATATAGGAGACAAAACGACGTCTCGCACACGACTTAATCTTACAATAAGTTAATAAATGGTGAAACTAGTTTTCCTCTAGTTCAAAAAAATGTCATTGCTCACTAACAAGTAACAACACAGTATTTTATCGTAGAACGTTCTCCAGAACCTCAATTCTGCATCAAAAATAACATTGTAAAGTTCTCAACTAAATGAAATAAATTTATACATTAATTAATGTGCAAAATCAGGGATAATTGAAATTAATATTGATTGGATCTTGAAATTAATATTATAACTTAATTTAGAATTTCTGTTGTTACACCCAGAACGTTGTTTTTCTATTTCTAATGCTTATTTGTTATGTTGTCTGTCCCGACAAGACACATATTTGATAGGGCTTTTTTTAGTGAATATATGTTATTTTGTTGGTTTTCTTCCTGATTTCAGGTAGTTCCTCGTGACATCATTGAAATAGATGATGACGACGATGATGCTGATGAAGTTATGATAATTGGTGAAAAATTTTCTGACAAGAAAAATAAACAACCTATGAAGTATGAGAAGGGTAGTTCAAATCAAGTGAAGGTATGATGGGCATGTTGAAATTGAAGTTTTGTATGTATGTATATAGAGATAGAATGGTTATAGATAACATATATGTATATATTTTACTTCTATATTCAGTTTTCACAGGATCTCTTCCCTGTCGCCAATGGGAGTTCTTTTACAGAACTCAAATCTGAAAAAGATATTCCCCTTGACAAGCTAAAAGGGCTTGTTTTGGACCCACTTGATTTCAGCTTTGAGGACTATGATTATGCTGAATATGATAATGATGATTATGAAGATGAAGATGATGATGATGATGAATACAGCTATAGCATGGCTGCATTTGTGAATGATAAAAATAATCTTAGTTTGACTACTCAATTTGATAATCTAGACCTGCCACCTGGAGTTGAAGCATCTGTCCCTTGGTTGAGTAATGATGTATCCAGAATGCCAGTAGCAAAGCCAAACCCCTTTGATGATGAGATTGAAGTCAAGTTCAAAGCATTTAAGCAATTTGATACTGCTAGAGACAGTACAGATCATTACTTTCACAGGCCTGAGCTTCTCAAAATAACTCCGTCCGGAAAGAAGGTGCATCTGAAGTACTTGTGTTTTTGATTTTTTCCCTCACCCAATCATTCTTTTTCATTCATGTTGATAATTACAGACAGGGAACGGTTGGGCTAAGAAGGTTCAACAAGAATGGAAGGTTCTTGAGAAAGATTTGCCAGGTAAATTTGAAGAATAAAGTTGTGGCATTATATTTTTTAATCTCATGTAAAATTGTGAGAGTAATGTTCTTTTTGCATTTGAATTATTGCTCTTGAGGAATATCTATCTACCTGGGCATCATGCTCTTATGCTTTAATTTTGAAGTTCATTGACTTCTATATTTCTATTGGAAACATTTTTACCGTGCTTAAATCTATATTTATTGCTATAGATCTTTTATCTGAATTACTATTTTGAGGATAAGAATTATATCACCATTATAGGTGATGGTTGCGCATAGCAACCGTTAGTTGCAGGAAGGCAGAAGCAAGGGCAAGGCTGAGGAAGTAGAACATAAATTTGAAAGAGTTGATGATTTTACTCTTGGAGCTTGCCCTTTCTATTTGCAGCTACCAATTCCATTGTCCTATCATTAAAACACGTAACATGCCATTATCATGGGTATATTGCTATAGGCGTCTTATTATGAGGGTATTTTGGATTTTAATTGGCATTTTATGTACGTTTGAAGGTTGGAGTCGTTTTCGCAACTAGTCATTTTGTTTGACCTCTTTGACGTGTGAGTTGTATTTAAATGGACTTGTGTTGAAATGAGAAGCAAGCTAGAATTAATCCTTCAAATCCTAAAGAGTTTTAACTGATCTTTTGTTGGGCTTTCTGACTCCAACATCCACGTTAAGGCTCCATTATATTGTTGTGATTTAGGATTATGGTAAATTGGTATCATAGCCCATTACTCTCTTCTATCTCTATAAATGCACGCTCTATTAACTAATCATGGATCCCATGAAAGCAAGAAGATCCCATGAAAGCAAGAAGAACCCACTCCATTTTTAGGTTTCTTAATATCTCACAACCCCCGATTCCAAGCATTGTATGAGATTTCAGAGACCAGTTAGGGAAAATGATGGAGTTGGTGTGGAAGATGGTGGACGAACAACTAGTAACATCTGAATCACAACAACACGGCCAATCACGGCCTTGGAGGCACTGGTCCCCAAATCATAGCCTTAAAAACAGAAAAATAAAGTCAAATACAAGGGGCCCATTGCGTCAATTTCACTTCTCGCCTGCATTTTTTCCCACCATTAGGACTGTTGTAATGATTCGAAGCTCAAAGATTATTTGAAAATCAGCTCAAATTTTGGCTAGGTTTGAGCTCGGATTGAACCCAAGATGTTGATAACAACTTGTCCGCTCGAGGAACCTCAAACATTGGATGGTAACTTGGGGCCGGCCAGTGGTGGTCAGGGTCCATGGAGATGTGGGCTGAAATAACAGGACCCAGGATGCTTATCTTGGATTGGCTGAAAGAGCAATTTTTTTTGGATTAGTATTGAGGCAATGTTGCTGAAGGATGGCAAAGGTTTCCATGAACTCAAAGTGCTCCCTGCCAAGAACAACTGTTGACACAGATGTAGGCTCCGTTTGGGGGGACTTATTTTCACCGGTCAAGCGGTTGCGACCACATGAACCGGACCGGTTCATGCGGTCGCAACCGCTTGACCGGTGAAAATAAGTCCCCCCAAACGGAGCTGTAATCAAGTAAATGAGTACACACTTGCATTGCACCAATCAAAAGGATATTGGTCCTGGTGTTGGGGTGTTGGTCAAGCCAAAAGACATGGTCAAGAGCTCTTAGTGACCATTGTTAGTTTGGGAGGCTTTCTTATTGATGCCCACATGATAGACCCAAATCTGGTGATGGACATAACTAAGGCCGAGCTTTAAAATTTTGGTTGCACAACGAAGTTCATCGAGTATGTTCTAAATGATCAGAATGAGATACTTATCCGTGACACAGTCACAATTAACTTCCTGGTAGTTGACACAAAAACGCTACCTACCTTCATTCTTCCATACTAGTAAGATTGATCTTCAGAATGGGCTAACACTAGGACGAATGATCTTTGATGTGAGCATTTTTGATACGAGTCTCTCTATCTTGCCCTTCTGTGTGTGATCATAGCTATAGGGTAGCACAAATATAAAAGTAATGTCTGGAGGCTTTCTTATTGATGCCCACATGATAGACCCAAATTTTGTGATGGACATAACTAAGGTCGTGCTTTGAAATTTTGTTTGCACAACGAAGTTCATCGAGTATGTTCTAAATGATCAGAATGAGATACTTATCCGCGACACAGTCACAATTAACTTCCCGGTAGTTGACACAAAAGCGCTACCTACCTTCATTCTTCCATACTAGTAAGATTGAGCTTTAGAATGGGCTAACACTAGGACGAATGATCTTTTGATGTGAGCATTTTTGATATGAGTCTCTCTATCTTGCTCTTCTGTGTGTGATCATAGCTATAGGGTAGCACAAATATAAAAGTAATGTCTGGACGTAAAAGAATGCTTTGGTCTGAGTTTAGAGGCCTTATGTCTCTACAAAGACCTGCAAAAAATAGTTGATGAGTTGCTACACATTAAGGACCAGTGTAGGGACAACTGTTATTCTAACCGAGTGGCCTGCAATGAGATGCCACATAAATTTTCTGAGTGCCACATAGCTTGTCTTGGCAATAGTAGCTTGTCTTGGCAATAGTCCTAATAGTTGCCAACATATGAGTGAGACATACATTACATTCCAATGTGTACGAGTGGTTGCAAAGTTCAAAGGTCATGGTCGACTTGTTAATATTTATGTCTTCTAAGGTCTGCAGCTAGATGACACCCAAAATGATCTTAGTGCCTTCCACGCCTAAAGCGTAGAAGTTATCTATAATAGGGCGCATGCCCACATGCATGGAAATGTTGTGGCATAAGACGATTGTTGAGGTGCGGTGAACGTCTTCTAGTTAAATCGTGAAACCTGGAGCTGGTTCAGTCAGAATGCTCTGTCGAGCCACTTAATCATGGGAGAGGAAATTTTTGCGGCATTAGAGATCTCCACAGAAAACACAAATTAGGCGGTGGAGGAAAGTCACAAAGTCCTCAATCGATGGATTTTGCTCCACATCTAAAGCCCTATAATATGCCTTGATCATCACTATGCAAATCGTCGTACTCTTGGTTAAGAATTGTTGTGGTTGGGAAGGGGATTGAGGAGGTGGTTCATTGACAGATTGGGTCTTTCAATGTGGTGGGTTTGGTCTTTTGGGGATAGCTCAATGTGTGGGGTTTGAAGTACATGGAGCAAAGGCCGTGCTAGTGGATTTCACGAAGAACTCGGCCTCAACAAGAAGAGCGGTGTCCATACCTAGAGTAATTGTGATTGTTAAGGAGTACAAAGGCAGGCACGTGTGTTTCTAGGCCATGCATGCATTAGCCCAAGTAGTGCTCCAGTGGAAGGCTGAGGATGTGAGTGAGGAGCTTAGTGAACTCGTCCACGTGCGAGTCAATGATCATTAGATCAATGCCTTTAGTGGTGGTAATAGCACCGGATTAATGCTTAGGTGAGGGAAGGGCAATTAAGCTATCATGTCGTTTGGTAGAGCCAGTAAACCCAGTGAAGGGCCAACTCCCATTACCCAAGTGAGCAAATGAATTTTTTTGTTTGTTGGTGGTCATATGAAGGTCGAAAACTAGTTCAACCTTGGCGATTCAGCCCATCAAATTGATCCTATTGAATGTGGAAACGTCAAGATTTCAGGGGCATGAGCACTTGCCTGAATTGTCATTAAATTCATTAAAATGTCTTAGTGGGATTTCCGAGTGGGGGGAGGGATCGACGGTGAAGATCAAAGACCCTGACACTAGATAGGGCCGATGAGGCTCTGTATTGTGATGAATCCGGAGCGTGATGGCATGCATAGGCGCCAAAAATTCGTCATGGTAGTCCATTCGAATAGCAAGAGTGACAGTCAATTTCTTTACGGCTTTGAGGCGTGCTTCGACCATCACTGGTGTGGGGAATACACAGAGATTAGTGGTAAAATGTTGTCAGCAGCTGTCTGGGTGAGACCTTTCGGGAGTCCATAAAGCAGAGTTCACACAAAAATACATCAGGGGCACAATATTCTTGAATCACAATTCCATTTTGAACATAGAACCTGCTTTCATGAAATTCAGGCAGATTGGCTACCTGACACAGTGTTATTGAGGGCTTGATAAGATGCTACTGATGGCCCTTTACAGACGAACAAGTTGTGCTCCCGTATAATTAATTGAACCAAGTGCTTGATTCAGAGGATCGATGTGATGATAGAGCTCTGATGTTCTGTGATGAAGATGCAGGGTGACAGCCGTGTGCAGAGGATCTCGCTGAGAATGGCAGCAGCGACTTCACAGAGGTAGAGATGAGGTGGCAGCAGGGATTTGAGGCTGATCTGCAGTGGTTGGAACTTGTGATTGGAGAAACAATTGCGGTCGAAGGGGGAACACGGTTGGCTGCAGGCAATGATGCCTTGACGACTGCAAGAGTAGCAATGAGTTGCAGGTCGGAACAATGCTATCACCTAGGTGTTTCCAAAGGCAAGAAGAAGAGAGGAGAGATAGAGAAAGAGGAGGAAATAACACCAAACCAACCCATCGAAGTCGGGAAAATTTCCTACTCCAAAATTCGGATCAAGACAGTCTAAGGTTACTTATTCTGCGGTCCGACGCCACAATTCAAATGGCTATCGCGGGAGAGAGAAAACTATCTATAAGCACACCCCAAGTGCTCCAACAGGGAGGTCCCACCGCGTACCCGGAAGTTTGAGAGAAACTGTCCCCTCCGCAACCAAAAGGCTGGGCGAGGTACTAGACAGACATGGACTTGGCGAGTATCCATTTGAGGGGACCTCAACCTCTTCCAAAAATGTAATTTCTAGTACCCTGGGGGTCTATTTATAGAGAAATATTGGGGGGGGGGGATATAGGCGAGTATCCAGTCTCTGCTAGCGAGTTCCAAGGGTTCCGCGAGGGGGGGGGGGGTATAGGCGAGTATCAAGCCTCTGCTAGCGAGTTCCAAGTGTCTACTCACCCATACTCGTCTCTACTCTCCCAAGCTCGTCTCTGCTTGCCCAAGCTCGCCTCTGCTCGCCCAAGCTCGCCTCTGCTCGCCTCTGCTCGCCCAAGCTCGCCTCTGCTCGCCCAAGCTCGCCTCTGCTCGCCCAAGCTCGCCTCTTCAAAGTCGCAAATCCCGCATATACTCGCCGGTATATCGCCGTTTGCAACTCGCCTCCATGAACTCTTCTGCATATTCTTGCCTAGGGTTGTCTCCATATGGAACTCGCCTATGGGCGAGCAACAAGGGAGCTTGCTATCCTGCAAGTAGAACATCTGCGAGTTGATTTGGAGCTCATTGTCTGGAACTCGTCAAAGTGTATCGCCATCTGCAACTCGCCTCTATGGACTTGTCTGCATATACTTGCCAACTGAAGTCGTCATCTGGAGCCCGCCTAAAGAGGTCGCAATCTGGAACTCGCTTATGAGCGAGTAGCAAGGAAGCTCGCCTCACAAAGCCGTCGAGCTGGAAAGTCGCAATCGTGAAGTCGCCTATTGAGCGAGTAACCAGGAAACTCGCCCACCGTGCTGAGAACTCCCCCACCTTGCTGAATGCTTGCGAGTTGCTGCCTGTGGTCTCCAGCTCGCCATCTTAAGCCATGAAGTCTTCTCGCAAAAATTTCTTCCTCGGCTACGATCCATGCTCACCGCATCAAAGTGTTGAATCCGAGAAAATTCCCTACTCCAAAATTTGGATCAAGACAACCTAAGGTTATTGATTCTGCGGTCCGACGCCACAATTCGAATGGCTATCGCGGGAGAGAGAAAACTATCTATAAGCACACCCCAACTGCTGCAGTAGGGAGGTCCCTCCACGTACCCGAAAGTTTGGGAGAAACTTCCCCTCCGTAACCAAAAGGTTGGGCGAGGTACTAGGCAGACATGGACTTGGCAAGTATCCACTTGGGGGGACCTCAACCTCTTCCAAAATTGCCATTTCTAGTACGCCTGAGGGTCTATTTATAGAGAAATCCTAGGGAGTGGGGGTATATGCGAGTATCCAGCCTCTGCTAGTGAATTCCTCGCCTCTGCTCGCTCAAGCTCGCCTCTGCTCGCCCAAGCTCGCCCCTGCTCGCCCAAGCTCGCCCCTGCTCGCCCAAGCTCGCCCCTGCTCGCCCCTGCTCGCCCAAGCTCGCCCCTGCTCGCCCAAGCTCGCCCCTGCTCGCCCAAGCTCGCCCCTGCTCGCCCAAGCTCGCCCCTGCTCGCCCAAGCTCGCCCCTGCTCGCCCAAGCTCGCCCAAGCTCGCCCCTGCTCGCCCAAGCTCGCCCCTGCTCGCCCCTGCTCGCCCCTGCTCGCCCCTGCTCGCCCAGGCTCGCCCCTGCTCGCCCAGGCTCGCCCCTGCTCGCCCAGGCTCGCCCAGGCTCGCCCAGGCTCGCCCAGGCTCGCCCAGGCTCGCCCAGGCTCGCCCAGGCTCGCCCAGGCTTGCCTAATCTCGTCTTTGCTTGCCCAAGCTCGCCTCTGCTCGCCTCTGCTCGCCCAATGGTCTGCAAATAGCCGTCTTCTTGGGTACTTCCGATCTCGATAAATTACGGGTTATACACAATCGATCAAACCTAGCCTCTTTTTAAGGTCATCGGATGCAAAAAGCATGATAAATTGAAATGCACACTAAAAAATAAAAGAAAAATAGAAGGCCCATGGCTTCAATTTCACTTCTTCACTTCGCTAAGTTCTATCAGCAGACATTTTCTCCTATTCTGATTTCTGATGGTGAAGAACAAAAGAAAAGCATCACAAAGTAGTTAGAAGAGACCAAGTTTAGATCATGTCGGAACAAATACACCATCAGTTAATCTTGTTCTCAACAAAAAATAAAGTTTATGTGTGAATTTATACCACCATGACCCACAACATACATGATATAATTTGTCTGCGTGGTTACTATGATTATGTTCTTTTGGTTTCATGGAAACCAGTAGCTCTATTACATTCTTTGCTTATTTGTAGCTAACTTCAGTGGCTGTTGTGGTCTTTCCTTGAGGGGCTTGAAATTGTAGTATATACAATTTCTATGTTTTATTATACTCTTCTTGCAAGCGTGAGACTTTTGCTAAATAAATTGATGGCATTCTTCTTGAAAGTCCTCTTTTTGTTTCTTGGATTAACTTTCCTCTTAATCCTGACAGAGACAATATATGTTAGAATTTATGAAGATCGTATGGACCTTCTTCGTGCCGTTATCATCGGACCAGAAGGAACTCCTTATCATGATGGCCTCTTCTTCTTTGACATTTACTTTCCCCCAACATATCCCTTGATACCCCCGGTATGGTGTTATAACATCATCTAACGGTTTCTTTTAGCATTCAGGAAAAGCGCGGTGTAAATTACGTTATTTTTTGCTGCAGATGGTTCATTATCATTCTGGAGGACTTCGCCTGAATCCAAACTTGTATGAATGCGGAAAAGTATGCCTTAGCCTTCTTAACACCTGGACTGGCCGTGGTTGCGAGAAATGGAATCCGAAAAACTCCACCATGCTGCAGGTTTTAATCTCCATCCAAGCCCTGGTCTTGAATGACAAACCCTACTTTAATGAACCAGGCTATGCAAATTCAGCTAATACTCCTCATGGGAAGATCAAATCTTTGGCTTACAATGAGGATATATTCATCTTATCCTGCAAGACAATGTTGTATTCCCTACGAAGGCCTCCAAAGGTGAGATCATTTTTCAGCATTTCTTTTTAAAGATTTGATATTAACCAGGCTATATAAATTATGATATGTAATCTAACATCGCCGTTTTTGCACATGACGATTCTAGTTGGTTGGATGCCGTTAAGATATGTGAGAAGTTAGAACATTAATGGTATTGTTTAGAAGATAAAGGGATTTGAATTGATAGAAGAAGTTTGAGTATGGTTTTTAAAAATTTAGCTGGTATGATATTAAATTATTTTATTAAAATATACAATGATTTCTGGGTGTGGTGTGTGTAGGTATCTTGGATTTAGTTTCTAGAAGATTAATGACCTATATATGAATGCAGCTTTTATAATTTATGCTGTATGATTAAATGCCAAGTTCTTGGGGAATAGTATGCTGTGAAAGATGGTACCATGGAGACTTGTACCACATTTCTGTTAATAAGGATGCTTGATTTGTAATTATTCAAATTAAGAACAATGAATATTTATTTGAGAAATGACTATACCGTGGTTATTCAATCCCCCATATTCTAACTTTGTTGTCTATTTAGATATTCTTCTTTCTCACTTACTCCAGTTACCTCCTTTGAATGACTTGAGTTTTTTTCTTAGCTCTTACTTCTCACTTTCTTTATGTCACTGAATCAACAAGTCAAAATGCTTTTCTTTTGTATTTTGTTGTGTGCTTCTGCTTGATATCTCGTGTTAAAGCGAGCGAGGGAAAAGTACCGAAGAGGGTTGGAGTTCCCCTTCCTCGAATCCAGAGCTATGATGGATGTGGCGTGGAAGAGGGGCCAAATCGATCCTTTGTAGGAGTCAGCTGCTCGGTTAAGTCGCGCGACTGAGAGGCATCACGAGTACCGTAAGGTAGGGTACCAAATATAGAATTAGAGGTAGATAGAGGAAAATTCATGTCTTGCAATGGTTGTCCTTCTCCCCTAAGTAGGAGGTCTTTGTGTTCATGGTCCAAAATGCCCCTCACCTAGCCCATACTACATGCGTGTTAATGATGTGATACAAAAAAATAAAGACGCCCAAAAATTAAACATATAAAGGGTGATCAATCTTTGGTTGTGGCTGTTGCTGATAAGTCTGACCCCAACATTGATCCATAACATATTCTTGATGAACCAATGTTTATTTATAGATGTCAGTGGATTTGTTTTGGAAGCAATAAGTTCATTTGACATCTCCTTATTTGCAAAGAATTCTCGATTGAAAATACAGACATAAGATTGATCTTTGAATATGTGAAAGAGTGGATCCGCTTGGTCCCAAATGAATTGTCTTGTTGGAAAATCCTTGTTCTTTGGAAGATCTTTCTCGTATCTGGTTCTGCATGGTTACACTCCGCAAGAACTCCAAATCATTCTCCTGAAGCTCATTCCCTTTATGAAAAATGATCTATTTGCCCCGAATTGTATAACCCCCAGCGACATTTCAAAAGTCCGTCTAACACTCACGATATGAAGCAAACTAAACAATTATAATAAAATCTGTACAATAATATAAAGATGATAAAAATAACTAATGCATACGACAAATATGAAAGGTTGGAGCTAGTGTTAAAGAAATACCTCAATATCCAAATCAATAACCAACCAGAAAAGTAAATGAAATCAAATTTGAATACTCAATCCAAACAAATACAATGTTCTAATGGAAAAAATACACAAACTAAAAATTGCATAAAAAATCCTAGGGAGCTCATCTTAAGCTAATTTCCCGACCTTTGGTTCCTGAAAAGAGAAGTTTGAAGACCGACGGGATCATCCTACTAGCAAGTAAGAACGACTCTTTCCTACAATTACACTAAAACAACAAATTAAACAAACATGCATAAAAATTTAGGCATGAAATAACTGAAACTAGAAATCACATGGTAACTAATGCTTGCTTTAACATGAAATAACACTAAAGGGCAGCTCAGTGCAAAAAGAATTTCCCTGCAACGAGGGTTCGGGAAAGGGTCCCACCACAAGGGTGAAATGTTGGCAAACCTTACCCTACATGCCTACATGAAATAAGACAATGCAAAATTTATATTTTTTGTGATTTATCATATTGTGGGTTCTAATCAATATTTTAAATCATTGAAGCATATAATTTTTTGAGTTTTGCGTTCTTACTTAAAACTGAGAGGATGAGATGATTCGAGTTCATATTCTTCTTAGTTTTATGTTTCATAGATTACCAGACACATTTTGGGATTTGAGTCCATATTGGCAACTAATGTGCTTTGATTATCACTAAGATGTGAAACATACTCACATTTAACTATTTCCATACGTGGAAGAATCGGTCGTCGACGTCTATTTGAGGCTCATATGGTTTACTGTGTCCTATGAATATGATGACGTGCATCCATCAATCATAAGTGAAAAAACAAAATATTACCTCTTCGATTTGCGACAAAAAGCTCTAACCTCCTACTTCCTCACTCCCAACCAAAATCTCTAAAACAATATGATGGAAGTGTCTTTAAACTATAGAAGTCAACATTTTACTCACAAGGCCTAAATTTGGTGGCACTAGAATGGAATATGTCGAGTTCTTAACAAAATTGCTCGGTAGAAGTCATTTGGGTCTCAGGACTGTAGAGTAGACTTTGATCTCATACTCAGGAGGTCATTCGAGTGGAAGGAGGGCTCAACCAACTACTAGGGCAAGGAAGAAGACGATCGAAGATGGATGGGAGGATCATAATTCTGGAGCGATCGAAAGGAGATGTATCAATGGTGAGATCATTCATCTCTTTACGTACGCTCCAGACGGTGCGCTTGTGGTGTGAGCTCTAGTCAATGAAGGTGGACAAGCCTTAGGTGTTGTCTGTTACGACCGATAGGCGCATGCAGAGGCATGGACAAAAGTATTGCTCGGTCTCCTTGTATGTTAACGTCGTGGATTACAGATAGAATCCATCTTATTTACCAAAAAGTGTCATTGTTCATTAAATCCCACGTTAAGTGTGAAAAGCTCTCGCAAATGCCTAAAATTGTGTCAAGATAAAATCATAAAATTTCCTACTAAACAAAAAAATACATTATTTCTTAATCCCAATTAAGTGGACCTTTTGATACAGTCAAATAGATTGACATAAGAACACCATATTATGGGATATGAGTCCCACCTTTGGCCCACAAGAACAGTTGTATTGGATAGACCCCGTGCTTCTTAGTGAGAGGAATTTTCGATCTCCTTACCATGAATCTGAAGGGATAGCTTCGAGGTTACTCCATCATGATCATAATTTCCTCTCACAGGATTTAGAGCCTGTTTTAGGGGGTGATAGTGTGTTATGCTACCGCTAGGTTTCTAAGCAGAAAAGGAACTAGGAAAGGAAAAACGGCTAGGGTTTCAAGGAAGAAGAAGGAATACCTGAATGATATTTTGCATGCCTCCAAAGAGGGGGGAAAAGGGGTATTTATGGAGCCCCCTTTTCCCTAGGGCCGGCCGGCCCCAATGAGGGCTGAACCGGTGTGGTTCAGCCCTCCTTCCTCTTATTGATTAGTTGCGGGCTGAACCGGATGGTTCAGCCCGGTCTTTATCCGGCGCTCCTTTGGGTCTTCTGGTGTATTTGAATCCTCGGAACCGTAACTCGTCCGGGGCCATAACATTCTCCTCCCCATCAAGAGGCAGCTTGTACTCAAGCTGGAAGTCTGGAAATAACTCCCGGAACTCCAAGAGGTCCACCCACGTGTTGTGTGCGGCAGACAGATCCTTCCACTTGACCAGAATCTCCGAACGGTACTCCGTGCCATGTTTCTTCCATCTGGTCAGCAGAATATCCTCTGGGCTGGGACGCAGCTCCCCCGTCGTAGTAGCCTCGGGTAGAGAGGGGAGCACGGTGGTTGTCGCTCCCAACTTCTTCAGCATTGAGACATGGAAGGTGGGGTGGATACGAGAGCCCTCAGGGAGGGCAAGCGTGTAAGCGACCGGACCCACCCGTCGAGTGATGCGAAACGGCCCATAGAACCGTGGGGCTAGCTTCTGATTGGATCGGCGAGCAACTGAAAGCTGTCTGTAAGGCTGGAGTCGGAGAAATACCTCGTCCCCAACCTGAAAGGTTCGTTCGGTCCTGTGCTTATCGGCCTGCAACTTCATCCGGTCCTGAGCAACCCGTAGATTGTCCCACAAGAGAGCCAAGGTCTGATCCCGGTCTCGTAAAGCTCGATCCACGGCCGGCAGGGCAGTGCTGCCCGGTTCATACGATCGCAGAGTGGGCGGTGAGCGCCCGTATACCGCCTCGAAGGGGGTGATCCGACTGGCCGTGTGATACGACGTATTGTAACAGTACTCCGCCCAGTGCAACCACCGAGTCCACGTGCGGGGTTCATCCATGACAAAACAACGAAGATATGTCTCGACCCCCCGGTTCAGCACCTCTGTCTGGCCATCAGTCTGCGGATGATTTGCCGTGCTCATGCGTAACTTGGTGCCTTGCAACCTGAAAAGTTCCTGCCAAAATTTGCTGACGAAGGTTGGATCGCGGTCCGATATGATGGAGCTCGGAAGACCATGAAGGCGCACTATCTCCCGGGCAAAGAGATCGGCGACGGTCTCCGCAGTGTAGGGATGGCTGAGAGCGAGGAAATGGCCGTACTTGGACAACTTATCCACTATGACCAAGATCACGGACTTGCCCTGGGACCGGGGCAAGCCCTCAATAAAATCCATCGAGTCCGTCTCCCATATCTGCTGGGGAATCTCCACGGGTGTGAGCAATCCGGCTGGTGAAGACGTCTCATACTTCTGTCGCTGGCACATATCGCACTGCTGCACAAAACGCTGTGTGTCCCCGCGTAACCCCCTCCAAAAGACGTTGGCCCGAAGCCGCTGTAAAGTGCGAAGCACTCCGGCATGGCCTCCGGCCGGAGACGAGTGGAACTCTTGTAACATGATCTCCTTCCAAGGGGAGGAAGCGGGAATGACCACCCTCCCGTGGTAATACAAATGTCCCCCAACTAGCTGGTATCCTGGCGGTGTGGGTTGGCCCTGAGACAAGGCCTCCACAATAGGTTGTAGCTCGGGGTCGGAGGCTATCTCTCTCTGAATGTCATCCAAGGACTCGATCAACGGCACCGAGAGAAGGAAGAAAGTACTGTCAGGAAGGCGGGATAGGGCGTCGGCTACCAAATTCTCTTTGCCCTGCTTATACACGATCTCATAGTCATATCCCAACAATTTCGTCAACCACTTCTGCTGGAGGGGAGAGGCCAACCTTTGATCCAAGAAGTGCTTTAGGCTCTGATGATCAGTGCACACTTTGAAATGATGACCGAGCAGATAAGGACGCCACAGAGTCACTGCATGCAAGATAGCGAGCATCTCCTTCTCGTAAGTGGAAAGACCCAGAGTCCGTGGTGCCAACGCCTTGCTGAAATAGGCCAACGGCCGCCCCTCCTGCATCAGAACCGCACCGATACCCACTCCTGAGGCGTCCGTCTCTACCACGAACTCCTTGGTGAAATCCGGTAGTGCGAGCACCGGCGTGGTCGTCATGGCCTCCTTGAGGGTGCAGAAGGCCCTTTCCGCTTCGTCATGCCAAGTAAAGGACTCCTTGTGGAGTAGCTGAGTAAGTGGTCGTGCCAGCTTACCATAGTCCTTCACGAATCTCCGATAGTATCCAGTGAGGCCCAAGAAGCCTCGAAGTGCTCGCACGCTGGTCGGTCGCGGCCACTCCACCATGCTTTCGATCTTCTTTGGGTCCGCCCTGACCCCTTGAGCCGAAACCAGATGCCCCGAATATTCCACCTCTGACTGTCCAAACGAGCACTTTGATAGTTTGGCATAGAACTGATGCTGCCGTAGAATGGTAAGAACTTGTGCCACGTGCTCAACATGCTCCTCCCACGACCGACTATATATCAGTATGTCATCGAAGAAAATGAGAACCGATCGCCGTAGGAGGGGCCGAAAGGTCTCATTCATCACGGCCTGAAAGGTCGATGGGGCATTGGAGAGCCCAAAAGGCATCACCAGGAACTCGTAATGCCCATCGTGTGTGCGAAACGCCGTCTTGTGGATGTCTTCAGTCTTCATTCTGATCTGGTGGTAACCGGATCGGAGGTCCAGCTTAGTAAACAAACTCGCTCCATGCAGCTCGTCTAAGAGCTCCTCTATCATCGGTATCGGAAACTTATCCTTAATTGTTGAAGCATTCAAGTTGCGGTAATCCACGCAGAAACGCCAAGAACCATCTTTCTTCTTCACCAGGATGATGGGTGAGGAAAAGGCGCTGATGCTCGGACGTATGATGCCGGTGGCCAGCATTTCTTTCACACTTTTC
This sequence comes from Platanthera zijinensis, assembly GCA_039513925.1. Lineage (NCBI taxonomy): Eukaryota > Viridiplantae > Streptophyta > Magnoliopsida > Asparagales > Orchidaceae > Platanthera > Platanthera zijinensis. The sequence goes on from CM077090.1 coordinate 31,282,708, forward strand.
TCGATCTCCGCCTTCTGAATGTACGGGTACCGGTAGGGACGGACGTTCGGGGGAGCAGCCCCTTCTTTCGTCTGTATGCCGTGATCCTTGAATCTGGGCGGAGGAAGTCCCCGGGGTTCTTGGAAAACATCTCGGAACACCGACAAAAGTACCTGTATCCTCTCTGGAATGACCGGTGGGTCTTGGATCACGGCCTCCACCCCGACTATCATGGCCATAGGTGATCCCTGCTCCTCCAATCGCTGCAAGCTCCTCACGGAAATCTCTTTCAAAGGCGAAGACCGAATGCCCTGCAGGAAATAATCCTTCCCCTGCTGTGTAAACTCCATCGTCAGACGAACCCAATCGGTGGTCACCCTCCGCAACTGTCGTAACCATTGGACCCCCAACACCATGTCCGAACCCCGGATCGGGAGCAGGTACATATCCGTGTGGCACACGTAGCCCTGCACGCGGATCTCCACCCTCTGCATCACCCCCTCGCACCTGAGCTTACTCCCATCTGCCACCATCACCTGGAAAGCTGCCTCTCTGTCAATTATCTGTCCCACCTTCGAAGCGACTGTGGGATTGATGAAGTTGTGGGTACTCCCACTATCCACCAGAATGGTCACTCGCTCCTTGCCCACCCAGCCGGTGAAACGGAGCGTCACGGGGGCCGTACACCCCTCCATCGCCTGCAAGGAGACTCCGAACTCTGCCAAATCCAGATTTGCCAAATCCAGATCCCCCACATCGGTTGCTTCTACCTGTTCTTCCTCGTCATCCTCCTCATGCAACATGAACACCTGAACCTTCTGACAAGCGTGTCCCTTGGTGTACTTCTCATCACAGTTAAAGCACAGTCCCTTCTCTCTTCGAGCCTGCATCTCCGGCCAAGTCAGCCTGGTCACTGTAGGTCGCACGGTCGTTGGCTGCTCTCGTCGTCCCGCCATAGGGGCTGGAGGTGGTTTGGTTGTCATCCGGTTCCGCTGCCTGTTGTAACGTTCTTCCTGTATCCGAGCGATGCTAATGGCATGACTCAGACTGCGCGGTAAGTATGCTTGGACCTTGTCCCGCAGGCCGCAAGTGGTCCTTCAGCTCGGAGATGAAACAACTCAGCAACGTCTGCTCGCCCCACGTAACGCGGTTTGCCAACCTCTCGAACTCCGTCCTGTACTCTGTGACGGATCCCCGCTGACGCAGTTTTTGAAGGGTAGCCTCCACGTCCTCATACTCCAGCGGCCCAAAACGAGCCGAAAAGGCCTCTACGAACTCCGGCCACGGAGCAAAGTTGCGTCCCCGCAAAAACCACTGCGTCCATTGATATGCATCTTCTTCCAGATGGAAAGCCGCCAGTTGTACCCACTGAGCCTCGGGAATCTCCTGATATTTGAAAAATAACTCCGTCTTCTGGATCCACTCCAGAGCATCCCCTCCTCTGAACTTGGGGAAATTCATCCGTGTCCGTTTGGGTTGCATGTATGGTCGCTGATTAGGTCCTCCCCAACCTCCATCATCTTGTCCCATTACTCCGGGTTGCCCAAAGTATCCTTGAATTCCTCCCTGGTTCCACCCCGGATTTCTTCCCGGCCCCATATTGGTCGGACCGTATCCTCCATTATGTGCATTTGCTGGTTGAGGAGGAAAGAACCCCGTGGTACCGCCGAGAGGGACCGCATTTGCTCCGGTCGGCCGAAACAGTCCGAATCCTTGGTGTTGTGGTCTCCAGGGCTGTGCCGAAGGCTGCCCGAACCCCGATCCTTGCCGCAGCAGCCCTCCGTGAGTCGGGAAAGGCTGTTCGCACCCCCACGCTGATGCTGATCCACCGCCGGCCCCCCAGCAACCTCCCGTGCTGTCCGCCGCTCGACCAGGAGGGGCGAAACCCCCGCTGAACCCACCGCTGCCCTCCGGTTGTCCGCCTGTAAGCCCGCTGGTCCGGGTCGGGGCAATCGTCGTGCGAACGACGTCGGGCGGTAACCCCGCGCCCGATCCCGAGCCCGACGCTCCGTTTCCGTGACTTCCGCCTCCCGGATTTCCTCCGTGAGCCGAATTTGTCGCCTTCGTGTCCGATCCCGCGCCGTTCACGGCCTTCCCTTTCAGATTTTGCAAGAGGAGGGCTTTCAACTCCTCCATCTTCTCATCGAAGCGTTCTTCCATTTGTTGTTGCGAGTTTTTCATATTTGCGTCGATTGCCGCTACAGAGTCCGTCAACGCCACATAGTTCTCCTCGATGGCGGCCAATCTCGCCGTCTCCGCCTCCGTACGCGTCACCATGGTCGCAGGAAGGAGGCTCTGATACCAAATGTTATGCTACCGCTAGGTTTCTAAGCAGAAAAGGAACTAGGAAAGGAAAAACGGCTAGGGTTTCAAGGAAGAAGAAGGAATACCTGAATGATATTTTGCATGCCTCCAAAGAGGGGGGAAAGGGGTATTTATGGAGCCCACTTTTCCCTAGGGCCGGCCGGCCCCAATGAGGGCTGAACCGGTGTGGTTCAGCCCTCCTTCCTCTTATTGATTAGTTGCGGGCTGAACCGGATGGTTCAGCCCGGTCTTTATCCGGCGCTCCTTTGGGTCTTCTGGTGTATTTGAATCCTCGGAACTGCAACTCGTCCGGGGCCATAACATAGTGGATGGAGATGGAGTAGTTGGAGATGGAGATAAAACAACATTCCTGAATGTGTCTCTCCCTTTGATTGGAATTAGGCATAAAATAACGTTTTGGGGGATCCACGGTTTCCAACAGAAGTTATTCAATCGGGAAAAAATAGTGTTTTCATTTTTTCGAAACTGCAATGTAGAAAAGTTGTTTATACAAACAATGCTTTATGATTATGTTGCACCTTTAGACCAACCCATCACTGAATATCACCTTCTTAGGAGATGATTGTCGCAAATCTACTGGCAAAATTTTCTACAACCTCCAACTGCATGTGAGCACTTGTGCTATCATGACAGATTTCTACGCCTTTGCCTTAAGTGGTGTGGATGTTATCCCAGGGGTCGTATAACTGTAGACATTGCGGGAGGTATGGTTCAACAGGGCTCACATGATGACACGCTTGAATTGGATGTGCACACTCATGTACTTCACAAAGATGCATGCCTTTTGTGGACACCCACCACCTTTAGTGTGATCCGGAAAGTCGACTCTATTGAATTTTACATCTCATGACAAATAGAGGACTGACCACCCTCGAGCCAGTAACCCGCCGTTCCATCAACATATCACCATACATTGTAGGCTATCTTGGATTCCCTCAGCTATTGCCCCTCTTACCCCAACCACCCAGTGTCTACTCTTGCATCGCCATACAAATCATAGCATTCATCAATGACCTGGGTGTGAGCTCATCTTCATTAGACTATATTGGTATATGGTCACATCCGAAGGATGAAAGTGAGAGGTTTGGTTGTCAAAATCCTAGAAGTCGATATTTGTTGTGTCGTATTGCGTCATTGTGTCGTATGTTATGTTTTTGCATCATTATTATGAGGTGTCTTTATTATGTTAGGTGAGAGTTAGGAGATTGTTAGGTGAAAGTTAGGAGGTTTATTAGGTGAGTCATCATTACATGTAGCCTATATAAGGGCTTGTGGGGGTATGTATGAGTGAAGCAATCAAGTAATCTATTTCCTTCTTCTATTGTGAGATCTTGGTGGCTCTCTCCTCCGACGAGCAACCCCGCTTAGGCAGCCGCGGTAACGGCTCCGTAGTATCCCGCCACCATCTCCACCACCCGCATCCCTACTTCCGGCCACCACCGAAGAAGGACCTTAACAACTTGGTATCAGAGGAAACCTTAGTATCCTGCCACCATCTCCACCACCCGCATCCCTCCTTCCCCGTCGACCCGAGCTCCCGCTGTTTCCGCGATTTTTCCGCCAACCAGAGTCATCGGCTCAAGCAGCTCTCCTCGCCGACGTCTCCTGAAGCGACTTTCGCTTTCGCCTCTGCATGTCCTGTTGCGGCCGCCGCCCTCCACATTCTTCCCCGCGCACGTCTTCGTCGAGCCCAGTGCCTGCTACATCGAGCCCCGTTCCGATCTGATTTTTCACCCTGCTAGCTGCCGCTACCCGCATCCCTCCCGCATTACTTTTCTTTGACAGCGGGTCCCAACCCCTCCACAACACCAGTCCTCCTTTTAATTTAATTTTTCTCTTCCTTTCAAGTGGACCCCACCCCCAATTCCATTCAGCAACCTCTTTTGAATCTTTAAATAGCTCGGTCGGACCCTTTCCAGGCCTCATTTTAATTATCTGTTGGCCCATCTCCTTGCGGTCAATATTGGACGCCACCGCGGCTCTCGGGGCCACTCTCAGTCAGCCGAATCGGCGCACTCCGACCGCCGGGTCACCCGCTCCTCTTCTCGCTCCTCATCCCGCACTATGGGCGACTCCTCAGAACAACTCAATCAGATTATGTCCATGCTACATGACCTCATGACGCAACAAGCTGCGCAAACTGCTCTCGCGGACCGTCATCAAGAGGCCATTGCTGCACTCACCAAACGCATCGATGATCTGTCAACCGCCCCACCACATGATCATGCAAGCAGCAGTCAGGCACAACCACTTCTCCGCCATGCCCCACCGCCCCTGATCATCCACGAACCACCACCATCGGTCCTCGCGCTCCCCGACGCTGCAATTGTGCCGCGCTATACTAGATTTGAGTTTGCAACCTATGATGGGAAAAGTGATCCCTTGAGCTGGCTTACCAAGTGTGAACAATTCTCCGGCCACTAGCAAACTCCAGCAACAGATCAAATCCATCTTGCATCTTTCCATATGCTCGACTCTGCTGTTTTATGGACTTCTCGACTTCTCACCGACAAACCAAATCTATTTTGGGATGACTTCAAGCGGCTCTGCAACTTGCGTTTCGGACCTCCTATTCGCAGTAACCCCCTCGGTGCCCTCACAACTCTACGACAAACGGGTACCATTGACGAGTATATGGAACAATTTCAGTTTCTCTTAGCACATGTCCCTCTTGCCCCGGATATGCAGGTCAACATTTTCACCGCAGGACTTCGCGAGCGATTGCGTCTGGATGTTTAGTTTGAGGCCCCCCCGGACTTAGTGACTGCTATGAGTCTGGCCCGACTCTGCGATCGTCGTCTCCAGCTATCCCAAGAGGCATATCCACCTTCTACCGACATTGTTCCACAGGACCGACGCGAGGGTCCTCCAGCACCATAGGTCTGCCGTTTATCACGGGCTGAGATGCTGCAACGCCGCGCGCAAGGATTGTGTTTCAATTGCGACGAGCAGTACACTCGTGGCCACAGGTGCACCCGACTTTTCTGCCTACACGTTGAGGACTCTGACGACGAAGGCATCAGATAAAACTTGAGGTCAAGCTTTTTTTTTTGAGGACGGGTGAGATGTTATGTGTCGTTTTGCGTCATTGTGTCGTATGTTATGTTTTTGCGTCATTATTTTTAGGTGTCTTTATTATGTTAGGTGAGAGTTAGGAGATTGTTAGGTGAAAGTTAAGAGGTTTATTAGGTGAGTCATCATTACATGTAGCCTATATAAGGGCTTGTGGGGGTATGTATGAGTGAAGCAATCAAGTAATCTATTTCCTTCTTCTATTGTGAGATCTTGGTGGCTCTCTCCTCCGACGAGCAACCCCGCTTAGGCAGCCACGGTAACGGCTCCGTAGTATCTCGCCACCATCTCCACCACCCGCATCCCTACTTCCGGCCACCACCGAAGAAGGACCTTAACAATATTATTCAAATATTGTGCTCGCCAGGTATTCCTTTGAAAAAAGGATGGGAGTTGGTGATTCTACATTGATTATCAGGAAATGAAAAAGGCGACAATGGGAGACAAGTACCTTATACTTGTGATTTGGGAATTACTTGATGAGCCCCGTGAGGCTCCCTTCTTTTTTAAGCTAGACCTTTGTGATGTGTCCATGGTACCCATCAGAGTCGGACCCTTTCATGTGACATTCACAAAATCTTGTTTCACACACATGATGACCACTATGAGTTCTTACACGCCCTTCAAGTGGAGCTATGCTTTTGCTACCTTATAGGCCACTATTAATGACATCTGTCCAACACGTCAGAGGCACATTCTGGTATTTGTTTGACATGTATGTACAATCTGACCTGCCAGGAGCACATGGTGCACATCAAGGACATGCCCGACGCATTGCTTTGTCACTTATTGTACCTCAATCCAAAGAAGTGTTCATTCAATTGCCGAGAGTTTCAATATTTGGGCCAAATCATTTGTGCCCAAGGCACATTTATGGGCAAAGACTTGGTGAAATGGTTTTCTAGTGGCCAATCCACACAATCGCATGATAATGTTTGCTTAACTGGATGTTATTGCAGATTTATCCATGATTATCACATGACACTGCGAAACCTACTCAAGAAATGCATGAACTCTACTTTCTAATGGGCCTCTGAGGCCTCCAAGACTTTCACGACTCTTTGACAATCTTTGATGGCCTCTTCAGCATTGGCAATGCTTTCTCCCAGCTCTTCATCATCGGTGATGCGTCAATCACGAGAATTGGTGCAATTCTCATGGAAGGATTTTGACCAATAGCATATTTCAATCACTCCTCCGCGGTCGTACGATCCCACTTAGCATATGGAAATGAGTCGATGGTCATAATCTTGATGGTGCAATGTTAACGATCTTACCTGTTAGGTCGATATTTCACGGTCTACACTAATAATCACAACTTACGCCATCTATTAACCATAAAATTTTCACTCTCGCACGACAAGTGCAGGAAAGATCTGATATAATTTCATGGTGGAATTTAAGGCCAGAAAGACTAATTTTACGACCAACGCATTTTCACAACAGTTTGTATCTTGAGCGGTTTGGGAGGAAGTTGCTCATATCCACTGCAAAGTGGAAGCAGATTCACCTTTCCAGGTGATCATAGAGGCCTGAAGGCCAACTTTATGATCCGCCCACCTTGGTAGGATATCAATTGATTTTGTTGGTATCATCCACCTTCATACCGTGTTTTCTTGTTGAGTTCCACAATATCCATACCTTCGGATATGTATGCGCCTTTTGTTCTTATCACCCCATTGTCACATCACTTTGTTGGCGTTGTCGGTTGTGTCCTGTAGAATAGTTTGTGGCGGCTTGTTTACCATTCCAAAGGAAGAAATATGAGATGACCTTTTTGGAGGGCCTTCTTCAACCCCGATCGTACCCACCGAGCAATTCTGGGGGGACATTGTGTTGGTAATTGACCGCGTGTTCGTGATCGGAGGAGATCGGGTCACCACTTGACGGGACGCACTTTTGCATATTTTCCATAGATTCGTTGATCGGATCGTTGATTCGAGACCGCGAGCGCGCCCGGAGCGACCTTTTTCATTGTATATGTATTATATATATATATATTTTGGAGTTGTATTTATTTTTTTAGGACACTGGGCGTAACGTCGATCGTAGCCGTTCACGCCGGGTGCCCAACCGCCCCCCTCGTTATAAATAGGAGTGAATGTTCAGATTTTGGGGTATTGCTGAGTTTTGTTAGAGATTCCAGATTTCGACAATCATTCGTGGTGTGACGCCGCAAACCCGGGGTGCGACGTCTCGTTTTATTCCTTGTTTAATCTGTTTCATGCATTCTTGTCACGGCGTCAAGGCGAACCAAGGCGAGCGTCGGGCGCCTTGACGCTTAGTCGACAAGGCGGACGCCTAGGCGACCACAAGGCGAGCAAGTCGCATGGCGCGCCAATTTCCTTCTATTTATATTTTTTTTATATAAAAAATACTATAGACTGCGGTTATTATAATAGCCGCAGTCTATAGTCTTCAATCTAAAGACTGCGGTTACTATAGACTGCGGTTACTATAATAACCGCAGTCTATAGTCTGATGTATATATATAGACTGCGGTTATTATAATAACCGCAGTCTATATACTGCCAGCCACTCTTTAGACTGCGGTTATTATAATAACCGCAGTCTAAAGCTCTTTTTTTTTAATTATGACAGGAGTTACACAACCACCAAGTAGCAAACTAGAAACTACCAAATACAAACACAGCCGGCCAAGTAGCAAACTACCAAATACAAACACAACCACATATGTTTTTTTCATAGCTAAGTACACAGCCACCAAAAACCAAACTACCAAATACAATTATACAAACACAACCACATATGTTTTTTTCATAGCTAAGTACACAACCACCAAATACCAAACTACCAAATACAATTATACAAACACAGACATAGCCACCAAGTACCAAACTACCAAATACAAACAGTAAACAGTAAACACACAGAGAAAGCAATAATGTTTATTATAATAATGTACTAAACTACCAAATCCAAAATGTCAACTATAATCATGATATCATCATTCAATCCACAGAGAAAGCATGAATAATGTTAAAAAAAAAATTAAAAATCAGAAAAGATCAACTAGAATCATCATCTAGTAAGTTATCATTGGCATTGCATGTATTTGGTTGGTTTGAGGTACTTGGGTTTTGCCCATAATTATCCTCAATATCTTCATCATCATTGACAATGAAAAAATGATCTAAATCATCTTCCCTTTCAGCCATTATTTGAAGATTAGCTTCAGCCCCACTTCGTAAATTTCGAGCCTCAGTTCCAATAGCTCTCTCTACATCATTCCATGTGAGAATATCATCATCAAAAACTAGAGCATGCTCTGCCTCTGGTTTGTTCACCATCCACTCATTACTCCAATCTAGCTCGTCAAGCACTAAAGGGTTGTAATTTCTTCCCTTTTCACGTCTTTCTTGGAATCGTGCTTGTAGACGACGATTATATTGGATGTATACAAGATCGCTAAGCCTTTGATGCTCCAACCTATTTCTTTTCTTTGTGTGAATCTGAATCAAGAATTCAAGATAATAGCAAACTTATTAGTAACTATAAAAATATTAAATTTTATATTGATTTTTGGTATACGTAGTTACTTACAAACTCAAAAGTACTCCAATTGCGCTCACAACTAGAAGATGAACAACATAAGCCGAGTATGCGCAATGCTACCTTTGTAAGGTCAACATTAGGTCCTCCATGTGCACCCCACCAATCCACTAATAATTTAAGACAAATGAAAATTATTTGACATATAAATAATTTAAGAAAAAATAAAAACGTAATCAATACTTACTTGGATTTAAGGTGGTTCGTTGCCTAATAGCCTGCGGTTTTCCAAAACAATTTCGAGATGCTTTGTAGCTAGTACCTTGCTCTGCAATCCTGTCTTGTAATTCTTGATCGGGCACTAGTCTTGCAATAACATCATTGAAAACATCTTGAAATTTCCAGGCATCATCATTATGTTTTTTCTCGTATTCAAAATATTTGCCTGGATTAAGGAATAATGCCGCCCTATACAATTGTTGTTCCATTTGATTTGTCCATCTTTTTTCAACAATTTCAATAATCTTCTTATATAATCTTTCTTTATTATCAAAATGTTCTTTAATCTTTTGCTTTGCTTCTTCCATCGCCACATATACTTCAGGCATAGTCGGCCTTTCATCCCCATCTACTAATCGCAAAACGGCAATTAATGGCTTTCCTCCTTTTAGGCAATCTCTTACTCTATTCCAAAAAACGATTGAAAGTACTGTTTCAACAACTTGTTTTCCGGATTCAGTTTTTGCCAAATTAGAGGCATTCCATGAAGGCGACACAAAGAATAGTTTCAGCTTCTCCTCATGCTTAAGCAAACTTTGTAGAGTAAGAAATGATGTTGCAAATCTAGTAACCGAATGCCTAACTAGATCACCACCTATAGTACTCCTGACTGCTTCAAGTAAACGAGTGTGCCTGTAGATGAAATTTGTAATCATCCTTGCTTTTTTTATCACAATTTTGTTAGGTGGTAGCTTGCCTATATCTTCTAGCATGAGATTAATGCAATGAGCTGCACACGGAGTCCAGAATAATGTGGGTTTTTTCTCCATTAAAATTCTACCAGCTGCTTTGTAATTGGAAGCATTGTCAGTCACCTGCATACGACATAACTTTGTATATATTGAAATGTGTAGACTATTAAACTTGAAATATGAAAATTAGTGAAACCAAAACATTTACCTGAACAACGCACTCTGTTCCTATCTCTCTAATCTTACTATCAAGCAACTCTGATAACATTGTAGCATCTTGAATCTGACTGGAAGCATCTACGGAACCCATAAAATAGGTTCCTTCTGGACAGTTGAATAGGAAATTGATCAAATGTCTCCCTCTCCTGTCTGTCCAACCATCTGACATAAGTGTGCAACCATATCTCCTTCAGTACGCTTGATAGTTTGTCTTCACCACCTTAACTTTTTCTTTTGTACTCAACAACAATGAGACTCTCAAATCATGATAACTAGGGCCTTTATAACCAGGCCCATACTGTCCAACTGCTTCAAGCATGACTTCAAAACTTCGTGTTTTTGCAGCATAGAATGAAATTCCACATTCATAGAACCAATCCGCCACATAACTATCAACTCTCTTTTTCTCTTCAGGTGATCTAAAACATCTCTCGATAGTAGTTTGTGCAGGACCTTTTGCACGTCTATCATCCACTACATCTTCAGGAGCACGCCTCACATGAGCATCCATAGGCCCCCTTTTTTGTGGCAAGTGGATTACCTTTCTCTTTTTTACACTTGTCCCAGAACTTGAGACAAATGAGGTTTTAGCAGTAGATAATTCCAGGGATACATTTTGTGACCTTGTTGGCTTTCTTTCTTGGTCACTCTCATTGTCATCATCAACAGTCAGATCCACATTGTCCTTTTTTTTAGCATTTAAAGCTGAATACATCTCATCGGCTATTTCAGAAGTAGTCTTCAAGCACTTGGATACATCTCCATACCCACCACATAAATGTTGCTTCAACCTTTTGATACCGCCCTTTATCAATCTACCACACAGATTACATTTAACTGTATTTTTATCTTCTAGGTTGGGCCAATGACCATACTTCCAACCAGGATTATTTGACTTTGCTTTACGTTTAAGATCCGTTTTTGGATCAACGTCATTGCTACCAATAGATGGAGCAAGATTGTTATTGTTTTGGTCTTCCATCTTTCACAAACAGAACCTATAGATTGCAGAGTTAGGTCGGGACAATGAAATAAATAACGGCTAAAAAAATCATCACAATGAACAATTTAAAGAACTCTCAATTCTCAAATTAATTGCAATAGTGTAATCATGATATCATGTGCAATTATTCTACATAAAAAAAACTATTTAATCATCATTTAAACTAGTTATATAATGACAAATCTTATTTCTAATATCATCTATTTTCTTATGGGAAAATTGTTTCACTCCATGATACATCTGTAATAAAAAATAAATTGTTAAAATCAATTCAACATAATTATTACCGGAATCTACATGCACTAGACAGTAGAATAGACATACGTTACATACCTTTATCAAAGATGACATTGGCACATTTTTAAGAGCATCAACTATATCAATCATGTAGCATATGATATAATACCCACATTGAATGCTATCCGGTTGTTTTGGGCACTACATAAATAAACAATTGGTAAGTATTTTAAAATTATCGGAATCATACAGGCTATTGAATTTAAATTACAATATATATACTCATATAGGCTATAAGTCTAAAACTTACCGGAATCAACTTTGTAACCTTTAGTTTTTTAAAATTGGTACGCCGCTCTTTTGCTAAATCTTTAAATACACTTCATAAAATAAAATAAAAATTAGTTTATATCAAAATCTGAATTCCAAATATGAAACTAAGTAAATAACTAATTAATAAACTTACTTTGTAATAACATTTTTAATATCATCACGGATGTCAATATTTAGGGGATCAAGCCAATAAACTGTATAATTTTTATAATCAATAATAGCCAACATTCAATATTGTCTGTGAAATAATTAAACAAATGAAAAAAATTAATAACTTACCTAATATAAAAATAGTAATAATCATTGATATTTGATACAGAGATTTTTCATACTTACAATCTATTATAGGGCAAAAATAGTAAAGAATCCGATTGGAGTTGACTAAGCGGTCTAAGCCTGTTTTTTAGATCTTCAACTCGTGTTCTTGAATGTTCTTTGACATAGTCATCATTAAAAGCAAAAATGGCATGTGGATTATGGAAATATACACCTGTATTGTATGTAAAATTCTTTAATTGTGAGTCTATGTACCTGCAAATAACATGTAAATTCAAAATCAATTAATATATTAATAAAAATTCTTAATTTTGTAATACTCAGTGGTCAGATTCACAGTACTCACTACTCACCCAATGCATGCTAATAGGATGTTAGCTCCAATCATTTTCATATTTAGAAAATCATGAAGCTCTGAATTTTCAAAGTATGTACATGTTGATTCAGCACTCCCAAATACTGTTGAATCTAATTCTAGAGATATTATTTTATCTTCATTCTCCATTTTAGTTATGAAACTGGACAACATATCAATGAAATCATTTGTATGCTCACAAGCCTGTGAAAATAAAAGAATTAATATTATGGACATAATTATTGAATTCATTGATTATATAAAAGTCACAAATAATATTGTAAATTATAATACCATATAAGGTATAAGCTCATGTCTACTCTGACTACACTCAGGTTCATGTGACCTGGATTCATGCTCCGGCTGAGAAACCCAAAATAATATAAAAAATAGTTAATTACCTGCGCAAAAAAAAAGAACACTTGTTCTAGTTAAATATTTTAACATAAAAATACCTGTGCAACTGCAAGTGCAACACTTGTTCCAGCATTAAACATGCGCATAAGTTCTTCAATTTGATTCTTCATATTACTAATCTCGGCTTGTTGCGCTTGTTCTTTTTGTCTCCATAATTCTTGTTGCGCTTGTTCTTTTTGGCTCCAAAATTCTTCTTGCACTTATTCCTTTTGGGTCCAAATTTCTTGTTGCTGGCTCAATCTTTCTTGTACTATGGTTTCAACATCTTCAATATGAGCTACTGGTGTCCTCTCGCTCCGGCTCCGCCTATCATTCTTGAAAAAACTTGTAATTGTGGAAAACTTTCCACCGGCTCTAACCCTGCCCGGATGTTCTGGGCCTAAAACAGAGGCAAGAATGTCATTTCTTCCCTGTGACATTGTTTCAGCACTCTGGGACTCTTGGCTCGACATCTCGTCCTAAACAAAATTAATAAACATTGGAACAAAATTGCTGATAAGAAAATATACTTCTCAAGAAATATTAATATCAATAATTTACAAATGATGAAATGACACATTTACACTTACCGTTTTAGATGCCAACTCAGCTGCATCTTGACTAATGTATTCACCGGTCTTTCTTTTATGACCGGCTTTCCATAACTCCGCACGTGCAATTGGTGCAGCTTCACCTTGTTCAACCTTGACAATAAAATGAAATTAAATTATCATACAAATAATTGAGAAAACCAAATTTTAAAATACAAAATACGAGAGAGAAGTAGAGAGCTAATACCATTCTTTTTTCTAATCCAGAATAACCCATTCTGGAAGTAGTATGAAAGGCCTTTCGTGCTTTTGCCCTATCTGTATTAACCTTACTTTTCTCCTACACAAATAAATATGTGTTAATACTTAATTTGCTTATAAGTTATAAAGTTAAAGAATGATATAAAACATTGAATTTAATAAGAACACATAAGTCATAACCATATATTCTTGAGTAGTGCGATGATCGACAAAAACTCTCCAGTCTTCGGCAGTAATAAAACTATACTTGACAGGAACATTGTATCGATGCTCCAAATCAACATCTTTTACATAATTAATGAAAAGTTTGGATTTCCAAGTCCTCCAACTTTCACCCATGTTTTTCATTAATGCCTTGTAATGACCATCAATATTATCAAAATAAATCTGAAATTAATAGACAATATCAATTAAAAAATAACTAAAACACCAAAGTTATGTAATCACTGATAACAAGGTTACGTACATTTAATTCTGCCCATATTTGATCTTTAATCTGTCTATCAACATCCTTCCATGCAACATATGTAATTGAAACATAAGACTTCACAATTGATCCCATAAAACTCATCAGTTTATTTGTTTCAGGCCCGGAAATAATGCGTCCATCATCACGGAAAGAAATAAAAAGCTTCTTCCCCTCTAGCCTAAGCTTATTCAATTCATTCATTTTTGTGAAGCTTCTTGTTGACCTCGATGAAGACCCCTTATCCGACATTTTCCTGTAAAACTCTAAAAAAAACCTAAACCATACAAAAAACCTAAACAAAATTCATACATTGTGTTGTTTATAAATATGATATTGAGCTACTAGTTAGTAGTTACTACTTACTACTTACTAGTTACTACCAGTTCAAACATTGTGCTGTATACTTGTATCATGTATGATAATTGTTAGAGTTAATATTTTATTATTATTGTGTTTAGTCCCACACCGCCTCTCGGTGTTGGGTGTCATGTTGTAGTTCCTATATTAAGCCCCTTTGTGGAAGAATAAAATTGCACCTTCTATTTTATTTCTCCTTTCTACATGGTATCAGAGCCTTCGGTCACTCTGAAGACCTAATTAAAATTTTTTTTCGACTTTGCCACTGTTCCCCCCTCCCGTCCCGACCTAGTTATTCTCCCGGTTCGAGTCAGCGGCAGACGGAAATTCTGCGCTTCGTCCCGTGATTCCGCTCCCGCTCCCGTCGACATGATCGACCGGTGACTCCATCGACGGGAGTGGCCGCTCTTTCATCGCACGCCGATGCCGTCGCATATTCCTGCTTCTCCCGACGACGCCGACGTCTGGCGATTCTGCTCCCGACAGCCTTGCCGCTCGGCTTCCGTCTGCAACATTGACTCCTCCTCTGGCTTCCGTCTGCTACATCATCGGCTCCTCCGGCTTCCTTCATCGACATCGACGATCCCGTCGCTTCCTGCGCGACGCATCTGCTACTGCTCTGCCGCTGGTGCTCTTCTTCTACGGCTTCATCTTCTCCGGCCTGCGGTCATGCCGCTTCTTCGGCTGCAACTCTCTTCTCCGGCCTGGATATTGCTCTACCGCCGCTTCTCCGGTTGCTGCTCATCTTCTCCGGCCTTCTTCTTCTCTGAATGCTTCCTCTCCGGCCCAGCAGCCCTCTTGCTGTTGCTGCTTTGCCGCTGCTTCTCCGGCCCGCTGCTGCAGCACCTTCTTCTCCAGCAACTGCCCCGTCTCCAGCCCGGTCTTCTTCTTCAGATCCAGCCCGGCAGCTCTCTATCCTAGGGTTTAAAGTTTAATATTTTTTTTCTTTTTTCCAGTTGTTATTGTTGTTTGTGGTTGTTGTGTTGCGTCTCTATGATTTCCGCCTTCTTGCACGTGATCTACGTGAGGGGGAGTGTACGTCACGGCCTCTAGGTGTAGTCTATACCTTCATGCACGTATTCCACGTGAGGGGGAGTGTTTGTGATATCGGCGACTCGGATGCTTCTTTCCCGACTCCTGCCTTAGTCACACCCGGCCCCTAGGTATAGCCTATGTCTTCCTGCACATGATCCATGTGAGGGGGAGTGTTGTGATCACGGCGACTCGGATACTTCTTTCCCGACTCCTGCCTTAGTCACACATGTCCCCTAGGTTGATTTCATATGTTGTTTGTGTCTCCTCATCGTTTTTCTCTGGATTTGGTAGGGTTGGCTTGGTCTTTCGTGGTTGACCTTGTTCCCGCTCCGAGTGTATCCAGCGTTGTCATGATCGGTTTGTGGACCAACGTCGTGTGGCTCTTGCCGGTTGAAGTATCCCCGGTGATACGCGGTTGGGCCTCGGTGGCTGTTGTTTTGTCCCACGTTGCCAACTTTCTTTTACCTTCCATTTTATGTTGTGTTCAAGCTGTAGGCTTCCCCTTCAGCTTGAGGGGGAGTGTTAGAGTTAATATTTTATTATTATTGTGTTTAGTCCCACACCGCCTCTCGGTGTTGGGTGTCATGTTGTAGTTCCTATATTAAGCCCCTTTGTGGAAGAATAAAATTGCACCTTCTATTTTATTTCTCCTTTCTACAATAATAAAGTAATAAAGTACTAATACTATACTACTACATTACTTGAACAAAACAGAGAAAGGTATTAAGAAATAGTATACCTAAGTGAGAAGATTAGATTTGGCGAAGAAGAATCGTCAAATCGAAGCAAATGAGAGCTAAAGTGCTAAACCCTTGAACAAAATCGCCTTTAGGGATTATCGAAAAGAGCAGCGACCGTATCGCCTTTAGGGTTTTTCGCAAAGAGCAGGAAGAGCAGCGACTGAAAAAAGAACATAAACTCGGGGTAAAAGTAAAACTAGATTTTTACGGTTCACGGTTAAAAATAGATATAATAGACTGCGGTTTTTACATAAACCGCAGTCTATTCCAAAGTTCAGAGGTAGAATAGACTGTGGTTTATGCAAAAACCGCAGTCTATTCTCGATCTGAACCTTGGAATAGACTGCGGTTTATATAAAACCGCAGTCTAATCTAGAATAGACTGCGGTTTATGTATAAACCGCAGTCTAATCTCCAATGAACCCTAGAATGGACTGCGGTTGATATATAAACCGCAGTCTATTCTACCATAAACCCTAACATGGGTTTATTTTTGAATAGACTGCGGTTTATATATAAACCGCAGTCGTTTCCCATTTTTAATTAAAAAAAAAGGCGGCAAACGCCTTGTTTACAATTGGGCGCCCTGACGCCTAGGCGTCGCCTAGGCGACGACTAGGCGACGCCATGACAAGAATGGTTTCATGTAATTTTTATTTTATATTTCTCTGTTTCCTGCTACCGTTTTCCTCCCACGACTTCTCTACGGACAATTATCTTCTTCCTGTAAGAAGATAACTGCATCTTTCTTCTCTAGAAACCGCAAGGAGGCCGCATGATTTTCCCTCTCCTGTGTGCTGAGCCGCAGGATTCCAAAAACCGCCTCCCCTGTTCACTGTCTTTCCTTGCGACGGAAGAGGCTAAGTCTTCAATCGCGTATCCCTCTGCTTGAATCGAATAACGCCGACATTAAGCCAAGACTTTTCTTCTTCCCCATCGACTGTTAGCAATCTGTTCCTCTGGAAGTTCATCGTCTCCTTGACGGGAAAGGCCAAAGATCTCTTGCACAACATTGCTCTCTCGCCATTACCTGATGTAGCTGAAGCTCCAGGTTGTTCGTTTCATTCCTGATCCTTTTTTCTGACGCTAACTCTTGACTTTCTCACACCTTCAACAATGCTACAGGCCACTGCTCAGCTCTAGCAGCCATTATTTCCCCTCCTCTTCCAGTGCTAATTCATTCCATCTCCCCCACATTTTGCCATTGGTACAACATTCACCACCATTTTCAAATTTATGCCTGAGGACTGTTGTTATCTAGTGAATCCAAGCCTCCATCCTATTGTTCACCTCCGACAAGTCTTCCTCTAGGGATTCGCTCCCGCCCGCCATCGCCACCGGGTTTTATTGCTTTGTGAGTAACTTTAATTTAATGTGTTTTATTTTTCTATGCTAAATATTGGATGACATGTATTTGTTTGGGTGTTGATAATGTTAGTGTTTTTGTTTCCTTTCTTTTAAGTCTATAATAATTATTCGTGCAAGTTATAGTGGACAACACCACTTGTGGATAAGAGTGAGACTGTTTGCTTTCACACACGAAAATTTTTGCGCACACTGTGTTGATTTGCTAGCCGCGTATATTCATCGTCGTTATAATTTGACTCAGGACAATTAATTGAAAGCATGCACATATCATTTGATTGGGCTTGTTTGCATTCTTTTTGCACATTCATTTAGGTTGCATTCGACATCACTCACTTTCACATCGGGCCGTCCCGCGTCACACTGCCATGAAATTCTTCACAGAACTACTTTGTTTTGCAGAATTTGACTGCATTTTAGTCGTGTTGACAAGCTATCGGAGTACAAACATTTCCTTTCACTACATCGCCCTTTTTCTACATCAATAATAGCCGACACATTCATCATGACTTGTTCGTTTGCACATATTTCATAGATTTGTTGTCAATGACACATTTACTTTCTATGAGCAACTTTTTGAAGTTGTTCAAGCTTTAGGGCACACACACCGGTAGATGAGTACAATGTATCACCCATAAATGGATGGGCAAATAGAGATCGTGAACAGGTACTGGAAACGTTTCTCCGATGCTTTATCTCTGATCATCCCCGTGGGTGGGTTAAAATGGTTGAGCTAGGTCGAGTGCTCGTGCAATATGATATTCCATTCACCGCGGGCACAACATTTCATATTATGTATGGGTGCCCGCCTTCTAAGTCACCTTTCAAGGGAATGCCATGTCGAGCCACTGGCTACTCAGTTCTATGACCGAGATGCAATCTTGCTTTAGTCGAAGGACCACCTTCATTATGCACAACAAAATATGCTTCATCATGCCAACAAATACCACCATGATGTTTAGTTTTAGGTGGGAGATCCAATATTTCGGAAACTCCATCCACCAACAGACATTTGTGGCCGCTCGAGCTCATCCAATGTCATCCCTCCCGCTTCTTCCGTCTGTTCATCATGTAGGCTCACTTTGAGGAGGTGCTTATGGCCTTCATCTTATGTCATAAAGCCAAATTCACTCAATTTTCCATGTGTTGCAGTTTAAGCGTGCGGTCGGGGACCACCTCATATACAACTCAATCTCACCTGAAATGACTGTCGATCCAATATTTATGTACAAAATTGGCTCCATCATCGAACATCACTCAAAAGTGCACGAGGGTTCAACAGTTGATCAAGTCCCTGTGGGTTGGCAAGCTCGACGAACCACTAATGCGACTTGGGTCGATCAGAATGATTTTTGCTGTCGGTTCTTGGAGTTCTGCCTCGGGCACAAGACAAAATTTAAGGCGGGGGTATTATTATGGGCGATGACGGTGAGACGTCTGAGGATACAAACGCATGGGCATGGTGCACGTATATGCGTGACACAAAATACAAGATACTTCCGCATCAACCAATATGACATGACCACAACTTCCCTAATATGAACTCTTATTGCAGTTTCACTTATTTTACCATTTTTTTGCTTATGTGTTTTCGGCTTATATTAGTGGATTCTTGTATTCAACCTTTATCTTTTGGATTATCAAGAAAAGCCTTGGGCTTCTTCTGATAAATTCCATCTTAGAAGCTTTATGCGTCTTGTGATTATAAATGATCATGATATTAGTTTGCGCGGGGTGTGAATTTCAAATCATTATTGGTGTGGAAGTAGAGCCAAGCGTAGTTGCTCTTCCTCTTTTACCTCTTCACAACTAGTACGCTCAGAAATGATTATCCATCACAACCAAAAGGGATCAACTAAGGTATTTTTTTATTTGAACAACTTAATGTTAGACTTCACTTGACAAGAATGGTTGAGTATGTTATAAGAAAGGAATGTTGTTACACAGAGGACAGATATTGGGGTTGAGTCACGAGATCTTGCGACCGTGATGAGTACTTGGCGTGCCCCATTGGCGCAATGCTGCTTAGAGCGACATCAATTATCTGTTCTTTTTGTGTAGTTATATTTTTGCAATTTTCGTTTTCATTTTATTGTAGTGCTATCAAGGTTGACTTGAATATCTTAAGTCCACCTTGTATTAGAGTTATCTTGTATGAATAAGAATTTGAAGAGCATAGGGCAAGAACCATTTTCTTGGATTTTCTCTCTCTCTCTCTTCTTCTTGGAATAAAAACCCCTAGAAATCCCCTCTAAGTAATATTGGTCCGACCTACTATTTCCACCTGCACAAAGTTGCAAACTTTACACCAGCGCCCTTCAACACCTTTCAGTTTGGTCCATCCACAATAAAAAATTCTCGCTTTAGCCGCTAGTTCTTGCACTGGTCGTAGACAATCGAGCCGGACCCAGCTGTCATACTAATTTTGCGTCTCTCAAGTTTCATGACACCACCTCTAACACTGACCATGGAGGGTATTTCTACTGATTCGACCTGATATGTCTCTCAAATTGACAATTTCCCATGACCCCAACCTGTCATACTAATTGGGGAGCTTCAGGGTCCCACCCCCAGATTTTGATAGACATCGGGGAAACCCATAATTTCCTCTCCCAAGATTGGGCAGCCCAATATCACCTTTGGATTGAGTAATCTTTGAGCATCGTCATGAGTTCAGACACAACATTTCCACTAGTGGTTTATGTCACCACCTTCTTTGACTTGGTACCTATCACATTAGGATAGATTTCTATATTCTTCCACCCCACAATATTGATGCTACCTTAAGCATCACTTGGCTTCAGTCACTTAGGAATGCCCATATCAACTGGGCCCAACCAATGTCGTCTTTTATTTGAGAAGAGCGTCTGCAGACGTTTGAGGGGTTGGTTCCCTGCAGGCGCCATCGTCATCATCTCCCCTATTTTAACCACCATTTTCAGGGGTTTTGCGCCAGCCTTGGATGGCGCTTCATGGCCTACATCATAGCTCCACCTGCTCTTTCAGAAGCTTTGCCTTGAGGATGAGACAAAATTTACAACATGAATTATAGTTACCGAGTACGGGCATTGCGTCGACTCATGAGACCTCGACATGTATTTGTATAACCCATAATTCGTCGAGATCAGAAATACATAAGTCGAAGACCTCGTCATCATGACCTCGGCAGGCTCCAGCTCGTCATCCTGACCACGACAGGCTCCAACTCATCATCTTGACCTCGGTTGGCTTTAGCTCTTCAGCCTGACCTCAACATGCTCCAACTTGTCATCCTGACCTCGTCCAACATTCGGCCTAACTTAATTCTCCTCGTCGGGGAGGTTATTTGCAGACCATGTATCTCCCTTTGGATTGCCTATAAACAGGATCTCTGAACACGAAAGGCACTGCCCCCCCCCCCCCCCCCCCCCCCCCCCCCCCCCCGCACACACACACAAGGTTCCCCCCGGGCAATGTCCGTGTCTCTCTTGTGTCAAGCTCAACTCTGGTGTAAGAGAAGTTCATATCTATTTTCTGGTACGTGGCGCGACCTCCTCGCTACAGTTCACGTCGTCTTTTTTGCAGGCAATCCAAGAAAAGCTCTTGCTCTTCAGTCTTCACCTTCTTCTGGTTGAAGTTTGTCCGGATCGACCGCTAGGCAAGTAACCATTGGTCCTTCTTAGTCAGAACATTTAGAACATTTTCTTGGTTCCAACAATGTTGAGTACTTGCGATCAATGTCGCATAGAGCGGCTCCAGTTATCTGTTATTTTAGCGTAGTTATATTTCTGCACAGTACTTTTTTATTACTGTAATAGGCCCGTGGTGGGCTTAATTACCCTAACTATCTTGTATTACAGTTATCTTGGATGAATGAGAATTTTGAGAGTCTAGGGCCGGCTAAGAACTATTTTCTTAGATTCTATCTTTCTTCTCCTTCTCCTTGGAATGAAACCGTAGAAATCCCTACTAGATAACAAATGCATTCTTACTTGACATGAATTTAAGCAGCAAAATCAAAACTTTGGAATTGTAAAAATGCATGCCTAACTCAAAATTGAGTTTTGGTAATTTCAAAAGCGGGCCGTGAGGTTCCGATGATCACACGAGGTCAGTGTAATTATCCCTTCTAGAAATAAGTTAGGTCTAACGTGCGCAGATCAGCGGATAATATACATGAAAAAGTTACTCTGAGAAGTCAAATGAACAAGTGGGAGGCATTAAAATTCGACAAGTCAAATGAACAAGTGGATGCATTAAAATTTAATGATCAAGAAGAGATCATGGCACTCCATGGAACTTAGAAGGAAGATTCATCATCTTTTTCCAGCATAATCTTGTACTATTAATTACCCAAACCTCCCCTGAGAGTTAGCATAATTACAGGTTGCGCCCCTTCTCTTTTGAAATTACAACAACCTCTCCTGTAAGTTTACATTTAATAACATGCATGCCCAAAATTTCTCCCCTTGCACTTTCCTCCAGAGGGAATTTTTTGTGCATGGGTTATAAGAGAGGTTTTTGTAATTTCAAAAGATAGAGGGGGTGCAACCTGTAATTATGTAAACGCCCCTAATCTTGTATGATGCTTATTATTCTATACTGCATAGAAATCTCCATTAAAACAAGCCTTGTAAATGATAATAGTTATTTTGTATGCTAGAATTGGTTCCTTAGAAAGAGGTGTTATTAGAAACAATGATTATTATTAAAACACGGCTGTCGGATGTCTCTTCTGTTTTGCAGCATTTTGAAGATTTCGTGGCGGGGCATTTCCGCAACAATGGCCGCAAAATCCTCATGGCGTGCAGCGCGTACTCTCACGGCGCTCAGGTGGGATGCGTGGTCGGGGACGGGGTTCAGGTCGTCAACGAGGGCGATAAGAGCAGTTCCCACACATTCAAGAAGAACCTCAGCTCCATTTTCGATCTTCTGCAAATGGAGTTCGCCGTCAAGGGAGCGAATTGCCGGGTGTCTCTCTCTCAAAAGGCGAATGATGGTGCTGCGGGCACGGCTTCACGGGCTGCATCGGTTAATTGGCACCATATATAATATGGATATAGCCCGAAGCAGGTAAAGTAATTTTGGCAATTGCTTGCATGCTGCTCTTAACAAATTAGGTTTATATTGGGAGGGGATGGTGGTTTAGCTGGCTAATTTATCAAATATCTGTAAATAGGCCTTGTTAATATCCCTAGATTTGGGGTTTTTAGCGAAATTATATTATTATACATAAATGGTTTTTATAGCAGGGTCTAAAGGGCAGAAATTATTCGACTCTTTTCGACAATTTTTGCGATGCGGTGAGGTGGATTCTAGTAGAAGGATTCTTCTATTTACAGGAGCTGATTTTTATTTTGCCGAAATGTATGCATGTATCTCACTCTCTTGTACACTTTTGGGGGTTTGTGTATCAGCCTGTGTTGTTATTTTAGGCGTCTGGATATATTTCTTGGGTTATAATTTAATGAGAAATTCTTCTATGAATTCTTCGGACATCAGAGGGAGCACAACTCTGCCAAATGCGAACATATCGAGTTGATCGTCTCGAGGAAGTGTTGTATTTGCCGTCTATAGTACTTAAATCATGTTTTCTCTGATCCTAGCGTAAGGGGTTGTAGCCAATCGCGGCACGAAGTATTATAAGCAGCATGCACTGCGCAGTCTCAGGGCGACAAAGGCTTTGTTTGGCTCCACGTTTTAGCACCAGTGCGACGTCCTTTCTGTCACCGCTGCTCCGAACTGGAAGCAGGTGCAATGGCGGAAATCGCCACCGTCAGCGGACTGCTATTTTTTGACGTTTAAGATGGTTTGGACACAGGAGACCATTAGAGGCACTTGTTAGGCGTTGTGAGAGTCTAGTCACTAGGCATGTTAAAGGAGGGAGGGGTAAACCAATAAAGACTTATTAAACTATACAAAAAGATATGTACTTAGGCATTAGTGAGATTATGACAAAAGATAGGGCACAATGGCGACAAAGGATCCATATAGCCGACCCCACTATAGTGGGATAAAAGCTTGAGTGTTGTTGTTGTCTCAAATCGTGACTTCAGGAGTTCCCGATCCCGAGCGGCTTCTTCCTCCTCCCATAGACAGCATTTTCTCCACCCAAGGCTCGACTGGATTTTCTCCACCCAACCTCTGCCTGAGCGTTGCTTCTTTCTCCTCCCGCAAACCTAGCTCGATGGCATTTTCTCCTCGCAGCCTCCGCCCATCCCTTTCTCCTCCCAGCTCCTCCCCTGCCAAAACCAGTGGATGATGAAGTGTGCCCTCCAATTCTTCTTCTCATCCAAGCAAACGCTCCTAACCTTCAGGTGATCTTGCAAACTGATGGATGTCAAAGACCTCGTTGATCAGTTTTCTCGGTTGATTAGGAATTTTGTTTAGTTTTCCTCCCGAGAGTTCTTTCCCCTTCGTTTTGTCTTCTTCCAGACAGATTTACTTCCTTTCATTTTTAATTAGCCCTAGAATTGCTATAGTTTTCACTGCAAATGTTGTTCTTATAAATAGTTTCACAGATTCTGATATCATTTTGCAGAACAGCTGATTATTCCACCATTGTTGTTACAGCTGAGCCAAATTGAGCCTAAGTGCCGCCAAAGTGCGCCGAAAGAGGTCCTGTTTTTTCCCCTTCTAATTTGGGGTACTGTTTGGAAGTGGTGGTTAGCGCAAATAAAAGGGGCACAGGTCATATTATATTTATTTAATCTATAATTTATATAAAAGTAATTACGCTTTCTCGAATGTATCATATTCTAATTTTTCATCACCAAAGTTAAACAATTAAGCTCATATTTATGAGCACCTCAAATGATAACATCCTATCATTAGCTTGATGATTTTCGTTCTGTTTGGGACAGCTGATGCTGATGAAAAGCTGATTGAAAAAGAGAGTAGAGAAATGGACAAACAATTTTTAACATCAAAAATTTGTAAATTAGATAAAAAATCACATGACCGGTTCCGTGTCAATCAAACTTCACTATCTTTTGTGATTTATAGAGCTTGGGAGCAATCGAGGGTGATCGCTCCTCGTTACAGCTTGAGGGAGGAGAGAGAATGCAGAGCACTTGGAGGTGGTGACAAGCCACCACTCGCGAAGCTTAGACTTTGTATCATTCTAGCAGTGTATAATGCTTGCGATTGTTGACTGAACGTTGCGCGCTAGAGGCGGAACACAAGAAAATTGCTGAGGAGATCGATCAGAGCATCTTGCATGCTGGAGAAGGAGAATTCCTGAAAGGCCGGTGAATTGGCTTGCTCATAGGAGTGTCATGGGCTTGGACAAATCTTCGACGCGTTTAGAGGAATGCGACTCGTAGGAGGATTTTCACAGAGCTCTGGCCTGCAGGAGAAGAGAACTGGGAGGAGAAAATTTAGAAATGAGAGAGGGTCTGGGGTGCTATTTATTAGCCCTCATAGGTGATTATGGTAGTTATGCGGCTATACTGACACTATAACCACCCAAATTACTAAATACACACCATTTTTATATAGTTCAGGCCTCAGGGCGTGCATTATTTTTGCATTCTTATTATACGCAGATCATAATTATTATAGTTATTGGCATCCACCCATAATGATGTTTACGCAGGTGGTTACCTGTGAAATGAACGACGATGATCGAAGGGGGACGATCAGACGTCGGAGAGGGCACACATTGGTGGCTTCTAGGCGGCGAGTCCCTCTACGGCGGGAGGTCGCCGAGGGAGGAGGGTGAAGGGCGGCTTGCCTGGAGGCCTACCGCTGGCGCATCGACTGGGTAAGTCGGCAGCGGCGCCGACCGCGCCATGCTGCCGCGAGGCATGACAGCGGCCGACCGGGGAGGCTGGTCGCGCCTTGCGGCCGTGGCCACGGCCGGCCGCGGAACCGGCCGCGCAATGCGGCCACGAGGCGCGCCTGCGGCCATGCGACCGCGACCATGTTGTGGCAAGGCGCGCCCGCGACCATGCGGCGACGAGGCGCGGTCACGGCCTTGCGGCCTGGGAGGCCGACCGTGCCTTGAGGCCGTGACCTCTCGGCCATGAGGCATGGCTGTGGCTTTGCGGCCGCGGACGGCCGGGGAGGCCGACCTCGAGGCGTGGTTGCCCTTTGCGGCCTTGGAGGAGTCGGCCATCGATAGTGGCGGCGGCGGTGGCCGGCCATTTGGCCGGCTACAGGCGGTTGGCAATGTGTACGTTGGTGGACGGATCACGTGCGCTGATCCCAAGGCCATTGCGAACGACTGGCTTCTCCCCGGCCGGCCTCCGCGAGGCCGGTCCCGAACGAGCAACCTCCACCCGCCGCATGGACTACCCCCGTGTGGGTGGCATTGGCCCGTCTCTAGCGGGCTTCCGCATGGAGGGCCTCCGATGCCTGGCCCCGCCCAGGCGGCCTCTGCACACTGCGAGGGCGGCTCCCGTCCGGTCGGCCTCTGCGAGGCCGATCCCCGCACGAGTAGCCTCTGCCTGCTGCAAGGGCGTCCCCAGCGCGGGCGATCTCTACCCGCCGCAAGGGTGGCCTCCACCCGGCCGGCCTCCGCGCGGGCGGTCTCCGCCCGCTGCCACTAACTCCTACCGGCCAGCCTCCGCGACGCCCGTGCGTCGCACAAGTAGCCTCTACGGGGCCGACCCTTAAATGGATGCACACCGCTCAGGCGGTCCCCGCTCGCCCGCCTGACGTGCGGGCGACCTCCGCCCAATCGACGTTCTCCTGGCGCACTGGCGGCCTCCGTCTGGTCGACCTCCACCCGGCGCGCCCCCTCCTCCAGTCAGCCTCCCGCCGTCGGGGGCTCGCTGCTAAACTCCCTTGCAAATCGGCCCTCCATCACCGTCTGATCACTCTCATGCGATCCCCGTCGTATGATTGGCGGGTAACCATCAATGTAACTACCAGTCATGGGTGGGTGCCAATAGCCGAAATATCGTCGGTGTGCATGTAGCAAAAATATCATGATAATGTGCACATCAAACTATACTTTCATATATGCAATTAGTAATTTTGATGGTTACGATATGCAGATAACTGCATACTACCGTAACCACTCAGGCCTATAAATTGGACACAGTACTCCCTTCATTCTCACATTTTTCTCCCAAGGACTTCTCTTCCTACGTGCTCAGGAATTCTGTTGGTAACTTCCCCGATTTTTGAAGCTACTTCTGAATATCTTCAAGCACTTTGAAGATTGCTAGAAGATCTTCATCCTCCTTCCACCGCCTTCGTCCGTCTTCGCGCGTCTCCGAGCATTCAGCATTGGGCACGCTCCTTTCACTGCATCAAGTAACCTGCACACTGGGCACTCAGCATTCTCCTTTCGCTAGCAAGCCCATCCTACTCCAGCATCCAAGCATCTGCAAAAGTCTCCCCAGTCACTAGAGCACGCGCGTTCTCCGCCATCGGCAATAACAAATACTTAATTTTGTGAGTGGTGACTTGTCACCCTCAAAACGATTCCTTCTCTCACCCCCAAATTGTAATGAGGAGCGGTTTGTCACCCTCGCAATGTCCCAAAAACCCTGAAAAGCAACACCATATAATGGAAGTTTGGACGACACTGATCAGGCCAAGTGACTTTTCACCCTATTTACGGGTTTTCCACCTTAAAAAATCATGTATGTTTCTGTAATTCTCTGGCTGATTGCGCGCTCTTTCTCTCTGCGGGCTAAGACAGTCTAACTAATTTGGTCTACCAAGAGCCTCGAGTGAGCCGCAACACACATAATTGATGTTTGAAGAGATCGATTTTAAGGTGCCTTTTACTAGCAGTGATGGGGTCAGCCCCAATTTATAGCAAAATCGTGCTGCACATAACTGAACCATTCACTCACCCACTAAGGCTCTATTTCTTTGGGCGTTTTGATACTCCGTTTTGGGCAAACTCCGCCGGAAGGAGGGTAAATAAATGAACCTCCGACGGCGTTTGCTCTGTTTCCACCCGCCCGCCTTGAGAAAAGTCCCAAAAAGCTCCGTTTGGAGCAGCCACCTCCCCCCTCCGATTCGAACACTTCGTTTCCACCCGCCGGATCAATCCGCCACCGCCGAACCAAATGAAGCCTAAGTTTATGGGAAGTTACACCTGTAACCGCCGAACGCACCATAACAGCTGTGCACCGCCCCCAAATGCGGTGCACCCAACTCCAACCAATCGACACTAGTCAGACCCGACTTGGTCGACCGCCTCCCACTCTCTCCTATGTCGGCCGCCCGAGCCTAGGCGGCCTCGCCACGAACGGCCCAGTCAAGGTCCTGCCAAGGCCGTTCGTCCCCGGGCGGCCTCGCTGTGGCCGGCCCCGGGAGGCTCCGCCCTGGCCGCCCCTGGTAAGGGCCGAGGCCACCCGATCCCAGGAGGTCGCGCCATGGCTAGCCTTGGTAAGTATCGGCCAGGGCTGCGTGATCCCGGGCGACTGCGCCGCGACAAATCCCGACCATGGCCAGCTAAGGCCGCTTGATACCGAACGGCCTCGCCGTGGCCGACCCTGGCAATGGACAAGGCTGCCCGATTCCGGGAGGTCGCGCCTTGACTGGCCAGGCCAGGGGCGCCCAACTCCGGGCGAGCGCACCATGGTCGGCTCCGACCAGGACCGACCAAGGCCACCCGATCCCAGCGGCCTCACCATGGTCGGCCCCGGAAAGGGCCGACCAAGGACTCTCGGGGTCGGGCTACCCCATGGTCGCTAGCCCTGCTAGGGTTTACCGAAGCCGCCCATGTCTGGGCGGCTTCCCTCGGACGGCCTCCCATCTCGACCGCTCACTGTGCGGGGATGGGTGGCCGCCGGCCGCGCCGGGGTCGTTGGCCCACCATCGTCCATGGGCTGGCTCTTTTCTGGCCCAAGGGCATGATCGTCATTTTCATGAACATGGCGATCCATGTGCTCTGATCTGTGCGATTCTATTGGCTGGCCCGGTAGTTATTGGGCCATCTTCTTCTTTTCTCCCTTTGACTCTGCAGGATCTTCGCCCGAAGCCATCTCCGTACAGCGAGACGAAGACAAGATGGGGCATAGCGAAGGTTGTGAAGAGACGACGAGGGTGGAAAAGAAGCACGTGGGAGGCAAGACACTTGAGGCCCTCAGAGCCGGTACGACGCGTCGTCACAAAAGAAGAAGAAGTCAGTTCACTCAACGCCGGAGTGATTTTGTGAAATTGGCTAAGTCCATAACTGACGACGTCAGCAAAGTTAACAAAAGTCAACAAAACTTTAAAATGATTATATAAGTGCTGCTACTCATCACTAACCAGTCTCATTATGTGAAACTAAGGATATAATCAGCCGTTAAAATAGAGACACATGTCAATCATCTCGCTGGATGACGATATTATAAATAGAAGATGAAATCGAGATCGAGAAAAATTTCTGAGAGGTCAATTCATTTCGAAATAAAGGAGCGGGACTTTGTCTTCTTCCCCCGCCATTATTGCAGAGACAAGAACTTCAATTCCACAAATCTAAAGAGTCTCTGAGTTAGCTGCTGCAATCAACATCTACTACAACAAGATCAGATGGTTACTCTGAGAAAGAAGAATCAGTCTAGGCAAGCCCTAGCTGAAGTTGCTTCTCGATTCAAACAAAGCAAAATAAGAAGATCAATCTCTGGATCAGTGAAGAAGAAATTTGATCTGGGTTTTGCTCAGGACAGAAGGAAAGGCAGAGCAATTGTATTCTGCATTACAGGTTAGTTGATCGAAGACAATCATTCACATTCTTTCCTCCTTCATTAGCAAGATCAGAATCAAGATTCTGAGTAACTTCCAGCACAAGCAGCAGATCATTGAAGATTGAGCAGCAGATCATTGAAGATTGTCTTTTTTGTTGTTGAGAAGAAGATAGAGCTGAGATTCACTCGGCTCAGGAAGAAGTTAATTCAGAGAACAAAATCTCTTGAGTCAAATTTATTTTAATCTTTCAAATTCTATGGATCTGTTCAAGATCTGTGTTATAAAACCTAGATTATAAAGTCTGTGTGTGGATCTGTGAGATCTGTATTGTAAAGCCTAAGTTATAAAGGCTGAGAGTAGGATCCAGTGTAGGATCTGTGTGTTAGGGCTGATCTCCCAGCCTGTGTTGAAGGGCATTTGTGCTTGTGTGAGGTGATCAGGTGATTACTGTGTGGTGGGACTGAGTGCCTGTGCTATTAGTCTCAATGGAGACTGAGTGATCCGGTGGGATCGTGTTATAATCTCTGAGGAGCCAAGTTATTGGAGAAGTGTCTTGTCTAACATTCTGTTAGAAAGGCGGGAAGGATAGTGGATGTACCCATATACTGGGGAACCACTATAAATATCTGGTGTGCTGCGTGTTATTTTCTTGAAAGCAGAACTAAGCAAACACAGTAGAACCTAAAACAGTAAAAGATTTTAAAAAACTAAAAAAGACATTAATAACTTATTCACCCCCTCTAGGTGATTAGCTACCCTTGTATTCAAAGACTTTCACCGGTTCTACTAAAACCGTGAACCGAACCGCTAAGGTAATAGTTCTTTAAATTAGAATCAAAACCTTATTTGGTTTGATCGGTTTCGGTTCCGGTTCCAGAATAATTTTTAGAACCATCATGTCAACGGTTCTGGTTACGGTTCAACAAGAATCAAAACCAAATCGGCCACTAACGGTTTGGTCCGGTTCTATGCAGTTCGGTCCGGTTCCAATCGGTTGCAAGTAGAATCAAAACTAAATTTGGCGAAATGAATTGGGGAGGTCAAAAATAAAAAACTGGAGGGAAAATG
Source organism: Platanthera zijinensis (assembly GCA_039513925.1). Classification (NCBI taxonomy): domain Eukaryota; kingdom Viridiplantae; phylum Streptophyta; class Magnoliopsida; order Asparagales; family Orchidaceae; genus Platanthera; species Platanthera zijinensis. The sequence continues at coordinate 31,312,852 of CM077090.1, forward strand.
TAAATTCGTTCGGTTTTTTTGCAAAGACTTTGAAGTCCGGGTTCCGGGCGTAGGATTTTTGCATTACTGCAAGTGAGATTACTTTTTTGTGTAATATAATAAGTAATATTGAAAGGTATAACGCGAAATCACAAAACCACAAAATTGCACCATATCGCACTGATCTTAATCCGGGCCAATTTTAAACAGTACTAAATAGCTTGGTTGTAGAGTGTCTTCGTTGGTTGCAAAATAACATAGTTTGCAGTGCTGTTTTTGACGGCGCAAAATCGACAAAAACGTGTCGCATCGTTTTTTTCGAGAGGCCGTGATATTCCAATCATCGTCAATAAGTACAAATGTATGCGTAAAATTGAAAATATATTATATAATATTGTAAAAATCAAAATTGTATCGCAAAAACCGACTGCAAACCGCACCAATGTCAAACCACACTGCACAGTTTTAATATGATGAGATTTTGTTTGGTCCAAAACCAACCTCTTTTAATACGATTACGATTTGGATCAAACCACGTCAGTTTTACTCATATTAGTAAATATAGATATTATAGATAGATTATAAAAAAAATAACAATATAATAAAATTATTATTAATAATAAATTATAATAATAAACGGGTTGCGGTCCGGTTCAGATCGGGTCTAAAAATCTTGGAACCGCTTGAGCCTTCTATGTTGCGGTTCCGACTCCGGTTCCGATCCGGATAATGAAATGAAAGAACCACAGTCGGACCAATGATGTTCACGGTTCCAAAATTCAAACCGGTACTCAAATAATTCCTGAACGACTCAGTTTGATTCTTTGCGATTCCGGTTCTATTTTCGGTTTTCGGTTTTAAGTGACATCTCTAATAACATCACCCCAAAAAAAGATTGTTAATTTAAATAATTTATTAATTTTTAAAGCTGTTTGTTAATAGAAAAAATGCTTATATTCTCACAAACAAATATATAGTGATATTTTTTTATTAATTAATTATCGATTTTAAATTTTGAAGCAAATGAAAGCAAATGTCTCCTCTTAAGTCTTCGTCCAGCATGTGTGGGGCCGGCGGTGAAGGATAAAAGTCTCGCATTCGAAGAAATAGAGCGAGCCAACATCTGAAAATGGCTGTTCTGCAGTCGACCTCGCCGTCGCCTCCTTCTCCGGCGAGTCCTCCCATCTCCAATCCTAGGGTTACAGTTATCGCTTTATTCCCCTCACCTGATCATCAGCAATTGCTTCATCTTCTCCTTCTCCTCCTACTCTTCCTCGCAGCCCGCCCGTCTCACTCTTCCTCCGCCGATATCTCCTACGCCGATCTTTGCGGCTCCATCGTCTCGCCATCTACCCCTTCCGATGTACGTGATGACTCCGCCGGCTCATTTCGCCTCTCCAGTGGCTATTTCGTCGGCGGCGATCCCTTCCTGAGCCAGGATTCCAGCATTGACTTCTCAATCCCTAGATCCTTCACTTTCTTCAGCCGATCGGTACTTCACACCCAGACCCCCGGTACCCTCCAGGTCGTCGGAACCCTAATATTTCGAGGGGGCGGCATCCACTTCTCTCACCGGAACTTAACCTCACGCGGCCGCTCGCTGCGCCTCGTTCGTCCATGGATTCCCCGGACCTTCAACCGGCGGGGTAGCCTCAGGTTTGATCTCTCCGGATTCTGGTCAGAGGAAACCGGCAAACTATGTATGGTCGGAGCCGGCACCGGCCGTTCCAAAAAAGGTATAAATCTCGATCTCTCCGCCGTCTTCAAGCTCAGATACCCTAGTATTTCAAACATTACCTCCAGCGTTGTAATCGGAAATCTCGAGAGCTTAGAATTGATCGGCAGCCAAAATTACTTCGCTCCGATCACCCTCCAGGCCTACTCCCAGCGGAATTACGAATACACGAAGATCCCCCAGGCTCTGAGTTCCTGCTCCGTCCTGCTTGATCCGGCGGATCAATCCATAGAATTTCTTGACCGGAGTAAATCAATCTGCGATGCTTCCGGCAACCTTCTCCTTCTCCGGACGATGCTGAATTTGGAGCATCGCCGGAGCGTTGCCCCTTTATCTAACAGCTTAGGTTTCCAGCCAGAATCTTTGAAATTCACCTCCATTGATTGTGATGAGGACGGAAGATTTAGAGCGCTTATATCCCTTTCCAACCACAGTGGCCTCCTAACTATGATGATGTTAGAGCCTGGGACGGCCATGGCCGCTGAGGGAATCTGGGATCATACTAAGAACCAACTCTGTCTTCTTGCTTGCCGCATCAAAACAGTCACTGATTCTCTGACCGATAATCCTGTGGATCAATGCACCATTGGAATAACCCTAGCGTTCCCGGCAGTTCTGACGATCGAGAGAAGGAGCAGCATCGTCGGACGAATACGGAGTATCCTGAACGAAACGACTCCTGGATACTTCGCCGCTGTTCCATTCCTTAGCTTTGGATACAATACAGAGTATGATCTTGGCTTGAGATACAGGTATACAAAGATGGATTCTGTGAGGAAGTCTTGCATTGACAATGATGATGATGATGAAAAGTATGCGAAGAAGAGGTACCCCGATCCGAGAAACTATCGAGATTCCATGTTCTATTTGCTTATAAGAACGCGTGGGGGTAACGAAGGAAGCGGCTTTGCGAATCCAGTAGCTCTTGGAGAGACGCTCTATCGCTATCCTTCGATGGACCTCCCAGAATTAATGGCCAAGGACGAGCGAATTTGGAATGTAAGCTACAATTTTAGACATTCTTATGTTCTAAAGGAGTCTTCCCTGAGTTCTGAAGAACAGGATACATCAGCTGAAGGGATTTACAATACTAAAACAGGGATGATCTGCATGGTTGGCTGCCGTTCTTCTTCCTCGTTCGTTAAACAAGGAAACGATCTTGATTCGAAGGACTGTAACATTCTCATCAATATACAGATTCCTCCTCTGAATCCGGCACCGGGAGAGAATCTAAATGGTACGATTAGGAGCACGAGGGATAAGGGGGATCCGCTCTTTTTTGATCCCCTCGAACTCTCTTCTCATGTGATGTATAGGGGGCAGGCTGCTCAATCGATTTGGAGGACGGACATTGAGATCGTCATGGTCCTTATATCCCTAACATTTTCGTGCGTTTTCGCCGGTTTCCAACTTCTCCATGCCAGCAAGCACCCTGGTGTTCTTCCTTCGATTTCCATCACCATGCTTGTTGTCCTCACTTTAGGTCACATGATCATCTTGGTGCTCAACTTCGAGGCATTCTCGGGAAATCATAAAAACCAGAATGTGCTGCCGGGCGGAGGTGGTGGTTGGCCGGAGGCCAACGAGGTGGTGGTGAGATTGATGACATTGGCAGCTTTCTTGTTGCATTTCCGCTTGCTTCAAATTGCGTGGTCGGCAAGAGCGGCTGATGAGCTGAGAACAAATTTGTGGCTTGCGGAGCGAAAAACCATCAAATTGTGCCTGGTTATATGCATTGCTGGAGGCTTTCTCGCTTGGTTCGTTCACCCGAGACCTCGGAAAGTTCTCCATCATGTGCCACATCTAATTGCTGAAGATCCACACTCTCACTGGGAGGACATGCAATCTTATGCAGGATTGATACTTGATGGATTTTTATTTCCTCAACTGATTCTCAATGCATTATGTGATTCGAAAGAACGATCTCTCGCACTTCCTTTCTACGTCGGAACGACTATTCTTCGCGTGCTTCCTCATGTGTACGATGCCTACAGATCGAACCACTATGTTCCTCATCTCGAGTCCTCTTACATCTACGCCAGGCCAAACGGCGACCTCTATTCTCTCGCGTGGGATATTATAATTCCGTGCGGAGGCATTTTGTTCGCCGTAATTATATACATTCAGCAGCGGTTTTCCGGCAGATCGATCTTTTGCCGGAGAAGGAAGAGCCCTGTGATGTATGAGATGGTTCCTGTTTCTAGCAGCTAGGATACTCATCATGGTATGTAGATTCTTTTTTTTCAGGTCTGTATTAAAATTTTCATATCTAAAACTGCTGTCAAAGTTTGATCAACAATTTACTTGACAAGATTTTTCTAAGACTCTAGAGGAGTTCAGTTTAGGTTTGTTGGTCACACACCTAGGGTATGGGGTTTCAGTTGGGAAGATCTTGTGTCCTTATTATTTTTTTCCTTCTTTAAATGTGAGCATTTCATGGTATTAATACCCAGTTCTTATGAACTAAATCTATTTTTTGGGGGGATTGGTTTCATGAGTTCTCATTTTTCGTATCATTCGTCGCGATTGTGGATCGGGATTCTCTCTATTATGGGTCTCAAATAGAGGTTCATTTCATGGTGTGGATGCATTCTCATTTGATCTAATGGTGTAGATACTATTCATTTCACTCCAAATGAAGAAAATTGTACTCCCCTGACTCCTGGGTAGACTGCTAAACTTGATATTCAAAACTTCAATTTTTTTTCGAACTTCCATTGGCATATTACCTTAAATCTAATCATTTTATTTGCTAATCCTACTAATTTTTGAATTGAATATGTTAGTGTAAAGCATTGCGGCGTCACTCCCTAAAACCACGCGGTTAGGGGAGGAGTGGCCACACCGCTTATACACCCAGGACCAAGGGACACGCTAGGCGGTGTGGGATTAAACTATCTCTTTTAACGAGTCGCGACATACGCTTGGACATCACCGTCCATTCCACGTGGCGCACTCAACACCCACCTTCGCCACGTGCCCCCCTGCTCTGATACCATGTAAAGCATTGTGGCATCACTCCCCAAAACCACGCAGTTAGGGGAGGAGTGACCACACCGCTTATACACCCAAGACCAAGGAGCACGCTGGGCGGTATGAGACTAAACTATCTCTTTTAACGAGTCGCGACATACGCTCGGACATCACCGTCCATTCCACGTGGCGCACTCAACACCCACCTTCGCCACGTGCCCCCTACTCTGATACCATGTAAAGCATTGTGGCATCACTCCCCAAAACCACGCAGTTAGGGGAGGAGTGGCCATACCGCTTATACACCCAGGACCAGGGAGCACGCTAGGCGGTATGAGACTAAACCATCCCTTTTAATGAGTCACGACACACGCTCAGACATTACCGTCCATTCCACCTGGCCCAATCAACAGTTAGAACGTATGCATCCAACATAAGATCAATTCATTGTCTGTGGAGGGTCTTATGATTTATATTAAGCACGCTAGAATCCACGAGCATCATGTCAATAATTTTATGCATAATACATTTTTTTCATGGAGATTTTTATTCTCGTTTTGTATGTCAATAATTTTATGCATTAAGTGTATTCAAAGCTCCTAAAATTATATTATATACGCAGATTTTCTCCAATTTTTTAAAGGGAATTGATATACGTAGAGCAAAATTCTCTATCGACAATCAAATATATCTAATTAATAATTTAAGGAATAAAAAGTTGTGCGAGTTTTCTATTTTAATTTTTGTTTATTGTAATTTCTCATGGAGTTACAAAAAGTTTTATTTGAATCATTCTATTTATTTTAAGATTTGGTGTGTATAATTTTTTTTTTTTTTGCTAAGATAGAATATTTGTAATTGCTGAAATGAATTTTTATTTTATTTTATTTTTCTGCATTGATCTGCGGATGACAAAAATATATGTGAATAATAGATTTTATTCTCTTTATAGTTGCAGTTATTAAAAATCTGCGGATAGACGATATCACTAGCATAGAACATTTCACTTTATAAAAGCATATTTGAAATTCTTTATTTTTTTTGTTCTATTAGAACAGGATCATTTTTATAATAAAAATTAAATTACGACATAAATTATTAAGAATTTACATTTTTGCCCATTATTTTAGGTAGATGTCAAGCTGAACCGGGCCCAGAATTAAACTCAGTTTTGATATTCATAAACCGGTCCAAACATCCATGCAATAAACCTGGGTTTTATTAAAAAAAAATACATAGCAAACTGAGGAAGGAAATTTCAGCTCACTCCTCCATATGGAGCTTCTGTTTGAACTTTGAAGACTAAGATTTATAATAATAATAATAATAATGATATTCATCTTCTATGAGTTTTTTTTATCATTTTGTTATTCATTTTCAACTGAATAACAAATAAAGTGATCAAATATCATCAAAGTTGTCATTATTAGAATAATATTTAAAATTTCATATCAATCATTAAACGGGGATCAATAAAGACTTGGAATGAAATTATAAGGAAAAACATGATGTATTTAGACATTAGTGAGATTATGACAAAAAATATGACACAATGACGACAAAAGATCCATATAGCCGACCCCATTATAATAGGATAAAGGCTATAGTTGTTGTTGTATTCATTAAGGTGATTGTTATTAGCACTGCATTTTTGGATATTCGCACTATATTTACTCTTAATTTTCCACGCCTTTTGAAAATACTCCTTGTACATGCATTTTTAGGAAAAGTGTTCAACACGAAAGTTGTAGATCTCGACGAGATCTACAACTTTCGTGTTGAACACTTTTCCTAAAAATGCATGTATAAAGCGTATTTCTAGAAATCCGCTCAGATTTTGCACCTTTTAGAAATACGCTTTATACATGCATTTTTAGGAAAAGTGTTCAACACGAAAGTTGTAGATCTCGGCGAGATCTACAACTTTCGTGTTGAACACTTTTCCTAAAAATGTATGTACAAAGAGTATTTTTAAAAGGCGCGAAAAATTAAGAGTAAATATAGTGCGAATATCCAAAAGTGCAGTGCTAATAACAGTCACCTTCATTAAATGGGGAGGAATTTTTGTACACACTTCCATGACCAATTGAAATGTCGGGCTGCGTAGGAGTTGGTGGGCTATGTAGTAGTGCACATTAAATTTATGCACCGTGGGGCTCACACAACCATGCATTTTTATTGGTCCTCAACTTTGTTGGGGACTCGTGTACAGAAATTTCTCTTAAAAGGGTGATTTTTTTGTAGCATTGACTTTAATAAGAGCTTGGAGGATTGTTTGAATCATTCCCAGCCAAAATAACCTTTTGTAGCTTTGTCTTATGTGTTGACTTGCTTTTGAGAAATATCGTTGCAAATTAAATGAAGACAAATCACTTGCATTACGCAATAAAATATAATTACAGAAGGATAATCGCTGCAAGATAGTTTTGCGAGATATTGGGCAGTTACACGATACACCAAAACATTAACCGAACAACACTTGGCCACAACTTCTCGCAAGCGACTTCTTAAAGCCGCACACGCAAGTCTCATACCGCCAGCCTCCAATTCGCAAACTTCACCAGCGGCCTCCACAACCCGCAAGCTCCACAACTCGCAATCTGCAAGCAGAGAGCCAGCGGCTTCACCAATCCCCACGCCTTACAACCCGCAAGTTTCACTAGCAGCCTCCACAACCTGCAAACTCCACAACTCGCAGTCTGCAAGCAAACAACTTCACCAGTCCGCAAGCAAACTCCGCCACCAGCTACTTCACCAGCCCGCAAGCAAACTCCACCACTAGTGACTTCACCAACCCGCACGTGCCTTACAATTCTCAAGCTTCACTAGCATCTTCCACAACCCGCAAATTCCAAGAACTAACAACGGCTTCCAACTCGCCGACAAATAGAAATGAACAAACCGCAACTCTTCCTGCACCTTGTACTTGCTTCAGAACTTATTGAGAAATGTGTCACCATTGAACCCTATTTATAGGAAGAGTTCTCCAACACACCAAACACCAATCCCACACATAATTCACAAAGAACACCAAACAACAACCCTAAAAAAGCCAACGACCCGCCAGGCCTACATCAACAGACCGCCCGACCTATATCAACAGATCTCCCGATCTACATCCACAAACCGCATGGCTCACTTCACAAAACTCAACAGCTTGTAGTCGGATTGGCCTTTAGGGTTGACTTGTGCGTACACCCACAGTGCTTGGTCAAGTACCATTTAGGGATCCTACACTGATGGTTGGACCAGTTTAGGAATCTCAAAATGAGTTCAATTCTTAGTCCGGTTCAGCTTGACATTTCCCTAAGATAAGGAGCAAAAATGAAAATTTTATAATAAAATAAATAATAAAAAGGGCAGCCAGGTGCACAAAGCATCCCTGTATATTGAGGGCCCAAGAAAGGGTCCCATCACAAGGGTGAAAAGTAGACAAATGTTATCATGCATTTTTACAATAGACTGCTTCCAAGACTCGAAAACATGTGATTCACATTGATGATTTTTTTTTTGTACCGCACGAAATAAGGTATAAGTGTGTAGTTTTGTCGTATAAAATATAATGATTTGAAAGTAGATAGAGACAAGATTGTATGGCACGGAGGAGGAGATCTACATGCATTGACCTTAATTTATCTTCTATATCCATATATAGGTGAAGGGAGAGGGGGGTATTTTCTTCGTGATTAAGGGTTTAGGGTGGGTTCCATTTGGTAATATTTTTGTTATGGATTGATCAACGCTCTCTGAATTTGATAGATTATGTTTGATAGATTATGTTCATCTTAGCCCGATAGTCAATC